>JBAMCJ010007685.1:1200000-1800000 GCA_037075205.1 Drosophila prostipennis | reverse complement strand
CCGGGTGAATGGATAACTTTTGCCGGGGAGCCCATTCATAAATTGACACATTATCGAAATTTATGGCAACGGCGGCAGATACAAAGGCGTGATTCGTTGGCAGGATGCAGGCAAATATCTGTACGAAATTAATGATGCGACACATTGGAAAAACAAAGGCCACTGCCGCACAGGACAGAAAACAGAGAACAGGGCACAGACAGCAGAAGCAACAGTTGCAAACAAGCAAAATCGTTGCAAGGCAGGAGTTAATGGGGAAATGGAAAACGGAAAAGGGAAGCCACCCCCTGGGTTGCACAATCCCAAAAGAGGGGGATATTTTCGGGGTGAGGTGTGGTTACTGCGAAAAAATGGGAAAGAAAACCTCCCCTCAGGGGGTTGGGTTCAACTACCACAAAGGGTAGGCAAACAATTATAAATAGAGATGACAAAAATCATGCATTTATCAATATTAAATCTCAAAATCAGGGTTCGGAATTTAACACACATGTTAAAAACATGTAAAATTGTATTTTACAGTGTGAGCAAAGTTCTTGACATGTGTGTCAAATACGAAAGTGTTAAATGTGAAAAATAATTATTAACACACACAGCCGACTTGTGTTTTTAACACAACGTGTTATTAACACGCCGTGTTTTTTACACAATGTGTTTTTAACACGATGTGTTTTTGACTCCAAAAGTGTGCGAGTCAAAAAAACTGTAACTGTAAAAAGAATAAATTTTATTAAATATTTTTCAACTATATATTTTTTACAAAGTATTGCAACCGCAGACCATGTCTTCATTCAAAGAGGCCAGAAGATTTCCCGATTTTATTTTTTTCATTAGCTACGAGTTCATGCTTAACATACAAAACTTCTTGGTGACAGTGCTGAAGAAGTTGCGGTCCATGGAGGAAAATGTGTTTTTAACGTTTTTTGGGGGTATTAACCGCTGTACTCCCCAGTAGACAGTGCTAAAGAAGTTGCGGTCCATGGAGGAAAATGTGTTTTTAACGTTTTTTGGGGGTATTGACCGCTGTACTCCCCAGTTGACGCAAATTTTTTGGTGGTAGTTCTTCAGAATACCCCCAAAAAATGTTGTATGTTAAGCATAGCACTAATGCACTTTCTCTTGCGAGTACAAACAGCAAACAATCAAAAAAAACAATCAAAATCTATCCGCGAAATCTTCGGGCCACATTAGTCCAAGACAACCCGAATGGTACAGCGGTCCACTCAAAAAACGTTAAAATCTATAACATATTTATTTATATCACATATTGCTAAACACCGGAATTTAGAACGGAATTTACAGAAATCCAAAATGTTATAGAAATGTAAACAATGCTGTGTGAAAAACACCTCATGTGTTAAAAACACATTGTGTAAAAAACACGTCGTGTTAATAACACGCCGTGTAAATAACACAAATGAACTGTGTGTGTTATTTATGTTTCTAACATATGTAGGCTACAATTTTGAACACACATGTCAATAACTTTTTTTGAACTTAACACTTTGACATTTAACATGTAAATAACACAAGTTATTTACAGTGTGTGTTATTTTCCGAACCCTGCTCAAAATTAATGAAATAAAACGAATTTGTTTTTTAACAAACCCATTCTCACCAGCTTAAAACAAAATCAATACTCTTTTAGTTCTTTTTTTAATATTTTGATATTAATATTATTTTGAAATATGAACTAGTTAGTTATGATTGATGGTAATTGCATTTGCACAATAAATAAGGTATGGAATACGTTGTTTTCTACTATTGATTTGTGGTTAGTGAGATTAATATGAAAAAAAAACACAGATTAAAATCAACATGCATTTTAACATGAGTTAAATAATATTAATATTAATTTCTTTTTTCTATTCCATCCCTAGTTTCAAATTTAGAGGGTTGTGATTTCTTGCCTGGGGTTCTCAGTGCTGACGTTTTTATTAAATTCCAGTAGCGTGCCATCCTCTCCCCCTCCGCGTTGGACATTAAGTTCACAAATTTTTTAATAAACTGGCATCCAGTAATGAAACACAATGGAACTTCTCCCCGCAAAGGGGCTGTCCAGCTTATTTTCCGGAGCTGCAGAGGGGATGTGGCAGAACGCCCCTGCACTTCGCACCACCCCCAATGGAAATTACTTGTTTTGCTTTGTTGTGGTCCAGAAAGGGGGAGTGGATGGCCGTTTGATGTATTAATTCGGAGAGCTCTACGGATGAGGGTTGGGTATAAATTTCAAGTTGCTGCAAATAATTGTGACGTGAGCAAACTCCGAAAGGCACTTGGCAGACAGATGACGCCGGAGTGCGAAATGCCACTTCAATTGTCAGGAGCCTGGAGTTGGGAGTCTCTAGTCTGGAGCTGGAGTCGGAGTCGTCTACAAATGTTGTTCACCTTTTTACACGTAGAGAGCATCAACGTCAACAACTTTTTAACAAAGGCGACGAGTCCTGAAGACGGTGCAAGGACATCGCTGGCATGGGGGATTTTCCAGGGGATTTTTCCGGGGTTTCCCGGTGGGGCAACTCGTCGGCCAGACAATGGCTGAGCTGACTTATTCATGCTGCAAAGTTCGTAATGCTCGCAGAGACATAGACATCGCAAGGACTTCCGCAGAAATCATCCTGACACAACGCTGTTTGACATTTCGGCCTGAATTATTTATACGCTGCACTTTCCGCATTTTTCCCTTCTCTTTCCCCAGCTCCCAACTTTTCCGGCTGCCCAGGGAATCGATGAGAAATGTAAACTTTTTCAGTTTAGTTTTTATTACGAGCTTTGGCCCCCGCTATACCAACGCATATATATACTATATTTTTTAGGGGAACTCTTTTATTTAATCAACATCCATGTGACAATGGGCGAATCCCGGTAAATCCCCATTGGCCGGTACGTAAGAGCCCCGTGGCTGCCACATCCATATTATTCCGAGGATTTGTTGCATTTATGTGCATCAGAGTGGAGCACAGGTTTTGGAAACTGAAAACTGATTGGGGAATAGGGGGCCACGGAGCGTGGAAAAGCTGCGAGTTCTTTATTTCTCTCGATTTCCTGCTGACAAGCGGAAATCCTTATGGCCCGGCACTTAAGCAAATAGCAAATGGTAAAGGCAAAATCGAAAAAGTTTTTTTATGTATATTGAAATTTGTTTGGTTGTGTGGCTTAGAAATCCATTCGGTGAGTTTGCCCTTAAACGCTTTTGATAGGATTTTAATCCCTTTTATTATTCAGTTTTAATAGAGGTTTGTCATAAATTAAACATTTTTTTTTTAGTTCGTCATTGTAATCTCTAAAAATAATAAATTACCAACATTTGTATTAGTAATCTATAATTTATTTAAATAAAAAAGCAAAATAGATGACAACTGAAATTTAATGACAGAATAGATGTTAATTAGCTGCGATTGAAAGTCATTCGTGTGCATCACTTTCATAAATTTATTTTATACATATATTTAAATGATTAGCAATCGAATTATGATTGATTCTTAATTAAGCAATTTATTGTTTAGCCGAAAGCCGAACTATTTTTGCGGCGGTGTGGTTTTAATCTGGGATTCCCCGGCGATGTTTGTCTAATTAAACCAATGCTTTCGGGGCAAAGTGGGCGGCGCTAATTAATGGATCTGAGCAATGTGGCAAGTCGGCGGGGATATGCCTACATATATAGGCATTTTCGCGAGTATTTCGACTAATCAAACTAATTAGCAAATTATTTCCATTTGCGTGCGGCAGGCGGGGAGGTGGTGGGGTGGCTTGCACAAGTATTTGCATGTTTTTAGCAATTCAGATGGGCATATGTACACCGAACTGAATACATAAAGCCACCACCCGTCTTGTCTGTGTAAAAATAATTTATGTATGATGTTTGTTTTGGGTATTGGGTACCCTGGTATTGGCCCCCAGCCGACGACCTGCTCGATTCCATTGAATTCGTTTGTAATTAGGGATTAAATAAGATTACAACCATCAATATCAATTATTTGAGCACGCATGTATTAGCTGTTCATTAGAATTTATGTACAAGAAAGAAACGGGGGAAAAACAATGATAGTGAAACAATGCATTACATAAATTAATGTTGATTTAATGAATGGAATGCATATTCATTAGACCGTGCCAAAACCGCTTTGGGCTTCCGTGTATTTAGTTAATTGCAATTGAGCTAAGTCGGTGTGACTTTTGGGCGTGGAAATCGCCATCATCGATTTTATTTCCCCCGAAAAGAGGCAATTTCTGCTTGTTTTCGCCTAAGCTGATTATGGAAAATTACGAAGGAGGTTAATTTCGAAGGGAGAAAGTTAATATTGAATCTGCATTTTAATCTGCAAATATGTTGATATTTTACTGTATAATTTAACAAGTAAATTCGCAATAAACATAACAAATCTGGTTAAGCTTTTAAATGTTTCGTGGCACTTAAATTTTGATTGGATTCCATTCTCTAAAGGCACTAAAATTCAATAAAATCTAAAAATGTCTAAGGTATTATAGAAATGACTGAAAATGAGAGTAAATTTCATTTGAATTAGATTTGATTTATTTATAGTGGCGTTGCAGTGAAATTGATAGCTGTATTAAAAGTTATTTAAGAGGATTACATTTATGTTTTTTTGTGTTATTTTAAAATTAATTAATTGTTGCCTTAAATAAATAAAACAATGTTCAAGTAATGTTAAAAGGTTAATATAGGTATTCAATCATTCGATTTTAGATTAGATTTTATATTTTAATTTTTATATTGTTAATATGGGGTTTTTGACATGCGATGCTAAATAAAATACCTAGTTATATGTTACTTTCTTATGATTTCCCATAAATATTATGAGACTTTTTCCGGGCTTTTGTTTCTTAATAGAAAAATGGCTCTCTGTTTTTCCTTGCTTCTCCCTTTTATTTTGGCAAGTGCATGGAACGACTTAGTCACTTTTTTGGCAGTACCACCCACTTCCGCCCCTCATCCCTTACAGCGTGACATTGAAATATTACAATAACATGTATGCATGTGTGTGCCCATCGATTTTTGTGTGCCATAGGCAGAAATTTTCCCCGGCGCAAAAAGTCAAATTTTCTGTGAATGTTTTTGTCACAAATGACTTTGCCGTTTTAATTGATTGCTGGCAATAAACCGAACAGGCGCCCATTGTGGATGGGTTTTCCACCCACCCTCTTCCCCCCCAACCCCATGAAAAGTTTAAATGGAAAGCGTCAACGTCATGCGTGTGTGTTTCTGTGTGTGGGTGATGGAAATTGGGGGATCGCCCCTTTCCGTTTTTGGGCTTTGTGGAAAATTCGCCGTTTTATTCTTAGAAATTCTGGGCGACAATTTCAACTTTTATTTGCACAACATGCAGGGGAGGGTGGCAACTGGCACCCTCCATAAAATTCTCAATTACATTTATGATTTCTTGCGCGCTTTTCCATTTCCCCGTTGCCCCATTTCCCCATTTCCCATCGCCAAGATGTGTACATACGTACATGATACTGTTTGCTTTCCTTTTCGCATTGTTTTGGTTTTTATTTTTATGCCGCTTTTATTGCATTATTTTCAGCGCGGGGGATTCGTCGTTCTATGCATGTGTTTATTCTGGAATGGAATTGGAATGTGCTGGAGAAAATGGAAATGGAGCCATTTTTCCGTTGGCCTCGGAACGTGACCGAAACGCAATTTGCCGAGCTTAGTTTAATTTGCTCGTATTAAGCCCGGCCAAATGGCCCGCAATAAAGAATTGTCCCCGCTTTTCCGACGACCGCTTTTGCAGCAAGTTTTCAATAATACGCATACGACCCGTCGTCTGTTTGATTTTTAACGCCGGCCATCTATTGACACGGACATGTTCGGAAATTTGTTCTTTCGCCTCGGCTCCTTGGACTCCGGGTGCCCCTCTTAATCCCTTTAATGGACTATTAAGCGCTTTTACGGCCACAAGAGGCCGCTCTCCCTGACCTCCACTCCACTCCATCCACTCCACATCCTCTTCTCCGGCTGCCCTGTCCTTTCCTGTCCTGTCCTCTAGGCCTGCTTTATGGTCCTGCTCGAGTTTACGATAATCTCATCATTTGATGTTGCAGCACGTTCGTCAATGCCCATTTTATGCTCTACAATATTTGCATTGTACACGGGGAGAAATTAATTTTTTATAACTTGGGATTTTCGTAAAAATATCTAATTATTTTTTTGGTATTCCTCTTGAATTGGCAATTATCCCTGATGCTAAGGTAAGCTTTATTATGGCTTTTAATATTTTCAAATATAATTTTTAAAATATTTTTTTAATATTTAAAGTGACGTTGTGCATAACAAATCAGAAGTATTTTTGAATATGCCTTTTCTCTGCTTTTCTAACTCATTTTTTAAGCTAGGAAAACCATTTCTAATATTATAAATCCTGGAGAGACATTACATTTTCAGAAATATTATTTTTCCGAGTGCCTGAGAGTGTGTGCTGGAATAGAAGATGTAAATTTGAGGGGTCCAAGTGCTTTCCCCACCACCAAATCGCCCTTTTCTGCACCAGGCATTCCGAGAACTTGTCAGCAGCGGTGTGTAATAAATTGATTGTGCCAGCAGGAGGCGCCGGGGACCCCGATCCTGGCCCCCCCCATTCCGATTCCGACACCCGGACCGGACTAGACTCGTTTCTTTTTGAAATTGATACCATTAATGGTGGACCCGGGTCCTAGGGATGTGGATGTGGATGTGTGCTGCCTTGATTGACATGTGAATGGGCAAAGACGCAGCCACTTTCAGTTAGCCGCCCAATTAAGAGCGCTTTCTGCCTTTTGTGCCGGCAAACAAAGCCAAACACAAAGGCGGTGGCCAAGCCCCGCTGCCGGATACGGGCCAGTGGACATCGGATCCGCACGAGGACGTAGACGTGGATGTGGATGTGGATGTGGATGTGGATGTCGACTTGGTGGCGTGGCATGGCATGTCAGTCACGCAGTTTTTTAGACGGTCGACGGTCCACAGTCTGGGGTTTCAGAGACCCGCAAAACCCCGGCGGACGAGGACCAGGAGACACGCTCTCGTCTCCTTTTTCCCTCGGGGGCGTGGCATTTTGTGACTTTGTTGCGTGATTACCTTAATTGATGGGCATTTCCGGCGGACAAATGAAGCCACTCAATTAACACCTTTCACGAGAATAAAAGCCGCACGTCAGCTGCCCGAAAACCCATCTCCTCGCACTGAATAACTCAGCACTCGTTATTTATTCAGCAACATTTATTCAAATTAAGCACTTTGGCAAGTAGTCTCTGCGGTGAATATAATTTCATATTTGAGTTATCTATGGTGGAAATACATGGCCCCGGAAGTACAGCCTCGCTTCTTGGGTAATTAAGAAATCTTGTGTAAAGTTTTCCCCATTGGCAGCGACACTAAAAAGAATTTCAAATTACATGTGTAATTATTTTGGCCACAGGCAACGGAGAAGAGGACGACGATGTGCCTGTCAAAAATTCGTCCGCAGCGCATATTATAATGCCATTTGCAATTCTCTTTCATTTTCCTTTCTAATTTAACGAAATTAGCAAATAAAAAAGTTTTTCCGCAAAATTACACAAATGTAATTCGGCAGCCACGGAACTGCAAAGAGCCACCCATTCGAGCCATTCATCCCACACCAAATGGCGCAAGTCAAAATGTGCAAAGCGGCCAAAAGAACCCGAAAAACGAGTCCGAGGCAAAAGTGGGCCATAATGACTGGGCGGAGGGGGCGGATGAGGCGAAGGGGGGTCAGATGTTCGAGGGTACTGGGCACTGGGGTCAGGTCAGCGCTCATTTCGGGCGAAACTTTGTGAAATTGTATGATAATTTAAATATACAAACAAATTGTGTGGCGCTTTCAATAAAACTTTTACCATTTCTTGGGCCCCCTTGCCGCGCGCCCCTTGCCTTTGGGCTTTTGGGCAATTCCCAGCCAGCTGAGTTATTAGCGCATTAAGTGCCAGAATTTGTGCTCTCCGTGGTGACAGTCATAGACTGAAATTGTTTTCTCAGGCCACACGGAAAATAAAAAGGTTAGTTCTCCATACATTATTAAAGAAGGAGTTGTGGAACTTTCATCAATAACCTTTCTCCAAGCTTCATAAAGGCGTTGGAATATTTTTAATAATATATTTATTCTTTAAAGTATTAAATAGATTCAACATAATTTAAACAATAAACAAAAATATTAATTATATGAAATATTTTGTGTTGAGTTCTTTTAAGTTTTAAATTAAAATTGTGAAATCAAAACTCGTAGAGTAAAAGGCTATATTGTATTCGTGCAAAAGTATGCAAAAGGGAGAAGTAAGCTTTTCCGACCCTAAAAAAATATATATATTCTTGATCAGGATCACTAGCCGAGTCGATCTATCCATGTCTGTCTGTCCGTCTGTCTGTTTGTCTGTCTGTCTGTCTGTATGAACCCTGAGATTTCAGAAACTATAAAAACTAGAAGATTGGCATTTTGGTGTCTGGCGCCCACACCCTTAAAGATTTCGGAAAAGTAAAAATGAAGTTTTATTGTGTTTTCAATACTTATGGAAATGTAGAACAAATTTTTCCAATCGGACCATTCGTTAAGAAGTTATGCGCGATCAAAATTTTACCCTCCCTTTATCTGATTGTCGGAGCACCCGACTATAGCGTTCTCTCTTGTTTTTAACTGAAAACAAATCATAAAATGTTTTAAAAATATACGAAACATAAAAATATTATTAAAAGGCATAAATCAGTGTGGGAAAATCTACATCTATTTAAAAGGTAATTTTATTTTCGTTCCATAAGCAATTTATAAACATTTTGTTCAGTGTGTCATTTCAATCCGTGGGCGATCCTGCGTCTACGTTCTCGTTCAAGTGGCTGTCAGGCGGTCTTGATTGATGGAAACGACAATTGCGGCAGCATTCGTGCAACAATAAGTCGACTGACACTCACACACCCACGCCCCCGAATCCGCATGCGAATCGGCATCCTCATCCGCATCCGCAGACGGGAGGACTCTCCGTGCCCATGTCAATGCCTCAATCTAGATGTACGCTGCAATTTTCGAGGCCTGTCAACTTCAAAAACAGAAATGCCACATTTGCATGACAGCTCAATTCGTGAAATATTCACCAAACTCACTCGCACACACTCGAACGAGAGATATGTCCATTTTGGGGGAGTGAGTTAGTCAAAAAAACCGGAGACTTGTTCTCATTCTGCAACTGTTTGTATGTTAGAGTATGATGATAAAAGTTATAGTCATATGAAGAATATTTTGTGATTAATATATATTTGTTTTTAAGGTCTGGTATTCATCATAACAAAAAGTCGTCCAAAACGAAAAACTTCATATAATAAAAGTGTCAAGAAATTTATTTTAATATGAAGTTTTTGTTAAGATGACTACCAGCCCTAGCAATTAAAGAATGTTAAAAATAAAACCCAACTTCTATATTTAAACATTTGACCGTAATCGCAAAAAAAGTGTAGCATAGTTTTTTGGGCAATGAAACATTCTACAGAACGATTAAAGGGTATTTTTACGATTTATAGAAATATGTGTATATGCCATATACCATATACTATATGATATTGAGATGGGACTATAGTATTTTAGAAACCTTTCATTTTATTATCTTAACATTTTCCTTTCAATATATTTTATTGCTATTTAATGTTTTCATTTTTTTTAAAGAGCCCATCTTAAATTATCTTTTAAAACTGTTTGCTAAAAATCCCCCTTCATATTACCTTCAGTTTATAATTTCTTCAACTACTGAGTATTCCATAGTCGGTCAGAGTGCAGTGAGTGCAGCATGTTGATTTATTTAACATTCTGCAGGTGTGGTGGCCAAAAAAACTCGGCTGTCTTTCATCCAGCGACTGAATGAATGTGCGTCTGTGGGTGTGGGGCGAATATGGCCGTTTGTAATAAATATTTGACGCAGAGACTTTTTTATGGCCTTAACGGGAATGAAAACAACGTCAAGCCGCACTTAAAATGGCAAATGGAAATTCTCACCAGTGGCAACCACAATTAATACACCGTAGAGCCGGACCAGCTTTCAATCCAGAGGCGGGAGTCCGTAGTCCGTAGTCCGAAGTCCATCTGTCCGGAGAGTGGAGTGGCCATGGCCATGGCGGTGCGGTTACTGCGTCATCATCTCGGGACCCCAGTTGGCCAATGCAATCAAAAACGATTCGCATCCGCAATATCAGCGATGACCTCAAAATCAACATGGCAGTCGGTCCGCCAGCCGGCCAACCAATTTATTTGTTGACCCGTGGGCAATGCAGTCAATTTTTCCAACTGCCAGACAGCCGACTGCGAACTCCGGACTTTGGACAACGGACCATGGACTACGGACTACGGACTACGGAGGCCCAATCTGTCCTGTCCTGCTCGGTTGTTTGTCCGTCGTGCTGGATATAAACCTTTGAGTCGCAATTTTTACGTTCGACTGCGGAAGACCACAAAATAATGACAGGAAATTATCTCGCAGCAGACGGGTTGGCCGGCATCCAAAACAATTTCACTCTGTTGTGATTTCCCTCCCCGCTGCCTTTTGACCCCTTTGACCCCGCCGAGATATGGCAGCTGCATTCCGACTAATTCCGGAATCCGGACTTATCGGAGCCAATAAGGGCTCCTCGGTAGTGGTACATTCCGTAATTGAAAAATGAAACACAATTCCCGAGCCGAAAGCCGCGGGGCTAAAGTTTGGCCAGCAACTTTTTACACCTGGAAGGTGGTGGGCCCAAGGAAATCGCCAAAAGTTTTATAATACTGTTAACATGAAAAGAGAAATACTGGAAAAATAAGGAAACAGGGCGGCTCACACATTTTGTGCGGCTGAGTGGAAAAGTTTGGCCCTTTGTTTCTTGTTATAAGGTTTTCCGGCTGTTTTTCCAGATATTTATTTTTTTCATTATCGGGCAATTTGCAAAGTGCGATTAAGTTTTTGACAAAGCCTAGGCGACTTCAAAGGGAAACTTTAAAAGGTCAAGACAGGTTTTGGTTAGTAAAAAGTTAGGAAAATTATGATAACATTTTTTCTTTCATATTTTCACATTTAACTCCCATTTCTTCAGCTGAAATTATTACTTTTTAGGCTGATAGAAGATTGTGATGGCAATATTAGCCTTCAAGCTCACTTATGTACCAAAATGTATTCAACTAATTGCAGTGTGTTCGAAGTCAAAATTTACAATAAATGTTAACGGAGCCCTAAGTGCATTTACCACTTCAAAGTGAGTCATTAACGGAAGCGTTGGCAAATACATAGATTGATTCCGACCGCCTCCTCCGAGTAATGGACATTGGTCGGTGGACAGACAGGCGGCGAGTGTGTTTGTCCAACAAACTGAACACACACATGTTGTAATTTCTAAATCCAGAATAAACATTTCGATCGATGGGTGGGGAGGGGGAGGGAGGGGCAGGCGACTGGGCAAATCAAATGTGCAGCTGCTAATATGAAATGTACACAGACGGAAGAGTTAATCCTTATCGACAATTTGACATCAGCAGTTTTCGATGCTTTTGCTTTCAAATAACGGAAGCCATTAAGTTGTCACATGCAGGCGCTGGCGACCCCGTTGGCCATAAAAAAATAAATACGTATACGCCCGGTTGGCTGGCTGGCATTGGGGGGTCACTTCCAAAGCACCAAAGCGGCAGGGTGGGTGGTGCATTTGGGAACAGCAAGCCACAAGTGGTCATTCAGACAAATGGCCAAATGGCGGGGCTCATGAATAATTCAGATTTTAAATTGCATTTATGCAAATGCGGATGCTCGCAGATTTTCGCCACTGGCAGTCGCGCCAGTCCGGGAAAAAGAGGCCCGGAGTTCGAGTCCCGGGGAATCCTGGGGAAACCGGGAGCCCGGGGGCAAGGCATTTGCAACTTAATGCGCCGAAAGCTGCGAGTTTTTGCGCTAATGCACAATTTGTATGCGTCAACACTTTCGTCAGCCGAAAAGCGCGGCTTCCCCCGTGGGCTTCATTTTTATCAAGGCAAATATCAAAGACCCTATTGATAAGGCCCCTCAACCCAACACCCAACCCCCCAAAAACGGAATGGAGGCCAAGTGATTCAGTGACCTGCAAGACATAAAATCCTGCTCCTCCTGGGCCACCTGTTCCCCGGGCCAACTCTTTGGCAATTTGTGTGCATCGCCGACTGCAGATGTTTTTCCTCCACTCAGTTCGAGGTCTCGCTCCAGAAACTTGCAGATTTATTGCCCAGAAACTTTTATTGCCTGCAAGAATATGTACGGGCCGAGATAAAGATGCAATCTGGAACTTGTTTGGCGAGTGAAACACTTTGCCATCTGCCATCCGAAAGTGTGTGTGGGGTGGGGTGGGGTGGGGTGGGGTGGGGTGGGGATAATTGAAGTCACTCAGTCGAGGAGGTGGCACTTTTCCAGGTCGCATTTGTCTGTCTGTCTGGCTGGCTGATTCTAAAGGTTTAGGCTGCGATTTGTGCGGGAATAGAAACCCAATTAACACGAGTCCAGTAACTCATATTAAACCCAATGTATTTCTTATATGAACTCCGAATCACGCTTTATGCAAATAAATGGGTTCTATGAAAAACCTTTAGGTTGGATGATATTGTATTCTTGGGCGACCCACAAATGCAAAGTGGATCGCAAACATGTGGAGTATTTAATATGTAAAAATAAATAGAATAATGTATTCACAAAAAGGTTTCCTTTTTACCTTTAGCCAAGATGCTAAGATGCCAACCGTTTGGGACGCACTAATGGGACCTCTTCAGGCGAAATCAATCTAATGGAAATAATAGACCCTTCGACAGCGACAACAGTGGCCCAACTAAATGATGCTAATCGGATTTGAAAGCGAGTAGCAGAGGGTATCGCTTTCCCCTTGAACGAGCTGCGAAGAAAAGCCGGAGTTGGACAAAAGTGGGTTTTGGCCAACCGTTGGACAACGGCCGAAGGGTCAGTGATGCCAAAAAGAAAGAGGTTTACGACAAATACCTACCAATAAATATTTGTTAAGTATTACAGAAATATAAGCAATTTAACAAACATTTTTATAATGTATAGAAATAGGAAAATTTAGTTTTTTTTAATAACTTTCTTGTGATGGTTCTCACTAAACTATTGCTCATAATTTTGTTAGGAAAAATAGTCATTTATAATTGGATATTTATCATTACCTTAAAAGGATCTAAAGGTTCCCACTATACTCCCTTGTCTACATATTTGGTAGGCAGACCGGATGCTTCAGATAAAATTAGTTATTTTGGCTCTTGTGTATATCTTCTTCTCCATTCACCAGTGCACTGAGCTGCAGTTCACCTAATAACAATGAAAAGTAATCGATTTAAATGTGCAGCCTGCACCGGACATGATATCGTAGACAATTGTGTGACGATGGAGCTCAATGACATATTAAGTTGCGAACTAGTGCTTTTAGAAAGCACCTTTTGGACCCTTCTTTGATCAAATCTTTTAATCACATTCTGAGCCACGTATATATGTGATATTCACATTGTGAGTGCCATAATTTTCACCTGAGAAAATGTCGAAAATGTTAAAGTTACTAGGATGATATGAGGAATGAGCGAATACAGATAAAACATTTTGTTCCATACTTTTTGAATACCAAAAATCAAATATGATGAAAGGATGTAACTTTCTTTCTCCCAGTTAAGTAACTGATCAAAGATGTCCAGTCCCAGCTATGTTGTTTCTCATTCCCAATGAAAGCCCCATAAAAATATAACGGATCTGTCTGGAAAATGGCCGAGTTGGCATAACTGAGCCCAGGGCTAGGATAAACAAGAAGCAAACGCATTGAAATGGACAGCAGGACGAGCCTTTCGAGGATGTTGTGTTGTGTCTCGTCATCGAAGGGGAATAAATTCGAGGCGATGCGACTCGATTGGATATTCATTTATGCGCCTCAAAGATAAGCACTAAATAAATAAATCCCCCCGGCTGAGGGGTGAGAAAATGTAAATAAATGACTGCAAAAATATGGCAAATATCGAAGTCAAACGCCGCTGGGTGATTCGTATGGAAATTAAATGGCAGGACCTTCGAGTCCGTCCCCAGAAATGACAGGACTGTAAATTGTTCACGGCCTGCCTTAAATTACAACTGTCAATCGAATCGGGCGAAAGGATAACACGACCAGGACGATCTGGGGATAGGGGGATTTCGGTGGCGAGCGTGTTTACGCACATATGGTGGCTGAAATCAAAACATCATGAAATTGTTTTTCCAACATCATTTGCTCGGGGAAATTTCCATTTTGCTGGCTACGTATTTCCGTGCGTTTACAGAAGGGATATGAACAACATCCGGCGAATTCGGGCCATAATTTCTAACAGCATTTTACTACTCATTGCATTTGACCAAACACAGGGAACCCAGGAAGAGATCCCGACCATCAACCACCTAGCCAGACCGACCGATTTGGTTATTACAAACTCATATCTTGTGCGGCTCGCAACCAAAGTGACCGCAGGGGCTAAAGGATGTGGGCTTTCGAGGTCCAACCAATTTCGGGGCGCTGCTAAAAATTGTTCAAAATTTGCATTTTATATTAACGGAAACAGTTGTTGCCTTTGAGCACACACAAGCTCCCCCATCTGGAACCCACATCCATTCGCATTCGCATCCTCATCCTCATCCTCATCCGCATCCGCATCCACATCCGCTCTTGTCCGGCCTGTTACACAATTCTAAAGCAAATTTGACGCGTTTATGCATGTAAATTAAACAAATTTGATTTTAAATATCTTTTGGCAGAGGCAGGCCAACGTGCCAAACGGATGGGATATGGCCATATGGTTAGGGACTTGGATTCTCTGACCAGCATCATAAATAAAACAAATTCCTGGCCTGGGAAATATGGATTTGTAAGAGCTCAAGTCACCGTATTTCATGCGGTTGATGAACTTGAGGTCCATTAATGTTAAGCATATTGAAATGCAAAATCCTCAAGAGAGCAACCACTTGTTACGCTCCATTGGATGCGTCTAATCTGGACATCGGGTCATTGTGTTTGGGGGGGATTAGGGATGGAATATATATTTCCTAGTTTGCCTATCGATTTCTGCCAGCTAAAATGGGCTCATTAAAGCTTAGATAAATGCAATGTTTAGGTATCTTAAATCAAATTTATTAACTTTATAGGTTGTATATCCTAAAATGTATTTTAAATAAAAAAAATATCATTAATCACATTAAGAACAGTTAACCAGCAATTACAAGTATAATCAATTAAAAAGTTTACCATTCTTTTAAAACTCAATAAATACAAGACAAAATATTTGCACGCTTTTGTAGCTAAAGGTTAGACTGCCTAAGCTTTGATTTAATTTGTTTATCATTCTATCAGGCAGTTAAGATCCGTTAAACCATCTTCCAATTTAAACTATTTCCAAACTAATTTACCCAACATTCAATGGGGTAATTTGGGTCGCTTAAGCAATCATTGAATTTGAATATAAAACATTTTTGGGACAAAACTTTCAGTAGTTTGCCGGGCAAAGTGAAACAAGAGCGAGTGACGAGAAGTTCGCACGTGTTGGAGCATCGAGCCAAGGGATTATGGGCTGAATGTCGCAGAAGCATCGGCATCATCGGGATCAGCACCTCGAACCACAGGACACGCAGATGGGAGGGAGGTCCTGACCAAATGCACGGCAAAATCAAAGGAACATTTCAGCAGTTTCGACTTGTCAGAGAGAACATCGTTGGCCGGCACTTAAAAGTCCATTAATGGCATTAAGTGGACATTGTGCGGGCTTTGAAGCACATTTGCTCCACAATGTTTGCAAATCGAACAAGGGACTTTCGGGCCACTAAGCTAGTTTCAAATCGATGCTTAAATATATTTCACGCAGATTGGGGACTGCAGATTTTCCCATTTAAGAGCCAAAGCAAACATAATTTTGATGGGCGGCTCACGTTGTGCCGGGGATTTGCATGACAGGCAACACCAAAAATCTGACAATAGCTGCGAAATTTCAATGGCTGGAAAAGTCCCCAGCTTGGAGGCCCTGGGATTGGGCTTGGCTGTTCGATTTGGCGCCGTCGGCTTTGCATTCACGGTTTTGGCCGGGAATAAAACGCACGAATGCGCCGCCATCGCAGCCGCGCGGCGCAAAACAAAAATGACAATGGCAGGCAACAAATTTTTGCAATTCCCAACAGCACTTCAACTTCCGGCTGCCATTTTTTCCGGCCACGCCCCTCTCCTGTGCCTCTGGCCGCCCACAAGTTGACAAAAGTTTTGCAGCCGCCATTGAAAATGTGACTCCATTTGAGATTTGCCCGGCCAAAACAACAACTGCAATAGATTTCAGCTGGAAATGATGGACTTTTTGATACCTTTGAGGGTATGGTAAGGAAAATAAAATAAAATAAAATAAAGTGGAGTTTTCTATACCATAGCCAACTTACGTATTTTTTTTACTAGTTTTTATGAAATATACAAATTTGAAGACCTGAAATTCATATCCTAGAAATCAAATAATTTCCTTATAATTGGATATCTTTAAAAAATTAAATTAAATTAATTATAATATTGTTGATAGGGTATATAAAATGATAATAATAATTATTTGTATGTGGAATGCACAGCAAATGTTTCATGTTATATGCTTTTTTATATGCAAAGAGGATGGCAATATTTTTGAAATTTATATTACAAAAAAAAGAAGGATTGACATTGCATATGAATGGAATACTTCCATTCCACCCTGTAAAATCTAACACCCTCTCAATGGTGTGCATAAAAAACCGAAATTTATTTTATGTTTGAAACATTTTAGATCCCGTGGAGTAATGGCCGTTGCACTTTTAAAGCGCCTGAAAACTGTTAGATACCTCCAGCCTCCGCATCCGCATCTGCATCCACATCCGCTCTCGCACTCGCATTCACATCCGCATCCGCATCGAGATCCGCATGTAGTGCCGCAATCAACTTGCAATCGAATGCAATCTGATGTGCTGATGTGTGGAGTGCAGTGGGTGGTTTTTGGGCGATGGCATTGAGTGACTTGTTCCCTGGGAAGCTTCCCTCCTCCACCTCCTCGTGCTCCTTGAATGACATCCGCATTGCATTTGCATTTCGCAGAGCTCTCAATCAAATGTCTGGAACAAAGTGCTGTGCTGTTGGGAAAAGTTGTTCAGCTCTCCCAAGTACCAAGTACCGAGTACCGGGTTCCAAGCACCCAGCACCGAGTTCCAAGTGCCAGTCGCCGATCTGGGACTCCTCCACTCGAAACGAAGACTTGATGGAGCTGCAGACCCCGAATGGCGGTGCCTTGGATGGACACAAATTGGAACCAGAGCACGTCCATCGCTTGACCATCAATCAAATCTTGATAAGGGCCAAATTCAATTTTGACAAATCACAAATAGGCTTTTGTAAACTCAAATTAATGGCAATTGCAGGCGACTGCCTGACGTAATTAAACACACAGGGCAAAGCACAAATGTGCATTTGGGCAGGACAATGTGTGCTTGTATTTAAACAAGGCTACTACTTAATTACTTTGGGCTATGTCATTTGCCTAAGTCCGTCTAAATATGGCCCAGGGAGTAGAGTTGGTATACAAATCTATAGCAAATTGAAGAAATATCGATGGTTTGGGCCCACAATCGATACTATCGTTCAGAAAAATAATTCTATTGTATATGTAATTTTTGGTATTAATTATTTTTGTAATCTGTTTTTTATTTTCTTCAATTTTCGATACTATCGATAATATCGATAGTGACCACCGTCGATAGTCAAAAACATCGATGTTTAAACAACCCTGGCAGAGAGTTCTAAATGTACTATACGAATACCCGTTCCGAAATCCCTCCTTTAAAACGTAGTAAATTCTAAACGAATCTTAAATTTGTGCCCTCATGCTTGAACAAAATTTTGCAGATCTGTGGAAATAAAAATAAATATTGTATTATGGTAAACCAAAAAAAACGTCATTGCGGATTAATGCAAAGGTCCATGGCCATAAAAATATATGACTGTAAATGCAAGTGCAATATTTGCTGGCTGTGTAAATATTTACAAAAATTTTCTTTTGATTTATTTGAGTGGAACTAATTGTGGGCGTTGAACTGCAAAAAAACCGAAATAAATCATAAATTTGCCACAGACCGATAAAGATTTGCGATAAAAAACAAGAACACGAGAGGGATATACTATGTATTTACATTTGCATTGTCATATTGAACTTTCGCTTTGTGCGACTGACACTGAGTGGAAATTATTTAATTAAACTATCATCAGATAAATTGAAACAGACAACTCGACCACCTCCAACCGAATGCCAGACTATCAGACTGACTGACCGAGAAGAGAGCTTCGTGTCTATGAAAAATTAATTTCGGTATTTGTTCGCTGCCAAGGAAGATACATTTGCGTGTTTGCGGGCAATTTGTTTTCGGGAAAACAAAGAGAGCGACACAAATTTAACACTTACCAAAGTCACATGAAACTCCCGCCAAGTCGGGGATGCGATCTGAAAATGGGAATGCGAGGTCAACTCCGATGTTATGGGGAAAATTAAGCAAGATGATGGCCCCCTTGGAAGATCCCAAACCTAATTAACACATGCTATCGCACTTCCCCACGAATCCTCGCCCCAAGCCGGCGAAAAACAGTGGAAAATTGCAATTTAAAAAATAATTATGAAAATGTCTGCTACGAAAACTGCTGGCAGGCAGAGGCAGCCTCAGCTTGAGAAGGCGCTAAATGTTAATGAACATTATAAAAACAATTGCGAGTAATTATAATTTGAATGATAATAGCGAAACTTCTTAATCCCCGCAACGGTAATTTTTATCACTACCCCTTTGCGCCCAGCCTTATTTTGCTTTCGCTTTCCCACTTACAAAAGACTCGGAGACAAAAGCGGAGAACGTGAAAAATGCATATTAAAGGATGCCATGGCGAAAGGAAAACGTCGAGCTGCCGTTGTAATTACATTTTCAAAGCGAAATGAAACCTCAACAAGAAGCGCGAAAGCCGATCTGCGGAGGGAAATTCGTATAAATAATGCGGAGGGGAAAATAAGAAGCACGGGAATGTCGGATGCTGCGGAAATGGATTATACTTAAGCCATATTCAGCTTATGAACCAACGAGTGGCGATACGAGCACAATGGTAGGGGTAGCGAATGGCCAAGGTAAACAAGAGAGGTAAATCGAAATAATAAAAAGCTAGAGACAAAAGCTTCTTCACACCGGTTTGAAATGGGATCCTGCCAAAAGAGTCACCAAATAAAATGTTTTGGAAGATGGGGAAGGTGAATAATTTGAGGTATCTCTTCTCAGCTCAGCTGTCTTAATTTGGATAATGCGATAATAAGATATCTGGTTAATATACTCCGTGAAGTATGCAATTTTTTCAGAAAATTTAATAAAAATAGTTTGAATTAAAACTAATATATTTTGGTAGACCCAGAGTTTTCTAATCACTTATTTAAGCGCCTAAAGTAGGCAGTAAAAAAAGGTCGTCCTCTTTCGAACTTCCCCCATTCAAAATAAATAGTTGCATACTTTTAGACACATTTACTCGTATAAGTCTTTTCTTTTAAAGCCTAGATAGTATTTAGTAGATAGTACTTACTTTGTAAAACCTCATTAATTTTTTTAAGGAGATTAAAAGAATCGGTTACCAATATTCGCTTTCTTTAACAATTCAAATGAGTATGTATTATATTAGTTCTTACCATAGCTCCTACTCGTACTAGTTCTTTTGCTCCTTCAACTCATCTGTTTATGCCTGAAACTGTCGAAGCATCATGAAAATTAATTCTAATTTGCAGCTCCGCCCGGAATAACCGCACGCCCACAGCCGGACGTGGAGCTCATCAAGCCTTCGCCGCCAGAGACTTGCCCACTTTGCAGCTAATTATTCAGATGAAATAACTCAGGGGAAGGGAGAAGTCAACGCAACGTTGAGGGAAAAAAATCGAGGCCAGAGAAATTCGCTGCGAAAAATCAAACAACGAAATTGCTACTTGCAATTTCTCGTCACGTTCAAAACTTAATTAGTACATCAGACCATCAACGCGGCAGAGATGCGGCCAAAAGCTGGCTGAAAGGAAGGAAGGCCCAAAGTGTAGTCCTGCGGAGGCTGGGGCTGTCATAAGGACGTCATGTTTCTTAATTAGTTCTTTGTTATCATAACTTTGGTGAACGGTTGCGCCCCGGACTTCAGGACTTCTGGACTTCTGGGTGGCTGGACGCTTCATTAGCACGGACATTCAAAGTCTTGTCTGCATTAAGAAAGAAAAAATCGATCGTCTTTAGATGGATCAAATCGTCATAAGGATGGCTTGTATTTAAAATCTTATAAATATCAACCAGTTACTTTTTTCAAAACAATATATTTATTGACAAGTTCTATTTTTTACTGAAAAATATATTTTTAAAAAAATTTGTTATAAGAACACTAATTTACATCCGAAAAATCATTTAAAACTTCATTATGTAATGGTTTTTTTTAAGTAAGTTCTTATAGTTTAATATTTATTATATTTTTACGTCCGGACCCAAGTTGTATTTTTTTCTCAATGTGTTATCTTTTTCCCTGAAGATGTACCTGCATAAAGGATGATTTCCAGGCCATCCAGTTCACCTTGAGCCCGCCCCCAGCTGGGATCAGTTTCGATGCGGATTGTCGGCTGGGGAAGGGGTCGAGGTCGGGGTCGGGGTTGGGGGAAGTGGTCCGGGAAAATCCCAGCCCGGGGGCACACCGCTCTACTCCACTCTGCACATACTTCGGCTCTTGGCATGCCGCACACGTAGAAGATTTCCGCACGAATTCGCAAAGCAACTCTTGATCCCTTTGACTCAACCGGCGACATGTTTTCTTTGCCATTCTCTTTGATGTTTACAAATTACACCGAAAGTTGGCAAACAAATTTTCTTATTCACTTTTTCCCGAGTGCACACAATGAAATGGGCAAGCCAAACCGAAACGAAACGGAACTAAACTAAACTAAACCAACGGATTGGCACTGGGCCGGGGGGATTGGATTGTTGGATTGCCGGATTGCTGGATTTCTAGATTTCTGGCTTGGGGTAAACGTTGAGAAATTCCGGTGAATGTGCCAAGTGAAATTGCGACCAAAAGACAATATTGTGTAAATACATTTACATTGAATTCTTGAGCGTTGGCCAAATACGAAAACTTTTCGAAATTGATTTGCCAATTGGATTTGCTAGAGAATATAATGGGAAACTCACTTGTAAAGTTCCTAGGGCTTAAAAAAAAATCAGTAAAATTGTAGTTTGTATTATTTTTTATCTTTGATAATATTTGTGATATTTTATAAATTTTAAAAGGTCATGAAATCACTTTTAAAGCGGTCTAAAATTGTGCAATATTATATGTTGAGTCATTATTCGTATTTTTCCTTTGCATACTTTTGGACACCTTTATCAATAATTTTATCAATTTCAGTTTAAATATTATTAATTTTTTAATAATAATAACACAATAAATATTAAAATTTAAAGCGTAATCCCTTAAATGAATGAATACAATACTATCGATGATTGGCCGGCACTTCTAGTGGGAAATACTCTGTCTTTGATGCCGGAAAAAGGGTCCTTTGACGGCAAAAAGCCAGCAGCAACTAAAACAAAAACTTTTTAAATTTCTCCAATTATATTTTTACGCTATGGAAAGTTTGATGCCGAGCTGGCTTCGTTTGCTGATCTGCATCAGGCCAAAACAAGCAAACACTCACAAACACTACTCACAAAGCGTAAACTTTAACTACGAGTGTGCGTGTGTGAGTGTGTATGTGTGTGAGTGGAAGGAGATTCCATTTGTGCAAACAACAACGATAAAAAACATCTTGAGGTCTAAGGATGAGCAAACTTTTTTGTTCACTCATTCATAAGTTTTTAATTAAATTGCCGTCACATTTCTTTTTTTTATCATCTTTTTGTTTGGCCCAAACAGAGATCCTTTCTTTTAATGAAGCCGACGTTGATGTCTGATAGGGTGTGTGAAAGGGTTTCAAAGGGAGTTTAATATTTAATAGGGAAAATCTAGATGGGAGAGATCCAAGCTAAAGTGTAGAGTGGGAAAAATAAGATTGCTTAGGGGAAAAAAGGATTTTAAATTGTTAATTAAGTTTAAGAGCTTTAAAAAATATGCGGTATTATTAAACAAATAATTCCTTGCGTTTCCAACAATTAAAAAAAATGCTTTACCCATACTGTAAACCTTTTTGAATCTGTTCACCAATCTTAATTGTTTGCTTGCTGTCGCGACTTTGGCTGCTGACCTAATGTTTTTGATAAGCGTTTCGTTTTGTTCAATTGAATGGTATTTTTTTTCGGGCCAGCGGAAAGGGGGAAAATAATTGCACGCGATGTTTACACGAAAGGTGAAAGAAAATTAAGTGAAGGGGCTGCAAGGACAAGGGCAACGTGAGCAATTAAAACCAAGGCAATTTAGCAATGAACATAAACGTAAATGTTTTTGGCACCCGCTCGTGAAGAAGGCGTTAATAGTATTTACACAGCTGTTAGGATAAGGCCCATTGACTGCTCATAAAATAAATATCTTTGCCATAGATAGACTGCTGAAATGGTAACTGCACGGAAAAAATTTGGAATATTAGAAAACAGCATTGTTATTGAATTGACAGTTGGCTTGATAAAAATCTCTTTTAATGGTACCACTTTTAGTTTATAAAGAACAGGTTAATTTAATCACACTTTACCAATAAAAAGTTATTTTTTCCTCACAGAATTTGAATACAAATTGATGGGATTAAGAGATAGGTCTAACGATTTTTTCCTCTGTGCATTTAATCGCGTAATTGAACTGCCACATTTGTCCAACTGCGGCTCGAGTTGACAGCGGGAAACGCAGTTGGCTTGGGAAAATGTAAAAGGGGAAAGCGGCAAGGCGGTTTTCCACCAGCCAACTGCACAGTACCAGTATATATGCCAGCTGAATCCATGACGGCTCAATTGTCAGTGCCATCAATCACGTGATTGACATTTGGGTTAGCATTTTCAGAACTAGCAGTTCGATGTTGTAATCGAGGCAGAAACGCTGAAATGCCCCCAGTAAGCCGGAGATCCGAAAGAGCAACTGAACTGCAGAGAAATTAGCAGCATAACCGGATTTCAAATTTTCCAAATGCAAAGTATTTTCGAATTCCAGCTGAAATCCTTAGCCTGATCCTGAAAGCCTCCCCGCCTGCCGATGGCCAAGGGCTATTTCCGTGGCCCAGACAATGGACAAAAGCGGAAAGCCAAAAGAAAAGGCGGCCAACAAAGGACGAAGGGGAGGGGGAGGGGGAGGGGAAACTGAACCATGGCAAAAACCGTATGGCCGAAATGGATAAGCTTCCAGTGCCAGTGCCATTTTCGCAACCAGTCCACCCCAATCCACATCCTTCCTGGCCCTCGCTTTTGTGCAAAAAAAAAAAGAGAAGAAAAATACCAAAAAAGAACTCACTGAAAAGCAAAGAAAAGGACGAGGGAGCAAAAAGTTTCGGGGGCCAGCGAGGCGCATCCTCTGGGGGTGACTTAAATAAAATTGGTTGATTTTATTGAAAAGTGATGATGTGTCAAATTTTTTATCGCATTACCAGAGCGCGCGGCTCTTATTTTGCTTTTAACCTTGCCATTTGCATAAAATTCGCATTGAATAGACACATTAGCATTCTTAATGGCGTGACCGCTGGAAGTCATTTGGCTTCCCCTCGCCATCACGCCCTCCAAATTTATCAATGCCGAACACGTTTGGGTTGCGAAAGGTCCTGGACTGGACTGGTCCCGGAACCCTGAGACTCCCAAAACCCCTAAGCCGAACCCCCGTCCAAACTGAAGCGCATTCACTGAAGTGACAAGTGAGCAATATGTCTGGATCGCTTGTTGAGTTGGCTTCTATAGTCCAAGTGTAAGGGGAATTTTGGGGTCTTGCACTGATTTTTAAGACAAATTGAACAGCGTGTCAAATGGCCCGACTGGAGTTCAGCTTTTTGCTTGTTTAGTTTCTGGGATAGTTGAATGAATTATGTGCTAACGAAACTTATAGTTCATTGGTGACGCTTCATTGGCCAGTCATCTGTTGACCAAAGGGAAAGTGTCTTTCGAAGGGTCATTTCTGATGGAAAATAGGTAATAACTTAAAATTCCTTTAAAAAAAGGTGCAGTTCCGTATTTATAATTAAAATTTAGTGATTAATTAAGTTACCCAGCTTACATTCGCTTCTCTAAAACAAAATTATCGTTGCAATAAACACGCTGCCCCAAAGGAGGAACTCCTGACACCATTTGATGCGGAATTTCTCCCCCGGCGGTCATCTGGCCAAGGCCTAAATGAGGAGAAATGCTTTTGCATTAGAGCGCATCCCGGCCATAAATAACATGACGTTTCATTAGCCTGGCGAAATGAAAAGCTATGATCGCCTAGCCAGCTGCCAGAGACAATCAAGGGAGTTATCCTGGCCAACTCCTAGTTACTAATGCTCCACTGGTACAGCTGCGTTCAAGCAAATAATGGTTGATTATATTTTAAGCTTAAAAATATTCTTTATTTGTACACAAAAAAGAATATACCCATTTTAAATCACTTTAAAAATATATATAAAAAAATATATTTTAATAATTTATTACTAGTAAGATATGTTTTCTTTGGGAACTAATGCAAAGCTTGTTGAATAAAATAGTTATAAAAAATAAAATAAGATATTTAAATAATATTATTACTAGTTAGAAAGGGTTATTTTTGGAAACTACTGCAAAGCTTGTTGAATAAAATAGTTAAAGCTTTATAAAACTTTCTTTTGTCGTTCTAAGAACTACTAATTTCTTGAAGACAACTGTATGCGTGTGAGCTTCCCGGCAGCTGTCGGCACAGGTGTTTTAATCACGGCGAGCTGGGAATCCCATCCCTTCGTCCTTCGTCCTGCGTCCTGCGTCCTTCGTCCCGCTGCCCCCGCCGCAGAGCGTATAAATTTTCATTTCCATTTTCATGGCTCAACGCACGGAACGAAACGAAACGCTGTAAGGAGGCCCAGGACCACGGTTTGCCATTTGCCATTTGCCTTTGTCGCTTTTTATTGCCTGCACTTCATTTGCTACGCAATTCGGACCCGAGGCTCTTCTGCGGAACCCAAAAAAGTACTCATAAAGCGAGTTTTGGGTTAGACGACCGCAGAAAGTTAATTAGAATTAATGCGCCGGGCTGGCCCAGAATCGCATTTAAGTGCAGCAGCAGCCGGGACGCGGGCTTCTCTATATTATATGTTTACATTTAAATGCCAATGGGCTTCCGGTGAGGATGGGCGGATGGACGTTTGGAAGGACGAGACCGGCGCCATTGCCAAAATGGTGTGCAATAATCATTTCGGTGTGTGCGAACAGGCTCACGTAGTCGTCATCGTGACGCTCTGGAGGGCCAAAATAAGAGCAAAGTAAGGGCGAAATATTAAAATCTAACATTCACAAAGTCACGAAGCGGCGGCGACACCAGCAGCAGCCGCAACAGCAATAATAACACAACACCAGGACAACAAAAACAAAAACAGGAGCAGGAGCAGCGACTGCCACAACAATGCTAAGCAAATAGACAAAGTAATGAAAAAAATTCTCAAACTTGAAATCGCATGGGGAAGGTTCGAATGTTCGATACCGCATATAAAGTTGAGAAGAAAATCTATTAAAAATGATTAACAAAAATCTTAAGGAAAATCCTTTAAAAATTATACAAGATATTTTAGATATATTCTTAAAAATTTCTGTAATTGCTTTTGACAAAGCAAACTAGTTAAATAAAGTTTTAAAAATAATAAGGTTAGATTAAATTTAAATATTTTTAAATATCTTTAGAACTTGTGCGTTCGTCAATATTTAGTTATTTTCATATTTACCATTTTTCATAATTATAATTAAATATTATTAAATATGAAGTTTATAATGGTAAATTATAAACGCCCCAACAATTATTATATCCCTGAAAACCCGGGGTATATAGAAAAAGCAAACACAGAAAGTTTTACTTGCCGGATGGAAGACAAAAAAAAAGCGAAAAAAAGGAAAAAACTCATCAGCCGGAATGGAGGTCGCCACGGGTGCAGTAAACGTGGCTAATGAATGCTTTTGGCCCACTGATGGTAGCTCTGTGTTTAATTTAATAACACGCACACACTCCCGCACACACACATACGACGGGAAAAAGACAACACACGGACATATGTAGGACCTCCCCCACATACACATGTCGGCATCTGTTTGTGTGTTTGTATATTGAACAAATAAATTTGAAATGTTGACAACATTTTGCTGTTTGTTCATAAACGAGGCCATCGTCACCTGTGGGATTGCACGTGCCATCCAGAACCACACACAGAACCAACCAGAGCCAACCAGATCCACCCGGAACCACCACAATCGCATCCCAGAGCCAGAAACAGTCGTGGGGCAATAAAAGTTGACGCCACCGAAAGCAGCAGCTACTTCGCCCCATGGGTCCTGCAGACGCATAAAAAAGCAAAACTTTCCTATTACTGCCACATGACCATATAGTCATATACCATACCATATACCCGACTCTCCCCAAAACATTCCCCTCATACGCACTTACATTTCAAACCCATAAACTGTCATGTAAAATCCCAGAAACTTTCATTTGCAATTTGCTTAAAGTTTATGCAATAGATGCGCCACAATAAAAAGTTCGCCAAGGTGTATGGACCATAATAAACCCGGAGTCGCAAACGAAGCAGAAAAGTCTTTTTTCATGTTACGACCATCGATGTTGCTGTGGAAAAACTTCAATAAAAATAAAATTTGGAAACAAAAAGTACTTTCAAATATAAAAGTAGTAGAGAATTGCCATACAAATTAATGTGCGCTGAAGAAGTATGTGTTACTACCTCATCTCAAGAAAATACATAAATAAAATCCAAAGTAACCATAAATTACTCTTAAAATAAAAACTTGGCTTCAAAAAAGTGGAGAAAATATTTTTTAAATTTTATAATTGACAAATATCAATTAAAGTATTTTGAACATAGGTACAAGGAATAATTACAATTTTCAGTTGTATACATGAGCCGCTTATTTGCCGACATAAAAGGTTATGGGATTGTAAATATATTTCTTTCGATTCCAATTTTAAAAGCCAGTTTCCACCCACAATAATGCCGCACATGTGAAAGAAAAACACTCTTTCAGCTTATTCAACTGTAGAAAGCTTTATGATGTATATAAAATAAAGAATAAAGAATGCCAGCTTCCAATCAATTTCAAAGTCATTTGTTACAAATTTTAAGTGCAGGCACAGTGTTAATCAAAATTAAGTCCCATAAAAAGAACAACGACAAAAACTTCTTATCGCCACCCGCCATGTACACGGTTAAAAACAGGAAGTGCTTTCGCTAGAGAAAATGGGAAAAGGCAGAATAATGTGGGGTGGTAAATCAGCAACGAGCAAGTAGGTAATGTGCCTTCATATTTCAACGTCACAACGGCATCGTCATCATTTTTCTGCGGCCAACGCAACGGCGATGACATCAAGAGTTCTGCATAAATTTGCACCCGATAAAAATTTCAAATGTTTTCATCAAATCATTTTCGGTGAGCAGTGGCGGCAGCCGTAGAAATTCCCGAGTATTATTTTTTGGGAGGAGTGAGAAGATATGGGGTCTGGGATCTGGGATCTGGGGTCTAGTCGTCATCCATCATTAATGGAGCGCAAGAGGGCTGAAGGAGTTGAAATGGCAACTAAGCGCCACGGGCTACTGCGGAAAATGTGGGGTCTGGAAAATTCAGGAGGGCCTGGGAAACGGAAAACGGGGTCTGGAGCTGAGAAACGTTGACGATGACATTACTTTTTAATGACTTTGACTTTCTGCAGCAATTGGTGTGCGTCTGGTCTGATGCTTGAATACCCGTACTCGCACCGCTCTTGTTTCGTTTTATGAGCCTCATTGAAGACTGGGCGTTCGCTCGGATTTTATATTTTCCTTTTATTTTTATTGGTACGTTTTAAATTTGCTCCTCTTTTGTTGTGCTCTGATTTCTTTCTTCCCCACAAACACATATTTCGTGAGTTATATCCAGAGAAATAAGGAATACTTAACTATTTTTAAGGCTAACAATATTTTTTTTTAAGTAGTGCTTTTAAAAATCTGACTTTTTCTTTTATTATTATATTTTGTTTAAATGAGAAATAAACTTATAATTAAAAGTAAAACATTTGCTTTTCTTCCACAAGTAAAATTAATATAGCTAAAAAAATGTAATACAAAAAAATGTATGAATCACGCAGGACCTGCCACTATTTAATACTTCGCCACATATCATATTCAATTTTTTTCATAAAAGATACACTCCATAGAAACAACTTTTTATAAAGCCCTGAAAAGCGAAATGAAAAGGGGGTTTTTGGTTGCCAAGGCTTTTCGTTGTAATTAAAGTGTATTCGGGAGCGCTTAAAAATGTCGGCCAATTTTTGTTGTAAGTTTTTGTTCATATTGCGCCACGAAACGCCCTCATTGTCCGCGCCACGCCCACTTTCAGCCCAAAAAGACGGCCGCTTTTTTGAGTCGCAGCCTGGAACCGCCGACGGCTGACGGCTGCCAATATTCATATAATATTTTCACTGTGAAATATTTTCTGCTCATAAAAGAAAATTGACTGCGAAAATTGTTTTTACCGAGGCGCTTGCAGCCCAACTACCTCCTCCCAGATCTCAAGCTTCAGTTTTGCGGGCGTACACTGTACATATTACGTATACGCACACAAATGTGTATGTGCTTTGTTTACTTTTTTTGCGTGTGCATTTTTACGTTTTTATGCGTTATTTTGCATGCATCAGCGCGTTATTAAATTCCGCGCTCCACAAGGAGCGAGCATCCGGGGATCCTGCGTCCTCTCCTACTGGCGTCTCATTTAACCGCAAGCTCCTTGCCATAAAAGCCAACAAGAATAACACAAGAAACATATACCACCGCTCCGCCCCCAATCCGCCCCGCCCCCCAAATTCGGCACATTGTTCCGCCTTGAATACGCAATTGCTCTGTTTGCTCGCTCGTATAAATTCGCAGCACTTCGCGGATTTTTGCATCCGCATCCGGAATGCAAGACACGCATTTTCGCCAGCGCACGATTATGAACTTCGATACTTGTCACCTGATACTTGGAGCATATATCTTAGTGACTAATCCCGACTGAGAATGGCTGAGAGGAGTTGTCATTAAACCATAATGTTTAGGATTGGGTTTTCTGTCTTTGAAAGTTTTTACGGGTATACCTATAAAATATTTTATAAAAACTTTTATATTGCCTTTGTGCTTTTTTGCGGATCTAGACTATCCAAAGCTACCAGTTATTTCAAACCTTTAATTATAAAACGAAATAAGCATCCTTCAAAACAAGATAATAGAGTCAATTAAATGGTTTCAACAAATAATAATTCATTTTAAAAGGAATGTAAATCGTGGAATGGCTTCGTGCGAGGCGTCGACAAATATGTTATATTTTTTACCCTCCGACTATATAAAAATTGTTTTTTAAAGGAAACCGCTCAATAACGATTCTTTTTTACACCATTTCATTTCCAATCTATGTTGTTTTCATAAAATATCAATATCAATAAATAATTGTTAAACATGATCCGTATTCATGTCCAACACTTTCTGGCTTGTAAATAGAAAAACATTTTCTGTGCCGCGATAGCTTTTAAATCATTCTCGGTAATATCTTGTTACTTTTTTTTATAAATGAAACAAGAGAAACTACAAACTGTGTGAAGTGAGTGATAATCTCTCGTTAAAAATTTTATTTCCCACAAAAATGGATTTATATTTCAAAATAAATAAAAAAGGAAAACTACCCTTTTGCAGTCTTTTTTTTTCTTTTTTGAAAGCCGAGGCTTTACATTTTGTTGACCGTTATTTCAAAACAGTATGTTAAGGTTTGACTAACATCAGCATATCCTTCTGTCTACAGTTGAATGTAAGCAACCACCCCGCTTGCACTGTTAACCGTTAGCACAGTTTACCCCATGTCCTTGCGTTTGCAGACTGTTAAGGATGGGGTGGCTCAATTTTATGTACAGGACCTTGTAACAGAAGGCGAATGTACACTTGCAACTGTTAAAAGGACTGCAAAATATGGAGTGGGAAATTATTATCGCTAATTGTTCGACTTTTAAAAACCTTAAAAGCTTAAATGGAAAAAAGTAAATATATGTGATATAATAAACAATTCGCAGCGTTATCTGTTAGTATATCCGTTGCATTCCTTTCAACCACCACTTTTTATTGACTAAAATCCGTCCGTTTTCCCTTTGTTGTTAAGGTAAAAACGTACATTAATAAACCTCCATATGTATGTTCCAGCTAAATCCAACAGCTTGTTACAATTTAATTGCCTTCAATTTCCATTCAAACCGAGATCAGGGTGATGGATGCTCACCTTTAAACCTTCTGGGAAAATTTGCAATAAATACCTGTTTCAGTGTACCTCGATAAACACATGCAATGCAATTCATCATTCAGCCAAACACACACACGGGGATGATTTGGTGTGGGAAGAGGGGGCTTTCTAGGGGGGTTTTTCAAGCGGTCGGGGAGATGGGATATTGGAATCTTTTGAAAGGACGAGGACCGCCGCCAAAACGTCCCATTAACAGGAGCTCAATGCACAAAAAGTCTGATCCTATGGCTGATGGCTGGAGCCAAAAAGCGAATGTCAACACTATCAATCATCGCTTTGACAGTTTGAGTGCTTGTTTTAGTATTTGTGCTTTTGATTATGTGACTCACACACTCGCACAGCCAGCACACACATGCAGGCGCATCAATTGATACACTTACAACAAATTGTTTGTAGTGGAACACGTGGGCGTTGCCCTGCGGACAGGATTGGATGGGATCGGATCGGATCGGGGGATCGGGGGGATATAGGATATATGTTCAGCCATAGGTAGGTGGGTTTGGGGCAGGACCACTTGATTGATGGAGCCACCGACCTAAGCCATTTTAAATGAACAAATTGAATGTGCGGAAGCACACATGCACGGCTACAGCGGAGGTCATTGGGATAGGAAGCAGAGTTTAATTTAATATAAAAGTTTACCTCCCCGAGAAATCATTAAAAAAGGTCATCAAAAGTATGCAGTGAGAAAAAAGTCTTTTGAAATATCAAAAGTCATCAATATTGTTGCATACTTTTAAACATCTTCACAATTTATTATTATATTAAGGTATTTTAAATTAAACACTGACTTCCCACTCAATTGCTATAATTTTTCCCTGAATTGTAAGTTTGTGTCTGCGGTTGCCTGCTGGTGATTATAGTAATTTAATTTCTTCGAACAACAAAACAAATTTGCAACAAAAAATCCAAACCAAATGAAATCCAAAAACGGAATAAAAAAGAACGCAAGAGTAGGGGGAAATCCACCAGGTCAACGGGCGGAAAGTGCAAATGGGTTGGGTCGAGCTCGGAACATGGTTAGTTGACGTTGCTTTTGGTAAGCTTCTCGTTCCGCCCGTTGGCGTTGCTCCTCCAATTCCCGGCGCTTCGACTCCTGCACCTTGGAATTCTGGACATTGAAGAGACGACGCTGCTGGACACGCATTTCGGCGGACAGGTTGAAGGGCTCCACTTTCAGCTGAGAAACCGAAGACGGACGATTCGACGGCTTCAAGGGCTGTCGACTGCTCTGCGGAATGGGTTTGGCCTTCGGAAACAGCTTTCTCTGCAGCTTGCGCTCCTCTTCACGCTCCTTCTGCACCTGTAGTACTCTTAGGCGACGCTTCTCTTCCATATCCCGCGAATTCTTCAGCACATTGGGCGTCGTGGGACAGGTGATTCGATGCACGACGGCCCTGTTGGCCTGGCGTTCGTGCACCTGCCGGAAATCGGGCATCGGTCGGCTGTGAAACTCTCGCAGCTTACGCTCCTGCTCCTGGCACTCCCGGATCAGCTGATCCTTGCGACTGGAATAGATGTCCTTGAAGCGATAGGCCTAAGGGCAAGCAAAATTCATGAAACTGGTTTTAAAATTGTGATTAAAGTAAATATATAATAAAATAATGAAAATAAACCTTAAGTACAAACTAGCTTAATATAAATAGTTTCCAAATTGTAACTTTAAAATCGATCGAAAACTTCCCAGTAAATAATTATTCTATTAAAAAAAAAGTATTATCAAAACCCCTACCTTAGGAACCGATATTTGTGGTGGAAATACGGGCTTCTCACAGCCGACCTTTAGGCCCTTGAATAGATTTGCTACCAATATCTGGGAATGCTGCTGGGCCTGACTGATAATCAGGCTGCCACGTCGCTGGATCTGCTCCACCTGCTCCCGATGCTGCTGAAGAGTGGAGAACTCCTCGCTGGCAGTGAGGAAGATGTCCTCTTTGCTCGACCACTCGGATATTTCAGATGCAAAGCCCTCCAACTGCTGCACATCCGAATCGCCCCAGTTGTACTCCATTTTCGAATCCGACATTATTATTATTATGTATGTAGGCACTAACTAATTCCTGGATGTGCTTCGTGCTCTCGTTGATGGCAGTTAATGACGAGAATGGCTGGAATTCCAGTTACATTCAATTATCAGCCTACTCGGAGTCCGGGTTTCAGGTGGAAATGTTTTGGGCATTAGTGTAAATTTCATTTGGACGTGCTGGTTTGAATAATGCAAAGTATTCCGACTGACACTTGGTCTGAATGGTTCTCGATGGTCGGGGCTGTTGGCAGCTTCCGCTCCCCAACTGGATGCACTTCCACCCACCACCTCCTCCTTAGTCGATCCCGTCACTTTCCTGTCCAACTGTCTGTCCCCGTCTGTCCAGGACGTCTACGTCTATGTGGTGTCAATTTGATTGCAAAGGTAATTCAAATAATCTCATCATACACAATCTAGCTGTGTATCCTGCCCGGCCCGTCATGTTCCTCAATCCCCAGTCCCCAACTGAATCACAGTCCTCCCTTCACTCCAACGACAACTTCAAAGCGAGCACTGCAAATAAATCAAATTAAATTTAACATTTCTTTTTTCCGCTTTGCCCTGCTGTGTGTGAGAGAAATTTAATTTGCAGCAACTGATTTCGTTGGATTTCATTAAAAAGGTTCTCTATAATTAAATTGATTAAGAGATGGAATATAAAAGTGCGAAATGCACACATATATTTTAATCCGGCCCAGCTAATGACGACGGAATACCGGCTTTTGGCATTCGACCAAACAGTTTGAAAACGCAGTAAAATAGTTCGTTAATTGATTTCGTTTGATGGGATTCGCATAGTTTTACAGAGTCAATACAGGCTAAATATGTAATTTAATAATGAAAACTATGGGAAGAGCAAATAAATAAATATTTAAAACAAAAACTTTGACCAATTAAAAACAGAAAAAATCAAATGTATCAGTTTATACAGAAGGTTTCCCATGCCATGAAAACGCCACGAGTAATTAGTGAAAAGTGTCGCTTCTTATGATGCCATTAGGAGTTATATTTCGTATTTACTTCCCCAGTGAGGGCTGTAAAAGTTGGCTAATCTAGCACGCTATTTTGATTAACCACAACAAGTTGTCCAGAAGTTTCTGGCCAGACATGTGCCATAATCCACTCGAGCTGAGTCGGAAGCTGCCTGCAAATCACCCGTCCTGATTAGAACTATGTAAATACACATGTTCCTTGGATCTGCGAGAGCTTCACATACCCCCAATCATATGCTGGTAACTTTTTAAAAGCCCCGCCAGATAGCCGACATTGCTTACAAAATAAAAGTTTCGCCTTATATCTCTGATAGACATTAGGAAGGCGAAAAGTTAACAAAGGGGCGAGCGAGTTAGGAGTACTGGGAAAAACTTACCGACTGATAAACGTGCCTCACAAACAGAAAGAGAGAGAGAGATCAAAAGTTATACCCGAAACTTGCCGCAAAACAAAAACTCGTTCTTCCTATCTCTGCGATAATTGCTGCTTTAACTAGAGAATTTTTTCCACTGCCCCTATTTCAGTATTTCAGCAAACCCACTCCTGATTAGTTTGTAACTAGGGTTTGGTGGCCCCAGGTCTTTGTGTATTATCTTTCAGTTTGCAATTAGTGGCTCATTTAAAAGAGATTTGCAGCAGCGACTTTTGCTGATTGGTTTGGGTCCGGTTTCGAGAGGCGGGTCAAAGGTCCCGTAGCTTTCACAGTTCCCGGAATGATTGAAATTTGAGCCTGAGAGGGGGGTAAAGGAGGTTTGTGGCCCGGAACAATGCCATCCAAGCGAACAGGTTCGCATCCGTGCAAAACATTAAACGCTACACTCAAAAAAAAAACAGCCCGAAATCGCCATTAAATCAAGAAATTCGCCATGAATTTCAGTCGATGGCGATTTTCCGTATTTTTTAGAAAGGAATTTTCTAAAATTTAGGAAAAAAATTCCTGAAAAGCAGAAATACCTTTCTAAAATCAAGAAAAGTTGCCATCAAATTGAGAAATTTTCCTAAAATCCAGAAAGTACTTTTCTTGAATATAGAATCTTTTTTCTTAAAATAAGAAAGGACTTTTTTTATTTTTACAAAATTTTCTTTATTTAAATAAAATGCTTACATATTTATTTTACTATTTTATTTCCTAAACAAGAAAGGGAAAAGAAAATAAAAAAGACGAAAAGAAAATTATTAATATTTCCTAAACAAAAAAGGAAAAGAAAACAAAAAAGATAAAAATAAGATTATAAATATTTCCTAAACAAAAAAGAGAAAAGAAAACCAAAAAAAGAAAAAAAAGCATTACAAATATTTCCTTAACAAAAAAAAGAAAAGAAAATAAAAAAGATAAAAATAAAACTATTAATATTTATATTAAATATTTAATATATTATTATTAAAATTTACTTACTTACTGCCAAATTATCAACAATACCTGAAATTGAAATTATTCCTGCAATCGAAAATAAAAATTAATACTAGAGAAGGATGGTATTTGCGGCCTGCAATATTATTAATAGCCAAATCTATTAAAATAGTTTGCCCTTTGCTTACCATACATTTTAACTTACTTACCAAATTTATATTAATATTTATTTCAATTGCTTACCTATAAATTGCCTCTTAGAGGGATCGCACTTTAACTTTCTTAAATAGGCTCTACACAAACTTATTTCTTTGAATGCTCATCCAAAACTGAGCGCAAGGGTTCAAGATGCAGCGCAACGCAAGCAACTCTCTCGCGAGAGACTGCATTTCCAAAACAACAACGCAATAAAAGTTACAGCTACGCACAAGAAAATTCTCGATCATACACACAAACACACATAAACATATACATACGCCAAAAACTGTCAACGCGACGCGCCGCGGACTAACCCCATGTCTTCTTCTTTTTCGTTTCGAAGAAAGAATGAGAAGCATAACAGAAATAAAAAAAGTTTTTCTTAAATCTATGGTGATTTTCTATTTCTACTTTTCTGTTTACAAGAAAAAAGTTTTTTTTAATTCAGAAAAATTCTTTAAATTAAAAAAAATGTACCGTGGGTTTTATGGCGACTTTCTAGATTCTAGGAAGGGATGAAGTACATTTTTTCTTAATTTAATGGCGAAATCGCCATTAATTTAAGAAAACTTTTGGAGAGCAAACTAGGAAAAAACACCATTGATTTAAGAAAAAAAATCATTTTTCTAAATTTAAGAAAGGTTTTTCATAAAATTCTGTTTCTATGGTCTTTTTTCCTAGATTCAAGAAAACAATTTCTAAAATTCAGAAAATTTTCTAAAATTAAGAAAAAATTTCATTTTATGGCGATTTTCTAAAATTTAGGAAAAAAAATTTTTTGAGTGTACGACTTTTCCTGCTGCCCACATTCTTCTCGAATCATTTAACCCGAGCGCAATTTTCATAAAACGAAATTATTAAAATTGTTTATTCGGGTCCGTCGTGTGTGTGCTCCTCTTGGATGCGCACATTCTGCCGCACAAAAACATTATTATTGAGCAGTTAACTATACTGAAAAGCAACTTTAAATTAAATGGAAGAGTGCCCCTCAAAATGGAAACAGAAAATGGTTATACCGTTTTTAAGCGTTCATCGCAGTTGATATAATCCTTTCTTTTTACGACGAAGCCGAATGGGCTGAAAATATTATTAATAAAAAAAATAATTTTCAAATTTAATTTTGGTTTTAAAGTACAAACAGTTTGTATTATTTTATAAAGAGCATTTTTCCCGCATATTTAAAACATTAAATCGCAATTCTTGGCTAAATAACTTTTATTTTTATTTCCTGCTGGTATTTTTAGCGAATTATTAAACACTGCGGTTTATGCATTTTTCACATTATTTAGGCCACAAATCTTTTTCGGGCACTTTCAAGTGGAGCCGTTTTCCGCCACATGACATTTTACATGCCGGACAAAATGAATTGCGAATTTATATATCGATATGGCAATCCAACACAATCAAACAAACGCAGTCCAATTGCGGACTTGTAGCACTGAAATGAAATGTGTCAGGCCATCAATTAATGAATATATGCGACAGCGACCGTATTGTCAATCATAATTATTGATTGTCCATTACGAGCTTAATTTATGCATACCAGACGGAAAGTGTTCGTGCTGAAAGGCGGTAAAGAATCGATTAAAATGTTTGTTGGGGACATCAATTCCGCCAGAAATAGAAATATTGGCATACTGCGGCACTCCCTCTTTCCTCGTCGAAAGGCTGATTCGTGAGGTGTTGACATTAGGGTATCTATTTCGGATATTTACGATATTGCTCTGCCCGGATTATTTATGGCAATTCATAGCTAGGGCGTTGGTCAGCTGAATGCAAATTTAATTTGTTAACCATGTCGGCAGTGGGAGAACTGGGCGACTTACCGGGCCCAAAGCCAAGGGCCAAACAATGCGCGCTTTCTTATCGCATGTCAGCAGCAGCGAACGGGAATCCCTTTCACAGAAAGTCGCACACATGTCCTGACATTTCATATCCCTGCCCCGAAGTCCAGCCGAAGCCGAAACTGAAGCCTTACTTGACGCAACAGCAGACCAATAAACAAAAGCATTAAACCCATAAAACAGGGAACATGGCACTCTCGAGAATTAACACTACATTATTCACAATGCAATTTCGAAACAAGTGAAATGGTGCAGCGAAATGGGGGTTCGAATGGTAAGTACCCGGTAATTATTGGAAAACTTGTAAAAATTCGCGAGATATTAAGTTTATATAAAAATACTTGAAATACTTCTTGAACCATCCTCCCATTTGTGAAGCTAAAATGATATGGGATAAAAAAATATTTAATGGATTTAAGAAAGCGAAATCGAGAATGATAATAGAATAAACCAAATCAAGAGCACTTTACGCTTGATTTCAAGAACAATTGTTCTCAAAAAAGGGAGAAGAAAACATAATGAATTCAAGAAGATTCGCTCTGGATTTTTTCGCTCTTGGGAATTTAAAATGATATGGGATAGAATCAATTTTACTGGATTATATTAATAGTATACATTTAAGAAAAGAGTAATAGAGAAACAAAAAAAAATAAATTAAAAATCTTTACTATATTTGATACAAATTGTAATTTTCTTTGAACAACCAATTAAGACATATTTTAAGTCATCCCTTAATTTAATATACCCTCTGAAACCCTGTGAAAATTTTATAAAAAATGTTTCAACTCGAAACGGCAACGAATGCGAATGCATATGGATGTGCTGGATGGGATGAGGAGCTCTGGAATGGGTTGCGATGGGTGGGCGTGTGTCTGTCGGAGGAAGGGGCAAGGGGAGTGGGAGGAGGAGGGGCTGGTGACCCACATGGATGCCATTGTGGCCGCGCCATTTGCCTCCGGGCGGTCTTTCGCGCTCCGTAGGTGTCTCTCTGCGGGCCAGGAGGATCCGGACTGGGATTGGTCTGCACCTTTAGCTTTCGCTCCTTTTTTCATTTGTTAAAAATGTGAAAAATTAAAAATATTGTACGCGTGCACACACAACAATGTGTGAGCGTGTCTATATATTCCCCGATGCTCCGCTGTTTTCCCGTGATACTCTGCCGTGTTCCCTTTTTATGCATATTTCCCACAACACATTTTGGAGCCGAGGCATTCGCTTTTAAATCATCCGAAGGGGAGGGGGAATACGGGGGTAGGATATATATATATATATATATAGTTAGTTCGCGGCTGAAGTCGAGCTTATCCCATCAGCAGCATCAGAGGTGCCCGCCCCCCTTTCCCACTGTTGATTTATGTTCAGAGTTTGCGTTCATTTATCATTACAGTTGAAAGCATTGCCGCTTTGTTCCTGTTCTGTTTCTTCCATTTTAATATTTTTCCTTTTATTTTTTATTAATGCACAATATGCACAGCAGCCGTGAAAGAATAATACTTTTAATATAAGTTATTTTTTGTGTGTTTGCAGGTGCCAAACGTGGTGCTTATCACAGCAATGCTTTTACCATTTACATTTTAAATAAGTCCATTCGATGGGTTGCCAGGGGAATAAAACAATTGTTTGACTGAGCACTACACTCATGGCAAGAGATAAAAAAGTATTAAAAAGGCTATTAAAAATCAATAAATCGCTTCCCAATATACGGCTTAATTTAAGCTTTCGAATAAGCTGCTGAAAACCAAATTTAGTGGACTTAAAAGTGCTTGCCTTGCGGCAAAATAGAGTCCCTTGGAAATTGATATTAAATATAGTGTAAATATTAAAGTAAATAAAATATTTATTTCAAAGTTCAACTAGGCAATTATAAAGAAAAATCAAGAAAAATCTATATTTTTAAATCTCTAAAATAAAAAGCCAAACTCCAACAATGAAAGCAAAATAATTGGTTGACCAAATCCGTAGCTTCCCATAGAACTAAAAATGTGCTTTCAAAATCCTTTGGTAAAAGCACAATGAAAATATTCTGTCCTTTTTGCAATGCCCCTTAATTAAACTCCTTTGCCAGCAGGAATTTTTAATTCCATAAAAACAAATACCAGTGTTCACCGGAGACAATCGTAAAAGTACAGTGGGCCCTGTACAAACAGACGAACATCATCAGGCAGTCGGTTGTGTGTTGCGCAGCCGTGAGTAAAAAATTCAAAAACATAAACGGAAATTACCACAAAATAGAAACCGCAACCGAAGTCGGAGCCCCGCCACCCAAGCCACCCAGAAACCACTTTTGGTGGCTACTCCTGCCCCACACATCCACCATACTCACCGCATTTGGGGTGCAGTGTCCTGGTTCTGGTCCTCGTCCTCGTCCTCGTCCTGGATGTTGTTGTTACGCCGCAATCTAGCAGGACAATCTTTTGATTAACATTCTTGGCTTTTTTTTTGGGGGGAAATTAGTTTTTATGTTTATTACCTGAACCATTTAGGGGCGCTGACAATGCTCCTAGCAGAACGTAATATTTGGGGACATTCCCGCGTCCTGGCGATGATGATGACGGGAAGCCGAAAAGCGGGAAACGTCGAGAAAAGAAACGATCCTAATCAATACTTCTGGATCCTGGCTCCTGGCCAGCAGCAGCAGGCACTTAATTAATGCAAATGGTGGCCATTCGTTGATTTTAATTTAGATTGGCGACTTATTATGTAAATCGAAATTCGGAATTGGGAATACGAGCTCGGACAGCTCGAACAGCTCGTCCTTGCGGCTCTCCAGACCTTCCGTCTTCAATTAAGCAATTAAATTCGGTGTCCTGGCCAAATGTTAGTTCGAAATTAATAAATGTCCTGGTCGAGCCCAAAAGGCAAACAGTTCATTGCAACTGAAAGCTGACGTTTTAATTAACTAATCATTCTGCTGAAAATATTTCCTGTCCATTTAGCCCGCTTACTTTTGTCCACCGACCTCGAGGATTTCGTTCGCTCACATAAATTGAATTTTCGGTCCTTTCGGTAATTTTGGTGTTTGGCAGTCCTGAATGTCCTGCCACATCCTGGACTGCACCTGCAGTTGTCAGGAGCTCCACTCTCCCCTCCTCTCCACTCCAACTAAGCCTGCTGGGCATTTTGACGGTGTTTTGTGTGCGGACGCAGACCGTAAATCAGTTGGCATTATTTGTCACATGCACAGAGCTTACAAACTGATAACGAATATTAATTTTGCACCTGGCCAAAGGTAAGCAAGAATGCGAAATGAAAACGGCTGCAAGCAAACTTATAATGTCTCCCTGCGCATAATTCATTCCGAATAATAACTCCCTCCGTTCGGTCCGGGCGATGATAAATTCGATGCCAAGTCCGGAGACTTAAGTCGGGCAGGTAATTAAATCAAAAGATGTCAACTGCTAATGGAAAACAAATATTTTCACAGGTCCATTGAAAATTCTATGGTTTTTCGTATTGGCGAAAGTGAGGAAATTGCCAAGCACACACCTGAAGTATTTAATATTGTACTTAAAGCCTTTCAAATTGAGTATAAGTACCTATAATATTTTATTTATTATACCCGTTACTCGTAGAGTAAAAGGGTATATTGTATTCGTGCAAAAGTATGTAAAAGGTAGAAGGAAGCTTTTCCGACCATGCGCGGATCCACGGGGGGTGATATGGGTGATATATCACCCCCCACTCGGGTGAAAAATGAAAGAAATTTTGGTACTCAAAAAGTATGCAACAAAAAAATTGTTCTGATATCACCCCCCACAACAAAATCCTGGATCCGCCACTGTTTCCGACCCTATAAAGCATATATATTCTCGATCAGGATCACTAGCCGACTCGATCTAGCCATGTCCGTCTGTCCGTATGAACGCTGAGATCTCGGAAACTATAAAAGCTAGAAGATTGGCATTTTGCATGCAGATTCTAGGAGTTCCTACGCAGCGCAAGTTTATTTCAAGAAGGTGCCACGCCCCCTGTAACGCCCACGATTTTAAAAATTTAAATATTTCGGAAAAGTAAAAAGCAGTTTTGTTGTGCTTATCAATACCTATCGAAATGTAGAAGAAATTTTTGAAATCGGACCAATCGTTAAAAAGTTATAGCTGATCAAAGTTTATATCTCCATCTTCCTCGCACTCCCTTTAGCCGAGTGACGGGTATTAGATAGTCGGGACACCAACCCGACATAGCGTTCTCTCTTGTTTTTAATATAAAATTTTTGGCCATTTTTCATAGATTAAATTTCGAATTTTGTGACAAGTAAATTTAGAAAAATTCCAACCACAATTGAAAGTGTTTTATTTAAACAATTTCGAACATATCGAAATGTTTGCGGTTGGCCAAAAAAATGTTTCCATCCCGGAAGAAATAGTCATTTAAAATATTGCGTATTAATTAAGGTGTGGCAGCCTAGTTGGAGAGCAGTTGCAGACTGAAATCAAGTTTATTTCCAAGAATGTCTTAGCAAAACTGGCTTGAAATTTGATGCCTGAGGCAGCAGGCGATGCAATTGCCCAGAATAGCAATTAAATTTTCGCCACAAATTGCACAAATTGACATCGAAAATAAATTCCCTGCCAGGAGCAGCAGAGCGGGGCAACAAAAGACTGCAACTTAAACATTTTTAACGACTCTGGAGGAAGTCGCTTGCAGCTGCCAGTGCCTCCCCCTTTCCCTGGGTCCAGTGCATCATTCTGTGACCCCGTTGGGGCCACACACACAACCCCCCTTTCCACACCCCCCTATTCCACCGACTTGTGGAGTGCCAGGAGAAGTTAGTGCTACCTGAAGTTTTAGACCAAGTTGTCGGCAGGCGCTTCTCGTGTTGCCTAAACAGATTAAGCTCCAAACACATGTGCTCTGCAATTTTACGCGTTGCCACCACCGCATTTGCCACCCATCCACCCATCATCTCCCGGATCCTGGTTCCAGGACTCAGGACTCAGGACCCAGGACTCCAAGACCCGGGGGCCCGGCATAACCGCCGCATTAATTCCTAGTGCCAGACACCTTTCTCGTTAGCGGTTTCCCCAACTTATTTAATTTCACAGAGCCTCGACCACGACGCCTCAACTTTGCTAGCTTGCTTTGAATTTTGCGTGCGCGGAAAATCCCCGGTTGGAAAATCCAGCCCGGGCGGAAAAACGGATGTGGGTCGGCAAAGTTAAATAGCTTTCGTCGGTGCGTGTGTGAGTGTGTTTATTCAAATCCCGAATCCAAATTTTCGACATCTTGTTTTGCCTTATTTAATTATCGAATGCATCAGCAACAGTTGCCACTTTTCAGGGCGACATTTAGCCAAAAAAATAAACTTCTCACGTTCATCGCGACCCGCAGGCACCCGCTTTTCCTGTTTTTCTTTTTTTTCACCCATTTTTCCCAACAATTTTCCGTGTATAATTTATGGTCTGCAACGGATTTGCACGCGGCCTTAGTTTGGGCTAACGAATGCGCATACGTGCGCTCACGTAGCCGAGAAGATAAGGGGACAAACTATACGTACCTTCATATATATACATGCATATATATGCTGGATGGATGATATCGGACCGGTCTGCAGATACCTCAAGTGGAGGCCAGGACTAACATGTTAACAAGGGATTTTTCAGGCGGCCCTAAACGATGGAATTTAAGCTGGAGTAAACTTTCAGGTTTTTGTTTATCTCCGTGTTATTTAAATGGTAAAATATATGATGGCCGCAAAAATATTAAGGGATTTATCTTAAGACTTAAGAAAATTCTATTTAAAAAATAGATGTACGGCAAAATAATAATCATTTGAAAATCAAGTATATTTAAGAAGATCATTTGAATTACGAGTATTGTGACATAAATGTATCTCACTTATGGCATTATGACTTAATAGGGAGTTCTGTCATTTTTGTTATTATTATAATAAATAATAATAATAAAAAATAATTATTTTTTTTAAGTTGAAAAAACTTCTGATACTGAAATTAATTTTTTCCAAATAATTACATAGCTTAATGAATTTAATCGCATTACTGGAATGCCATTAAAATCATAAATGTTCATTACAGCATTAACATAATTGAATTGCATGAAAAATGCCTCGGGGCAAAATTGCCATCCACATGGTTGTTGATTTTTCAAATTCGATTTAGTGAGTCTTCTGGCATTTGTTGTAATATTTTATACATTTCACGCAAAGCTGAGCTTGGATAGAGTTCAAATTCCATTGTCGGATCTGAGGGCTTATGGCACTTACTGCTCCGGGCATAATTAAACGCTGTGGAATTTCATTATAAAATTCGCAGACATTTGCCAGATGCCATAGACTCTTTTCGGGGGTTGAGAATGAAATCAGCTAGAGGTGAGCAACTTTAAATTTTCAAAATATTTAGTCCTAGAAAAAACAAAAGCTTTTTTGTGACATGGTGAAATATTTAAATGGATCTAAAAATAGAGCTTGAAAAAAACATCGGTATTATCGAATCAACATTGTCCAAATATCGATAATTTTCAATCTCTAACTAAAAATGGCTTAAAAAATTGAGAGTAAGCACAAAGATATTTTCAAGACAACCGCCCATCTCTAAAGTCAACTCCTTGAGGACTTTCATTTGGGAGTGAAACAACTTCGCTGGGTTACTTCTTTTCGCCTCTCTGAAATATTCCCCTTAAGTTTATTTTATATTGAAATTTGCTCGTTAAGCGGTAATTTTCCCTGCAAAGTCAGTCGAACTTGGGGAAAAGCGAAGCGCACTCATACACTGGTTGGCCCTTCGACCGAGTTGATTTTTCACAATTTCCGGTCAAGCGAAAGCTGCCCGGCACCAAATGGCGGAAACGTAATTTGGCTCTTGGCCATTATTTTCGGTTCTGACCGCAAAGCCAAAGCGAACTCATCGTCCTTCGAAGGGCGGAGCACATGGAGTCCATCGCCTCATCATAATCGAAGCCACGAAATTGAAGGACTGCGGCACAATGCGGTTTCCGCTGCCAGCTGATTGGCTTCCGTTTCCGCTAATTTTGGGAAAAGTTGGCTTTTGCTTTTCCCCATGTGCCTTTGTCTCTGGCCGCGTTGTTGTAGTTTTTGGCCAAAGAGGCATTTAAGGATCCCCGAAACAGTTGATTAGGTTCAAAGCTCATTTCGTTGTTACAGTTTCAGATGGTTTTTAGATGTCAGAGGAACATGAGCACGCGAATTGAGATAGGATTACGCTAGTTGGAATAGAATTATGTCATTATAAATTTCATTTTGTCTAATTAAACAATAACTACTAATTATTGTAAACATAACAGAATCAGGATGTTTGGAAATATTCAAAGCTCATTTCGTTGTTTCAGTTTCAGATGGTTTTTAGATGGCAGAGGATAATGAGCATTTGAATTGAGATAGGATTACCGCTAATTACGCTCATTATAAATTTCATTTTGTCTAATTAAACAAAGACATATAATACATAACAGAATCAAGATGTTTGGAAGTATTATACATACCTAGATATTTCAGCAATATTATGTTCATTGCATTGAAATCTGAGACTGCATATCCAAAAAAAAAACCCTGCAGCAAGTAAAGCAATTCCGAATCCTTTTCGGTCCATCTTCATACATATCTGCCGTCGGATTCTTTTATTGCCCTGCACATTCGCTGTGTCTAAGCACATCAAATATGTATTCGAAATGGAAATTTAAAACCATATTACTGGCAGAGTGGAGAGCGGAAAAATATAAATATTTTATGGCGAAAATATTGCAGCTCGGATAGGGACAATGTATGCACAACTGACCCGGGTCCTCGAGTCCTCGCGTCCTGGCAAGGACACACACAACTCGACTTGGACTCGGACTCGGGCTCGGACTAAATCTAAACGCCTTTCGCTGGCTCTCGTCCCTTTTTTTAAATTGTGTAACAAATTGTTCCCCGGGGACGAATTTGGATTAAGTAAAAAAAGGGTTTATTTACGATGCCATACATAACGGCCGTCCGGCTGCCTGGGTCCCTTTTTTATTACGTGCCCAATACTCAATTTGGCCATATTTAAATTCATCGTCTATTCCAGCCAGCCGGCGGCCATTTCGTATGCACAAGAAGCACAAGCAGCCAGGCAGCTGCGATGCCAAGTTCCCAGGAGTAGTCGGCAGATCTATTGAGTGGTTATTTGAATTGAACTTTGAGGTTGAATTCGCTTCATTTTTATGTTATTTATTATGCCCAAAGTTTGCCCCCGGGCACACACACACACGAGCAGAGTGTTGATGTAAAATGAAATACAACCTGGGTTGTTGGTTCCCCAAAAAAAAAAACGAAGAGAAGAAAAACCCAGAAATGTTTAGGCCAATGTTGGCCCGGTTGTAAATTTCAGCCATAGGTGGGTAAAACTTGTTTACACAATTTTCGGCCGCTGTCTCTGTTTTTCTTGTCCACCAGGCGCCGCTGGGTCGAGAGGAGAAATGTAAAGAGCTGAGCAGAAATTTGCAAACAATTTAGTTGCGACGCGACCAGCTGGCATCTTGATAATATTTCGATTTATGCCCCCAAATCCTGTTTACCCCATCAAGATGGTTGAGCAACAGCGGAGTGGGCAGGGTGGCGGATTGTCCCAGCATTTGTTCTAATTTCAAACGAAAATTGGAGCTCTGTTTCGAAATTGGACAATCTAGAATATGCATTCAAGTGTTTTCATTACTTCTTTTTGTCTCTACAATAATAAACACTAAAAATATTTCTTTATTTACAATTTTTATAATATTTTCTTATAGGATAAGGGAAAACTCATTTAAAAAAGGTGTCTAAAAGTATGCAGTGATTTTTCGGAAAAGATCAATCGCAAATCCGAATTCGAAATATATTGTTGCATACTTTTAGACATTTTTAAAAGTGATATTATAACTCTAGTAATATCTTTGGCATCTCTAAGTTGAAAGATGAATAGAGTAAGTGCTCCCCCCATCCTTGAAGACTATGACTTGCAGTAATTTAGAGTTTCTTTATTTCTATGTGGAACGAAAAATCTTTGTCTCTTGTCTCCGCACTGAAAACTTTTCGCTTGAACTTTTTTGCGGTGGTCCAAAAACCTCCCACCACCCACCGCCCACCGCCCTACGCCCACAAACGAAACCCCAGGCCTGTCACACACGGTAAACTTCAAACTGTAACGAGACGGAACTGATGTCACCTGAGCTGGATGCCAAGGCTTTTGCGCTCAATTTGACAGACAGCAGTGGGTTTGGGCTTGGGATTGGGATTGGGTTCGGTGGTCGGGCTGCGGATGAGCTCGTTACTAAGTTCGAAGCCGAGACATCTGTCCAGGTTGTCCTGGTAGTCCTGGCAGTCCTGATTGTCCTGCCAGACCGGAAACGTTGACAGCCAAACGAATTTGATGGATACGAGTGCAATCCACTAAACTACTTGTCCTCCATTGCAATCAGATAGAAATGATAAGTTGTTTTACGCAATTGAGCCGTAAACATGCCAGTATATTATATCGCTAAAAGTTTACACAATGATTTTGGGAGTCATCAGTATTTTATTTGTAAAACAAAAAAGCCATATAATTTCTTTGGGATTTTCAGGGTAAATGACAGAGTTCAACGTAAACAATCGTCGGGGAAGAACTGAAATAATCAGAAAAAATCAGAGCTTTAGCGATAGGAAAGCCCCAGTATTTCTTTGTTTGCCGGCTTTGTATAAAAACATCTCAGCTCAGTCTTTGCGGATCAATTGCTCTCTACAGTCAGTAATCATGAAGCTCTCGAATTTATTTACAATTTTAATCGTCAATATATTAGTCCGAACAAATGCTGAAAAAGTGTGTGAAATATCAACGATTTGCGGCAATGCGGCATCCATACGATCCCAGATGATTGCAGTGCGGTGTGTAAAACTCAATAATAAATTAAGTTCTTATTTAAATACTCATTTAATTCATTTCAGTGTGGAGCAGGAGCGTCAAGGGGAGTTATTAGAAGGTTTAACCGAGAAAGTGGACACTTGTCTATCCAAAATTGGAGTGGAGACAAAGTTGTACGGCAAAAGTTGCGCTGAACCATCGGTGCTCACCCAGCACAGTGAAATCAACGTGATCGTGGTGCCCGAGTACAGTAAGCACCCATTTGTGGTGGCCTGCGATCAGCTGAGTCAAGGCGGAGGTTGGACCATTATCCTTCGTCGCACAGATGGTAGTGAGGATTTCTTCCGAGACTGGAACGACTACAAAAATGGTTTCGGAAAGCTGGAGAATGAGTTTTTCCTGGGCCTCGATAAGCTGCACGCCTTAACTTCGTCGGAGACCCAAGAACTATTGGTTCTACTCGAAGATAATGAGGGAGCAAGGGCATACCAGATATATGATAACTTTAGAATCGGTTCGGAGGAGGATGGCTTTAATCTTGCATCTTTGGGCAACAATTCTGGTACTGCAGGCGATGCTATGGCCACCCATTTGGGCCAGAAGTTTACTACCAAAGATCGCGATAATGACAAACATGCGACAGTCAACTGTGCCACAAATTACAACAGTGCCTGGTGGTACAATGCCTGTCATCACAGGTAAATATTTATATCATTTATACTAATATTCTAAATTGTTTAATTTTGTATTACTTTCCCTAGCAACTTGGCTGGCAAATACGGCGATAACACCCATGGAAAGGGCATCAACTGGTATCAGTGGAAGGGGCACACCTACTCGCTGAAACGTGCGCAAATGATGATAAGGCCGAAGAGGCAGTGCCACTAAAATATTATAGGAAATATGGAAAAAGTTCTAAGCGTAATCGTAAAATTATTGAATGACAAATTATTCTTATTATAAAAAAATTCAAGTAAAGTAAATAAAATATAGCCTATAAATAACAAACTCAAGATTAAAACATATATATTAATGAATGGCAGATGTTTGAAAAGGAGATAGGGAGACATATTATTTGTTTTCTTATATTAGTATTTTTGATTAGGAAATGTTTATATATGTATATCCAGGGGTGTAGACAGGGGGTTTGGGTCATAAAATCCTATGAAATCCTATGGAAAATCCGGTTTTCAAAAGTATGCCCCACAATGTTTGTACTGAAAAGACCCCCTCAACTAAATCCTGGCTACGCCACTGTATATTTAGTTAGACGTGTCAGGTAAACATTTTGAAATTCATTTTTAATTTTTCTACACAAAGAAAATTATCAAAAGTTTTAGTGCAAAATCAGGGGTGACAAATTTTAAAAAATAAAACTCTTCAAATTTTATTTTATTTGGTTTTTTTAAAAATGTTGTTTTTATTTTTAAAACGTTTTTACAAAAAACCGGCACCCAAAAATGTCGTATAATTTTCTCTGTGTAGAAAACTTTGAAGATGTATTAATTTTTAATTACAAGTTTTTCTTATTCTTAAGAAAATGCAATGTACACACTTTTGATTTCCCTTTACGCTGCCTTACTTTTTTCTCCTTAAAGATTACCGCGTTTTTCATTTATTCAAAATCTAGGGGCTGTCAGTGCGGTTGATGATTAAGTAATTACCGAAACGCAGGCAAACGAGGCCAATTAGCTGAAGAACGGAAATTAAGCACACATCACATTAGCCAGCGATGCGATCAAGAGTTGTTCGAGGGCTCGAAACGCTGGCTGCATTTCTTTTGCCGCTTTTTGTGTGGCAATTAGCACGCCCCGCCGCACTCGCCCTGCGCATCTGGGGACCTTGGCAGCCGCATTTTCCCGCCGGAGGAGAGCTGGGTGGAAAATCCGGACCACGGCAAGGAGCTGCATAAAGCGCACATTGAAAATTAATTGCGCCCAGCCCAGTGTGCGAGTGTATATCCGTGTGGCAGGTACATATCCTACGTGCGTGAGCAGCAAACCGCAGGATCTGAAAGGACGAGGATGGAGGGCCAGGACCCCAATGCGGTGGCCGCGTGGTTCGCCTTTTATGAAAAATTAATTTGCCCTTTGTACCGCAATAATATTCCCCTTGATCCCAGCAAACTCCCCTCCACTGTGCTGGCAACCGGAGCGTATGATTAATTTTTTGTCCTGGTCTGAACACAGTGGTGCCTCCAAGATTTTTCGGTCTTTGCCGCGCTTAAGTGGTCCACATTCACATGCCAATTAAACTCCATTGATGGTACGGTTGCGAACTCAACTCGTACTTATATCAAATTTATTGGAATATTGTTACAAATGTATTCCAAGAATTCCAAGGAACTACCAAAAATATCTGTTTCAGAAGGGCGACTGTAAAGAATCAAATGCAGGGGGCCCAAAACTTATTTTCCATCACATGCCATTTGAGGGGGAATGGGAATTCCGCACTCGAACGTGTAATTCCATAAAACTTCTCGCTCTGTTTAGTTTTTGGCACAAGTGCAGCAGCTTGGGCCACACTTTTGCCAGCCAGATAGAAATAGAAATAGAAACAGAAACGACTATTTTGCACCACAACAAACAATGCATATTTCGCAACACCACAACAACAGCCCCGATGACAACGACGGAACTAGTTCCCCAGTAAGTTCTTGGAAAACTTTTCACAATGTCGGGCGGTTTCTTCCTTTCCTTTTCTTTTTTGTAGAATTTTTCTTTTTAGGGTTTTCCCACATTAGGGCTGGGTAACCGCAGAAAATTATGCAACACAATATGAAATGCATTTGAAAGACAAGTGAATCTTGTCAAGTGGCAGGGCAAAACGCCAGGGAGCTCCGGCGAGCACTTGAGTCGGTGCTTTAATCAAAAGTCAAATATTTCATGCCAGCCGCCGGACAGGCTTTGGCTCTGGAAAATCTCCCAGTTCACATCGCACACCCACGCCCACATCCCAGTTCCCGTCCACGTCTGGCTGAGTGGAGCATGAGCATCTGCTGTCGGGATGCAAATGCAGCCGCTGCTAACCCGCACAATAGACACCGCCGTCAACGCCTCGTCTTCCCTACACGCCAGGAACTTCCTCGCCTACACAGTTTTACTGCCAGCACTTGGATAAAAAATGTACAGGAAAAAATTATAATTTTAAACTTTATATATAAGCATTTTTACGGAACTTCTAATAGCAATGTAAAATATTTTTAGGGTTATTTTAACAAAATATAATAATTTATTCTATGCTTTAAATTATATAAGGAATTTTTATCAGAAATATGAGTAAAACTTTTTTTATATTAACCAAATATAACATTTTATTAAACTGTAGGTTAAATGCTATAAAATTTGTTTAATTATTAAAATGTTTAAAATTTAAATACCTCTTTTTTATTTTAATTAATTCTATAAATTTATTCTAAAAATAATTATTCATTTAGATTTAAGGGGGGACATCTAGGTAGAATTTTTAAAAAATCGGAAATTTTTTTTTTCGCTTAAAAAATGTATTAGGGTCTTAAAAATAACATACCAAAAGATAGAGTCCGGCAAAAGTGTCTAAGTGTCGAAATTTTCCATTCTGCGGCGATGCCTCACATGTATATCCCGGGCACCTTAAAACTTTAAACGCGTTTTTCTCGAAACCACTTTTTTTGAGGCGGCCGGACACATAACTCGAACAAATCTTAACCGATCGATCTCAATTTTTGACAGTATATTCAAAATACCTATGTCTATCGACGGACGTAGGATTTTTTTTTTATTTTGCTTACTTTTTTTTTTATTAATAATTTTGTGACGTTTTTTATTCGAAAAAATGCTACTTTTTTTTCAATTACTCACCATTTTTTTAAAAATCAAAATATCGAAAAAATCCTACGTCCGTCGATAGCTGTTGAGGTATAGAAACTAACCAAATTTTTTTTTTTTTTTAGATCAAAAATTAAGGACGTTAGGTGTCCGGCCATGGACCCCCTTTAACAAAAAAGGGCCTACGAAGAAATGCTGCACAGCCGCCATTTTGTTTTCGATTTATTCGAAAAAAATTTTATTTTGTACTTTGGACCTAATATAATAAAACGTAGTTTACAAATTTTCGATTGGCTTCTTCATTTGGCCAAAAAAAAAATCCAGAAAATCCGTTTTTTTTTCACCAGTTACCTAGATGTCCCCCCTTAACTTATTTTACATAACTTTCATTTTGTATTTAAATGGTTTTATTAAGAACCTAATTCTATGCTATAAAATGGTTAATGGTAAAAGTTTACAGTTTTTTAATTTTAACTATATTTTTAAAATATTTATTCAATTAGATTTAATTTATTTTACATAAATTTCAGTTTGTATTTTATTTTAATATTTTAAATTTTTTTTAGGTTTTTTTTCCTAAAAGAGAGTTAAGGGCCATTTATTTTCTTCGAGTGCAGTGGAACCCAGGGCTTGGGGGAAGGCCCGAATGCCTGCGCACTTGCAGCCACTTCGGATGACTCCGGCTTGGCTCATGACTCTAGAACCGGCTCTAGGACCTCGTCCTCGCCCACATCCCACATCCCACATCCCCACAACCCGTAACTTTGCGACCTTCTCCTCCTCCGGAGCTGGCTGCTTTCATGGAAATTACATTTTTGCATTGCCGTCGTCGTACTCGTCGTTGTCGCTGCTGCTACTCAAGTAAATGCAAATATTTCTCATTTCTCTTACGAAAATTGTCAAATGTATTCAAAAATGTGCGCCGCATGCGAAATCTTTCTGAATATGTATGCGTCCGTCGCTATCCCAGTTCTTTATTTGGATTCCAATGCAAATCAGAGAAGCAGGGATTTTAGCTCTTAAAATTACATGGCCAAATCATATGGAATTGGCTTTAGTTGCATGCGATTTTTATTTGGAATAAACTTGTCCATTCAAATATTTATGAACATTTTTCAGCGACTTTTAAAGCTTTAAGCTCCTCTTCATTTTATTAATTAATTTGGTTGGTCCTCCGTCCTGCATTTAAAAATCAAAATTGTGGTTGTTTGGTTTCTAGCTTCAGCATAAATAGCCACTTTTAATTAAAATCCCAATTAAACTAATTGCCAGGCAGCAGAGCCGCAATAATAATTTTAGTCAATTAAAAATTAGAAAAAAAAAATGTACGAATATATAAAGCCAATTAGTTGTATTAATATGGGCATTCAACTTATAGTCGACCAAATATATTGTAAACATTACAGACATTAACATTTTTTGCCCACCTAGCGGATACGCAATCTTTCTTTAAAAAGGTTTTCACGACGAGTTACGACTTAGGGGTTAATTTAATGATTAAATTTAACGTCTTTTCCCAACCCAACCCTTTTTCAAGGGCCTTTAACTTTTTAAAATCTTTTGCTAAAAGGGTTTTCTTGTACTTGCCTGCATAATTAAAATCATTAAAATTTTAAATCGACTTTTGCGCAATTTAATTTTAAGCCCTGTTTAAAAACCTTTCAATCTGTAGACTTCATTCATTATACGTGGGCTTAGCTTTAAAAGTTTACTATTAATTTTCAACCCAATTGATGCTTATTTCCACACCATTACATTTCCTAATTGATTTTCCATTCGTTTCCAGCTTGACATTGCAACAAAAGCGAATGATAAAAATATACACGATGCATAATTTGCTGATATTTTCATTCAGTTTGTTATTCATTTTGAGGGAAACATAAACAGACACGAATCCACCATAATGGCAACATTGCCAGCTGTTTAAAAATGAATGCAAATGGGTATGTAATTAAATAAATTAATTAAGCGACCAACAAAGAGACAAAAGAGATACTTGATACCAAAAGAGAGGTTGGGCAGTTTTCACTTTGGCAAGTGAATTAAAATTATTATAGCCTTTTTATACCCTTGCAGAGGGTATTATGATTTCAGTCAGAAGTTTGCAACGCAGTTAAGGAGACGTTTCCGACCCCATAAAGTATATATATTCTTGATCAGCATCGCTAGACGAGTCGATCTAGCCATGTCCGTTTGTCCGTCCGTCTGTCCGTCTGTTTCTACGCAAACGAGTCTCTCAGTTTTAAAGCTATCGTCCTAAAACTTTCCCAATAGTCTTATATCTATTGCAGGTAGTATATAAGTCGGAACGATCCGGATCGGACAACTATATCATATAGCTCCCATAGGAATAATCGGGGAAAAAAATGTAAAAAAAAATGTATCTTCGGTGTTTTTGAACCTAGAACCTCCTACTTTTGGAAATGCCATTTTTTATCTAATTCTGAATTTCGAAAATCGGACGACTATATCATATAGCTGCCATAGGAACGATCGAAAAATTAATGGGAATATAATAGGAAATAAATTATTGCTTCGTTGACTTTTATTGTATTCTCTTCTACTCTGGGATATGAGTCTTTTTAAATGTTTTCGAATTTCGATTTTAATTTTATCAATATCGAACTACTATATCATATAGCTGCCATAGGAACGATCGGAAAATTAGTGATTAATAGGATTTATCTGGCTGGCCGAACCTAGCTTCCTTTCTTGTTTTTATAATTATAAAGAGAACCAGGCGAGTAAAAATATACATGTAAGTATGCTCATTTATTTACGAGGCATATATATACGTTCTCAGCTTAATATAAGTTTAAATTATAACTTTACAGTTTAGTTCAATATTTAATTTATTTTACCAAAAATACTCACAGTCATAAATTTGTGTGCATGGTTATAGTAAAAAGATACCAAACTGTAAGTGAAATACATTTTGCACTTGTTTTGGACCAGGAACTTTGCCAAAAAGCAAAATGGAAATTGTTTTATTTATGGTATTCGATTTGGCATTATTTATTACATACATTTTTGTTGTTCCAGCAATACTTTTGAAAGTGTCGAACAACTACCAAATGCGGCAACGAAACCATAAAATATTTCCCCTCAGCATTTTGCAGCATCCTTTGCCAACGGATTGATACACATTTTTCATCTTTTCGCACTACTAGCTGCAATAAATACAAATTCAAAACAAATTCTTATGGGATTTTTTCGTTACGCTGGTATAAATCTCAGCTTTGAGCTGCTTGGTTGAATGTGTCTATGAATTCAATTACTTAAAAAGTATGATTTGAAAGAGAGAATATTTATGCAAAGTGCTGACTGAGCAAAATGTATTTACTCGCATTTTTGATTGGTTTTTCGATATTTCATTTATTTCGATTTTTCTTTTTATTAATTTTTGTTTAATATACTATGAACTCTTATACAAAAGCACACGGTCCAACTTATATTCCACACGACCACAAAGCTACAAAATTCTGCAGCCTTGCTTCGGTTGTCGCCTAACAGCAGCGATGTGGCTGCCCATTTGGTGGTGAGTTTTAACTCCAATGGCTGAATGTGTTGGAGACTTTACTAACAGACTGTTGAATACAAAAGAATTGTGCATTTAATTTCAATACTAGGAGATTAAAAATATATAATTATATCAGAAAATATAGTAAAAATAAATCATAAATAATTTTTAATTATTTAGTTAAATTAAAAATAAAAACCAAAATAATAAGAAATTTAAATATAGATTAAATTTGGTAATTCATTGATTTAAGGTATAACAATAAAATAAATGTTTTATTTTGCTTTAAATAATATCTACAGAAGTTGGTGCTCTATATTTATTTCGGTCGACTTTATCTTCCATTTTGTTTTCCTTATCTTGTTAGAAATTCTATTAAAAACAAAACATTTTCACAAAGTTAAAGTGAGTTTGGGCGTATGGAAATGCCTTCCAATTATAAATGATATTTGAATGACAAGCCACAGTGCATATTGAAGGAAACATTTTCCTACTTCGAATCCGTCTGTCAATCAATGTAAATGAAAGAGAGACATTTTTATTTGGCCAATTCTAGACATGAGGCCCCTTCCCTTCCCTTCCCCTTCCCCTGCCCAGTCGAGTTAGAGTTTCCAATGGAGTTGTGTTGTCCCTGGTGGAAACAAGGACTCAACTTGAGCTCCGGCTAGGCCTCCTTCATCCGTCACGGTCCTCCGATCAAATTGAATTGACATGTGTGACTCGGTTTGCATTTGCCAAGGAGTCTGAGTCAGAATTTCGCAAATGTCCGGACGGCGGTCCCCCCGCCCCGAAAATGAGCAAATGCCGGTTTTTGAATGAGTCATGTAACCCGGAACTTTAACTTGCCATGTGAACGAACTCCGGCCGCAATAAATTTCAAATGGAACCGAATCCGAATCGAATCTCTCGCAATTCAGGAACGTGGCCACTGCACTTAAGTTTATTTCCCTCTGCAGAGTCAACACAATCAAATCAAGTGAATGTGTGGGACTCCCCGGAGATTGTAAGTTCGATTGCAGTGCGTTTATTTGCGGAGACTCCGCTGCAAAAGTCAATTGACTCAATAAATTATTTTTAAGGCAATCAGAGGTACTTTTACTTCTGCGACAAAAATGCAATCGAAAAGTTTGGTATTTTATGTCTTTGGAGAATTTTGCGCCGACATATTTGAGAGTGAGTTACAAATTTATTTCGACTGACCCTCTTGTCTTTGAATTTCCCAAGTTTGCAATGGAAATAAAGTAAATTGAAGTAAAAGTTTTCGGAGATGCAAGAAGTTATTTTGATTTTAAAAATATTTAGTTAGGCAATTTGAGGAAAATATAAAACTAACTTTTGAATATTTATGCCTTTTTGCCAATAATTCAATTTACCTCTTGGCCAAGACAATTATAGAGAAAATTAATTTTCCATTAGTCTTAAAAGTGGACTTGAAGTTTAAACATTCAAGCGCAAGAAACTCTCAATTAGTGCCAAACCAATGGTGGCCATATACATGTCATTTGTGGCTGCATTGGGCAATTTGAAATATTTTCAATTATATTTGGCCCGGGTGGCTTGTGGGCTGAATTGGATGTCCTGGCCGACGGCTGCTCACAAGTGAAATTAGCCAAATTATTGGGGTAAACAGGGGCCGAGCCGACAAGTCGTCTTGTTTGCGCTTAAAATTTAATTTCACGCACAATTGAGTTCATGCATAATTTGGGTCCGGGGTGATAAATTATTGCTATTATTGCACACGGCTGCGGGGGTTTAAGAGAGAGCGAGGTGTTTCTGTTTCGTGGAGCCACAAGCTGACCAGCAGGCCACAATGCATTGCAGGAGCGAGGGACCGAGGATCTGGAGGAGCTGAGGCAGGGACACGGGCAAAATAATGACCCTTCCCTACGTCCTTGTTATTGCCAGGCTCGTTGGCTGCGTTCATTAATTCGCTGCCATAAAATCCGGCCAGGGGCACATTTTGCCTAGCCTGAATTTGCATACTTTTCGCACTCAGCGAAATTAGCTATCACAAAAAAATAAACTTTTTTCTTAGAACTGGGATTTATATTAAGAATGTTATTTTATAAAATGTTATTTTATGAACTAGGATTTATTAAATTATAGATACATTTTAGCCTTATGTTCTTATTGGGAACTTGCTTATAAAATATTTCCTTTTTATAATAAGTAGGTAAGCATATTTGATTTTTTTTATTTGAAGGTTTTCCAAAATAATCCTTTACTAGAAAAATAATACAAAGGTATAAAGATAAAAAAAAATGTTCTCAAATGAATTAGATATTATTTTCAATGCAGTAAGAATTGTAACTAATTTAGAAAAACTGAAATCAGAAAATGTGGTATTACATTAAACAAAACAAATCAATTCATTTTTTGGAAAAATAATACTAAGGTATTAAGTTAAAGAAAAATGTTCTTATATGCATTAGATATTATTTTCAATGCAGTAAGAATTGTAACTAATTTAGAAAAACTGAAATCAGAAAATGTGGTATTATCATTAAATTAAAAAAAATCAATTCATATTTTAGAAAAATAATATAAAGGTATAAAGATATAGAAAAATGTTCTCAAATGCACTAGATAGTGTTTTCAATTCAGTAAGAATTGTGAATAATTTACAAATTGAAATCAGAAAATGTGGAATTATCATTATATTTAAGAAATGAATTCACATTTTAAGTCACTTAATAAAACTAAATACAATTCGTTTAAAAATTATAACATTTTTTTTGGGAGCAGATGATAGCGTAACAGGACTGAAAAAAATAAAATACTAGTGAATATTTATTTTGTAATTTGCATCTTTATTTTTGCGCGTGCACGGGGCGGCGATGAAGTAACAGGAGGCACCTGTTACCGCGCCGCAAGACTCGGGCCAGCCGAGCTGGGATCCTGGCCAAAACGCCTACAACACATGTCTGCTCATAATTAATGTGTAAATTGTAAAGCTCCGCTCCTCGTAGCCCACAACCCCATTTCCTCATTTCGTTCTCCATGGCCAACTATTCCATTGTGGCCATGTTCAACAGCGAGGGCAACCAGCGCGACAACAACCGGGGTAACCGGTACACCGGGACTTTGGGACTTTCGTGGGGTGTCGGTGTCCCTTCTAGCCCAGTTAATACAGAAACAGCGACGTCAATAAACAAGCCAACCCTCCTCCAAAGCCACGCCCCCACACAAAATGCGTTATGACGCCGAACAATCTTAATTGCATTCATGTTGTCTAGGCTCTACGTTCACCTGGCGACCGGCGTCCAAATGGATCCGCATCCGCTACAAACAAAGCTCGCCCTGATTCACATCCACTTATTTATGGGTTCCGATTGTTTGATTTTGCCAAACAATAGATGGGCTTCAGCTGAGCTTACTTTATAACAGTTTCCATTGGGAATTACCCATGATGGTGATTACAAACCCATGCCGTATTTTATTTGCTGAGTCAAACCTTTAAATAAATTTTAATTCATAGACGTCTTTACATTTCCTAACAACTTTATACCGAACACGTTTTTATAACAGCTTTTGATGTGATATGAATATTGAATGTTAAAATAAACTATTTTAAATACTTTATAAAGCTTGTTTTCATTTCATAAGCAAGTCTTTTATTTTTAGAATCCCACTGAAATGCGTCATTCGTAATTGCACAGCACTATCAAGTTATTATATAGAATTTCTTTAGGTAGTAATTTAAATCTAATGGGAACATTTGTAAGCAACAAGTTTTAGCACTTCATGTAGCAATATTTTTAAAAAATATTTGTTAAAAAATTAAATCTTCTTCAACATTGAGAATTTCATAGGTGCGATCGTGTCGATCGTGATATAATTTACAGTAACTATTCAGAGTAAGAAAGGCGTCTATGGCACTGGGCAGCTCGAAAACTAAGCGACTCTTTCCGCGCTTCAAAACTCGTAAACTATATACGAGTTCCGGAAGATTTAGATCCTCAACCAGTGCCTTATTTAAACTCTGCAGAGGATCTTCCAACTTCTTGTAGCTGATAAAAATCATACAGACTTTTCCCGAGGAGTCATCGATGTGGAAGTCTCTGCACTTATCCCAACTTTTAACATTATGATCTCTAGATTCGGTTGATTGATCTTTTGGTAGCTGTTCCCAACTGCGAGGGATATGTTGTTCGTCCGAGGGAAATACAAAGTCATCGACGTACTTGGTCCGCGGCTTAGGATCTGTTATTAACAATAAGTTATAGTTTCTCAGTTATTATTTAGAATATGTAGACTTACAAGCGAAACAACTGCCAATCAATATGAATGCGATAATCCCAAACATTCCCGATATTTGTAGGTTTCGCATTGCGGCAGTAACCTGTTTACGATCCGAGAGGCCAAGTTGTACTGATATTATTTCACTTTGTTCTCAGCTGTTCAAGGTAGGCAGTAAAGAGAGCTTTGCTCTTTCACACTCTCTATTTTTTACTATATTACTACATATATACTCTGCGATTTCTGATTGATTGACAATACCATTTTACTGTCAGTTCTAACTCACTCTTTTTGGAGGTGTCAATTGTCTTATTGACATTCTGCTTCCAGCTTATGAAGAATTGGGGTTTTATGATGACTAATTATGATTATTTACCAAAAGTATAACCCATGTAGTGCTCGAATTTAATTTTCTTGGTATAGTATTTCCTTAAATAATTGTTTTCCTGTTGATAACTTGGTTTTATCACTGCCTTCTTACATACTTAACCTATTTTCACTACATTTTTATGTAAAAACAAACACACAACCCATAATATAGAGGCCTGCAGTTGAGTACATCTCGCATATCTCTCATTGTGTATGGAATCTTTATTCTTTTCGGAAAAGGGGGAGAAATTGAATTGTCGTGTGCAGCGAAGGACCTTTGTGACATGAGTAGGAGGTCCTGGGCTTTTGTAGCCATCGACTTGAAACCCTGCCAGCCATTAGTGAGATTAAAACTATGACTAAAGCCGAGAGGCTGAATGTCGCATGGCAGGCTTTGGATTTGGGTTTGTCTTTGGCTTTGGCTTTGTTTCAGCTCAAACAATGGGCGTATCTCTCTCGGAGTGACGCAATGCGTACATTGTCCTTCGCAGGACAATTGCCGGGGAAGAGGGGGGAGAAAAGAGGAGCCCCCCGGGGGCTGGGGCATTGAAAAAGATATACCGCTCAGTAATGCAAACATCCATAACAATCCAGTTGACACAAATGCAGCCCATCCATGGAAACTATTCGTTCTAATCCAGAGCCATTGTTCGCTTGGCAGCCATTCAGAATTCATTCCCGATGGCTTGCAGCGCAATTTGTTTAATGCCGCATCGAATAAAGGCTCCTCCTAAGGCCGCAGATATCTGATCAGCGCTGTAATTGACAGCCGATTATGCAATTCATTTGACGTGGACTCGCAGGACTCGCATTGGATTCCAGCAAATTGCAATTAATCATTCCGCAGTCGTGGACAGACAAATTAAGGCTACCGACTGGCTGACTAAATGTGTGAGCAAAACTTTAATATACCTAATATAGATAATATATGGAAAAATATAGTGAGACATGGAAAAGTAAATATTTTATTTAAAATACCTACTAGAGCCTGCGTGAATTATTCAATTTTTGTTGTATCGTAGTTTGCGATGAAATTTCTGATTTATTTAATTTAATTCTATGTGAAATGAATTGAATGATTTTCTAATTCATTTCGAATTGAATGAATGAATGAATACATTTTATGAATTTTTTGAATTTGCCAGAATTTTTTCGGGATTTTTTTTGAGAACAAAAAGTTGAACATTTTTGAAAAGTCAATGTTAAAAAAATTCAAATTCTATTAAGCTCAAAATTCAAATAAATTCATTTACATAAACAAAAATTCAAAATAATTCATTGAATCAATTCATGCAGGTATTACCTACTGTATTAAACCCAAAGTTGTTTAATATTTATTATTTTTTCAAAATTTGTAGGTATATTGAGTTCAAGCAAATGAAGATCAAACACTTTAACTGAATTTACTCAACCTCAGCACTTGTAATTAAATTTAATGCTGAACTCTTTCTCTCCGCAACCAAAAAACTTATTTGAACTCGAGGCTCTTAAAAGTCGCCTTTATTGTGGTGACGCTAAATGCTCTTTCAGTAAATATGAACAAGAACTACAACTACAGCTAGGGTCAACATAATAGCAACACCTATTTATTTTTTATTAAATGTTTTGAGTTATAATTTTTTATAACAAAAATTGCATATTCTTTATTTTTTCTTTTATTATTTTAAATACAATTATCAAATTTAAAAAAAAAAACACAGTTCTTTAGGTTTATTATTTTTGTAATTTTTTTTGCTTTTTGTGATGCCATCAATCTGAAGGCAACTGTATCCTCCAGCCCTCTGTAAAATTTCTAGGTTCTCTTTGTTGTGGTTTTCCACCGAGTTTGTTATTTACGTTTTTTACTTACAGGTTTTCAGTTTGATTTTGCGCATAGTCAACCCGCAAGATGCTTATGAGCTATGCCGGAATAAGTTCAAGTTTTGGATGGCTGAAATACTTGGCAATTTGGCAGCCACTCGTAAGTATGTGCAAAACAATCAAATGGCCCTCATATCTCAAGTCAGACCGTCAAACTCAGCGCAGAGCTTCAATAAATTCTAGAGCAATAAAGGACATGGGAGGGATGGGGGGATTGGTTAACTTGAAGCTTCCCGCCGAGGAAAAACTGGAACATTGTGCACTGTTTACCCGGCAATATGGTCACAGCAGTTATATTAAATTCCTACAAAGGCTTCTCCCCCCTTCCTCCCTTCCTTCGCCGCGCAGAGGAAAGGCAATAAAAATCATTTAACAAAGTCAAACAACAATAAAAATTAAACTTTGCCGTCAACACAAGAAAAGAACGAGGCAGCAGTCGAGCGTAAAAATACGCCAAAGTACACAGAAGCGGGGCAAAATTAAATAATAAATATAAATATAGCGCATAGAATGCGAAATGTGAAATGCGAGATTTGAGCAGGCGAAACTTTTCGCAAATTAATTTTCAAATCTGTGCGCTCGGCTCATGTGTGTCGGTGTCATTGTGCCCACGACCCATGCTTCAGGGCTCAGGATTCAGGATCCAGGACATGGCGATTTATTATGTCATGCCTCGTCAGCCAGGCAGGAAGATTGGAGGAGGAGGAGGAGTACAGGGTGAGCAGGGCATCATCATAAATCAATCCATTTGATGAGCAACACTCGGGGAATGTGGGGCAGGGCGAATTTAATTACACTTAAGCAGCAGGACGAGCAAAGGACCGAATCGGAATCGTCACACATCCGATTTGACCCCTTCCGCCGGCTGACAAATAATTCCCTTCGATTTCGATCTAACCACTTCGATTTGCTTCTGATTCCGATTCCAATGCAATATTGCTAAGTGCTCCTCGGCCTTTCCGTGACTTGACAAAAGGTACGGAAACGTTTGCCTTTGTCGTTAGTACGATATTGGTTTTGATTTGAAAGGAAGTCTCTTAACCTGATGGCAGTGTATTTAGAATTTACAGTAGCCCATTTGTCTGTTGGTTTATGAAAGGATATTCCTGGTGGTCTACTTTACTGTTCGAATTAATTAATATCGGAAAACTACAGCAAAGGTAGAAAGGGTTTGCCAATCAAGAAGAGATATCCATACTGATACATGGAAAACAATCGTTGAATTTTTCAAAATATCTTTATTACACTTAAACAAATTATTTATTTATTATTTAAAAAAAAAACTTGATAGAAACAAGAAGAACCTCAAACTTACGGATAACAACCAGTGACATTTAATTGTGTAAACATATTTAAATAAACATTATTATTGTAAAATTTAAATTTATAAAATTTCCTATGTTTTTAAATTAGTAATGAATATTTTAAAAATCTTAAAATCATTTTTTAAGATATATAAATTAAATTTCTGAACATATCATTAATAACATTTTTATTTTTCACATGGTTTTTGATTTAATATACATTTTTATATTTGCACTACTAACCACTTTGCTTCACTCTTAAAATCTGAAAATATTTAATCGTTTTCCACCACTTCAGATATTGCTTTTTCATCCGCTCCGACCACCTTTTCACATATTTGCAATCATTTTAGCGTAATCGCAGAGCCAATCAAGGAGCTAGGAACTCATTCGGTTGAAATGGAAATTACCATGTCCCGGGAAAGCCACATGAACTATGTATTCCAGCTTTCTGCACCTGCAGATGAAACATGTAAAATGCAAACGAGTTTTTTATCACGCACACCCCAACATTTTTGGCAGCGCACTTCGTGCAATTACATTTTTGGGGAAGTGAATACTCCGCCAAGGGAAGCAGTCACTTTCTGGGAAAGGGGATGATTACGTAGATGTGAAAGACCCAAGTTTGTCATGCGAAAATCATACAAACTTGGTTTTCGTGTGCTCGCGAAAGTAATTGAGGCGGAAATCCCTAATTGGCACCTTCAACTCAGCGACATCGAGGAAAAAGAAATCATCAGAGTCGGGAGCATCGCCAGATGAAGGAGAAGCAAAAGATGGAAACTTGCATCCCAAGGAAGAAGCGTCGGGCGTTTTGGGGGGGCGGAGGCGTGGAATTGCCGGCACACGTAGTCCCATGCAAATGGGAAAACTTTGCTCATCAGCGCACACAAATTGAGTGAAATTATCAGTTCAAGTGAAATTTACACTTGCTTGTTGTCGCCTGGCAGCGGCACTGTGAAAAAAGTTAAGGAACTTTATTCAAAGTTGTAGAAATCACTAAGGATTTTTAAATCCTTATAAATATGCCTAAAAGTATTCCAAAATATATTTCAGATTACAAATTGTATCCCAAATTTGTAGTTTCAAGCCCCCAAAAACATTTTTTTTTACTTTTTTTAAAATCTTTAGAAGGGATATTGTCCTTAAATATACAAATTAGAATATGCTTAATTTTTAAATTGGATTATTACGGTAAACACGTTTATTTTATTTTCTAAAACGTAAACAATACACAATAGTCCCTTTCTTTAAACAATTAAATCTTTATGCTCTTTGCGAGTGTACTGTGGTTTTCCCCACAAGATGCCACAGCTGAAATATGCAAATTTTCCCCCGGAGCGTTCTAATTCCGCTTAGCTGCAAATCCAATTAAACATACGGAAAGAACATTGCCAAAAAAATAAAAATAAAAGGAAACATGTGTGTGATACTTTCGCACTTTTCGCCGGCATCTGGCAGTCGCGTTCCCAGGCAGATTAATGGCCAAAGAGCTGGGTGCCAAAAGCGGCGACATCTGCTAAATGGTAGCCACATCCTGCCAAGATCCGGGGAGAGACCGAAAAAGCAACCAAGTGGCTGCACACATGGCCTTCATATTTTAGCCCACTTGATAGACTCTGTTATGGCCACATTTTATGGTCCTTTAATGGGTTAAATAATGCTAATGAGTAGCTTCACTGAAACGAAGACGGTATTTCAATTACCACATTTCCAAGCCGGAAATATAGGAAAATATATCAGAGAAGAAATATAATATAACCAATATAATTAATGTATACAATTTTTAAATTTTTTAAACAAATAATAGAACTTTTTTTTAAATAATAGATTGAGTTGTTTTGCGTTTTTATTTCCATATACTATATTTCCTATCAAATAAAATTTTAATAATCCAGTGTCTATATTTAATTAATATGTGAATACAGAATAATAGAACCTTCTCGAAACCACATCAATCAACCAATATATCGCAAATTTCCCAGCTCCTGCTCCACATTTTCCTCACAGGTCACAAGCTGTGAAACATTCATGATTCTCTGGATGGTGAAGGGCAAAATCAAAATTCATTATTGCTGCAATTGTGGCAAGAACATTCGGGGGAAGTAGTCTCCGCCCCAAAGACCTCCTTCCACTTTCAGGGCTCTCCATCCATCCGTCGTCTCCACATGGCGTATACGCAATATAAATACGTAATTGCATGAAACACCATGGAAAACGGGCAGAGGCATTGATCAACTGGCAGTCAGCTGAAAGATGAAAGCCGAATGCCGAAAACCGAAAACCGAAGGCATCGTGGCACAAAAGAGCAAGGAAGGAGGAAAAGGACCCGGACCAGGACCCGGTTCAGGACCAGAGAAGCTCATCAACTAAATGCAAAGTTCTTCCAGGCAGTCTGTAGAACAAGAATAATTGACGACGACACGACGCTGGATAATGAGGGGAATCCCCATCCTACATCCCCAATGCCATCCTGTACACACGCAGGATATGACAGGGAAATGCAGACGGCTCCTTGCAGCACTATAATCCTGCGGAAACACTTGAAAATGATGGATGAAAATTATCGTTTTCTGCAACGCATGCAAATGCGCAAAATTACTTTCACATGATTAATGCTCCACCGGGGCAAAAGCTGTTCCAACTCCAACTCCATCACCATCACCTCCACCATCATCATCGTCATTCCATAATTAATCCAACAAAAGGAGCGCCAAGACGAGTAAAAAGAAAAACCAGCAGACAATTGTTGAACTTCATTTGAAATTCATATTTTAAATATTCGTCAGTCAATTAGAGAGCCAAGGACTCTGACACCGAATTTGCATTCAGCCGTAAAATTATCAAATTAATATTCCGCCCCCCAGAATGGGGAATTGGGGGGCGTGGCCCAATTTGCCCCCGTCTTTCGCAATAACTGTCATCTCAAGAACTTTTCTACCCCGCACATTTCGGCAAGTTGTCAAGCCGTAGGAGACGAAAGTTCCCCGGTCCAACAATGCCAATTTGATGGGAGAAATTTTGAAATATTTATACACACAGACACACAGCAGAGGTGTGCTGGGAAAGTTGCTGGCCAAATTTTTTAATTGGAAGCTGCAAAGTTTATCTATGAAAATGCTAAAGAAGCCACGCACCAAAATGTAGAATAATGAAGCCAAGAATTAGATTATTCTGTATCCAAAGTTGAATGATTAAACTTTCGATGGAGGAGTTTTAATGTATTTTGGTAACTACTTTTTTTGTTTATATAAAAGCTGGCTTCCTACACACAAAAAATACGCCGGGATCAAATCGATATGCGTTTGGTAAATTTCTGGTATTGATGCGAATATCGCTTTTCCATGCAATACTTTGAAATGGGTTGTTGTTTTAATTTTAAATCAAATGGAAATGCGGCATATCCAGTCAAAATTGATAGCACATAATATGAAATTAATCATCGTTTCATATCAAGTTTTTTTGGTGTAGTAAATAAATATTTTGCAACTATTTAAGGTACAAATTGCCTCTTTCAATCTAATTGATACTCAAATCGTTTATAAACCAATATAATTCATAATAAATAATATAATAATTTCACATAATATGAAATTGGTATATTCGTTTCATATTAAGTTTTTTTGGGGTTAGTAAATACAAATTACTTAAATTAGTTTGCCCACTTTTTTTGTATTTATTGCCTATTTCTATCTAATCGATACTCAAATCGTTCATAAACCATTAAAGCGATAAGTGAGCATTAAAAAATTATATCAAATAACTCGTAACAATTTGCATTGTCGTATTCAATTCAAAGAAAGCCAGGGGAGCTGGCGAGCGACAATGCGAATTGTTATCAAATAGGACAGATGATGCAAACGTGAGTGGGGGAGCACTATGCTTAGACGTCCAATATTCTGGTCCATTTGGGCCAGGCCACTATCGAGTTTTGAATGCTTAGTGTACCGGGCGACAAGCATCCTCGAACATTGAAATAAACCGATAAAAAGGACAGATGAGCCCGGCATTTTCATCCACAATGCATAGCAGGCAATCGATGTGGTTGAGGAAAAGTCTGGCAATGGGTGATTGTGTGTCCTCGAATTCGTATAACAACCGGTGGGATTCCCCAACCAGCCACTATGCAAATCTCGAGCACTTGAGGCAAGGCCCCAGATTGTCCCTTTCTGCACTCTTTTTTTTGGGCACGTGGTCTGACCACTTGGCTGCTTCTCCAACATTTGGGTTTTAATACCCTTTCTGCGATAGGATAGTTTATATACCATGCAGTTTATGTTGATCAATACATTTTAATTTAAATCAGTCGAAAAAAATTGAATACATTATTTTAGCACCTAAATGTTTTATAAATTAAATTACTCATGTGGTATTAAGTATTAAGTATGCGCGGATCCACGGGATATGGGGGATGGACTTGGGAAAAAGTATAAGGAAATGTGATATTCAAAAAGCATGCAACAAAAAATTTGTTCTTAAATCCCTTACACAATCAATTCCTGAATTTCGCCACTGGTATTAAGTTTTACAAAATTAAAGGCTTTAAGAAAAATCAAAACATTTTTTATACGTTTTTTATTAATTTTTTTTATTTATTGAGAAGAGTTTTCCTTTGATTTATCTTTAGAAGACGATCAAGATGTGTGTGCATATTTGTGGTTGTTAGAGCAGTTGATAGGCCCACATCATTAATTCAACCTAACAATAACTATCATAACTATTGACGGGATAGTTATAATAAAAGTTTGTAAAAGTCAATCGTACAACATTAAAAAATTTCAATAATAGGAAATAAATACTTAAATCAAATTGCTAAAATGTATTTCTGATTTTATATTTATCCCTCTAGCGGGAATTTGAAAATCCGTTAAAAGCTCAAGCTTACAAGTTTTTCCATACTATAACATTTCGAATATTTTCTTGGCGCGCAATAAAAGCTTACCACTGAAAGAAAGTGGCCACATTAAAGCTCAATTAGGGAGAACAAAAGTAGAAGAAGTAAGGATAGGAAATAATAATTTAAAAGTTAAAAAATATCGTTAAATTAAAATAAAAAACGGTAATATATCTAAAAGTGGCATCACTAAACTAGTGATGGGCCGATGATAGCTTTTTTTGAGCAACCACCCTCAATAGAATTTCAGCGATGTGGCAGCTCCATCAGTATCAGTAAAAATTCGCTGTGCAACACTGGCATATTGCAAAAATAATTTAGGTACCAGCGTCAACCAGAAAAACGCTAAAAGAACGGCATTAATGTGCGCGGATTAATCGCCAACCGAGTGGAACGCGATCTGAGAACTCCAGCACACATCCCAAAACACGATGGAGGCCCTAATTCCGGTCATAAACAAATTGCAGGACGTCTTCAATACGGTGGGATCCGACTCGATACAACTGCCCCAAATTGTTGTTCTCGGCAGTCAGGTAAGCCAATTGCAAAAAATCTGTAAACCAAAAAAAAATTGTTCACCGATTTCCGCGAATGGAGAGCTCCACAAAAACCGGAATATTACGCACCCATCTTAATCCTCAACTCTTTTGCTTTTCAAGGGCCCGCAAAATTATATAACTAAATGCGTTTGCCGGCATTTCAATTGTGTTTTTTATATATCCTAAGTTTGTAGGGGCCCTCCTGCTTTTCTCTCTGAAATATTGTTTATATAATTATTTTTGGCAATGTTTGCCGCCCCCATGGAAAATCAATACCCCGCGGTATTATACAAAAGAAAAAAAACAGCTGCTGATGTGACACATTCCTTCACAAACACATTGCAAACAAACATACATGTGTATATCTCCAATAGTTTTGTTCGTATGTCTCGATCGCAGCTTTACTTGCACTTTGATTCGCGCTCTGAAATTAATTCCGTATGACTAAATGTTCCCACAAGTCATTGATACCAGGTACAGGATGACCTCAATAACTGCAATCTATGCGGTGGATTTATAAATTCATAATACTTGGGATTTTGTTTGGAAATTTAGTTTATCCTAATCAGCATACCCGGAAATATTTGGGTTTATCCATTAGCTTTAAATTTAATTACAAACCTATTTAAATTAAAGATCCAAATATGATTTTAGAGTCTAAGAATATAATCAATCAATTAAATCAGTTTAAATATTTAAAGAAAGGAATTTTAAAAGGGTTTTAAAAATGTAATTAATATTTTTTATAATACCAAAATTATACAATTTTTTACTTTTTAAAGTTTTTACACTAATTCAATCAATGGAGGATTTATTAAAAAGTTCGATTTATAGAATTCCGACTGTTACCAGATAACAATAGCTAATCTGCGGGTTTCCAAGTGTTTCCTTGTTGAAAATGCTTTAGGAGGTCTTCTTATCAGGTCATCGACGCTTATCAGTCGCAATTTCAACTCCAATTAAAGCGGTTTCCTCACCATCCTTTATTTCCAGAGCTCCGGCAAGAGTTCGGTGATCGAGAGCGTCGTAGGACGCTCCTTTCTGCCCCGAGGAACTGGGATTGTGACCCGTCGTCCTTTGGTTCTGCAGCTGATCTACAGTCCTCTCGATGATCGCGAGAATCGTTCGGCGGAAAATGGTGAGTTAAACTTAAGGGACCCCAAAGAAACATCCATTTCTAAAATAAACATTCCCTTTAGGAACCTCCAATGCCGAAGAATGGGGCCGCTTTCTGCACACCAAGAAGTGTTTCACGGACTTTGACGAGATTCGGATGGAGATCGAGAACGAAACAGAGCGTGCAGCGGGCAACAACAAGGGCATCTGTCCGGAGCCCATCAACCTGAAGATATTCTCCACGCATGTGGTCAACCTGACGCTGGTGGATCTGCCCGGCATCACCAAGGTGCCGGTGGGCGATCAGCCCGAGGACATCGAGGCGCAGATCAAAGACTTGGTGATCAAGTACATTGAGAACCCCAACTCCATTATTTTGGCTGTGACGGCCGCCAACACGGACATGGCCACCAGTGAGGCGCTGAAGCTGGCCAAGGACGTGGATCCCGATGGCCGGCGCACCCTGGCCGTGGTCACAAAACTGGATCTCATGGACGCCGGCACCGATGCCATCGATATCCTTTGCGGCCGGGTCATTCCCGTCAAACTGGGCATTATCGGTGTGATGAATCGCTCGCAGAAGGACATCATGGATCAGAAGCACATCGACGAGCAGATGAAGGACGAGGCGGCCTTCTTGCAGCGAAAGTATCCCACTCTGGCCACCCGGAACGGCACTCCTTACTTAGCTAAGACCCTCAATCGGCTCCTGATGCACCACATTCGCGACTGCCTGCCTGATCTTAAGGTAAGTCTAGACTTTTAAATAATAAACTTAAGTTTATGTAACCAAAATCAAGATATTCTTGTTTTTAACATCAAATTTAAAAATTTTACAAAAATAATCGACAATAAGACTTTTTTGTTTTAATAGTTAAAGCCTTAAATATTGTTTAAAATGTAGAAAAATTAGTAACTTAATTCTAAAAATTCCTCAAACTTCCCTTGTCATTGTGCTAGGATTGAGGAACCTATTTTAATCGATCTATATATTTTCTATGATAAAGCAAGAGAAGATTAAAAGCAGATAAGGGTACTGTGTCACAGAGATTTAAAGGAAATGACTTTCAATATTTTTGCAGACTCGTGTCAACATCATGGCCACGCAATTCCAATCGCTGCTGAACTCCTATGGCGAGGATGTATCGGACAAAAGCCAAACGCTGCTGCAGATCATCACAAAGTTCGCCAGCGCCTACTGCTCCACCATCGAGGGCACGGCCCGGAACATCGAGACCACGGAGCTGTGCGGCGGCGCCCGGATCTGCTACATTTTCCACGAGACCTTCGGCCGCACCCTGGACTCCATTCACCCGCTGGCGGGTCTGAGCAAAATGGACATACTCACGGCCATCCGGAATGCAACGGGCCCGCGTCCCGCTCTCTTCGTTCCGGAGGTCTCATTCGAGCTGCTCGTGAAGCGCCAGATCCGCCGCCTGGAGGAACCCTCTCTGCGTTGCGTGGAACTCATTCACGAGGAGATGCAGCGCATTGTTCAGCACTGTGGCAACGAGGTGCAGCAGGAGATGTTGCGGTAAGTGGGCTAGAGTTTATTAAATATTAGCATTTATCATATTTTCCCCTCCCACAGCTTCCCCAAACTTCACGAGAAGATTGTGGATGTGGTCACCCAGCTGCTACGTCGTCGACTGCCGCACACCAACGTGATGGTGGAGAACATTGTGGCCATCGAGCTGGCCTACATCAACACCAAGCATCCCGATTTCCACAAGGATGCCGCCCTAGTGCCCAGCCTGTTGAAATCGGACAGCGATCCCTACTCACAGATTAATCTGGGACAGCGGCGGGCCAACACACCTCGCAACCACATGTCGCCACAGGTCTCGGCGCACAGTGCAGCCTCTCAGCAGCCACAGCAGCAGAATAACCAACAGCAGCAGTATAGTGAAGCACATGACCAGGTGCCAGCGCATTCAGTATTTCTATATGCATATAATTTAACCTATTTTCGTTGCACGTTGTAGAACCACGTCGGCGAGAACTCGACGCCCTCGATGGCCAGCACCTGGCTGTCAAACATCCTACCGCCGGCACCAACGCGTCCGGATAGCATTGAAAACTCGGCCAGTAATACGCCGGTTCACAATAATATGGTGAGCCCAGTGAAGCCGGTCAATCTGCTGCCCGATGTGCCGGCTAATCACAATCCACGTCGCCTGACTGACAAGGAGCAGAAGGATTGCGATGTCATCGGTGGGTTGTCGATTTCATATATATTTGAATGATAACTAAACGTATTTTGTGTTTTCAGAACGCCTGATCAAATCGTATTTCTACATTGTGCGCAAATCCATTCAAGACTCGGTACCAAAGGCCATAATGCATTTCTTGGTTAACTACGTTAAGGACAACTTGCAGAGCGAACTGGTTACCCATCTGTATAAATCGGATAGGGCTGAAACACTGCTGAACGAGTCGGATCACATTGCAGTGCGCCGAAAAGAGGCAGCAGATATGCTGAAGGTGAGCTCTACTTGTTAGTAGTCACTTATGGTAGGTTACTACAAGAATTTTCCTTTTCAGGCACTGACGCGGGCGAATCACATCATCAGCGAAATCCGCGAGACCCACATGTGGTAGACTGGTCAGGGACTGGAGCAACCCGTTTCGACTTAATAATCCCCACATATAAGCAGCATAAAGAACTATTTATTGAAGACGCGTTTGAAGAGAACGAACTCCTTCTTTGTTAAATGTTTCCCCCTTCCGAGCACTGAAATATCATCAAATTGCATGCAAGCCTATAGAGTTTTTGGGCCTTTCATTTTAGCGTACTCCTGCATTTCAACTCGCCTGGCATTTGTCTATCATCGAGCCTAGCCTCTTTTTAAATTAATAAGAAGTTGTAGATGCCGTGATGGATTCGATTAAGTTACCCAAAGCACTTATTACACATTGAATAGTCAAATAAAGCAGAAAAGGTTGATTCAAACAAAGTCGTTGTGTATTTGTAAGGCTTTTGGATTGGAATCGGAGAAATATGAACCACCTAAAAAAGCATACCGTCACACATTTCGAGTGATATAGCTTGGAATTCGATAAGATAAGCCAATGTATTTGTTACGCACCTTTGGTCTCAGCTTTTCTGAATAAAACGCAGGCAATTTGAATCCCAGTTCCCAAAAACTCTTAATTCAAATCACTGACACTCACCTTTCGTAATAAAAACTTTAATACTTGGATACCAGTTAAAATCTAATTTGGAAAACGTCATTTGTATTGCGGCAAAGAAACAGAAGAGGGTTTCAGCTGGGGCGTGGCAAATCCCGTAGAGGATGGGGATGTGGTGTCCAGTGCTCCATTCCTGCGTTGATTAAATGCTCCGCGATGCGTGTGAATCGGTTTTTGGGGGCAGGGAACAGTTAAGATGGTGACTCTATGACCGCCTTTGGCTATGCTGATCTCCTCTAGGCGCGATTTGTGTCGGACAGAACCCGGACAATGCATCCCACGCCTCCCTTGGCGAAGGCCTTCTCGTGCCACTGCAGCAGGTGGCCACTGGAGCCCTCCGAGGGGATCTCGAAGCCCCGGTATATGTACTTCATCAGCACGTCGATCAGGTCGTTCTGGTCGACGGTGTCGATGGCCTGGTCCATTTGCGTCGACTTGATGGACAGCAGCACCCGCAGCGTGATGTTCAGGGCGTGGTCCTGCGAATTCCCGGAGGGATTAGCTCGATTAGGTGGTGGATCTAACTAGGAGGGGGCACCCACCTTCACGTTCTGGTTCTTGCAACGCAGTGGAGCATTTTGCAGGGCACTCAGGAGCGCCTCCACGGATTTTCCCTGCGTCAGCAGAGTCGTAATCTCGGTCTCATCCGGACCCGCCGACGCGCTCTCCACGCCGTCATCCTCCCGGAAGTTGTCCTCGTTGTACTGGTCCACATCGATCTTGCGGAACGCATTGCTGGACGTGTTTTTGGCCATGGTTTCGCTCGTTTCCTAGCACTTTTCTTCCCAAAAATATGAATCACAAAGCCGATTCCGGTAAACAGATGATTGGCAGTACCGTACCACGAAAAATACCAGCATCGGAATATACCACAAAAAATACTCAACAAATACCTTCTTGCTAATTACATTTCTTTATAGGTAGGGTATTCCCCAATTAATTAGTTCAACTTCTTTCCTATAATCAAAGCTAATCACAGCGGTTTTATTATTAAACAAACCCATTTAGGATTGCTTCCCTAATTGCTGAAGTGTTAACCATTTAGGAATTAAACAATTTTTAAAGAATGTATCATAAAAAATATTTTTAAAATTTTCTAAAACACCTGTTGTGGCTCATATTTATATTTTTTTATGTTTGTTAAAAACTGTGCATGTCTTGACATTTTTATCAAAATAATAATAGCGGTATTCTTCTTTGTCGGATTCTGTAGTGTGACCGCCGCCTGTATGTCCAAAATTCCTATTTCTCAAAAGGGCCTACTTATCTTGCTCTTTTGGCGTGTAGTGCTGCGTGGATGTTGTTGCAAAAATATTATTTTTCTCGCAGCAAATAACAATATAATACAAAATGGTGCGTGCCTAACTGAGAATTAAGCAGCTCCCTTTGATCTGCAGGGGTTCCTGCGAACATCCTCGGGATTCCCAACGATTCGCGGAGTGTAAAAGTCGTGTGGGAACTCCGGGACAAACATAACCTTAAAAGCGGTCTAAATTGTTGCTAAAAATGTTGCTAATTTATTTTCTCCTTTGCAGCGTCCTCTGATGCTCCAGGGCCACGAGCGTTCCATAACGCAAATCAAGTACAATCGCGAGGGCGACCTGCTCTTCTCCTGCTCCAAGGATCAGAAGCCCAATGTTTGGTACTCGCTGAACGGCGAACGCCTGGGCACCTACGATGGCCACCAGGGTGCGGTTTGGTGCCTGGACGTGGACTGGGAGAGCCGCAAGCTCATCACCGGCGCCGGTGACATGACCACCAAGATCTGGGACGTCGAGTACGGCACGATCATCGCCTCCATTCCGACCAAGTCGTCGGTGCGCACCAGCCACTTCAGCTTCTCGGGCAACCAGGCCGCCTATTCCACGGACAAAGCGATGGGACAGAGCTGCGAGCTGTTCCTGATCGATGTGCGCAACGCCGACTCCTCGCTGTCGGAGCAGGAGCCCACGCTCCGCATCCCGATGACCGAGTCCAAGATCACCTCGATGCTGTGGGGTCCTCTGGATGAGACCATTATCACAGGTTGGCTGTCCCCCTAGCAATCCGCCATGAAATCTACTGATTATCATTACTTCCAGGTCACGACAACGGCAACATTGCCATCTGGGACATCCGTAAGGGCCAGAAGGTGGTCGACTCCGGATCGGATCACACTGGCGGCATCAACGACATGCAGCTGAGCAAGGACGGCACCATGTTTGTTACCGCCTCCAAGGACACCACCGCCAAGCTGTTCGACTCCGAGTCCCTGATGTGCCTGAAGGCCTACAAGACGGAGCGACCTGTAAACTCGGCGGCCATCAGCCCCATCCTGGATCACGTGGTGCTGGGCGGCGGCCAGGATGCCATGGAGGTGACCACCACGTCCACGAAGGCCGGCAAGTTCGACTCGCGCTTCTTCCACCTGATCTACGAGGAGGAGTTCGCCCGACTCAAGGGCCACTTCGGCCCCATCAACAGTTTGGCCTTCCATCCGGACGGCAAGAGTTACGCCTCGGGCGGAGAAGATGGTTTCGTGCGTGTCCAGACATTCGATAGTACATACTTTGAGAACATCTTCGAGTAGTCCGCACCCCCAGTAGTCAGTAGGAGGATCAGAGCCGGTGGACTGTAGCCTAACCTCTTCACCGGCGCCATGTTCGTTTGCTTAGGGAACTTTCAAATATACGCGAGGACGAAACGAAACGGATCGCATGGTTTATTTATATAACACTTAAGGGGCCAACATGATTATATTCGAGTAAATGGTGTGCCTGGTGTAATCTAGAAAAAGGAACGCTTCTTTTGCTTGAGGACCACGGGTTGGCCCTGCATGGCAGCCCACTGGGCCGGAGTGGGCAGGCAGCCCGGCGGAGGAGGCGGTATGACCACGTTTCCGGTGGCATTTGTCCTCACCTCGGCGCGGGAGTCCAAGTGGAGGACCTGTGCGGCAGCAGCACCCGCTGAAGTACTGGGTCCTGCGAGTCCGTAGCCAGCGGCGTGGTGCATCCCGTAGCCGGGCTGCCCGTTGAAGGGCATCTGCTGTTGCTGGTGGCTAATCATGCCGTAGTACTGATTCTGGCTGGGCGGAGCTGCTCCTCCTTGTGGATATCCATAGGCCCCAGCACCAGCGCCTCCATTTCGCTGACTTTCTTCGTAGGTCGGCGGAGGTGCTCGCTGAAAATCGGTCGATTTAATTGGCTATTTTTCATCAGACATTGAAATTAACTCATACCATGGCCATGGCATCGCCGGCATTGCGATAATCGTAGGCAGGGGCATTTCCCTCACTTGGTGGACCCGATTTTGAGGATGACATGATATACTGTTTATAATTTTATGTCGTCGCACTTTGTTTACTTGCAGTTTCTCTGATTCAGAAGCAGGGTTGTCTTCTGTTTAAAATCAGAGATAACCATACGTTTTCCCGTCAGATCTAGCTTTTTTCCGAAATGCACTTAAAAAAAATATTTTAGGTCGACTTTTTGGTTAGTTGAATACTAGGATTAAATATTCAACGCACCAAAAAGTCATCCTTATCCAACAACTTAATACAAAAAATGGCAGTCAAATTAGCATCATTTACCGGTGGAATTTGGAATTCGGGGCCTATTATTACTTTTGTAGTTTCTCGGCTTCTGGGGGGGGCGAATCGAGAAATGTTAAATGCAAAATTGTTTAGTATGAAAATATCTTTCGAAATATGAAATTTTCTATCTTGTACAAAAGTCCTAAGAGTGTATAAAAAATCCATGTGAAAAATGATTTTTTCAAAAATCCGCCCCCATAAATATTTATTTTACATATTTTCCGAACTTGAAGTTATGGATTAAAGGGTTCATTGTAAATTTAAAAATAATAATCAGTTTTTTAAACGATGTAATAAGGGGTAGGTCAAATGAAATTGGGATATGAAAAAATAATAAAGTTGGGGAAATTAAGAGTATAATAATAAAAGCAAATTTTTATACATTAAACGTTTGTCTTTGAAAGATTAGTTGAAATCCATTATCTAAGTGCTTTTCTTTTGAAATAAAATTCAATTTAAATTAATTAAGTCTCTAAAGTTAGTTTAGTTTAGTTGGGCTAAATAAAAAACATATTGGCAAAAAATTTAAATTTATGATTACGGTATATTAACGGTATATCATGTAGTGAGGCAGTATTCTTTAGCATTTAAAGGTGTGGCGTTAGGGATTCTTTAGCTCCAAAAGGCGTTTGGGATTATTAAGCTGACAGCTAATAATTGGGTCGTCGTCAAAATTTCTATTAGAATCGTTTTTTTTTGTACAAATTTTGGCCGAAAAATCAAATGAAGCGGTTACGCTAAGGACGAAGCTGCTCCAAACCCGCACAGAACGTAAGCCACCGTACGTGGGTCTCAAAAAGTCAACAAATGTAAGCGTTCCCATTGTTTTCGCAGTGCCAGCAGCTGAGGGCCTGGCCACAAAAACAAAAGAAATCCCAAAATCGCAACTGGACTGGGCAGGATGTCGAACCTATCCGTGGGCCAGATGATAATGGACGCGCAGCGCATGGCCAGCCGGGTCAAGGACCTGGACTCCCTGGGCACGGCGCTCCTCGAGGAGGCGGAGACCAACAATCGGCTGGTGGAGAGCCTGCGCCAGTACCAGGACGACATCGAATCACTCAACCGCATTTCGAACAACAAGACCAACGCGGACATGGTCAATCGCATCCAGCAGCAGAACATAAACAGCTCCGAGATCCTCAAGGAGAATCGCGAGCTGAAGATCTGCATTGAGGACTACGAGCGGGTCATGGAGCTGATGATGCAGAAGTATCGCGAGCACACCGTCTCCAAGGTCCTGGACAGCAAGTTCAGCTTCAAGGAGCTGTACAACGAGCGCATGTGGCAGGTGATCCGGGAGCAGCGCGAGAAAATCAACGAAATGGCGGCCGTGATGCAGCGGGCGGCCAGTGTGGACGACGGCATGGTGCAGCGGGAGCTGCAGACCATTTCCCAGCTGCGCCTGGAGAACGAAACGCTGCGCGAGCTGCTCCAGATCTCCAAGCAGTACGGCTCCTCCCAGCGACCGATCCGCGAGAGCGACCACCTGCTGGAGGAGAAGGCCGTGCAGACGGACAGCATTGCGGACGACTCCGCCGACGACCTGTCCATATCGGGCGCTTCGGTGGAGAACATGAACAACAATTCGGTTATCCAGATGTACAGCAGCAGTCCGGAACAGCCGACAAAGGGCAACGCCGCCGCCACCACTAACTCATTCACCACTGCCCCAGTTCAGAGTCAAAATGACACACAAGCACCAAATGGAACGCCCGAGACGGCGGCGGCGCCGGCTGAGCAGCCGGTGGCCAACGAGAACAACAACGGACCTGCAGTCAATCCAACCAGTGCCCCGCCGCCAGCGGCGACGCAAAACGAATCTGGCGAGGATCTGGCGGCTGTAGCGCCTGCAACATGATAGGCGCTGGTGCTCCACGTTGTTGATTCATTTCAATCGCCGCGCTGTTTCATCATATTTACTCACCCACTCACCCAAAACAGCCCGCACACGAAGAGGGCACACATAACCTGCATTAGGTCTTAGCGGTTGATAATCTCTAAGTAATTTATATATAATACGCATTGCAGCATAATGTCCATACGCATTGTAAACAATGAAGTTCATCATTTAAAACAAGGTAAACCCACTCACACACACAAATGTAATGTACCATGTACTACGTCGATTTTATGATTTCTAAATAAATTCCATAACAAATCGAGGATTAACCAAAATTTTATGAATTTTTATTATTATTCAAAACAAAATGGTCCTGCAATGAAAGGAATATAAGAACAATCATGCGTTAGTCCCCAAATTTCAAAGCATGTACATTTAATCAGAATGACTAAAGAGATGCGGTTAACTTATTCATTGGTTATGAATCAGAGCTCTGCGAGAAAGGTTGATCAGAACTCGATATACATGTATATTTATGACTACGATCATACAAATTAGCATTTCTCATAAGCTCTGGGTTCCTAGCAGCAGATTTGATTATGGTCAACTTATCTTTCCACTTAAAATTTACTTATCAATCGAGACTTTTATTTACTAAAAGATTAAGATGTCGTTTATTAAGATTAAAAAATTGATTTAATGGTTTACCTCATTTTTTTTTATAATTACGGAAACAAATGCCAAACTTATATTTACTAACAGTTTATGATGTCGTCTATTAAGATTAAAAAATTAATTAAACGGTTTTACTGATTTCTTGTAATAATTACGGAAAGAAATGCAAAACTAATCGAGTGATTGCAACAATTAAGGCAACAAAGTCAAAAAATGTATATTTCTAGTAAGACAAATATGTATTCCTTCGGTAAATGCATTTAAAAATATCCTTTAAGAGTTCATTAACATTAATATTTGAAATCATTAGAACTGAGAAGTCCAGCCGGATTGAGCGTCGAGATCTTAAAACGATTTTCGAACATTTTCGAATAAATCTCACCGATTCTCTTGGACGACATCGAAATCAGTACTCTTCAGGAAAATACTTTACCTCGTACGTCTGGTAGTTTAAGCTTTCAGAAATAATTTAAATTTAGTTTCTCGTCGATTTCCAACGCGTTCGCAACCCAAAAACAGTGCCAAGGAACAGCGCCCGGTTCGCATGGCAGCTATCTATATAAGTATTTCGAGTGCTCGGGCGATCGACGGTTATATTAAAGCTATATAAATATATATATATGTGCGGGCCTGTGTGCGCGTGCATGTGATTCAAGTGAAAAATCGATTTTGGAATCGCTGCATTACATGGATCGTATTGAAGATAAAATAAACAAAAATATTTTGTAATATCTAACGGTATTTCCGAAAAGTCTTGCATTTGAAATCGCTTGGGAAGATTTATGGGAAGTGCGCTGCCATTTAGCAAGAAGAAAACTATGCTATTTTTAAAACACAGCTAATTTCTGTGGCCGTAAATGTTTTGTCTGAAGTGAATATTCCAAAATTAAATCAAACAAATCGCGAGCAAGGCAATAGCCTTTGTGTGATTTGAAGTGAACGAAAGGATTCGTATTCGGGGGGGATTCAGTCCCTTAAAATCTATATCTATGGTGCAATCGGCAGGTAAATGCCGCTGAATAGTCCGAAGCAACACGCACCGAATCCCGGCGGTTACGCAACCCAGCTGAAAGATCCACACCATCCAAATCCACATCCCAAAGGCTGGCCCCATTCCTCGTCGTCCAGCCGCAAATTATTCTAAATGCGGAAGTATTTCGTGTGAGTCGACTGCGTTCTAAATTAAGTCACACATTTTGCAAGTAGCGCCGTCGAAAAACAGAACGCTTCAGATGAAAATAGGTTAAAACGGTGATAATTATTTATAAACGCACTAGGGATTTGCAGCGATCGAATCGAAAACAAAAGAGAGGGCGAAGAGAAAGGAGTGGTGAAAGCTCCTAGACTTTCTCTTCAGCTCGCTCTTACGATTAAGTTTTGATTTTCGCCAAAAAACATGCGCAAGCGGAACCAATTCGCCTGCGCAACTTCCACCTGTGCCGTTTATTGTATTCCCTCTCTTGATCGCTCTAAAATACGGATACATATTTGTTATTGTTTATATTTACCATTTCTATCCGGATGTTTACTGTTAGTAAATAGTGCACTGTTCGATATGGACAAATATGGAAATACATTTTGATAAAACTAAACAATTTTAAAGTTATTAAAGTAGTAGGTTAAAAAGAATAGGAAAAAATCTTTTCATTCTTTAAAAAAAAGTCAAATATGAAAATAAATCCAAATATGGTTCTTATAAAATTTTTATTTTGTATGATATTTTTAAAAATTTCATATGAAGAAAGGGTCTAAAAGGAACTCAATTCAGTTGTATTGTAATATTGTTAAAGTTCAAAGTATTACTTGTTTGTGACCAGAACTTGATTATTAAACACAATTTAAGAGCTAGATTCGAACTAGCAATCTGAAGATAAACAGTTTCTAATTTCAGTAGCATTAGGTCTTCTTTTTCTTGCTTTTATTAGTTGGAATATAAGATACGCAATCGTAAAAACAGTTTTATCTTATGAAGCAGCAGTAAAATCGGAATGTTGAATTCGTATTGCTATTGAGAAATATACATAAAATTCGATTAATGTAATACCTTATAGAAATTTAATTGCTTTATTTACCCTAAGGAATTTTTGCACACAGAAATATTTTATAGCTTTTCCAGGCATATGCTTGAAGAGATGATCGAATTTCTTTATTGCTAATAGTTAATGACCGAATCAAAGGCATTGATCTACATCTGCACTTGCAAGTACAAATAAATACAGCATCCGTTGACACTATCTATCAAACCAGCCAGCTATTCAATTTAAAACTATTGGCTAAGTGAATGATAACAAATAATGTTCTACTATTTGATGTACGTGTATAAAATTCCTTTGTTAACTTGGATCAATGCCAGAAATTCCACTGTTTTGCACAGTCAATTGGGAATGTTTATCGTGCGAACAATACATTAGTGCTGCCAACAAAAAAAGGACAGATGCGAAGTAAAACGGATACACATTTTATAAAAGGGACAAAAAATAAAATAAACGGGCGGCTATCCGAAAAGTAGGAGTTTTCCGAGGTAGATAAATAAAGAAAATAAGATACAATATGATTTCTTATCAACGTGTATGAGCTCTACTTTAAAAACCTCAAACAAATGATAATTTTGAAATAAAAATCAAAAATTACTTTTTTTTTCTTGATCTTCACGACTAAATATCAAATAATAAGAAAATAGGATTTGAATAAATCTTTCTTGTTGTCGATTTTAAAGTTTAAACCGAATAAGACAAAATTTATTACTTTTAAGTTTCCGCTTACAGAAAAAGAAAAGCTGATAAGTTGTTCGAGAACAGATGCATCATCTGTACCCATCGCTGAAAGGCGATCAGCTTTGCCCCCTCGGCTTTCATCCCCAGACTCGATATCCCACGCGATGTAAGCGCTGCTTCCGGGATTACAAAGAGCATGGAGCCCGTAGAGCCGGCGAGGAGGTGGCCGCCTCCTCGCCAAATCTCTCTGATGCCCAGAATTCGCGGTAAGTCCTTTAAAATATCGACCCAATCAGACCAACAATATAACTTCTTCGCCAGACCCTCTTCGCGGACGTGGACTTCAACTCAAAACCTAACAAGTGCAAACTCAACCAACGGCAATGATATAGGTATAAAAGAAACTCATAACCATTCAGAAAAAAGTAGAATACCATTTAAAAGTAGATCAGCAGTTAATTTTTGTTTTTTGAAAGTTTATTGTTAAACAAAGCTAGAAACTTACTCAACTCTTTCTTATGACTTGAGTGTGTTCTCATAAGAAAATCAACTAAATTCCATTGATCTGCATTTATTAGAAGCTTAATCTATGTAAAATTAATCTTAAGTTGTTGGTTTAACTGTTAATGTAGAGTTAAAACGATTTGTGTAACAATGTGCCATCATTTTGTGTTTTAGGTTCTTAAAACCAAAACTGTTAGAAACTAAACCCAGTGGTTATAATTCATTTATGTAGTAACGATTTCTCGATGTCCCAATTACTTAATAAAAAACAGAAAAGAAATACAAATGTGATAAGAAAATAGAATTTATCAGATATATTCAAATTGCTAAATTTAAAGGGCATTCAATATTGAGAAATCGTTCCACAACAAATTAGTTTTTAAGTTGCTAAAAGTATGCTACGAATCTTAATCAATGTGTTTGTCTACTTATCTCTCTCACTCTCACCTCTGCGCTTGCACAAAAAAACCACCACGAACTGTGCCATCTCTGTCTGTCTCTCTATATCTCTCTATGTTCTCTCAACACTAATCTCTGCATTCAATGAACCGTTAATGTTAACTACTACCATGCCACGCGTGATCTGTACTGTGCTCCCGCTCTCTCTCTCTCACGCTCGTTCTGTGGCATCTGTTTGTCTCACTCTCGCCACCTGCGAGCGAAACCGATCGCTAATTGCAACCTGCAACTCGCAACTTGCAACTTGCACCTGCATGCACGACTCCTGACGCCCTTACTGAACCCAGTTGTCCACTTCAATGTAGAGCTGAGGAAGCGTCCGCAGTCATGGGCCTCCACGCCGGATATCGACGAACCAGACGACGTGGGTCGCCGCCCACCGGCTCCCGCGTCCACCAGCCGAGCTACCGTCGCCGAGGATCACAACGTGGCTGTCACGGTGAAGCTGCCGGTGCCGCCGCGACGTCACACTACCGCCTTAGACATCAAGGAGGTAAGTTGTAAATACTTTTATAGGAATCCAACACCCTATCAAAGATTCGAAACGGTTTAACTTAAACATACTGTCTTCAAACTAAACAATAGATCCTCTCAATACCCTAAATTCGTTTAAAAATCTTACCAACCAGATAACTACATTCTTTTTATTAAATATTAAAATTTAAAGATTAAACTAAAGTAATGATCCTTTTTAAATATTTCGATTTTTTTCCAATTATTATTATATCTTTTTTAGGTGGAACATGCTCTAACACCGCCAACCCGTGTCACCTCCTCTCCCAGTAAAACTTCAAGTATTCCAGATGAGTTAGTCATCCTATCGACAGACAGCTTAGCGGAGCGTGTTCGCAAGATGAATCTTCTCAAAAAGCAGCGCAGTCTGAACTCCCGGGAAAACAGTCGGGAGCGATCGGTTCCACGAAGGGAAGAGTAAGTTGAACGGCTTCTTAAATATATCGATTTTAAATGAAATTCCCCTCCCATCATTTAGGGAAAGCGAATCCACGGCTGCTCCACCACCAGTGGTTCCTGATCGTCCCGAGCGCAGCAAGTCGGGAACTTCCCTAAACCAATTGCCCCAAGCCGAGCTGAAGCGAGCCGCCCTGCCGCCAAAGAAAGTGGCGTCGGCAACCACCACAACATCGTCCAGCAGCAGTGGCACCACCTCCCTGAAGACCTCCACGTCCTCTGCCCTGAGCAGCGAGGTGAAGGCCTCGTCCTCGTCCACGTCCACGTCCAGTTCCTCGACGAGCTCCAGCTCCGTTCGCCGCAAGGAGGCGGATGCAGTGTCGGCCAGCAAAGAAATCAAAAGACAAACCGTTCCCGCGGCATCGGCATCCCACTCGAGCAGCAGCAGCAACTCCATCAGCACTCCATCGAAGACGCAGGACTCACAGGCGATGCAGGAGCAAGTGAAGACGCTGCGACAGGATCTGGAGTCGATGAAGTCACGGGCTGAGAAAGCGGAGCGGGAAAAGAGTGATATTCTTCTGCGACGACTGGCCTCCATGGACACGGCCTCCAATCGCACAGCCGCCTCGGAGGCACTGAATCTTCAGCAGAAGCTGAATGAAATGAAGGAGCAGCTGGACCGCGTTTCCGAGGACAAGCGGCGGCTAAATCTGCGGATGAAGGAGCTGGAGAACAAGGGCAGCGAATCCGAGCTGCGGCGAAAGCTGCAGGCCGCCGAACAGATCTGCGAGGAGCTGATGGAGGAGAACCAGAGCGCCAAGAAGGAGATACTCAATCTGCAGGCCGAGATGGACGAGGTGCAGGACACGTTCCGCGACGACGAGGTCAAGGCCAAGACCAGTCTGCAGAAGGATCTCGAGAAGGCCACCAAAAACTGTCGCATCCTCAGCTTCAAGTTGAAGAAGAGCGATCGCAAGATCGAGACTCTGGAGCAGGAGCGGCAGAGCTCCTTCAACGCCGAGCTGTGTAATAAGGTCAAGAAACTGGAGGAGGAGCTGCGTTTCTCCAATGAGCTCACCAGGAAGTTGCAGGTAAGTAAAGAAAATACATTTTAAAGAATTTGTAAAAATAATAATAAATATATGTTTAAAAAACAGACAGAGGCTGAGGAGCTGCGCAATCCTGGCAAGAAGAAGGCCCCTATGCTGGGTGTCCTGGGAAAATCCACTTCGGCGGATGCCAAGATCACCCGAGAGTCTCTAACGCGCGGCGGCTCGCAGGAGGATCCTCAGCACCTGCAGCGCGAGCTACAGGACTCCATTGAGCGGGAGACGGACTTGAAGGACCAACTGAAGTTCGCCGAAGAGGAGGTAATGCCCATGCGATGCACAGAACCCACTCGATTAATCATTTCGACCATTCCACGCGAAGCTCCAGCGACTCAGGGATCGTGAGCGCAAGCGGGTTAGATTCAGTTGTGGCACTCAAACTTCTGCCGAGATGCCACCCGAGGTGCTGGCTTTCCCCCGAGGCACACAAACGGTGGCCCCGATCCACAGCGATATGTCTACCAGTGTGGAAAACTTGGTGACCTCCAATGAGGCTGTCACCCAAACTGATCTTGAAACGATCGATAGAAATGCCTCGACCGAACGGGAAACCATGCCGTCTCCATTTGTGGGCCTCTTTCCACCATCGTCGTCTTCGAGAGTGGGCCAAACCGGTTCCCTGCTCTTTCCCAGCGCCATTTCACATGTCCTTCTGAGCGGAGCAGGTACCCAGAGCCTCGGCCAGGAGGATTAGTCCACCTTTTCTTGTGTAGCAACCATTTGTAGAACCAGTCAATGTTCTTTTCATTCTTCAGAGCACTCTCTCTAAAACTATTTTTATCCTCGAATACGATCTCTGAATGGGTTTATTCACTCTTTCCTTTCGATTTGCTCGTCCCTACTCAGTTGTTCTTGTTATAAATCAAGTTTTTGTGTTTCAGGCTGAACATATGAGGAAAAAGGTGACTCGTTTCGAGGATGAAAATGAGTCTTTGATGATGCAGTTGAAAAAAATGGCAACGCGCTCACGAAGTACGAACCAAACGATACAACCAAGTAGAGCCTTTAATTAACTAAGTACTTAACCTTAGTTCGTAGACAAGTTAATCAAGTTTAATTCATCCAAACTAACTTTGACAGAATCACTTGAATTACAGAAAAGAAATATTAAATGATGTATTTTTGATAAATTAAGTGACAACCATGGAATTTAACCATCATTCACTCAGTCTAAAGTCACATAAACAACTACAACTAGAGTGACTTAAACAATATTTTTCTTCTTTTCATAACTGAATTTCGAGGATGTAAACTTAACCAACTAACTTGACTTTTCATGCGCTTATTAATGAATAAAAAGAATCAGTTATTTGCCATTTTTTGCGGCTGCTCATTTAATTAACAGTAACTAAATAAAACAACCCTTGGTTAAAACTGCTAGTAACTAACCAACTAAAATTTATTTAAAAGGTTTTCCAAATTGATAATAATTTTCAAACTTTTCCTTAGGTCGCAAGCTGAGTCCCACTCCGCATCCTCATCGCCTGGCACCCGAGGTCCATGCCGATCGCGATGAGGGAATCTCCGACGAGGATGATCCTGCCGAGCTGAGAATTCTCCTGGAACTCAACGAACAGGAGGCCTCGATCCTGCGACTCAAAGTGGAGGATCTGGAGAAGGAGAATGCCGAGTCAAAGAAGTATGTGAGGGAGCTCCAAGCCAAGCTGCGGCAGGATAGCTCCTCCAATGGCAGCAAATCCTCGCTCCTCAGCTTCGGAACATCCTCCAGTGCAGCCGAAAAGAAGCTTAAGACCCTCAACGAGGAGTTGGTCCAACTGCGCAGGACGCTTGCCGAGAAGGAGCAGGCGGTGGACTCGCTCAAGGATCAGCTGAGCAAATTGGATACCCTCGAAACCGAGAACGACAAGTTGGCCAAGGAGAACAAGCGCCTGATGGCGTTGCGAAAGGCCAGTGAGAAGAACGGGGAGGTGGATCAAAAGATGAAGGAATCCCTGGCGTTGGCCCAGCGGGAAAGGGATGAGCTGACCTCACGCCTAAAGCGGATGCAGTTGGAGGCGGAGGCCAAGTTGCCACCTCGCACGGCCAAGAGGGTCAACGACCTGACGCCCAAGAGTCACCTCAAGAAGTGGGTGGAGGAGCTGGAGGATGAGATTGGGGAAATGCGCGTCATGCTCAGTTCCAGTGGAACGGATCAGCTCAAGGCCCTGCAAGCGGCCAAGGGAACGCTGGAGGAGGACTTGAAGAAGTGTAAGCAGAAGCTCTCCCTGGCCGAAGGTGATATCCAGCGATTGAAGCTACTGAACGGATCAAGCAGCAAGGTCAGCGATCTCGAACAGAAGCTAAAGCGCAGTGATGAGGACACAAAGAAGCTAAACTCCAAGCTGAAGGACTTGGAGGAGAAGGTCAAGAAGCAGGACGCCCAACTGAAGCTGGGCGAAACGAGCAAGTCCAGCTGGGAGACGCAAAGCAAGCGGGAGAAGGAGAAGCTGTCCAGCCTGGAGAAGGACATTGAGAAGCAGTCCAAGGAGAAGGAGCGGCTGGAGGCCAAGATCACCCAACTGGATGCCGATCTGCTCAGTGCCAAGAAGTCGGCCGAGAAGAGCAAGTCCAGTTTGGAGAAGGAGATCAAGGACCTGAAGGCCAAGGCCAGCAAATCGGACAGCAAGCAGGTGCAGGACCTCAAGAAGCAGGTGGAGGAGGTTCAGGCCTCGCTGAGCTCCGAGCAGAAGCGCTACGAAGACCTCAACAACCACTGGGAGAAGCTCTCCGAGGAAACCATACTGATGCGGGCCCAACTCACCACCGAGAAGCAGAGTCTCCAGGCCGAACTGAATGCCAACAAGCAGAAGATCTCCGAAATGGACACCATTCGCATCGAGCGCACCGACATGGCAAGGAAACTGAGTGAGGCCCAGAAGAAGATCGCCGATCTGCAGGCCAAGGCCCTCAAGACGGTCAACGGCAATGGGGGCGAGTACGAGCGCACCGTCCTCAAGAACAAGCTGGCGGAGAAGGAGCACGAGTACGAGCGACTGCGCCGGGAGAACGAGATGAACATCGACCTGGTCTTCCAGCTGCGCAAGGATAACGACGATCTGAACGGCAAGCTGAGCGACTACAACCGCATCGAGCAGGCGCAGACCTCGCTAAACGGACACGGAGCAAGGCGCGAGGCGGAGATCAGGGAGCTCAAGGAACAGTAAGTGCCTATTTTGATACCCGTTACTCGTAGTAAAAGGGTATATTGTATTCGTGCAAAAGTATGTAACAGGTAGAAGGAAGCATTTCCGACCCTATAAAGTATATATATTCTTGATCAGGGTCACTAGCCATGTCCGTCTGTCTGTATGAACACTGAGATCTCGGAAACTATAAAAGCTAGAAGATTGGCATTTTGCATGCAGATTCTAGGAGTTCCTACGCGGCTCGAGTTTATTTCAAAAAGGAGCCACGCCCCTCCAATCGCCTTGAACGATTTTAAAAAGTGTCTGGCCCCCATACCTTTAACGATTTCGGAAAAGTAAAAATTTAGTTTTTTTGTGTTTATCAATACCTATCAAAATGTAGAAGAAATTTTTCAAATCGGATTATTCGTTAAAAAGTTATGCGCGATCAAAGTTTTATATCTCCATCTCCCTTTAGCTGAGTAACGGGTATTCTGATAGTTCTCTTTTGTTAATGCTTGGAAGTTTCTTAAAAAATTAACAAACTTGTAAAATACATTTGCTAAAATGTGCTAGGTCGATTTTGAAAACTATCTAGCCTATCTACATAATTTTTTTGATCTTGTTTATAGAATAGTGAAATAATTACTAAAGGGTGGTATATTTTACCATCACATTTATGTGTTGTTAGTATTTTAGATTTTCCTAGACTTAAAATCAATATTAAATAATTCCCAGAAACGTTAGCGTACAGACTATTTAATCATACTTTTGAGATCAACAAATACATAATTACATTTTAAAATATTGTATCTGTACCTCTTTAAAAAACGATTTCCTTTGCCTTACAGATTACAGAGCACTGAACTCCAGATGAAATCGGAAGTGGCCACGGTCAGACTTCGTTATGAGCAACAGGTGAAGAACCTCAGCGGAGAACTTAACTCCATGCAGGTGAGAAATGAGCGATACACTGAACGAATGGCCCAGATAAAACATATTCCTTCGCTACAGCGCCAGTGTGAACGCTTCAAAAAGGATCGCGATGCCTTCAAGCAAATGCTGGAAGTGGCCCAAAAGAAGATTGGCGACCTGAAGGCCAACAATACGGGAAGACAGAGTCGTGGCTCCATGCACAGCAGCGATGATGATGACAAGAGCAAGATTGCCTACCTAGAACAGCAGGTACATATGTTGAAAACTAATGGATCTCTTATGGTAAACCCAAAGCTAACGGTCACTTTCGAATCCAGATTGGCCATCTAGAGGATCAGTTGGTCGAGTCACGCCTGGAATCCAGCAAGATAAAAACAGAGCTCGTCTCCGAGCGCAGTGCCAACGAGATCAAGATATCCGAGATGCAATCGAAGCTCAACGAGTTCGAAGAGGAGCGCGTCATCGGATCGGGCAGCACCAAGCTGCCAGGCATGAAGACCAAGCTGGAGTTGTCCTGGCAGAAGGAGCGTGAGGATCAGCAGCGACTGCTGCAGGAGACCTCCACTCTGGCGCGAGATCTGCGCCAGACCCTCTTCGAGGTGGAACGGGAGCGCGACAAGGAGCGGCTGGAGTCCAAGCGGAAGCTGGACCAGATCAAGCGGGCCACAGAAGAGGAGATGGAGGAGGGCCGCAAGAAGATCGCCGAGCTGCAGTGCGATCTTTTGGAGCTTCGGGATGTACATGCCAAGCTACGAACCTCCAATGAGAAGTTGAGACGCGAGGTGAGTGTTTTATGTACCAAGGGGGGTTTGTTTTGAAGCATGCGCGGATCCACGGGGGGTGATATGGGTGATATATCACCCCTCACTCGGGTGAAATATGAAAGAAATTTTGGTACTCAAAAAGTATGCAACAAAAAAATTGTTTTGATATCACCCCCCACAACAAAATCCTAGATCCGCCACTGTTCTGAAGTATTATTTACCATTGAAAATCACACCTTATAGAATGTGTGTACCAAAGAGTACCCGTAATATCAACCAGTAATATATAATTATTAACTAAAAAAAAAATAAAAAGAAAAAAAATTCAAGAAAAAAAGTTATCTAACTTTACCCCAGATGGGACTCGAACCCACAATCCCCGGCTTAGGAGGCCGATGCCTTATCCATTAGGCCACTGGGGCATGCTATGTGTGTTATCGAAAGGCCTGTATGAATTTTAGTCGAACTGATAACAACCGAAGAAGGAATTTCTCCAAAGAAGTTTAGCAACTTAAACAATCCTAGTGGTTTTGATAAAATTTATTTAAATACTTATATGAATGCTAAGCAATATGCAATATAACAATAGTTAATATAATATAACTTAACTAAAATTAAGCTATTTTAAATTACACACTTTACTTTGAAGTTTAAAATATAATCTGTTTATAATATAGTCTATATATTTTATTTGTAATATGTTTTTTGCTCTTGATTCCAGCGTGAACGCTATGAAAAGGAGCTGATCAAACGACGCATGGAGGCGGATGGTGGAGACCGCAAGGTGGGCGCCCTTTTGCAGACCGTTGACGAGCTGGTAAAGATTGCTCCCGATCTGAAGATGGTTGGCAGCGGGGGATCAGCTCGAAGCAGCAGCTCCGGCTACGATAAGAACCTGCGACCGGAGCAGCCGAATGTGCGTCGCAGCCGCTCGCCATCGCCCACCCTGAGCAGTTCCCAGATCACCAGTGTCCTGGCCAGACTGGCGGAAGCCTCGGAGGAACTGCGCAAGTTCCAGCGGGTGAACGAGGACGAACAGGAGCGCAGTCGGATGAGGAGGAGCAATTTGCGACGAGCCGCCTCGCAGGAAAACGATCCCCACGGCAGCACCAGTTCGGTGGCCAGTGCCGCAGGATCACAGAGGGGCGGAGGACGATTGTCCCGGAATTCGTCGAACAATGGAAGTCTGATTCGAAAGAGCCTCTCGCTGGATCACTCCATACAAAGGGATCAGGTAAGCTGGGAAACATAGAAATCAATGTTTGATAAATCAATAATTTAAAGATTAATTAAGTCCCGGAAATTCTATTTCAATAGTTACTTTCACAAAAACAAATACACACAATTAGCAAAGACACACACCCAAAGCAAAAACAAAATACACGTAACTATTTTTAATAGTTACGTAACTATCCGTATAGGTCAATTTTACCAATCAAATTTTTTTGTGTGTTAGAAGTGCCCCTCAAAAGTTAACCCAACAATTCTGTTTTAAAATCCACTTTGATTCACCTTCTAGAACATTTGGCGCCAGGACGATGGCAGTGTGTCCTCAATGCAATCAATAGACTCCGAACTGGGTGGCCTTGTCAGGGACTCCAGCTTGGACTCACGCCTGGACTCGCGGCTATCTGGTGGGTCCACCCAGAGCGACATACCCCGAGGACCGCGCAAGAAGAAGAAGGGCATCATGGGCAAGCTGCGCAGCCTGACCAAAAGCAGTCGCAATTCCGAGAGTGAAATATCAGTGAGACTTGACCAAAAGAAAAACACTAGTTCCCAAATAATATTTTTGTATTTTTCACTAGATTCAAGGATCTGACTCGGACATCAGCGTTGCCAGCGACTTGAGATCAAGCAAGAAGGATCTTCGCGGCCGACTCTCCGGAATGTTTAAGCGCTCCGGCTCGAATTCTCGCAGCGAGAGCATGGAACGAGCTGGAGGAACTGATCAGAGACCCGTGGCTGTCACCGTAGTGGGACATCCCGATGGACCCCAACCTCGCGAGCCGCCGCCTGCCAATTCCCTTACACCCAGGCCCATACGTTCTGTAAGATATATACGAGATCTCTAACTGAAATTTTTTATGATTCCGATCCGGTTATCAATTGCAGATCCCCAAACCGCCGAGTGGCGGAGCACCCACCACACCAACCACAAGACGTCGCGTAGCCAAATAGTCACCGTCGCTTTATAGGTTTCAATCTCATAGGATCCATTCTAATCGTAGCTGTAGACGTTCGAATAACCCTCGCTATCATTGGCTCCCGAATTGCCATCATAATTATTTGTTGTTTTTGAATAGTTTACATTTTTATTTGAACACTCAGCCGAAATAAAGTCATCTTTTTCAAATAATTCCTGCAGACGTGTGATTTCTTTTTACTGAAGAGGAACAGAATCCTTTTTATTTCTATAAAGACGGTAAAGTAAATATTTCTTGAATTTAGCGCAAGCAGAATAACCAACATTTATGTAAACCAAACCAGCGGATAGGAGTCCCATTAGAATCGGACATGTTGCGTAGAAGTGTCCCCAAAATGTGGTTGGCCTTTCCAAATGGGCCAAGAAAAAGGTCACGGAACTAAGAAGGAAGAGTACTACGATTTCCAACATTGAAATCTGGAATTTAAATATATATTCCTTTACAGAAATTTCAAATACCTTACGAACATTTTTTTTTTAATTTTGCTGTCATTCTGATTCCGAATATAATAATTTTCAATCCCAGGAATGCTCGATCAGTACAAGACTTAAATAAAAAGAGTGAGTGACATTTATTCTATTTACTTGCAATTTATGTATATATTCAAAGTATTTTGTTTTGCTTAAAACTTGTTTTTACTTTCATGTTTTGTTTGTTTTTTTTTACACACTACAATAATTTTGTTCGTTAAATATAATTCAAAATGTATAATTAATTTGTTGTAATTTACTTATTGTTGCTTACTCCTTTTGTATTTGTTTTTCTTTTTTGTCAAATGAATCCAACGTAATTCAACATTTTTTAAGGGTTTGTAATAGATATCCAATCCAATATGCAAACAAAGAGTTACAAGTTTCAATTTGATGTCATTTTGAGTACGTGGCATGTTCAAATAAATAAAATCTATTGATTGAATAGCCCTTTAAGGATACAGAGGGGTAGGGGGAGGATATATGTGGGTTGTACGTAAATCCAGTGCGAGATACGAGACGTATGTAGGGGGTACGTTGCATTATTTATTTGTGTAGTAATTACTTAGAGCTTCCGCGTTTCATGTTCGTTTGAGTTACATTTATACATTTATGCGAACTATTTTCTGGGTATTAACTTCTGATCAGTTTTCAGCTTCTTCCTCTCGTTTTCAGCTTCTTCCTCTCTTGTTCTTCCTCTCGTAGTTAGTGTATGTATGTGTTTGTCTGTGTTTGCTTGTGGTTTTTTCCTGCACACATTTATAATTATAAACTTTTGTATGCAAATGTTCGTTTATTGGCTTATTTAAGTTGTTCAATTTTTGTCGCTCGAATGCTTTTCTGTTGCTTTAAAAGGTGTTCGATTAAGTTTTTAGCATTATTAGTAACAATGTCCTTACTTGCGGCTCTTATTCTCGTTTTGTATGTTTTAAATCCTTATTTCCTTTTTATTTTTCGATTTTTGTTTTGATATTACTTAGGCACTGTGTTCGTATTACATTAAAGAATTAATTTAAAATTTAAATTTAGGTATGTATAAATACATTGTAAAAAATTTCTTTAAGTTTACCGTAAACTAAAATCTTGCAACGCTATATGTATTTCATTTTCAAGTTCTCCTTGTTACTCTCAATATTTTCCTCTGTTGATGTCCTTGTATCTATGTATGTAAGTTAAGTTAAGTTAAATCCTGACGTCAATGTTAATTCTTAAGCACTGTACCACGTTCGCCCAGCTGCCATCAAATGCTAATGTTAAACTCCTATTCACTCCCTCGCTATCTCGATCTAAAAGTACGTGTAGAAAAGTCTAAGAAATTATTTCAAAATGAATGCTCGGAAAGTGACAAAACGTGGCTTCCTCTCCAGTTTCCCTTCAAGTTTCCGTTTCCGTTTCCCCGTTTACAGACCCAAGTCGCAACACTTATATGCCTAAAATCGTTACAATCTGGTTTACAAGTAAGTCCCTATATATGTATATGCAGTTTTTAGGAGGTTTCTATGTGTTCTCTGGGTCAGTCGTACGTGCGTACAACTAACTGCTTCAGTATCAGTTTAAGATTCCAGTTTCCTTAGTTTTTGTTGGTAAAAAATTCAAATTCATCGAAAGTTATCTTTTTGGCTAACAAACGCTTAAATCTTCATCATCTAGATTCGGTTTCGTAATTCTTATGTACCATGCAGCCTGCGGTCTAATTTGTTGACTTGCTAATTTATATTAAGTATGTAGTTTACTCGATTTGTATAACGAACGAAAATGGGTAAAACGAAATCTACTATCCATAATGTACAGAATTCGCTAGGACAAAAACTGAAATAAAATGCAATTTGAGTACAATTTCCGTGTGAACAAAAACCTTATACGAACTTATGTTGGTAGCCTATTCATCAGTGATTTATTCGAGTTACGAGTTGTATAGTTTCGTGTTTTAGCCTTTTTTCAGTTCAACATCGTCTCGCCTTAAACTGCTCCATTATGTTTGCCTTTCGTTTACAGTCTCAATTTTTGTTTTTTTTGCGATTTGTTTTATTTTGGTTATTTTGCTTAGTTTTCCTCTTTTTTTCTGTGTTTTTCCGTATTTTTGTCTATTTTGTATTTATTATTATCATTATTAACTACATACAAATTAGTTTTTGTTCACTATTCTCTGCATTTGTTACATTTTAAAATTACCATATACATACATACCTCGTTTCGAATTTTTGCTTAAGAACGAACGAAAGTCGGGCTTTAAAAGGGATCAGTGTGCTGTCTTTTAACTAAGTATTGGATTACATAATTTGTCTCTTAACTTGCAGGCATTAACAATTATCATTTAACTTCGACTTCTCTTAACCGAGTACGCATTTCTTCCTACACAATGATCGGGAAACTGTGACTAATATTATATGTATATAAGAACGGAAATGATAAAAAATAATCAAATTGAAATACAGATACAAAACATGCCACCCACATACATATGTATATATGCCTGTTGATCTTTAATCTTATTGATTTCATTATCTTTTATTTATTTGGTTGTTCTTTTAAATCCTTGTCTTGTCCTATATAAATTTAGTCATTACAAAAAGGTGTCTTAGGTGGAATCGTTTTGTCTTAGGAATTTAGCTTAGATATCTGTTAAATCTCATCTTATTTCAAATCATTCTAGTCTTTAATCGCTAAGAGTACTTCATTACATAAAAACAACTCTCATTTTTGAGGGGTTAGAAAAGCCAGGGAGGTCTTGGGTAATATGGGACAAAACACATTTAAAATTCTAGCCTTCTAGCGTAGTTAGAAAAGGATCTGAGTGTACCGAGCTTGTGTGTTTGTTCAATAGATGTTCTCTTAGCTTAACTATGGGTACCAGTCGACATTTCCGATTCGTAAACAAATTCGAGAAAACTTAATCGTTAGAATTATAGTTCGAAAGTATTGATAAGTATCTAGTTCATTTCTCTCTTCTCCTAGAGCTATATTTTATGCATATACGTACGTAGAGCTATACAATGTATACAAAAAACGCATTCTCGTCTGTGATTTTGGTTTGCATTTTGGCGCATCATTCGTATGTTAGCTTATCAGTATGGTAAATAATATAACCCTTACATTATTGTTTCATTCGTGGTTCCTATGATCTGATCTCTTCACTCGAAACGTCGAAAAGCCGAAACCAAGCTGATAAAAACAAATGCAACAATAAAAAGGCAACCGAAACTTTCGATAAGCTGTCGAAATCAAACCAATACCGATACACAATTCTCGATAACAATCAATCAAAGCGATTTTGTCATCCCGTCATTAATTGGCCAATAAGGAAACCAACAATTATGAAGGAACAAAAGCCATATACACAAAATGACATCAAATGGGAACGAAAAACAAAATGAAATAATTTGATTTTGGTTATTATTTTGCTTCTGCTTCTCCGGTGCTCCAATGTGAATGTGATTTCTCCGGATGTCTGGACATGTCGAGTTCGTTCACCTCTGTTGCAATTGGACTTTTTCTGCAACGTTTTTTTCTAAAGTGTATGCATGTGTGTGTGTGTGTTCGTGTGCTGCCAAACATTTACACTTAATTTTAAATTCTCTTATTTTCTTCTCTGTTTTAGCTTGAAAGTGCAACACTTTGTTTAATACAATATTTAAATTTATTTTACCGTTAAATCGTTATATGTTATAATTAATATGTATATAGTATATATAGTTGTATATAGTAGGTTTATTCATATATATTTTTGTTTGTTTATTACGTTTACGATGCACATATATTGTATGTATTTCATTTTGAATAGGGTTCTTTACGTTTAGGTTAATAAAAAAACAATTTATGTTGTATTTAACTTGAAAATAAAAAGTTAATAAATGAAATTGTTTTACAATTAACAGTCAGTGTATGTGTTTTGTCTTCTAATAAATCTCTAATCGCTTGAATTAGTTCATAATTTTACTTTAACCTCCACATCGTACATGTTAATTATTTGCAATTCATAAATTTGTTGCAATAGGTTTCATCATAAAAACAGAAATGATACCCAGGTATATAAACCACCAGAAAATAATAGTGTTCATCTTATTAAATTACATCAGGTTGATTTGCTGGCCATTTTTTTTAAACATTATGTCAAATTGTTTTCTTCTTTCTCAGCGCACCCACAGCAAATCCAGGATGGTGTTGTTTTGGTTGCTGCAGCCGACTTTACTGGAAATGCTGACCGAAACTTAAAAATCAAAGTCAATAGCATTTCCCTCCAAATTCTTCAAACTCCTCAGCTGATCGATCCGCTGATCAACTGATCCTTCCCCGCGTCACGCCTTCATCTCGCCGCCCACTCGCTGACCTCGATGTGACCTCTGCGACGACAACACTAACAGAAAAAAAACGGACACATACAATCACACTCGGGCACGCACACCGTTACAAAACGATACAGTGAAAAGAAAAAGATTAAAATTCAATGAATTTTCAAAGATTTTGGTTTTTTTTTCAAAAATCGAAACGTTTTTCACACGTTTACTTTACTCGTTTACTTGCTCATTGTTTTAGCATTTTTTGCTTTTGTTTTGTGTTGGTTTTTTTAAAAATTGTATAATTAGTTATAAAATGTAAGCATATGTATTGTAATTTAAACAAAATTAAATTAGGAATTTATATCTGTAGGATTTGTTTTGTTGTAGTAGAGTACAAATTATACGAAGAACACTAAGCAATAAATCACCGAAAAATAAAGTAAAGTATTTGTATTGTATATTGTAATTAAATGTATGTATTGTAAGTTGATTTGTTGTAAATAAACAAATTAAAAATTAGTGTATGGTATTTTAATAGAAAAAATTACTTCATATTTTATAATATATGTGTATGGTAAATGTATTAGCATATAATATGTATGTTTCTCATTTTGTTTTTGTTGTTTTTTTCATCTTTTCTTTTTGTAATAATAAATTGTAAAATCGCAATCATATAATCATCATTAAAATAGTTTACTTTCATCTTGTTTTACACACAGTGCACGCTCGTTTAAGTGAGCGTGCAGAGTAGTTAAGAGTAAATATGTATAAGTAATTAAAGATATATATATGTTATGTTCATAATCAATTAAAGTTCTTCTCATCCTTTTCCTTTTGCTTCTACTTTTACTTTTCCTTTGCTCATTCTATTCCTTTTCCTTTTACCCTTCTCTTTTCTCTCTGTGTCTCGCTTCTGTTCTTGTTGTTGTTATTAAATGGGGTTAAGTGTGAGTGGGTGTGCGTGTTGATGGTGTTGTTGTTGTTGACTGATGTTATTGTAGTGCACACTTTTAGCTGGTTGTTGTCGTTGGTTGTTGTTGTTGTTCCTGCTGTGGTTGTTGTCTGCTTGGCAAACGATGAAAATTTGAAAAAAATGTGCAACGCAACTCTAAGCATCGTATTTTGTAACTTGTTTAACTTGTCCTATTCTCTCTGCATGCCTCCCTTTCTTGTTTTTTTATCGTTTTAACTCTGTACTCTTTACTTTCATTAACTGTAGCTTTAAATTTACGTTTCCTTTTGCTCTTTTTTTACTCTTTTTTCCTTTTTTGTTTCCTTCTATATATACTCGTTATATATATATTGTATATAAGTATGTATGTATATAGTTTTTATGTATATTGGTTAAGAGTGTGTTTTGTTGGTTTCCATATCCATTATAATCAATCATCATTATCATGCTGCTGCTGCTTGGCTTCTTCACTTCGCTTTAACTAAATAATAAATCCAACGCACTATATAATTCTAGTTTCAAGTTCAACTTTCGCTTAGATGTAAACGACCACGTACGCTTATTAATTAGGTTCTTTATATATGTAGTTTAACTTTTAGCTAGTTTTTGTTTTGTTTACTTTAAATGGTAAATTTTTAATTTTGTAACGTATCTTCCCAAGTCAGTGCCGCCCTTTTCCGCCACCACGCCCTCTCATCCAGCGACCCCATTGGCCGATAAAACAACACAGTTGCCGATTAGATTCGCCCATTGTCTGGAAACAAAAAACAAAAAAATCAAACTATATGCCGCGGCCTAACCATAATGAGTCACAAAGGCTAAGGCAAGCAAAGAATTCTCAGAATAGACTACATATCTCTCTCTTCCAGCCGATTCCTTGTCAAACCCTTACTAAACCTTGTCGCCCGATATAGAAAGCGGGTGGTGGCGAAAGCAGATCGGAGACCGACATGCTTTTGCTTTAAAATGTACAATTTCGAATTTGTATTTACTAATTTTAGTAATTAAGGGGATCATCTTTACTTGTTTACTCTTTAAATAAAATTATAAGTTCTTATTTTCTTTGTTGGTATTTCGCACTCTATTCTTGATCTTCTTGTGTCTAATTAGCTAAACTTTATACTTGTAAATCATTACGTTTAAATCTTCACATTTCTATTTTGTTTGTTGTTTCTTGTTTGTTGTTAATGCCATGTATCATATGTATCTACGGGTTTTAGTTGGTTGGGAAGTTCTTGTTAGTTGATTCTGGCTGATTGGTTGGTTGGTTGGTGAGTGTGGGATACAGGAGAATGCCAGTTGCTGTGGTTTGTTGTGTTGTGTTATTTATGAGGCGCATGAAAGAAATAATGTTCTCTTGTCTAAATGGGTGAGTTGTGTGTGCTGATGTTTCGCCTATGAATTATATACTCGCTTCTATAGAACATACATGTATATCTATGAATCTGACTTGTCGCTAGGTATTCTCGTGTTAAATTTGTTTCGCTTTAAATAATAGTTGTACAAGAGTTTTAAATATTAATTTCAACAACTGATCTGATCTGAAATAAAAACGAACAGACGACGCTTTAGCTTACAATTACCACCATCTTTTCTGTCTTCTTCATCATTCGCCGAGGACGACGCCGACGACGACATGTTGCTCTGCTCTGCTACTCCTACTCCTCCTCCACTCGATCATCCTCCTTAGACTGCCTGCGAGGTTGCATAGGGTGGCTGCGTGGAGCTATCGTTGCCATACGCCGACCTAGGCCCAGCTCCGTAGTTGGAGGCGCCCTCCTGCTTCACGTAGTTGCTGTAGTCGTAGTCGTAGCCGGAACCATAGCCGCCGTAGTCGTACTCAGAGCCGGACTTGGAGGCCGAGTTGCCGGGTCCGGTACGCGGCATGCCGCCCACGGGTCCGGTGGTCGAGGGACCGCCCGCCGCCCAGGTCTGGGCACGCGAGTACATGTCCGTGGCGGTGCCAGCTCCGGCTCCCGGTGCCCCAGTGGGTCCAGCAGAGTTCGGTGGCATGTTCCACGAGTTCCAGCTGCCGCCGCCCGATGGTCCCGAAGGAGCTCCGGTCGACGTCGAGTTGTACATGTCATAGCCGCCGTAGCCTTGCGTCTGCTGCGGTCCAGCGTAGTTCGACCACTGCGGTGGCGGTCCCTGGGGTCCTGGTGGAGCTCCCCAGCCCTGGTACGATCCGGGGCCGCTGTTGCCGTAGCCGTACTGCTGCTGCTGCGGCGACGTGCCCCAGCCCTGATAGCCAGGCATCATGTTCGGCGCGCCAATGGGCATGTTCAGTGGTGGTCCACCCATCTGGCCATTTTGGCCCTGCATCATGTTGATGGGGGCGTGGTGCGGTCCCCAGTGGCTGCACTCGTTGCCCAGCTTGCCATAGGCGCCGCCCACCGTGCTGTTGTTGGAGTTCTGGCCGCCAGATCCGTCACGAGGCTCGGCCTTCTTGATCTCGACCTAAAGGGCGGTTGAATGAACTGATTAATAATAGTTCTACAAACATTGGTGCATTTCTGTTCTTAAAATTAAATTAAAAAACAAATCTTAAGTTAAAGTTAGTACTTTTTTTCTTCTATTTGTATGATCTTTGTTTTGTTTTAGTAAATAGTGCAAAGTACCCTCTCAAAAATTCACTGAATTATTATTGACAAAAAAGTTATTATAATGATGTACTAAAAATTCAAGTAGATGTGGAAAACAAAACCAAATAGAGCCCATTTATGATAACACAGTTTAGAAAAAGATAATTGTTATAATAATTTAGTAAATAAGTTAGTCAAAGCAAACATTGATAATTAATTATAATTAATAAATGTTTGAAAAATAGTTTGTTTCAGGCGATCACCCACCTGCTTGCCATTCAGATTGATGTACCGCTCGTTGGTCACGTGCTCGACGGAGGACTCCTCCTCGAAGGAGAGGAAACCGAAGCCGCGGGACTTCTTCTTCTCCTGGTCGTACATGATGACCACCTCGGTGACCTTGCCGTAGCGGCCAAAGAAGGTGCGCAGATCGGTCTCGGTGACGTTCGAGGGCAGGCCACCCAGGAAGACCTTGTAGCCGCCGCCCTTCTTCGGTTTCTGCAGCGTGCGCGGGTTGCACGGCTTGGGGTCGATGGTTCGGCCGTCGAGCGTGTGCGGTCCGTTCTGCAGCACGTGATTGACGTTGGTGGGATCGGCGAAGGTCACGAAGCCGAAGCCGCGCGACCTGCCGCTCTCGTTGTTCTTCATCACCACACAATCGATGATGTCCCCGAAGCGGCAGAAGTACCGGGACAGATTCTCCTGCGTCGTCTCCCAGGACAGGCCGCCGACGAACAGTTTGCCCCTCTCGTCCTCCTCCATGATGTTGTTCTGGTTGTGGTTGTGAGCTATGGCGCCGGGTAGGTTCTCAATAATTGACGTAATCTTGACGCTTTTTTATTAACACGGGGTGCAAAGAAATTAACTTGTGTTCGGCTTTTTTTGTTTTTGCGGGGAGCACTTTTTCAATTTTTACACTGTTGCTGGTTTCTTTTTTTGTGGTTTTGTATGTATCTTAGGTTGGTTTAAACGTTGCCAAAGTTCTTTTCCTTCAAAACAATTAAACAAAAGCCACGACGTTCACACGTAACTTTCTATCGTAACAATATCGATGTTGTTTGTGGTATTCGTTTGCAGGCACATGGAAAGATACAGATAGAATTAATGAAATCTGGCTAATTAAATGGCTACACAGAGAAAAATAATATTTAAATTAAAAGGGAAACGAAAATTCAACAGATGTGATTCTTCAAATGTTTCATATCATGAGCAAATTTTCTCCCTGTGTAAAGATCTTGGGTGCGAATGGGTGGAAACGACCAGATGACAAAAACACACACGCACGCAGCGAAAGAGAGCCAAATAGTAGGCATAGTAATTATGAAAGGCGCAGGTAGGCAGAAAATGGAGAAGAAAAAAAAAGCGGCAGAAGCAACCGGCCGGTACTCATACTGCTGAAGACATTCCCTAGCAAGTGTGACTGTGTGTGTTGGCCGTCTAACTGCTTTTTGTACACGTTCACAAGTTTGCTCCTCCCTCCACTCCCCACTACTCTCTCTTCGTCTTTCACTTGCTTTTACACGGCTACGTGAAAGTATTGTTTTCTTTTCGCTGTGTCACGAGCGGATTTGTTGTTGTAACAAAGTCCCCAGCCTCACTCACACCCACACACACACATGCCGCCTATCAATGAGAACAACGAACTTATTTCCAAGGTGAAAAGAGAGCTGTCGCCGGTTCACCACATTTGCGCGCCATTCGTCAGGGGATTCCAGGTTTTCGCCCGATGTGGGCCAAATAAACAAATTCACACAAATATATTTGAATTTTCGATGTGAATGACTCCGAATTTTGGATTCGTATGCACTTTGTTATCACGTAAACCCTGTTTTACTTCACTCACAGCCCTCTCGCAGACATTTTGCCCATTAACAAGTGAAAAACATGTGGCAACGCCATGTGTGACGTGAACGCGAATGGAAAACGAAAAGCAAACGTACCAAAAACCAATGCCCTCAAATAAATGTTAATTCCGTCGAAAGAAAAAACAAACAAAATTCCTTTTGAGTTTTCCTCCAGCTTGAAGCGATTACTTTTTTTTCTGACGGAGTACTCGCGACTGAACTGAATGAACCGCACCGAGAGTGTGTGGGAAATTCACCACGGCAGAGGCAACGAAGAAAAAAAAACAAAATGGAAGACGTGCCTGATGAAAAAAAAATGCTACAACAAAGAAATCCCAAGACATTTTTTTGGCTCTCGGATTCTTAGAAAATGGAACAAACACATTTCACTTCATTTATACTCTATTTTCTTTGGCAAAGCAGGTTATTTAGCAGAACAATCACCAAATCACGGTTGCACAGGTCACGCCGGGTACACTTTTCATATTTTACCTAACGGACCGGGGGAAATGTTGGCGAAATTAACCAAGATTTCTACTACGCAATTTTACAAATTTCGCACGATTTTTGTATTTTGCACCGCAATCTGCTGCCGTGTGTGAGTGCATGAGTTGGCCGTACGTGTGCGCGTGCGAGCGTGTGTGTGCGCGATTCGAATGGCCGCCGAGCGTTCTGCCGTGGTGTGCGTGTGCGTTGGTGTGGTGTTATACATAGCATTTTTTCGTATGTATGTATAAAAATATGAAATTTTCCACTTTGATGGGTGGAAATAGAGTGCCAAAAGTGGCACGGAAAAGCGCTGAAAATTGCACAGACCTCGGTTCGGCAAGAAAAAAGGAAAAGGCGAAGAAACAAGCGATTCAAACTGATTTTGCCCCACACACACAAACACATTCGCACAGCGAGCAATGGCAGCTGCGTCAGGTATTCAGGCGTTTTTTTTTTTTGGAAAGGAAAGGCTAGGCAGGCATTTTGTTAAAGCACCGTAATTGTTATGTAAATGCGATTTTCAGTCGCTTTCCATTCTTACCGTTTGTGCCAAGTGTTCGTCTGTGGTTTTTTAAAGATTTCGCACTGCAAATTCACTAAATTTAAGTGTTTTTTCCTTAAAAAACTAGCTTATAAATAATTGTATGATTTTGATGCATACGATATTATAACCTAACTTATATGATAAATCGCCGCCACGTTTAATGCTGTGTGACCGCCGAGCGCAGGAAAAAATACCAGGGGTCATTGAGAATGTACTAATCTATACTCGTAAAAAATACTGAACAATGATGAATGTTTAAAAATACTTTCAAAATTTTAAATATTTTTAAATGGTTTCCGGCACTAAAATTAAGAGCTTATCAAGGGATTAAAAAATATTTTATTTTGTACTTTCTATTGCTGAAAAAACTGCTTCTTAAAATTGGTTTAATATGAGTTAATTACAGAAATTTAAAATCAATAAAATTCGAATTTTTACAAATTTATCTAGTTTAAATTACTGGGTAATCGCATCACTGATGTAAACAAAACAATAAATTAAAATTTATATGTATTTAACGGCCCTGCCAGGCAGCGTTGCCAGACCATCATACGACCGCCAACCGTTGAGCATAACTCTTGGTATTTTTTCGCAACTCCTCCGGCTTGTTCTAACGGTCCGCCCACGGTCACTCTATTTGCTACCCGGTAAAATGAGTTTTGCGCTGCATTAAATAGAAAATAAACATAAAAATTCGCAGTTGCCGACCGCGTTGAGTGATTAAAAGCGTTCGCCAGTGCGCGTTTGACCGATCGGGCTCCCCAGGAAGGCGGTGGCAAGTGAATCCAATCCCATCATCGATTTTTTCTGCGCTGCTGCTGTGCCGCTGCTTCTGCTGCTGCCACATTAACACGGGCCCAGAACGCAGAGAAAAGCCAAACCAAATAAAATAAACAGAAACAGAAATGTCGCGCCATCCGAGCGATAGGAAGGTGTACGTGGGCGATCTGGGCAACAATGCCCGCAAGAACGATCTGGAGTATGTGTTTGGGGCGTACGGCAGTCTGCGCAGCGTCTGGATTGCCCGCAATCCGCCGGGCTTTGCCTTCGTTGAGTTCGAGAGTGCCCGCGATGCGGCGGACGCGGTGCGCGGCCTGGACGGACGGACGGTCTGCGGACGCCGTGCTCGGGTGGAGCTGTCCACCGGCAAGTACGCCAGATCCGGCGGCGGCGGTGGGGGAGGAGGAGGTGGTGGCGGCGGCGGAGGAGGACTGAGTGGACGCGACCGTGGAGGCGGTGGTGGCGGCGGCGGCGGAGGTCGTGGCGACGATAAGTGCTACGAATGCGGTGGCCGCGGCCATTTCGCACGCCACTGCCGCGAAAGGAAGGCCAGGCAGCGACGCAGGTAAGCGCATTTCGCATTCCCAATCGCCATTTCCCTTTTTTCATTCATTGCCATCGCAAAAAGTTCATCCTTTTTGTAACATGGCGAGAGATCCGCATACATACATGCGCATATACATATGTGTGTAGGTTTGTGTGTGTGTGTGTATGCCCATGCAAAAATGTTGAGTTTGTTTGCACTGTGGTAAATCTTTTGGCATTTGTGGTGGGAAAACCTCCCTGTTAGGCGCGAACCCCAAGCCCATGTTAACTTTAACAGCGTGCTGTTGGGCGTAAAGTGTGCTGTTAAGCGCAGCGAATGGTGCTGTACCCTAACAGCACGCACACGTGCTCGACCAGTATACCCATTACCCATTAGGTCAAGGGTATATCGTTTGTATAGTGACTACGTAACATACATTTTTAGAAAAATATTAATCATTTTACACTTGTGGTTACGCATTGTTTTTAATAATGTGTATAGATATTTCGAACTTAAAATAACCATTTATAAATTGGAAATTAAAGGATTTACCGAGTTACAAGTACATAATATTAAGGCAGTGAAAAGTGCAAAATAATACATTCACAGATTACTAAAAACTAATAGCGAGGGTATCAGTCAGTCGGTAATCTGGCAACCCTTTTAAATTCCCCGCGCTTCTATTTCGTGGTGAATACACTACAGTGGTGCTGTTAAGCGCAAACGGGGTGGCAACGTCGTCCAACGAAGGCACACGTGCTTGCGTTCATTTTGGATTTTTCTTTTACACGCGGCATACGGCAAAGAAGGTTAAGTTGCTGCTGGCTGCCGAGTGTTTCACTCGTTTTAAATTGAATTAAAATCAAAACTAAATGAGCAGGGTGTAGCGCGATGTTTGTGCTCTACGAAACGCCGGCGGGCTACGCGATTTTCAAGCTGCTGGACGAGAAGAAGCTGGAGCAGGTGGACAATCTGTACCTGGAGTTCGAGACTCCCGAGAAGGCCAACAAGCTGCTGAAGCTGAAGCACTTCGAGAAATTCAACGACACCACAGAGGCGCTGGCCGCTGCCACGGCGGCGGTGGAGGGCAAGGTGGCCAAGCCGCTGAAGAAGACCCTCAAGAAGCTGCTCGTCGACGATGTGCAGTCCTCGCTGCTGGTCGCCGACGCCAAACTGGGCACCGCCATCAAGGACAAGCTGTCGGTGCAGTGCGTCTACAACACCGGCGTCCAGGAGCTGATGCGCTGCATCCGCCAGCAGGCGGACAGTCTGCTCGGCGGCCTGCCCAAGCGGGAGATGACCGCCATGGCCCTCGGTCTCGCCCACTCCTTGTCGCGCTACAAGCTCAAGTTCTCGCCCGACAAGATCGACACCATGATTGTGCAGGCCCAGTGCCTGCTGGACGATCTGGACAAGGAGCTGAACAACTACATGATGCGTGCCCGCGAGTGGTACGGCTGGCACTTTCCCGAGCTGGGCAAGATCATCACCGACAACATTGCCTTTGTGAAGACCATCAAGCTGGTGGGCACCAGGGACAACATGGCGGCGAGCGATCTGTCCGACATTCTGCCAGAGGATGTGGAGGAGAAGGTCAAGGAGGCGGCCGAAATCTCCATGGGCACCGAAATCTCCGAGGAGGACGTCCTGAACATCCAGTGCCTGTGCGACGAGATCATATCGATCAACGATTACCGCATCCACTTGTACGACTACCTGAAGGCCCGAATGATGGCCATGGCTCCAAATTTGACTGTACTCGTCGGCGATACAGTGGGCGCTCGGCTGATTGCCCATGCCGGTTCGCTGATCAATCTGGCCAAGCATCCCTCGTCCACCGTGCAAATTCTGGGCGCCGAAAAGGCCCTCTTCCGTGCGCTGAAGACCAAGAAGGATACGCCAAAGTACGGTCTGATCTACCACGCCCAGTTGGTGGGACAGGCCAGCCAGAAGAACAAGGGCAAGATGTCGCGTTCGCTGGCCGCCAAGGCGTCGCTGGCCACGCGAGTCGATGCCTTCGGCGAGGAGGCCACCTTCGAGCTGGGAGCGGCGCACAAGGTGAAGCTGGAGTCGCGGCTGCGATTGCTGGAGGAGGGTAACCTGCGCAAACTCTCTGGCACCGGCAAGGCCAAGGCCAAGTTCGAGAAGTACCAGGCCAAGAGGTGGGTTATAGTAGACAATTATATAAGCGTATACCGATTTCCAGTGATGATACCCAAAAGGTTTCGCATTTATCCGATTACGATGACGATAAACCTTGGCTGTCTGAGCGAAATTGCGTTTACCATCAAGTTTATTGCTCGTTTGTTCTGTTTATTAATCGATTTCTTGATTTTTCAGTGAGGTGTTCACCTACCAACCAGAGGCCGACAACACCTTGAACGTGAAGAAACGCAAGCACTCCGAATCCGAGCAGACTCCCGTGAAGAAGGAGGAGATTAAGGAGGAGGAGGAGGCGGCCGCCGAGGAGGAGGTCAAGTCCGAGAAGAAGAAGAAAAAGAAGAAGAAGCAGAAGGACGAGGAGGCCGCTGAGGAGGCGGCAGCGCCTGAGCCCGAGGATGTGCCAACGCCATCGAAGAAAAAGAAAAAGTCAAAGCACCAGGATTAGTTTCCCCCACCTTGACTAGTAGTTATAGGTCTTAAGTCTTAGCATCCTAGGTTACCTTACTGTAAAGTATAGGATTTTACAATTATCAACAAGATTAAAGTTTCTGTTGTACATTAGAAATAAAATGTAATATTTGCAAAAAAAAAAAACATGATTTTTCTTAATGAGATTCATGAAAAATATCTTAATGGGAACTTTGAATTGATTGCTTTTTTGATTCACATTAAATTATGGATTATTCGCAATATACGTAGATACCACCATAAAATTACATACAGTTCTTATTACGCTCTTGAATTTAAAAATCATTTAAATTTAAGCGAATGATAAGATGAATGAATAGATCTTGACCAGGTTTAATTTTTGTAGTTTATCATATAAACAAATTACATCTTTATAATGCTTAAATCTCCTTTTGTGAAACCTTTACTTTGTTAGCAAATTTCAAAAGTTCTTAAACATTCAGTTCTTGCCTGCAAAGCCTTACAACATTTCTTAGAAGCAACTACCAACTTTGGAGGCCAATCTGTCACTCTCCCCGAGACAAGAAGTTCGATTAGCTGCGGTGAAGAGGCCAATGAAGCAGAAAGTTTTTACGTCAGCTCCAGAGGTTTGCTTGCATCATGACGCCCAGGCATTTTGAGCATTTTGTGGTCCACGGCGCGCTATATAAAAGCGAACCCAACTGCTGCCAGTCGAACGAGAAAACGATGCGAGATGCATGGTCATCTGAAGCTGCTGCTGGTCCTCGGACTCTTGCTAACCTATGCGGCGGCCAAGAAGAAGGAGTCGTCGTCATCCGAGGAGGAGGAGGGTGGCGATAAGTACGAGAAGAAGAAGTTTGGTGACGAGGAGCACAAGGGCGAGCACGGCCACAAGGAGCACAAGGAGTGGGAGGAGGACGAGAAGAAGCACCATGAGCTGGAGGATCACGAGCACCATCACGGCGACAAGGGATCGAAGAAGAAGAAGCACTACGATGAGAAGGACGAGCACGGCGAAAAGCATGAACATGGCTCCCACAAGAAGGGCGGCAAGCATCATCACAAAAAGAAGCACAAGAAGGGCCACAAGGAGTTGGAATACCACAAGAAGTTCATGAAGGACGAGTACAAAAAGGAGAAGAAGTTCTACGATGACGAGCACAAGGGTGGCCATCACAAGAAGTACGGAAAGGAGCACCATCACCATGCCGAGGAGCATGGCGAGCACAAGAAGGGCGAGAAGCATGAGGGCGGCAAGAAGAAGGGCCACAAGAAGCACCATGGTCACTACAAGAAGGGCCACCACGACGAGGACCACAAGAAGTACAAGAAGGAGCACAAGCACGGCGACAGCTACGAGGAGAAGAAGGAGCACGGCGAGAAGGGCTCCAAGAAGCACGGGCACAAGCACTACAAGAAGAAGGGCGGCAAGCATTGAGAAGATAAATGTGATGTTTATAGGAAATGTGGCATTAAAACAGGGCAAGGTTGTAACTATATAAATTTCGTGTTTTTCTATATTTTTCTGGAAACCAAAGGGAAATTTGTAATAAAAAATATGTATCCTAGTGGATCTAAGGAAATGTTTTATCTTTTAAGGTGAATTAATTATGACCCTTGTCAAAAAAGAGAAAAAACTAATTCCTGGGGTGGCCTATGTATATTATATCATGCCTAAAAGGGTTCCCTTTCATTAAATACAGTTAAATTATAATTTAAATTATTTATGCAAATTTGAGAGTTTAATTTTAAATTTCAACCTTTGATTTTTCTAGTAAAACCCTAGTTCTAACTATTTTTTTTTTATTTAATTTTTAAAACCTGTTGCTAATAACAATCTCTCTCCATTTTCCCATTTACAGAAGCAACTCGTTCAGCAGATCTCGCAGCACATCCCGTCGCCGGCGCACTCGCTCCAAGTCCGGCACCCGATCCCGCAGTCGCTCCGCCGGGTCGGTGGGACGTCGCTCCGGCCGCTCGAACGGACGGGACGAGAACGGATCGGCGTCGCGGTACAGCGACCATGAGCGCAACGGCAGCGGAGCGGTAGACTCACCGCCGCCGCCAAAGCGGCGCTATGACGATGAGGACGAGGACCGGGCCCGGGCATCGCCGCGATCACGTTCCCGATCTCGGTCGGCGTCGCCGGCGGTGCGCCGTGGATCGCCGCCCAGGCGTCGCGGCGACTCGTCCGCCTCACGGTCCGTTTCCAGGGACTAGCGACACCGAACGGATGCAGACAAAGGCCGGCACGCGAAGATGAGGGCCTGAACTGCAGCCCCCAACCCCGATGAATCCGGAAAGGTGGGGACACCAACCAACCACACTGGAATCTTCCCCTCATTCCCAAAACAAAACAAAACATAAAAAAACAACCTCACGTGTAACAAGACAGATTCCCAAATACTTTTTCATGCAGTATCTATCTACGGTTTAGTTGTCCATAAACCATATTAGTTAAGCGTTTTAATTTATAGTGGAACTCGAGTTTGCATATTTAGGTATACCTATGTTCCAAAACAACAGCAGAATTGGAAACAACAACAGAAACAATAACCAAGCACATGCAGAACAAAGAAGGCGCTTCGGAGAATCATTTGACGGAAAGAAAGATAAATACAAAAATAAAGATAAAGATATAGAAATGGATCGGCAGCCGCAGATTATCGATCTAGTCAAGTTTGCTATGTAAATTGATTTGCCTTGGATTTTACTTTTTGCTAACCCTGGAATTATACTCGAATGTGCAGGAGACGAAGCATCGCCACCATTTTCATGTCAATTCTACACATTTTTCAAATTATACTACTCAATACACTTGATTATTCGACTCCAAACTCTGTATGATGTGTTTCAATATTCGTAATAATTAAGTCTTGCAACAGTGCATAATAATTATTCATACATTGATGTCGTAGTTAAGTATTAAACAAATACATATGTATGGATTCTTGAGATGTGTGTTTGAATTATATAGCAAATGCGCTGAACACTAAAATACACAAATATTCAATCAATAAATTAAATGCCAAAAAAACGTGTTCTTGTGTTTGAATTGGGCGGGCAGTCTGGCAACGCCTCGGTATATTTTTGTGCTCTGTCCCTAGTTGGTATATTTATTGAGAACCTGATTTGGTCCCACTATTTTCGTTTTTTTTTTGTCGTTTTCTGCCCGCTGCTATAATAGAAAAGATAATAAACCAATCTGAAACAAAATCAAGTTTCTGTGTTGTTTAATTTTTACGCAGCGCTTCCGTTTGTCCCTTCACAATATACAAAACCGACCTGGTCCGGCAACGCTGGTCAAACATATTTTTAGTATTTTTGTACTTTTCGGTCTGGTATTTCCTGGCGCTTCGGATACGCCACACTATTCTTCTACGCATTCCAGCAGTTCAATTTTGTTTTGTGTTTTGTTTTGCCTTTTTTCACCCAACGCCTTCGACTTTCTGCCCTCCGCCTAGTTACAAATAGTTGTGAAATATCCGGAAAAGTGAATCGCCTTGCACCGCGGGCAGCTGAACAGCTACAATGGCCTTCCGCCAGTCGGAGCATGAGATGAGCGTCACCTCGCTCGATTCGAGCGTCGAGCTGCGATCGCGTTCCCCGTCGCCGCAGCTCTTCAATCCGCGCAAGCTTCGGTTCGCCGACGACGACTTTGACAAGGACCCGCCCGAAGGAGCGAGTCCGCGGCATCCCCTCCAGCAGCGGCTGAAGATATCCTCCGGCGAAGAACGGCAGCTGGGCAGCAAGGATAAGGACGGTGTCGGCGACGGGGACGTGTCCATGTCGCCACCCTGCCAGAAGGTGCGCGCCCTGCGCCTGTTCAGCACCCCGGCCACCCCGAAGACCATCCTGCAGAAGTCGACGACGCAGTGCAGCAACCATCTCTCGGCCGCTGCAGCGGCAGTGAACGCCACCCGTCGCAGCGAGGAGCTCTTCCGCGAGCGTCCGCGATCCCTGCCCCTGCACAACCGCAAGCTGCCCGCCCAGGACACGGCGAACGTGAATCCCTTCACGCCCGACAGTGAGTTTGGCTTCCCAGTTCATTTGGCGATTCGTTTAGCCCCCAAAGTCATTAATCCTAAGGGGGATTCCTTGTAGATCATTGTTTTTTCCATTAGTATTTAGTATTATAACTTTTAAAAATGTATAAAGTTAATATCTAAAAACTTAATCTTATTATTAACCTGATACATCATTTTATTTTATAATTTAGGCCTCCTGGCTCACAATAAGAAGCGCTGTCGCACGCAATTCGGACGCGAAAATCTCAACCTGAATGTGAATGCTATGCAAAAGTATTTGCTCAGCGAAGCCTGCGACGAGGATGCGACGGAGGAGGCGGGCGACTCACTGCGCGAGATCCACCAACAGGCTCCCAAGCGGCTGGCCCTGCACGACACTAACATCAGTCGCTTCAAGCGGGAGTTCATGCAAGTCAACGTGATCGGCGTGGGCGAGTTCGGTGTGGTGTTCCAGTGCGTCAATCGGCTGGATGGCTGCATTTATGCGATCAAGAAGAGCAAGAAGCCGGTGGCTGGCAGCTCTTTCGAGTAAGTTCTATATCATTTGTCCAAGATGATCGGCATTTAACCATAAATTTTATTGCAGAAAGAGAGCCCTGAACGAGGTCTGGGCCCATGCTGTTCTGGGCAAGCACGATAACGTGGTTAGATACTACTCCGCCTGGGCGGAGGACGATCACATGCTGATACAGAACGAGTTCTGCGACGGGGGCAGCTTGCATGCGCGGATCCAGGATCATTTCCTGGGCGAGGCAGAGCTGAAGATTGTGCTCATGCATGTGATCGAGGGCCTGCGCTACATCCATTCCAATGACCTGGTGCACATGGATCTGAAGCCGGAGAACATATTCTCCACGATGAATCCGAATGCACACAAGCTGGTCGAGGTGCAGCCGCAGCAGATGAAAGACGACGATGGCATGGACAGCGTCTACGAGGAACTGCGCCACTCGGAGAACCTGGTCACGTACAAGATCGGCGACCTGGGTCATGTGACGTCCGTTAAGGAGCCCCATGTCGAGGAGGGCGACTGCCGCTATCTGTCCAAGGAGATCCTGCAGGAGGACTATTCGAATCTCTTCAAGGCCGACATCTTCTCGCTGGGCATCACGCTGTTCGAGGTGGCGGGCGGTGGCCCGCTGCCCAAAAATGGACCCGAGTGGCACAATTTGCGGAATGGCAGTGTGCCGATCCTGCCGAGCCTGAGCAGAGATTTTAACGAACTGATAGCCCAGATGATGCACCCAGATCCCGATAAGAGGCCCACATCTCAGTCCATATTCAGCCATCCGTAAGTAGATTTAATCTTAATCTTATAATTACCTTGTAATCCATTTGCATTTTCTACCTGCTTTGCAGAATTTTGAGTGCCGTTGACTCCAAGAGCAAGCTGCAGCTCGGCCTGGAGCTGACCGTCGAGAAGCGGAAGAACGAGATACTAATGAACAAGCTGAGAGAGGCTAAAAAACAGATTAAATTACTGGAGCAAAGAGGTAAGATAAATAATTGGTTCTCAATGATTATTTCACATTCTAACCATTTATGTCTTGTGTCCTATTTTTTTAGTTAACCTCCTTGCGGTGACCAACAATCCAGATAGTCTGGATGGGCAGCGATGCCTTCGTTCCTTCACGCGACGCATGCGCACGCCGTTCTCCAGCCATGGCAAGTTCGATGGCATATCCGATCGCAACAAGAACATTATCACCAATATCTGATAAGCTCGCACACCTCATACCGAACCGATAGCCAAACTCTTCCGAATCGAACGTGAACTAAGCTCACATTGTGTTACCTCTTAAGCGTATTCATATAATCGATATATATTTTTTAGTATCCGCTTCACTAGATCCCAACCCCCAACCTCATGCACCACGTGTGTTTTTCAAGCTCGTGGATTAAGAAGCATTCGTAATATAATATATATATTTTTCAAGCTCAGTGAACTTTTCTTTGTAGAGAAAGCACTATCGTTTTTTAAGAAAAAGCCCCCGTAAATTTTAAGATTATCACTTAGCCGTAATGAGTATTGTTTTCGAAATTTAAATATTTATTATGTTACATGGAAATCGAAATAATAACATTCCATTCGTTAAATATAGCGAATGCTATTCCATAACTCCGCTGTGTCTTTTGTTGAATGATTGGTGGTTTAAAAAATGATGGAATTTCTTTTATAACAAAACTGTTTGCGTAAATTGGGAAGCTCTACAAATTATGATTGAAATTGGTTGGTTCAGTGATATGTGAAACATTTGTACCAACTAAATTGGGGAAAATATTTAACTTTTTGAATTAACTTTTATTCTTTGTATGTTCAAATTGATAGGTATTATGTAATGCAAATGTTGAATATGTTACAACAATACATATATTTTCATATTGGTTAGTTTGTAATCTTTTCTCTCACGCAGTCATTGGGATATTCTTTTAATATTGTAATTTGACTTATTTTCATTGAGGCACTGAGACTAGATTTGTTAATTTTTTGAAAAATGAAAAAAAAAACGATTCCAGCTTTAATTGATCTATGGATCTATTGATTGAAAAAATGCTTTGGCATCAGTTTGTCTGAAAACCCTTAAACACTATTTTCTTTTTATTAAAGTACTTTGTAAAAAATGAAATTGGATTATACTTTTAAGATCGGCTACATACTAAAATGCATGTATTGTACACCTAAAATCTTCTATAATTCTGGTTCTGTTGCCTGTTGCCGCCGCCCTGTTGCTGGTAGTTATTATTCCTTGGACCATTGTAGTTGTTATAGTTGCGCTGCTGATTGGGATTATCCTGGTTGTATCTCTGATTGTGGCCATATTGCTGTCGGTTGTTGTAGTTGCCTTGATAGCCACCACCGCCGCCGCCGCCTCCGCCACCCTGATGCTGGTTGTAGTTATTATTGTAGTTGTAGTTATAGTTGCGGCTATTATTCTGATAGCCCTGTCCTCCTCCCTGGTTGTAGCCACCACCTCCTCCTTGGCCGTAACCTCCTCCTCCGCCACCACCACCCTGAGTGTTTCTGATTCCAGCGTTCAACATGCGATGCCCACTATCCGGAACGTAGGCCCTGGTCAAATGGCTATTGAATCCGATGACGGGACGATGCTTCTGACCCGTCTGCTCGTTCGGCAGCACCTGTGGCGGATCGACGGCGTTTTCCAGCCGCTTTGCCTCGAAAATGTAATCATCATCGTACTCGGGATCCTTGAACGTGGTCGTCACAGTCGTGTTTTCATTGATGTCCGCAAGTCCGGAGATCGGTGACCTAAGTATTCCGCTAATGGCAGTGTTTAGCTCGGTTTTTCCCAACGTGCCGCGCATTCCGTCAAAGGAGATGGCATTGCACTCGTTCTCCTCAGATTTATCGCTTATCTTCTTGACCTTCTTGAAGTGCGGACTCTGGTTGCTGATGTACAGGTAATTGTCGCCCCGCTTGTTGCGCTTCACCTCCTCTCCCGTAAGTTGTTCATAGTAGGGAACCAGGGCCTTGAAGAGCCGCTTCTCGTCCACGAAGGGCAGCAGGGCCACTCCCTGCCAGGCGAACTTCTTGCCATTCAGATCGATCTTGAAGTCCTCCGGATAGAAGTCAATGATCGGCGATTCCGGGTTGGCCATGAGGTCTGCCCAGGGTTCCGGGACGTGGGAGCTACTGGCTGCCGGAAAGACGCCCATCAGTTGCTCCAGAGGATTGAAGGGCTTGGTGCCCTTTTCGAACATTGTGGACAGGCCCTGGATGTTAACAAAATCGGAAGCGAATGGGGCATAGTGGTACGGGAAGTACCAGTTCCAGGAGGCACAGCCCTGGTAGTAGTACTTCAGCACCCAGCACAGTCCGCGGACATATTGCAGGGCGACGGCGTAGCGGAATTGCTGATTTCCCGGCGCCACATCGAACTTGGACTCGTAGTAGCGGTCCTTGAAGCCATCCTCCCACAAACGCACCTCGTCATTGTCCTCCTCCTCCTCTTCGTCATCCAAATCGGCCTGGTCACTGGTCCGCTTCCTGTTCCGAAGGGCAGCTGCCTCCTCCTTGTAGTTGCCAATGCTCTTCTGCTGGCTGTTCGGTCCCACGGCGCTGGCCCCAAAGGCCGATTGATCTAGGGACCTGTGGTCCTGATTCCTCTCCTGCCTCTTGCGCGCCTTATCCCTGGCCTTGAACTGCTGCTCGCGTCGCTGGCGGCTCTTGAAGATCTGGTCCTCGGCATTGCCCAAATCCGTCATAATCAGTTGCACCCTGTCCAGATTGACATCCCCGGAGTCGGTGAGATAGCCCTTCGTCTTGTAGACGCACTTCTTGTACAGCTCCACGAGCCGATCAACTGCGCCCTCGCGGATCTCAAGGCTGGGCAGATGGGGCAGAAAATCGTTGCCCACAAAGAAGCACATGAACACCCAGTCGTCCAGGGCGCGCTCAAAGCTGTACTCGAAGGGTAGGCTAGGCATCTCCAGCGTCTGCTTCAGGTACTCCCGCAGCACGCTCAGCCGCACGAAGATGAACTTCACCTCGGCCCCGATGGGCACATCGGGCTTAAAGTTGGCGCCCGTGGGCGCCGTGGCCCCCAGGCCGACGCACTTGTCCATCTCGTGGCCAAAGCCGTTGCAGATGTCGCAGGGACGCGGCTTGTTCGGCAGAAACTCCTCGCGAATGATGGTGAAGTTGGGCTCGTGGGTGGCCAGGCCCAACATGATGAGATCGGCATCGGCGCCGCACAGGACGTGCTGCGTGTTGGGATCATGGTCCGGCTGGGCGCGCTGCTTGCGGATATAGTCCATGATCTTGTGCTCGCCCTCGCCGGGCACATTGGCGTCGGACAGTATCACCTTGATGCCCTTCCAGGCCGGATTGTTGTTCAGCCGATCGTGGACGTAGTAGTGCAGGCACTTGCTCAGCCGGTCCATGAACGGGGTGCCCGGCGTGATGCAGTTGGAGTCGAAGTGCTCGCCCTTCTCCTTCTCCGGCGGCAGCTTGCAGCCGCGGCTCAGCAGCTCCTCGCGGATGCGCTCGATCTCCAGCCGCTTCTCGGTGGTCTCCTTGGCCGCCCGGAAGCGACGCGACCGCTGCTGGTTCATCTTGGCCCGCGGAGCCACCCCGTCGATGGCCATGTAGAGCAGCTTCCGCGGACGCACGATGCCGAACAGTCGGTCGATGCAGTCGAAGATGGCCACCATCATCTCGTCCTCGTTCTTCGGCGCCGGCTTGTCCTCCGGATGCGTGCACGGATGGATGATGCCGTTCATGTCCAGATAGAGGTTGTCGAACTCTATCCCATTCGGATTCGGCTGCGTCGCGTCCTCGTAAATATTGCGCCCGGTGTCCGGGTCCACCTGCTTGTTCTCGTTGCACTCGATGATCACGCTCGGGTACTTCCGGCTCAGCCAGCGAAAGAATGCTGGAACTCCCATTTTAACGTCGGTTTAAGCTCTACTTAGTCTTTAGTTTCAGTCAAACTCTGGTTTTCTTCGCTTTTCCTCGAGTACAATAAAAAAGGCATGCTCCAGTTAGTAGGACCATAAATAGAAAATATACCTACAAAATACCAAATAAAATATTAAGATGTCTGCCTATGAAATATATTTCATATGCAACACGACTATACAAAATTAATTACAAATTATTCAAAAATCAATTCTTTTGGATTTGGATTTGTGTGTCTAACTATTTGGTGACATTTTAAACTTCAGGTCAAATTTTGTTTAAAGGATAAAAGGTTTTAGAAATTACGTTTCTATCTCTTAGTTTTCGTTTTATTTCTAAACCAATTTTTGTTTAATGGAAATTGTGCAAATAAATAAGGAAATCTAAATTTTTTAGAGTCTGGAATATAGCTATTTTCAAATACCACCAAGAAGCCAGCCAGATTTGACGGAAAAACGCCATGTCGGCATCTCTAGTCCCACCTGCGAGGTTGCCAGATCTTCAAATGTAACTCATGTGGTCGATTCGAAGAGGCAGTTTTAAGATCCTAGGATGGCCAAGATACTGCAGAAATACATAAAGTTCTCGGCCAAGGAGCTGGAGAAGTACGCCAGCACCCCGGGAACATGCGTGCGATGCATCTCGAAGGACATGCACCTGGCAATGGGTCCGTACGGCATGGCCAGCTTCAAGCACGCGCTCCACGAGCTGCTCATCCGCACCAAGGTGGGATTCTACGATGCCAGCCTCGACGGGATAGTGCTGGGCATCAAGAACATCAAAGTGCTGGGCCAAACAGCCGGCCTGCGAGCGGACGACCCCACCATGCACCTGGTCATTCACGCGGACTTCTACGTCTTCCGTCCCGAAGTGGGCGCCATACTGAACGGCGTGGTGCAGCACATAGCGAAGTACCACATCAACGCCGTCATCTATCGGGTATTCAACACCAACATCCGCTTCACCAACAAAGAACAGAGCCGCGAGGACTTCGCCATGGACCAGGAGATCAAGTTCAGCATAAAGAGCTTCGATATCGGCAATGTGGTGCCATGCATCGAGGGTGAACTTCTGTTTGAGAATGGCAAGGAGCCAAAGGTGGGTTACTACATAAGAGCAATGTACTAGATTCAGGAACCATAAATGTAAACCTCTCTAAATCTCTTTTATTTCAAAAACTTGTTTTTGTACTTAAGAACAGATTATAAGAAGAGGAACTAGGATATTCTGCATGATAATAACCAGATTTAGATCAGATTAATTATATTTAGACATAAATTCTTTAAGATGCTTGAAGTATGCGTGAATTCTAACTCGTATACATTTGTCTTTAACACAGAATCAATCCACAAAGTTCGCCAGCCCCGAACCAGAGGCTATATTGGTTAAGGAAGAGGATCCCGATGAAATGTTAGATGCCCTTTTAGAAGAAATTAAGAAAGAACCTGACTTTACGCCAACTAAGAAATCAAAAACAAAACGCAAGAATGGAGAAAATGGGGACACGGTAAAGATGAAAAAAGTGAAAAAAGAAATAAAAAGCGAGCCAATATAGATTTAAAATCCTTCGTTTCTAATATCTCTGTACAGTACAAATTAACAATTATATAATGTCGTAGCATTATGACATCAAGATGGCAGGGTTGTTATTATTATGAAAATTCTTCATGTTAGTGACTAGTGCTAGGAGTTCAAATAATTTAATAAATAATGAATTAAAATAGTCTTGCTTTAGAACTAATAACATATTCTACAACTCTCGTATGATTTAGCCCAATTAACTTACCATTCATTACCTTTAATTGAAGGATTCCATTTAGAATATTTGGTAACTATTAAATTGAAGACATGTTTTAAAATGTGAATATGAATACTTTGTAATACATATGTATTTCATACAAATAGAGTCAATATTTTACAATACATTAAATACAATATGTGTATTATAGTTATAATATCTGGTTTTCTTTTACAAATCATTAAAAGCTTGTTTTATATTATTTTGATTTCGCTAATTATTAAATAACAAGCAAATAGAATAATATGAGATTCTAATCGTACACCAAAAAGTAACATAAACTATACACACAATGATAACACTTGACAAATTATTCCTACACAATATCTTCTCAATCACGTCTACAAGGAACATTTACATAATGTACAAACATACGTAATACATACAGTTACAACGATTTTTTGCATTGAGGTCAGAGAACACAAGAAATGATTCTATTTTAATTTTACTCTGGCAGAAATTGAGGGCAGTGAGTGGGAATACAGAAATAAACAAGGATCGAACGTATTGAACTTGAAGTGAAGTAGGTCTTAAAGAGCTTATAGGCTAATTGAGCAAGTTATTAAAGGAAAATATGTAGGAAATGAACTTACAGAAAAATGGTAATTAGAAAAGTCAGACATTTAGACTGAGAAGTGGGAAAAGTTCAAGTTCGGCCACAGAAATAACTAGATAAAAACTTTAAACTAGGGTCACAATTGGTTACTTGAAGGGTTATGATTGCTAGACTGAGATTTCCTGAATATGTACACGTTTCTTGCCGCTGCTGCTCCCCGATCCTGTCGTGGAACTTCCGCCTGGCCCTGTCTGCCGCAGGATTCCCGTTTGCTGCTGCTGCTGCTGTTGGGCGGCTAGGAAGGATCGCGGTGGTGGCGGCGGCTCGGGTATGTCATCATCCCGGGTGATTTCCGAGTCATTCCCCGCCGCCGCCTTGACAGCCTCCTCTATCGCCTTGAAGGACATCTGATCCGAGGACTGGACTGCATAGTCGAATTGCTGTGGACTGCTAAACTGCAGCGTGGTGTCCACAAAGGATCCCCGCTTGCTGCTCATTGCCGAAGTGGATTCCATCAGCGTGGGCAGGGCGCTGTAGGTGACCATTTCGATGGGATCGCCCGGCTTGGTCTTCAGCAGATCCAAAGTGCTGGTGGAGCACGGGCCCCAGGTGTCCATCATGAGGGACGTCTGGCCCGTTGACGACGATGGTGGCAGCTCCACGAGCAGCTTCTCCTCCTTCAACTGCTTGGTCTTCTCATCATAGCAGCTGTACTCCCCAAACACCACGCCCACACCGCCCTTGCTGTCCACCACCGAACCGCTCAAGGTGTACGCATCGGCGATATCACCTGGACCAGGACCACCGGCTCCTCCGCTGCCGCCCATCAAAGCGTTGAGCTTCAGCATGCTGGAGTTCTTGCTGTTATCGCTCTCCTGCAGCTCCTCCTTGGTCTTGGCATCCCGAGCCCGCTTCTCGCGCTGATGATAAATTCCCGCGAAGATCAGGACATTGAGGATGAGCAGGAAACAGCCCACGGCCACCGTGGCAATCAGGGCAGTCGTATAGCTCTGGAACTGCTTGCCACCCAGTCGCCGTAGCAGCTCCAGGTTGCCAATTATGCCCGTGGATGCGGTGGCCAGGTCCTTTTGCGTCTCCACGCGCGTTATGCCGGTTCTATTGTCCTTCGGTGATTGGGTGGTGGTTAGTTCCGACACGGACATGGCTCCATCGATGCCGCACTCTTCAAGGATTCGTTGGGAAATAAATATGGGTGATATTTTGGCTACTTCACCATCTCAGCTCACCTGTCGTTGTGGTTGCTCCTGTGCCACTGGGATTCAAGGCTTGTGTGGCATTTGTACTTGGACTCTTGGGCTGAGGAGGTGGTGATGGTGGCGGCGTCGTCGTTGTCCTGCTCCTCTGCATGATGATTATGTTATCATCTTCAGCGGGCTTTGTCTGCAACTGTGGACGGACAACGCCTGAAAAAATGCAGTAATTTGTTTAAGAATAATATTTAAGAGCATATATTTGTTGTCTTACCCTCATAGAGATCCCTGTTGTTCATATCATCCTGGAACTGATGATGTCGCATGGACTGATCGTTGATGTTGAAGTGGCGATGCAGCTGAGGGATGAGGTTCAACCACATGGACAGCTTGTGACCACGATAGTGGCTCTGAATGTTGGCCTTATTGCCTAAAAACATTAAAATTGTATAAGAAAAATCGAAGGATTTACTTGGTTCCAAGTTATAACCTACCCAATTCCACGTACAGCTGGTTAACCACATCGTAGGCATCCCAGAAGGGCAGCTCATCGCCATCGTAGCTGCCCACATCCCGTTCACTGGAGATGCCCAGTTGGGTGAAGGCTGCATCATTGCTCCGCAGTCTTCGCCTGATGTAGGATCGCTTCTCGTGCATGGCATTCGTCCGCCGCTGATTGTAGATCACGGCCAGATTGAGAGCCTCGCTGAGATTCGGATGGGTCAGACCAGTGGATCGCTTCTTCTGCTGATGAAGGTTGGTCTCCAAGACTTCGTTTGGATTGGGGAGCACTGACTTCGCCGTGGATTGGTTCGGATTGCTATGGATTTGAAAAAGGTTGATAGTGGTAAAGATTTTAATGATGAAAGATGCAAAATTACTATATTTTTTTGAGAGATAAGATTTTGCATGTTGAGTAAAACAATTATGCTCTAAACAATTTAAAATAATACCCATTTAATTAGACTTTAAACTTTCTACTTGTGGAACTGTTGAAATTCCCGATGAAATGTGGATTTTTAAGTCGAAGTACTTTAGTTTCTAACGATAGTTTCAGCCCAGATTAATTTTAGTACATTTATTAAGACATAGATTTTAATATTCAGATTAATGATAATAATTAAGATGATTGATAAGTCACAATTAATTTACGAATTAAAAAGCGAACTGAAAATGATTTCTGTGGACTTTTAAAATATTTTTTGTTGTATTTTTCATCTCCTATTTTATAGGCCAGCTTAGACTTACCCAGTTTTGGCAAAGTTGGACAGATATCGCAGCATTAGTCGGCCAATTTGGCGCTCCTGAGTGGTGTAGTTGTGGGGGAAGAGCGGGGACATGGGCAGACCCAACCAAAAAGGCACATCTTCGCCGCGCACGGAGCCGGTTCTCTAAGGGATCGGGAATTCAGGGCCATAACTAATGCACTTAAGTTTCTCCGGGTGTATCATCGACCTACCTGCGGGTACTCCTCCTCGATGGTTTTGTGTTTAAAGTGCAGAAAGTAGGCGCGGCCCCCTCGCAGACTGTGCATATAGCCCAACTTAATCAGCGGCGAGGCCGTGTGGCCATCGCTCAGGAATTGCAGGGTGGCATCGCGGGAACTGAGAGGATTACGTATGGCTTTCTCCCAGTCGGTGTACTCATTCTGCAGTAAATTAAGTTTGGGATTTCGTTTGACACAGTGCATAAATTAATTAGGGAGCAATGTGACCCATGACCTTACCTTCAAAACGGCAAATATCTCATTCAAGTGATAGTGAAAGTTGTTTCGCACAAAAGTGCGCAGGATGCGATCCCGTCGCGTCTCATTGAAGCCGAATTCCAAGTCTTGGGCACTCAAATCCAAATAGGACTCCACAGATGTAAGGCAGAAAATGAGGTCTCGTTTCGGAAAGTTTGCATATTCAATTCCTGAAGTACTGTATGCGTAAATAAGAGATTTGATTATAACAAATTTTATTTTTGGACTCCGCTTATATTTTACTACCTAACAATAGCTGAACCCATTGGCAACGTGGTGCTGCCCAGGGGATTGGCGCCGGGCGATATTACAGTACCATCCACAAATGGAGCGAAGCCCACAAGGAATCTATAATATTTAAGCACCAATGAAGAGATTAAATTTAGTATTCTGTGAATAAAAAACTGTAAAGTAAGTGTAATAAAATAATAATGTTTAAAAGTTTATTAATCCTTAAATTTTCATTAAAAATAACTATTTGTCATCAAATTTTCTTATTTCAGAAATTGATATACAAGTGCAAATAAGATAAACAATGTTATATTGAATCAGTGGCGGATCTAGAATTTTGTGGAGGGGGGTGATATCAGAACAATTTTTTTGTTACATACTTTTTGAATACTAAAATTCCTTTTATTTTTCACCCGAGTGGGGGTGATATATCACCCATATCACCCCCGTGGACCGCGCATGTATTGAATATTAATTTCATATTATATCTGTGATTTTTGGTAAACCATTTAAGACTTTAATATTTTCAAGAAATGTGGGTTCTCAATATTATAAATGTCATATAACAAATAACTATAAATTTATCTGTCATCAAATTTACTAACGTAAAAAATTTAATATTTTGGCTAAATGTTTTTATTCGATTGCAAATAAGATACACATTTAATACAATGTCATATTGAATATGCATATTATATGATATCCGTGATTTTTACCCACTTATTCCTTCTTTTATTGGTAAACCATTAAGAGACTTTAATATTTTCAAGGAATGTGCGTTCTCAATATTATCATTTTTTAACCGTTCAACTCTTTCACTTGAAGCGAACTCCAATTAATCGGCTTTTAAACGAGAAGCACGCCCATGTTCGGGATTAATGGAATGTGTGACATACCGTGGATGATCCACCTTGACGGCCAGCAATTCGGCGACGCTTTTGGTCCGGAGGCAGGGGGCCAGGTCGTCATATAGCATGTCGCCATGACAGCCAGTCTGTTCCGCCACGCGTCTCTTCACAAAGAGCGGATTTTTCTGAATGGCCCAGGGTGACAGGGCGGAGCCGCTTACGAGAACTGTGCGCTGTATTAAGTCTGGTAAAGGGTTTATGATTATTTCTCAAGCTTTCGTTAAGCGATCCTGAGATCCAGTTCCCACTTGCTATGGTTTATTTTTAATTTATTGCAAATGGGAACCGAACAATCAGATTGAGGATAGCCCTACCGCTCGCCACTGGGGAAACAACCAGGATGTTGGCCAGCACAGCTCCAGTTCCATAGCCCAGGAGGGTGATGCTCTGCGGATCCCCACCGAACGCCGGCAGATTCTCCTTGAGCCAGTGGAGTCCCGCCACCAGATCCATCAGTCCAAAATTTCCCTGGGCACTCTCCTTGCCGCCCGTTTTGAGGAATCCAAAGATCCCCAGACGGAAGTTGATTGTCACCACGATGACGTTGCCGTGGGCAGCAAGCTCGGAGCCATCGTAGGGATTCCCTGAGTTCCAGTCGTACGATTCGCCATGGATGAATACCACAGTGGACAGCTTGGTCTTCGAATCGCCGCTGGTATCATCGGTATTACCTGTCGAAAAAGGGGAGGGTAAATTAATTAGATTGTGACTGCTATAATATTCGTTGTTCATATCTTTTCACATTTGACTAGCAGATGATGAAGGTCCTCAAAGCTGCCAAATCCGCAGCGCTTGCAGTAGATTTTTAAGCACACTGCAATGCACTACGGAATTGAAAGCTTCAATACCTTTTGAGGAAAACTGAACAAAGAACTATCACACATTCGCTCGTTAACTTTTATATGAACATTTAGCTGAAAAGAATTTTTTGCATTCCAAAAGAGTGCACAGAATCAACTAATTAAATAAATATTCAAATTATTTTTTGACTATCCATCGTTAAATCAAATTGTTAAGCTAATTAAAAATAATTATCGCGGATTTTAGGTAATTATAAGAGCAGAGTTTCAACCAACTTTTATTTTATTATTAATTTGAGTAGCAAACGATGCGGAATTAAAGTAATTATTTGCTTTACTTTGCTTTAAATATGATAAAAGGATTTACATTTAGGAATTTCTGAGATAATTCTAGGAAAAAATCTTATTTCTTTGGAATAACAAACCCCACATGAAAAATACGATTCACTATATGTGCTGCCCACAAATTGAGTACAGCGGGTTAGATTTCCCACAAGTTTTCGGCGCATTTAAGTAACGATTGTTCGGCAGAGGTCCCCAGAACGCAATCAATATCGAAAATGGCACTTACGTCTCTGGCGGCGCGTCTCGTAGGGCACATAGATATTTAGGTATAAGCAGTCTTCCGATTGGTTCTTGAGCAGCGGCAACAGGCGGCGCAGCTGGGCGAGGCGGGCGCGGGGCACCTCGAGGAGCGCCTCCGGTCCGTTGGGCGGTATGGGGATGTTCTGCGGACAGACCGGCGAGAATCGATCCGCGCTGCGAACCGTTTTCCACGTCGAGGGCGTTATGGGGGGCATAAATCTGCAAGAGGAGCCAACAACGGTCGTTTCGATAAGTAAATATTCCATTTCGGCCACATGGGCAACCAACTATCGCATCACGTATACGCATTGTGTGCCCATACACATTCACAGCCGGGGCCAAAATAAAAGCACAGTTTGTGTTTATTTTACAAGCCGTTTTTACTTTATTTATTAGCGGGGAATATTGTTTTATTGATATTATAAATTTTAAAACAAAATATTTTAAACTTTGAACAAACCAATTGATACTGAAATTAAATAAAAAATGTTAAATGTTAAATATAAAAATTTAATTATTATTTGTGTAATTATCATATTCTTTTGCGTTTATATTTTTAATTTGCTTATATATACAATTTATTTTCAAAAATTGTTGAAAAAGTTTTTCTTTACAATTTGAATACATGATAAAAAAAAACTATATAGATTAAAAAAAATAATTTTTAAGCTTTTATTATTATTTTAATTTTATTTTGAAAAATTTTTTTTTATTATTTATTTTTTTTTTACAATTTGAATACATGATAAAAAAAAATAAATAATACAAATTTTTTTTTTTCAATTTGAATCCTAGATAAATTATCATTATTATTTTATTATTATTTTAATTTTAGTACTGGCTTGTACAACTTAAAAAAAAGAAAATCGCTCTTTTTTTTAGAAAACATTTTGATTTATTATGCAACCCATGGAATACTAAAGTCCTTTCAGCTATTATTTGAACCCCAACTGTTTGATGTGTGGAACCTTGTGGCGATTAAGGCAAAAGGATTCGCTGGGCTCGTAAAACACAGAAACTAAGTACCGCCCATCAATCAAAATTGCAAACTGCTTTTGATTAATTGTGCATTTTATTGTTTTGCGTTGAAATCCATCGATCACTTGGTCCGGATTGGATGAGCGAAGGAGACAGGCAGCGGCGATAAATATGGCTTGGCTATGTTGATTTTATGACACGATAATTGACGCGAAACGTTTTGATTGTTTTTTGCTTCTTTGTGGCTGGGAAGAGTCCCTCCCTTCCAGTCCATTTAGCCATCCCATCCGGGAAAAAGGCAAACAATGGACCGTATAAACAAAAAGCTCGCGTTTTGCGGCGAGCATAATTTTCCAGCTATACGTGACTCGGTTCGTGTGCTTTCCACGTTTCTGGTTTTTGGTAACTCCAACCTAACCAACTCGCCCTTTCCCTTCCAAAACAAAAAAAAACAAAAACCATTCGACATGTTCGCTTGCTAAAATTAATACTTTTCGGCAGAAAAAAAGTTACGCCATAAACTATTTATAAACGAATATAGCAATTTTTGTTTGCCAACTTTTTCCGAGTGTTAACAGGCAACGTTTTATTCGCTGTTTTATTCTTGTTTCGCGTACACGGAATTTTGAATTTTCAATTTTCCCCCGCAGCCCGAAAAAGTATGCTGTACACACATTTATGCAGCACTCGTGCAGGTTAGCTAACAAGCTTATAGGGAGAACATATAAATAACCATCTAAAATATTAAAAGCTTTTAGCGGTATTCGATTTTCCTTCGATTCCCCAGCGCCAGCCGTGCTTTTCTTTTTTTTATTTTTATTTTTTTATAATATATGGTGCATTTTTGATTAGAAGTATTGGCGACAGATGCGATTGATTAATTACCTCTCGACTGGCAGCAAACACGTTTTATCTACCCACTCGTTTTTGCCTTTTTACGGAACCTCAAGGGAGATTCCCTTTTGATTAACTTCTGTTTGTCGATTCCTGGCATCTGTTGCTGCATGATAATGAACCGCATTCATAAACGACTTCATTTCGGGGCAGGCAGCCGTCACACTTTGCCACAGGAAGTAATTAAAGAACAATTTTCATGAATTGTGGCTAAGCAAACAACAACAACAACAACAGCAACAGCAATGTGGCAGCCGAGGAGCCCCTGTTGAAGGACCCCTTAAGTACTTCATCCAATCGCTTCATCAAACACACTTGTTGTTCGTGCATGTCACACGGAGCTTTCACTCCTTCGTCGAGTTTAGTCGACGTGCGAAGGATAAGTGCGAAAGTGCCCAAGTAAGGGGAAACTTTTGTAATATCCCAGAAACTTCACTCGGGGGCTTCAGCTTTCCGCTCGCTCAATACCATCAATACCCACAATACCATCGCAATACCATCAAATGCCGGCAATGGCTTATCGAACTTTTGCGGCTCAGAGGTCCTTGACGCTCCAGGCTCGAGGCTCCTGGTTCCTGGAGCCGTCAACTGTTTTGTTATTAATTGGGTGTGGAGCCTCGCTGATTCCTATTCCGATTCCCCGAGAGAAACACTAGCAAGAAAGTTGGCTTGGCTGTGTTTTAAAATCGCAACCCTAAAACTAACTCCCGGAAAAAAAACTTTTTAATTGTTACGTATACACAGTGCAAACTTGTGGATTAATTCCAAGTAGCACTTTGGCTTCATTACGGGCGGCTCCGTTTTCCCTCGTCCCCGCGGAACTTTAAATCCTCAAACAATGCTTTGGGATTTCCGGGTAACCGGGATCCGCGACCCAGGGTACGGGAGTCGGGGTTTCGGGGCCCAGATCCCGTAAACTTCTCACTTGCAGGCAAACTCAAGCGAGGGAGGTCCAGACCCGCATAGCGCCAAGCACCATCCACACACATATTTCATGAGAATAATTATTAAAATTGCTTCGGATAAAGTTGCGCTGCGGCGCTGTGTGAAAGAAGTTGGCCGAGCGAGGCAGAGGCGAGCCTTTCAGCCTGAGACGACCCCCATGTGGCGCCCAGATTGCGATGGCTCCGTCGGAGGTGGACAAAAAGGTGGCACCGTGACTCACGGAAAAAAATTGTTCCTCCTTAGATATAACTTTTAAGTTTTCATTTTTAATAAAATCAAGCGAAGAGAAGTTCATCTTATATGTAAAGTATAAAACTAGCTTTTATTTCTAGTTTTTATTTTGCATTGAAATTGTTAGCGAAATCAAGTCTATCCAAAATGTAAAATTTAAAAATATTTTAATTTTTGGAATTTTGGTAGTATTAATTTTTTCACTAAACAATTTATTTATTTTCTTCATACAAATTTAAAAAAAAATATTTTTAACATTCTGGCAGAAATAATATATTAAAGAAATTGTTTATTTTCTTCATACAAATGAAAAATAATTTATTTTTAACATTCTGGCAGAAATAATAGATTAAAGAAATTGTTTATTTTCTTCATACAAATGAAAAAAAAAGTATTTTTAACATTCTGGTATAGATGATAGACTGAAGAGAATATTTTATTTTAATTTAAAGAACCTTTTTTTAAGATCATGGTTATTTTATGTCCCATAATTGCCATTATTGAAATGTTTCTGTACTGTTGTAAATTTATACAAAAAAAAAAAATTTTGTTAAAATCAGAATTGGTTTATTTTTATTCCCCTAACTTCATGGTTATTTTATGTCCCATAATTTCCATTATTGAAATGTTTCTGTACTGTTGTAAATTTATACAAAAAAAACAAATTTTGTTAAAATCAGAATTGGTTTATTTTTATTCCCCTAACTTTTGCCGCTTCATCGTTTATAGATTTAGATACCAGAAACTAAGATATCTCAGATTTACTATTGGACACCCCATTAACCCTTTACCTTTTACAGCTGAGTTTAGCTACCAGGAACTGAAACTTCTCACAGTTTCTCTAAAGTAACATCACACATCCCACACAAGCCTGCCCAGGTGGTTGCCCACGTGAGTGTCACGCTGTCAGCGCTGCTTAGAAAGTTTTCACTTTGCCGTGGACGACCCCCCGGGGAGGCGTAATCTTGTGCGACGCCAAGGCGCGACTCCACTCCACTCGACTTGACTCACCTGAGACTGCCCACCGGGGGCGAGGCGTAGGGAATGCCCAGGAAGGCCTCCACCAGCGGCGAGGAGCGGACCACAATGCCCCGCAGCAGGCCGTACTTGGTCTTCACCGTGTTGCTGCCGCCGTGGAGGCACTCGCAGCAATCCGGCCACAGGCTGGTGAGCAGCAGGAGCATTAGCAGGGTGCACGCCTCCGGGTGTCCTCCTGGCTGGCCTGCTGGATGTCCGGGATAATGGAGGTGTCTCCGCCGCGGGCTAAAGGCTCCTCCAGCTGACGGTGACGGTGACGGTGATGGCGAGGCTGATGTGGCTGACGTTGCTGACGTTGCTGATTGCTGGCGCCTTTGATTGTGTTTGTCGGTTTTGGAATTCTCTAGAAATCTCTTTAATGTTATCAGTCTTATAATGCAAATTCCCGTTGCCATGATGCGGGCATCCGCTTCCGCTTCTGCTTCCCCTTTTGTGTCCGCTCTCCTTTCCTCCCCATCCGTTTCCGCTTCCCGCTCTTTATCTTTATCTTGTGCATCCGCTTCCGCTAGCGTTTGCTGCGCAATTGAAGCGCCGATAGTTTTAATGCAACCCATCAAGGAACCGAGGCAAAGTAAACCGTAAATGTGTAGAAAACGCGTTTGAATTATCTTAGTTAGTGCAGCCGACGTCCTTGCTTTGAGCTTCAATTGGCCCGGCCCGCTTCCGCTTCCGTTTCCGTTTCCGGTTGGCCGTGACACTTGCCGGGAATCGTGGGAATCGAACTGTGACTTGGACTTAAACTTGGACTCGGACTCCGGTTCGGATTTGGATTTCGATTCGGATCGGGGCAGGATGCAGCTGGATGTCGGCTCCGCTTCATCTTGACAGCCGTTGTGCGCATGTTGAGCTTGTGATTCACGTACACGGCCGTCATGGTTGGACCCTAACGCTTTGATTTCAAATATTATACACTGAACGTGTTGGCCTCTGCTCTATTAGAGTCGCAATTTCAGCGTGAAGTCGTCCCGTCCGTGGAAATATCTGCGAATGAGAAGAGCAAATTGTCCAGCATTAGCGTTTAGTTTAGCAATCCGAGTGGGTTATGGGTGGTGTGCGAGGGCAAGTGCAGTGCCTTAGTGTTTTCCTTTTATGAGATTGCAGTTTGCAGATTACCGATTGCTCTGCGGAGCAAAGTGCAGTTGAGGTAGATGTGGATGTGGCTGTGGCTGTGGCGAGGAGAGAAAAGGACCTTTACGCTGTCAGGCTCTGGTCTTAACTGCGCCACGCATCAGAGCGTGGCATCCTTAAATAGCCTTGGTCAATGCATCCGGCCAAGCAGCCATAGGAGCAGCGCCAGATGCGGCAGTACCAGTGCCAGTACCACCAGCAGCCACCTCGAGTTACACTCGCAGAAATGCATACATAGGAAACTTTTTAAGAAATATATTTAATAAAATATGTTATGCAAATACGAATTTCATAATCCTATCATATTATAATTTAACAGACGGACAAAGTTTATGCATTTTTTAATATTTTTAATATTTATAATATTTTATATTAAAATAAGAAATTAAATAAAAATTTTTTTTTTTTTAATCATTTATTATAATATTAATTTAACATTGTATTATTGTTTTATTTTTGATAAACTAATATTAGCATCAAAATCCCTCATTTTAAACAAATTTAATCAAAATAGCTAGCAAATTTAAAAAATTTACTTTGCAAAGCTGTCGTTTTGAGGTACATGGGCATCATTGGCCGACTTTTAAAGGGACAATGATGCCAAGTGGCTTTTAAAGGCAACGCGTAAGATCTGTTTTTAATATTTTTCCGAGTGTTCGGTAATGCCAGTGCCTGCTTTGGCGCCCACTTTATGGCTGCCACCTCAGGAGGAGGCACGTTTGTGGTGTTGGTGTTGGTGCTGCTGCACATGGTGCAGGTGCAAAGCGCTTTGCACCGTTTGACCTCGCCCCCTGCCCTCATCCTTATTCCCATCACCATCACCCATCCTCCTGTTGCCGCTGGTAAGGCTTTTGTACAAGCCAGAGCAATGGATGATTGCAAACGTGTTGGGTTGCTGAGAACTAGTTCAGAGGATGTGTTTTATGGGGAATGAAAAACCGGTGATTGATGTTTGAATCGGTTCGAATGGCAATCTTAACGACAGGCGGTGATCTTTTTCGGTAGATTCAATTGCTGTTTTATTTCTGTTAAGCTGAACTAAAAGCAATTAAATGAAAGCGGGTTCGAAATAGGTTTCTAAGATACTTTTTCTATTTTTAAGTGTTTTTTTAAATTAGATAAACATTTTTAATAAAGCTAACCTGGTTAGCTTAAAGAGTCATTTCACAAAAAAGAGAAAGCCATTAGCAAGGACCCGCCCTAAAAGGATGCGGTGGCAGCCAGCATATTCCTGTATATTAATCCATTGAAATACCTCCATTTGCATGGGAATACTTATACGCAAAACCCACTCGCACTCGCCACATAACAATGTTAATCCCTAATGTGGGCTACGCAAAATGGGGTGAAGAGGCTTTATTCGGGTTAAGATAAAAATGTGTAAATCTGTCAACCTTTTAGGTGTTAATTTAATGTACTTAAACGCCGCTGTCCCCGCCATAAGCCCAAACACACACACACACACACATAGGACCCTCGGAAAATGGTGGAACTGGACCCCGAGTAGCACAAATGTTATGGACTCCTAAGCTCTTGTGGGCCTCATTAACAAATGCTACGTTCTGCGGGTTCCAGCCGGGCAAAAATGCGAACCGGGATGAGAGTGCTTCTCGCACAAAACGGCCATATATCTTCGGCAAGTCGGAGCAGAGCTGTTTAAATCCGTATATTTTATAAAGCTAAACAATTGGCAAAAATAAAACAATGCCAAACAAACACTGCAGAGCGGGCTGAAAACGAAACGAAACGAGACGAGTTGAGCTCAGTTGAGATGACTCCGGTTGAGCTGGGCTAAACAAACATACATTTCACTAAATTGCAGCCATAAAACTAAAGTTTAACTATGCTGCGGACCCGGGAATAGTATCCCCAATCCCCAGCCCTTCGGATTTTATACGGATGTGTGTGTTGACAACCAAAATGTCGGCACGTTTTTTCAAAGAAAAAATAGCTCGTGTCTTCAGTCGACTCTTCTGCTTTCCGGACGGCTAATGCGGTGAGTCATGGTCGACCGGGATTTTCGAATAAATTTCCACTTTTCAATTAACTAAAAGCTAAAAATGACATTCTGGCTGCATCTAGCTGGCAGGCAGCAGCATTATTTATATTTATACAAACGCTTAAAGTTGCTCTGGGAAAACCTAACGTAACGTAACGCTGCTTTCTCGGTATGATAAATATTTACATTTTCCCTTTATTCGCATTGCTTGGCAAATGTCTTTCATGCCATGCGTTTTCTTTAGCTCTTTACGTCGTTTCAATTTTCTTTCATACGACTGACTGTATGGGAAATCTGTAAAGACCGATAAAATTGCATATTTTCCATGAAAGGCGTCGACCCGGAGGGGTAAAAAAAAAGAGAGAGGAAAAAATTAAGGGGGTGTCAGCGTCACGCAGACATTTATCCCGGGCATCACGAGCGTTCATTCACACAACATCTGGACGAGAAGGGGGAAGCTACACATGCAGATGTAGGATACACACATATAGGGGCGGAAATGCGAGGAACTGGCATGGAAATCATGGCAACGCAAACAGGAAATGTTACGCTCCCGTCCCGACTTACTCAGGTCTTTTTCTCAACTCCGTTGCCAAGAAAGCGAAGGCAGCGAAAGAAGGCCAAGCTCCTTGGAAAAACTGAATCGGAATCGACTATTTGTTGCCCAGGCTCTGCAAAATCGCGAAATGGCGAGCCCCCAAAGTTATGCTATGGATTTTCACGAATTTTCCTAGCTTTCATCGAATCTAGCACTTTACATATGTAACACAAGAAGCCCAAAGCTTTTCGCGGATTTATGGAAACCCAGGAGTGGTAAGCGAGAATTCCGCATTATTTCAAAAAATAACAAGGGATAAATAATAACTTGATGGGAATAGGGAGGATTTTAAAATTGTAAGTGCTTAATTCGGCAGCATTTTTATTCTTATAGAAACTGTTCAGAATTACAGAGGCACTCGAAAATATAAGTATAAAAATAAATATATTTAAGAATAGGTAATGTTAAAGCAATTGTTGAAAAACAAGCTAAATACCTAAATTTCTTTATTGACATTTTTTACTACCTTATTTCATATCAATAAAAAACCGATATGATTTATGTCGAATTTTTGATTCAAACATATTATATCAACATGACATTTTATCATATCATATAAAATACTAATTTTAGCATTTTTTAACAAATAATTTAAAATAAGAAAAACATAATCTTTTTTCATATCAAAATGATATGAATAACTTGATCTTTAAAAAATATAAAATTGGCCAGCACATTTTTTTTCTTAATATTTTAAAACTAATAAATTTTTAAAGTCTTTATATAATATATATTTTTTAAATTAATTAAAAATCTAAATGTTTCATGGTTACTTCTTGATTTTGCAATTAATTAAAGTTTCTAGATAATTATTTTTAAAGCTATTTTCAGCGGTTTTGTAATTCCTTTCGCAAACCAAGTTCTCCCTTTTTGCTACGCCCATGATGGCTGCCCGAGTGCCCCATGTCAGGGCATTTTTAATGGGTAACTGGCCTGGAGAAGTGGCAATCCACCCGCAAAATCGCACACTCACACCCCCTCGTTCTCTTCGCCTTGTCAGTGCCAGTAGTTGCTGGGTGAAGTTTTTGCATTAAAAGTGGAAATAAAAGTTGCAAGACGCATTAAAAATTGTTGCATTTTACAATTGCGATGGAATTGCAATTTTGCAATGGCGATGGCAATTGCGCTGCAGTTGGAATTGCTGAGATGTGCCAGAGACAGGCGATGTGGCTGAGATGTCGATGATGAAGACGATGATGATGCTGATGTGATGACGACGACGATGCTGGTTGACGGTTTGTAAATGCAGCACTTTTTAATAAGTTTCCCAAATGAATCTCGGATAGACTCATGTTTTCCCTCACCATTTGACCGGCAATCCATAAAAGACTGAAAGACTGAAAAATGTACGGAAATTGCCAAAGAAAAGCCAAACCAAAGCAATATCTTTCGTTTAGTCAGGCATTCAATTGATTTTCTACAGCAGGCTTCAGGAAATAAGCTTTAAGAGAGTGAGACAGAGACAGAGCGCGAGAGGGAGAGAGAAGGAAGAAGAGAAACAATGGAAAAGCGACGGGAAAAGGAAAATATTTATGAAAATAAATAAAGATTGGGCTACCATCTCCAGTGGATCTCAGCAATGTCGGTTAAGTTTTTATGGCGCAACATTTCTGCTCTAACCAAATGTTATTTTATTTTCCTTCTGCGCCAAGGCACACAAAAGAATATTTGATAAAAATCTGCAGACTGTTAGGCAAATATATTCGAAACTTTAAAAAGAAAGCTGGAAAGTTTTATATTTCCTCATCACAGACCCAAAAGAACAAATAAAATGTGGTTATTTTCCCGTTTGGTTAATCAGAAGCCAAAATAACAACGCTTTGAGTATTTCCATTTATCATAAAAGAATTCGCATTTCACTTGGATTGATACCCATCAGGAATGAATATTGATTGAAGCTAGTTAGCAAACTTAATAGAGCAAATCAATCTGACAGGTATTTCAAATTGGCTTGTTAGTGAAAAGGATTTATGATTTGCTTGAAAGCTGAACAAAAGAATCTGTCGAAACAACAATTTCATAGCTTTGATTTTCCATTTATTTTTTCTATACTGAAAAATCTTTTACATTTATATGTATTCAACTTGTTAAGTGAAGCATGAACAAAGAAATCGAATAAATACAGCATTTAATTTGAGTACAACCACTTGAAATTTCCATTCACTCTCTTTTTGGCAGCTTGAGGTTATTTTTTCTGTGAAATTTTCCACAACACACCCTACACCTATTTAATTCCATTTCTTCATCAGGCGAAATGTACTTGACCCTCGTTGGCAAATCGTTTGATGAACCCATTTGGTGCAATCATGAAAATGCGATATAATTAGCAGCAAAGTTACAAGGACTCGCAAAGGACCGAGGACCTATAGCGATTTCAATTTCGCACCAAAAAGTAATTGCGCTCCCTTATCCCTTTTCATTTCAGCGTGTGTTTTTTGTTTTATTTGTCATTTAAATTATAATTCTCGTTTGACCTTTTTTGCGAGAGGCCGTGTTTTTATGGGTGTGTGTGTGTGTGTGCGGGTCCTCCTGTCAGAAAAAGGACGAAGCGTCTGCTCGAAATGGCAAAAGGCGAAAACCGTGCGCCAGGGCAGGCCGAGAATGTGGAACTACAAAACATTTCAAATGCCATTTAGAGCCAGCCGTCGCACAGTGGGGTAACAGAGGCCGATTTTGCGAATTAATGTTAAAATCAAATCTCAAAAATCTCTAAAAGTAATGATGGCAGTTTATGGTACATTAAATGACCTTTCATAATATAAAACTGAAATCGCATTTAGTTTTATCAGACCAGAGTTATCCTTTCTCAAAGTTACACTTTGATTCACATTTCATCAAGACTATCCAAATTTTACTTTTCCTTCATTTTTATAAAAATATTTAACTAACAATCTTTAATGTACCAAAAAACTGGAAATGCCATTGTTTTCTTTTAAATGTTAACTAATTTTTCATTTAAAAACAAAAATTTAGAATTCATATATTATATTTTTAAAAAATATTTTTTATACACCTTCAATTTAACCTGATTCTGAGAAATCTTTAAAGATTTCTCGGAACAGCCGGATTTCGCCGTTTTCATATTTTACTGAAAATTTCTCTGATATATAAACTTTTAAATGTGCAAAAATAGAGGTGCTGTTGTGTGCTTTTTTTGAGAAAAGTTAATAACAGTAACCTAACCTCAAAAATTAAAAATTTTCCAGAAACGGTTTTATTAGTATGTTCGCCTTTCCTGGGCATATTTTAAGAAAGTAAAATACACTTTCACCAACTTTTAGGCAGCAGAGTTGGAATCTTTTGTTCCTTTACCTCTATCGTTTATAGTTATGGAGATATCTTCACATTTGTAAGCCAAAAAGGTGCGCTTACTCTTTTAGCTTTTGTGGGTGAATTAATTGACCAATCCGAATCAAATTTGGCTCTAAATGCATATAAAACAATTGGATAAATTGAAAAAAGACCTTTAAGGTTAACAGTCAGCCCAAATCGTGAGAATTGTTATTCGATTTTCAATAAAATTGTTCGATAAAAAAAATATGGCGTTTGTTTGCACATCAGACAGCTTATCTTTTTGTAGAGAAATACCCATGGTATTATATGCCTCCAACCTTGCATAAATTTTTTATTCATGTCCCAGAAATTATTGAGCACGCTTTGCTTCTAATTGGCCAACTTTCAGAAGAGGCGCAAGAAGCAAAAAACAAGGATTTTAAAAGATATCTGGAGCAATTTTCTCGAAAAATCAGTCGAGACAAACAAAACGAAGACGTTTTTAAAAGGCTATAAGTTCTGATCCAATAATAACCTCTATATCGGATTTACACAAGGAGAAAACCACTAAAATACCTAAAGAGGCTCTTGACTTATTGAAGCCCTCAGAAGAAGATTCAGATACAGACGAAGGTGCAGATACGGACGAAGATGCAGATACGGACACAGATTGTTAAGACTGTTTAATAATTTTAGTGTTAATAAAGTATTATAAAAAAAAGCATACACAAAAAAACCCAAATTTTTGATCAAAAAACTTTTTTTGCGCCTAAATAATAATCGAAACTGGTTGGACAACATAAGAAATGTTTTAAGATATTTAAGATATTAACAATTACCTAAAATAATAATATAAAACAAATTTACTGCAAATGCATTGGGACACACGAAAATAACAGAATAACATAGTTTTCGTCTATTTTACTAAAATTAAAAATTAATTTTAAATACTAAAAAAAATATTTGTTAAGTAAATCCGTTTTTTTTTTTATAAGTGATTTAAACTTGTTTTTAAAAAATTTTTTTCTGCGTCGAATCATGCTTGGTTGATTTGATTCGCACTTTTGGCCTCTGTTACCCCACTGTGCGTCGTTGTCGTTGTTGCACCTCACTCACACAAAGGGACGCACACTCAGCGAAAATGTGTGCACCAAATGGTGTATTAAACCTAGTTTCTTTGTCAAGTTACAACAAATAGCTTCAATTTCTTTTAAATAATGATTGGAAGGCTTTAAAATAGGGACTGAAAATAAGAAGTAATTTCGATTAACTTAACTTTTGTTAACAAAGTAGATAAATTTATTTACATACATAGAAGGCCTTCCCTTGAAATTAAAAAAATGTGCAAAAAAACAACAAATTTGTTGTAAAAAAACCCCACAACCAAATATAAAATAGTAATTAAAAATTATGTAGTTTTTATTATAGAGTTTTTTCTTGCTATTATTTTTATTAGTTTTATAGTTCATTATTACCCTTTTAAAATCTGACGATCTAATTATTCTGCATTAAAAAAGTTTAAATACAGAAATAACAATAAATAATATGCTAGAAATAAATCAAATTCCCTTCATATGAGTTTCCTTTTTCACTTGTTAATGTCTGTTTATTTCCCATTTGATCAAATATACAATTTTGAAACCCGGGTTGAAACTATGGGTTTCGGTGTGCATCGATAGACCTCAAACGCGCTATGAATTTGTGGAATTTTTCAGGTGTACACACATACACAGATACGCACTCTGTGGGCTGGATGGCATTTGCCGGAACCATGGGCGGCGAAATCACAGAACTTTCCCCTTTCATTATGCTGCAGAATAAACGAGGTTACATGGCTGCTTGAATCCACAACCGAATAAGACAGGAAAGGGGCGAAGGGGGCCGGGGGTCCGAGGAATGGGAATGTCGGGGGTCCTGGATCCTGGGCACTTGGGCACAAGCCAAGCTCTTTGGGTCTCGCTTTTTGCTCTCATTTCTCCGAGTCCAAAAGTCCAAAACTTTGTTATGTATTTTTCCACACTCATTTTTACTTTTTTTTCGTAAGCCCTAGCTGTTGTCCACATTGAAGATTTGCCGAGCTGGCGAATTCCATTCGGAAATGCATTTCCTTGGCCCGACAACACAAAAAATAACAAGATATTTGTCAATATATGTAGCACATTTGCTGTGCGCTTTCGCTTTGCCCAGCATTTGACCCATTCTGTCTGGTTTGCTGACCCACTCTCAATTCCGCAGCGAAGATTTATATTACGCCCATTGCTTTTTGGTAATTAGAAAACAATTTTATTTGCACAATTGTCGGGCAGAAAGTTTGAACAAGTTGACAAATAAATTTATTACCATATCTGCGTGCCAAGGCAATGCGAAAGTGAATATGTGGCTGACACTCGCAGTCAGTCATATTAGAGACCCAAACCCTTGGGCTTCTGGGAACGGAAATCGAAAATAAAGTTTGAACAGAAAGCTGAAGGTTAAACAAGTTTGTGAAATCTCTGGTTTGTTTTTTTTTTGTTTTAGCACCAGGGGAAATTGCTTTTTAATGGACTTTATTTAGATGGGTTCAGGCAATTTATCTGTGGGCATGCAAAATGCACATTTCCTAATTTACTGTGTGTCGGTTGGTTCATTTTGGTTCGTTATGGAACTATTTAAAAGTCCTTGTTCAAATATAGGCACTCATCTTTAGAGAAAAACCATTTTTTCTTATCTATAATTAAGTTTGCAGTCAAAATTCTTAGAAGTAAACTTCGCACCTTAGAAATTTTCACAAACAATTTCGTTCTAATGAACGTTCATTTGGGCATAACTTCAAAATTAATGACCTTTGCCTGCTTACACTTCCTTTCATATATACATTAAAGTTCCCCGAAGTCAAATGAAATAATTATCAATTATGTGGAACACACATCGCTCTGTTGTTCTGCTAGTTGCAATTCTAATTATAATTACTCCCCCAGGATTCTTTGACGCCTAATGACCTAAGGACGTTGTAGCCTGCACACAAAATGCAAATGAGCCAACTGTGGTCAATTGAAACATATTCTAGGCTGATTTATGCAAGTATGTTCCCCATATACATGCATATATATGCCATGTAGGAGGTGATTAACATGGGAATGAAGATACGGATAAGGCCGAGAACGAGAACGAGAAGGAGCTGTGGGTGTGGGGTGGACCAAACTGGACCAAAGTGGGTGGCAATGGGCGATCCTGCGGCGACGACGGCTAAAGTAAAGTTGACCAAATTACGCAGGCATAAATTATTTATGACTGCGGCAAGAGGCAAACAGGCGTGCAAACACATTCAACATACCCAACTCAACTTAACTCAACTAGTCCCAGTTCGAAAATGTTAATAGTCGGCACAAGTACAGTGGTACTTCGTCAGCTTCAACCACTATATGTTACAAATAAAATAGTTTCATTGCCTAGCAAACTTGTAAATCAAACTTCTGTATAAAATTTCCTGTTTAGATGATTTGATTTTTGTACAATTTTTACTATGTGCTTTTTCCCAGAAATCCCGTTTTAAAATCTCTAATAAAGGTGTCTAAAAGTATGCAGTAAAAAGTTAAATGATTTTAAAAATCACTTATAAAGATGTCTAAAAGTATGCAGTAGAAAGTTTACATAATTGGAATCTTGCATTTCAAATATATTGTGGCATACTTTTAGACACCTTTAGTAGTATTTTACTAATTATGAGTTTGGGCACCTTTGTCACCAAGTTTTCTTATAGAAAGTTAGTGCTACTGAGGCTCGACTGTATCAAAATGTAGTGTGGGTAATAAGGCATTTGCTGGTGGGCTGGCCTGCCATCGAGAGGAGCCGAGGTACTTGGGCAAATGTAAACATGAAAGTACTCTCCACTCTACCGATGCCGATGACGATGTCGATGCTTTTCCCGATGCTGGGGCACTGGCACTCCACTTATCGTATTTACTATGTACTTAGTATAATTAAATGGGCTTAATGCAAATGCTCAGGCTGCGCCACTCCACTCGACTGAAACCAGTCCTAGTCAAGTTTATTCATCATTCAGTTCGAAGTTCGAACAGATGCGTCGCAAGTCTCTTGTTTTTGCACATTTTGTGTGACTTTGTTTCGTGTAGCTGCGGAAAATGAGATCGTTTGTAATTTAATGAGCATGTAAATTAAAAGGATGCACTTAATGCCCAGATATACAGATATATATATAGATATACCGATGTACATGTGAGCGCCACTTTATCCGATATGTGTGCGATGTACATCCCCTTAGCTTATATATCCAATCGTAATTTATTGCTGCCGTGAAGCGAAAACTTTCAATCGGTGCCAATGGAATTAATTTGAGCCTGCGCACACACACACACAGGGCTCACACACAGGCACCATCGAATCGAGTCCTGTGTGTGTATTGTTAATGTATTTATGTATGTATCTAGGTGTGGGAGCGCTTCAAGTATGCATACTTGTTTTATCCCCGCATCCATATGTATGTATGTGTGCCCCCTACGGTTGTGTGTGTGATTTTGGTTCGAAGCCTGGCCGGAAGGAGAGCAATTTTTTTTATGTTTTTCGAGGGGCTAAGTCCTGCTGAGCTCTGCTTAAGGACATAGCCTAACTCCTTTTGGTATCAACCGATTTTCTGGGATTTCTACTCTAAGTGGCTTGCGATATACACTTAAAAAACTTAATTTAGTTTTGGTTGGAAAATTTGAAAAAGTGGCTCTTGAAAGTTCAAAGGGCTCTACACAATTTACATATCATCAACAATAATTAAAGCTAAAAACTGTTGAATTGTCTGCACTGTGAATAAAAATCTCTTTTGTTGGACTTTATACAAATTTACCTTTTTTATCAGCTCAAAATTTGTAAAAATGTTATACCAAAAAAAAATATTTTTACAAAATGAGAATTGTTTAAGTAATTTTTGAGTAAATAAATGCTCTTTATATATTTAGATATATTTAAGTTTTTAGTGTATTTACTCCATTATAATATTATTATTAGAATCGATTTATTCACTATGCAATCAAGTAATAAAAACGATTATTTAGGTTTTTTTTTTACCGCTGGCTGCTATCTTTGGATATATCAAATGCAATTATTTTTAAAATTAATAGAGAAATTATTTCGCAAGCGAAAACCACTCAGCATCAGAGCCAGTTACCGCAGAAGCCTCTTGTGCCGCAGTACTCCACATTCTGAATATTTTATATTCCTCCGACATTTGTAAGCAGCCTGTAAAATCAGCGGGGGCGAGAGAAGAGCTGTGCAGGGCAGAAAGCACATGCGAGTACAAAAGGGCAATTCATTACGCAATGATAATTAACATGTAATCAGAGGCGGTAACGACTTGGTCAGAGTTCGCAGGGGATCGTAAATATGGCTGGGGAGCATAAATTTAATTTGCGCTTCGCCACCCCAAAGAGAGGTGCACACTCCCACTTCCACATCCGGTTGTTAAAGCGGCAAATAAAACTGGAAGGTAAAATTGAAACTGCAAAATCGACTGCATAAATCAGTCAGAAGTGATGCTGCATGCTGCGTACTCCTCCGCCCCTTTATTCATGTGTTTTTATTTTCCTTTTTCTTAACCATCTCCGGAAATTTCTGCTGCTGGCGGCCGAGTAAATGGCATATCAATGCGTGATTACGTATACGCCGCATGGGCCAAACAAATTGCTGTGCCTCTTCAAGGCAAAGTGGGGGGCGTTCGCTTCATTATGCCGAATGCCTACGTGCACTACTTATTTATCAAGTGATGGCGCGACTCTGGAGCTGCCACTCCCCCATCCCCAGCGCCTTCTTTATTTATGGAAGTGACTCGCTGAGTGCGAAGTCCTCGCATATCATCCATCGCTCCCACGCCAACTGCCCACAGCCCGCTGGGTCATGCTTTCGATTGCTTCCGCATCATTGCACACTGGTTCAAGCAATTTGTTTCGCCGCATCCAAACAATAATTTGCAAAGTAGCATTTCATCTATTGAGGATATATTTTTAAATTCCTTTGTACTCCCTAAATGAACAAAAGTAGGATGCAATTTCGAGAAATCGATTCAAAGATGATAAATGCCTATCTCCGCTTAGCTGGAAATTCCAAATTGCAATCAAACAGAAATAACTGAAATTAGTCCAAGCTTGAAATCTCAAATGGAAATGAATTTAAGCTTTTGTGTGACCCTCTTGTAATAAGACAATTTTTGGGTGTTAGTATAAGAAGCTTTGCCTATTTGATTTGATTGAAAAAACTCCTTTACCTAAGCGAATCGCATTGCATTTATAAAATTCACATTTATTTATGGCAAAACGGCTGGCCAATGCAATCAGGTTCATTTTACACGTTTAAATTTGTTAATAAATAATGCAAATCGTATTTTTGCTGTCCAAATTCAAGGAGACAAAGAATGATACGAAAAAAGTTTGATGTCATGATTCATGAATAAACGTATTAAAAATTAAACAAAATGGTATTAAACAAGTAATTCCCTTTTGTTTTTTATGCGTTAACTCAAGAGTATTAAATGCGCATTTTGTTTCGGAAATATTGTTTGTTTTTTTATAAGCATATTGTCGAAAATGAAAAACATTTTCTCCTTTTCTTTATAAAGGGGTTAAATTTTTATCAAATGTATAAATCAAATGGAATGTAGAAAGATAGTAATGAAACCTATACTTCATGTAATAAAATACCTAAAAATAGAATTATATTGGTTATAAGAAATTTAAGGGGTAAAAGCGATTGTTATGTAATAGTAATTATTTTTAAGGTCAAACTATTTATACTTCCAATGGGTTGTTAATGATGCCTAAAATGTTGCAACCTTATAAGTTATTCATACTAATTCGCAACCAGTGTGCCTTGTCTGCGGGGGACAGTCGTCGTATGAGATACAAAAATAAGCACATGCAGAGGGCCAGGATATACGAGGATATGCCATATACCATATACAATATTTGAGTGTGGGCGCAGAGTGTGTAGAGTGTGCGTTAAACGTCTGCCTCTGATAATGAGGATAGCACGAGGAGGAGGATGAGGAGCGTGTATCGGGCAAACACAGATACATAGGCCGAAGGCTGAGCCGCATCTTTATCCTGATCCGCTGCCTGCCGCCTGCTGATGATGTTTACGTTTGAATAATTTATGACACAATAAAAAAGCAGGAAAAGCCAGCAACGAAAAGCAGAGGGGATGGGGGATTTCGGATTCGGCTTTGGATTGCGAACCACTGCAATATGGCCGCAAGGTGCAAAAGATACGGTGGCAACTTAGGCGACCAAGTCCGTGGCAACTGTGGCTATGGCAATGCCATTTGGATAGACCGACTCTACGTGGCACACGCACACCATTCATCCGGATGGCACAGGCAGCGTTTTTATTCATTTCGAAAAATGATAATTGGCTGCTGACAGCCGCAGGGGTGGGGGATGGAGGGGTTCAGGGGGGGCTTAGACCAACGCGGAAAATTGGAACGGGATGGGCCGGCATCATCAGTGGTTAGCTTCTGTTTGCTGCTTAGTGGGCGTCGGGAGCCCTCGATACCGGGTAATCGCAGAAGGGTTTATTGCATTCGTTACGGTTTTTGTAACAGGAAAAAAAGGTGAGTGGGTAGGGCTAATCGTTTAGGGGGAATCGAATTCAATTCCATAGAGCCAGATCATTTGCAGCTGGTACAAATTTAGGTAATATTCTAAGTGGGCAGCTAGCAGTTAAGTGCTGAAACCAATTAGGGAAAAACCTTGGCTTAGTAAGTAGTTAGTAGTTTAAAATTTATATTTTTAAGTTACCTCAAGAACTTATTTTGCAAAGCTATTTTGAAAAATTATGAACACTTTTATCTAGTTAACTCTAATATTTTTTCTAAATATGTTCAAATCATTATTATCTTCTGGATTTTATCGTTAAAAAATTCTGATACTTTAAATCACCTTCAAATTAAAATTAAAATCCCAATAGCTTTACCTAATATTAAAATGATCATTTTCATTAGATATTAAATATTTAAATATTTTTAAACTTCAAAAATTGCTGTAATAAAATAAAAATTGTTTATACTACGAACAGTAAACTTTATACTTGGACTTTTAGGATTTGGATTAAAAGTAGATAAAACAGATTAGTTATCTTTTGTAGGTTTATTCATTTATGGCGTACAAATATGATTACATCAGGCATTCCCATGCAATGACCACTAAGTATCCTATAGTCGGGTTCTCTATGGCCTACAAACTTTTTTCCGTGTTGTGCGCTGTGTTGGCGGCGGCTAAATCAGAAACAGAATCAGAAACAGAAACAGCCGAGCAGAGTAGAGCAGCGGAAACTGTAGCTGAAGTTGAATGGCAGTCTGAATAGACCGCCGGACGGATGGGGAGAGGGAGAGGGGGGATAGGGACGGAGAGATACGGCGATATGGGCTACAAGGAGCCGCCGAGCGAGACGGCCTGCGAGTGCAAAAAAAGGGAATATAAATTGCCTCTTAAATATGGAATAAGTGCGGAAAAGTGTACACCAGCCGACGGCCACCAGCAAACAGCAAACATGCACATAGATAAACTATATAGCTTCTGGCCAAGATAAACAAATACAGATACAAGTACAAACACAAGCGCAAACACACACGCACAGATGGCACAACAACACACTCGCAAACGACTGGAAAAAAAAGGGAAGAATCTGCAGAAGATGAAGCCAAGTTTTGTAACAGTTACAAAGATAAAGCAAAGTGGGCGTGTAATTGCGTATGTATGCGAGCGAGTTTGTCTGCCCCTGTGTGTGTGTTTGTCAGTTACTAGGGGGCGTGGAAGTGGGAGTGGCAGCCACCCCCCGCCCACTTCTTCAGATTTCCCTGCTCATCTTCAGGCTCATCTTCTTTGGCTCGTGTCTCCTTTGTGTCCCCTTTGCATAGAACACAGAATCCTTTGGCAATAGACACATAAATTTTAGCCAACACAACATTTCGATTCAGATTCATTCCCCATTCAAAGCAAATGACTTGGGGGGCGGGGTGATGGCGGTGGGCGGGGTAGTTCGGCATGGGTCCTAAAAGTGTTGAATCTTGTGTTTATAGCCATGTAGATTTCTCACCACTACTCATGTCCCCTAATCTCTTGGCCATTTGTTAATTTTCCACTTTGGATAAGATATATTTTGTTTAGAAAGCTAATGGATACACAAATTTCTATGTTCTCTCCAAGAAGCCTTAAAATAGAAACTATTTTCGCATTTATTAGTTTTGGCTTTCAAAAGTACTTCGTTTTCGGGCTAACGAAGGAAAACTATACAATAATGAATATTCACAGAGTTTCCTAATATTCAAATCATTTTGAATCACAGTCAAATTTCTCTCACAAATAATGTTTAATTAAAAGTCATACATTCTGGAGACTTGACTAGGCGATAAGTTTCAGTTTTCCAAAATATATTGGCTGAGTGCGTATACGTAATATACGAAAAATGGAAGAAATAAAGTTTTTATAAAGGAAATAATTTCAATAAATTGCTCAGTCAATCTTTATTTTATTTAACAATATTTTATCAACTTATTTTTTCATAGAATAATCATTTCCCTTTTTTATTTTTTTATTATTTACACTATCATACTCGACTAATCAAAATGTAGTTATTATTTATTCAGGGATAGCAAACATGCCGAATGAATGTGAATGTTTTTTATCACAAATAGTGCAAATATTGTTGAAAGCTCCGATTAATTTTATTTGTTTTATTAAAAAACGGCGGTGTTGAATTTAAATAGTTAAATTACTAATGCAGCATTAACTGTAATTTAATGTAAATAAATGATTATATTTATTCTGATAACATTTACCTAGTCCCATTTATTTATGTCACATTTCGCCTGACATTTGTTTTTGTTTATTTGTTGACATTCGTTTGATTGTGATTCACACCGCTTATGCGCAATACGCGTTTCAGCTTCGTTAAGAACAAATTGGCTTAATTGATATTTTTTGCGCTATAAACCATTTATTAAAAATCATTATTCCAGCCTGATTTAACAAGGTAAATAAAATTTTGCATAATTTACTTATGGGTTGCCAACGTGCAGAATGCGTAATTATTGAAAAATGTAACTACTTTGTAATTAAAATTTTATGGCGAGTTTCTCTCAATTAAAAATAATATAAAAACGTGTATTAATGCATGAACGAATTAAACTTTTTCTTATTTTAACCAAATTGCAAGATATTGCCTAATTAATTTGATAAAATACGAAATATTTATAAATATACCAGTGTACTCAATTTAATTGTTCAAAGATTTCTCTGAAAGTTAAAGCACATGCTGCGAAGTACTGAAACTCATTTGGTCTAATTAAAATTCCAGTCGTTTCTCTCTCTCCCTCTTAAAGTAATTTCTGCTTGATTAGACACCAGACATCCCTGGGCGAAATTCGATGCTCACACTAACTAAATTGAGAATTCGAAATTAAGAGGAATTCTCCAAGGTGTAGAATGCAATTTTGTAATCAAACATTTAACTCATTTCTTTTGCCACGCTGATTGCCTCCCGCTTGGCTGGCAAAGCGAATGGAGGAGGCAGTCTAATAGAAATACAAAACACATACACAAAGTTAAATAAAAGAATATGATACAAAGGTAAAGCCAAGAGCCGAACAAAGTTCCACCTTATCCCACTGCCAATCCCCGGGAAACTCATCCTCATCTTTATCCACATCCACATCCACCGTTCTGGCCAACAGATCCGTTAACACCACAGGCCACGACTTTTGCTTTTTTCCCCGCCCGACTTGGCTTCTCTGGAGTCCGGGAGCCACACAAAGTTGCCGCCAGCCAGCTCGCAAATATATATATATATGTACATATATATGGATGATATATACACAGGTCCCGCCATGGACACATCGCTTTCATTTTAGGTGCCGCAGAACAGTAAAAAAATCCCCTCTGTACACATTTCAAGCAAAAATTTCAATTAAGACTTTTACTATGAATTCATTTCTGTTTGCCTTCGTGTGTTTATGTGCTGGCTGCGCTATTTAGTGTGTGTGTGCCAGCTTGAACCATTGCCAGGACCGCTGGTAATTTTTCCTTTTCTTGTTTTATGTTTAAGCGAAATTGGTCAACAGTCTTTTGTTTGGCGCGCCGGATGCAATTTTAATCTGCCCGAATGCCAGGCGGACTCGACACACGCACCGCAGGAAAATAGGCAAACGAACCTTCAATGGGTATGATGGATAGCAAGGATGGCAAGGACTCGGTCCTCCGAAGGTTGGATGAAATAATGACTACAAACCACCAACACAGGGGCTCTAAACCCAGACAGACAGACAGACTTACGCACACACTTCAACGAAATGGAAAGAACGACCACATAATATTTTAGTTTTTTGACCCAAAAATGTCAGCGGGACATGAATTATCACTGCCGCCAATGCCAGCCGTCGAAAAACGAGGGGAGGTCAAAGGGTAACAAGAAACTGGATATTGCCAGGAGCAGAGCTTTTGAGAGATACAAGAGATTTTAATCTAGAAAGCTTGTTGAGTTTGGGATATTAGTCAAAGACTAAAATCCTGCAAAGGAAATCCATTAAAATCTTTCTCTTCTTGTTCTTTTAAAGTTTGGCTGAACTTTTAATCAAGGTAAATTATGTGATAAATTATTGGATTTCAGGTGGATTTAAGAGATTTATTATAAATACTTTTTTTTTTACAACTCCATCATTTATACAAATTCGCTAATAATCTAAATATCTAAAATGTATATAACAAAAAACAAAGCTTATATGGAAGTTTTTTTTTAGGTTATCTTTAGAATTTCGTAGGTTATCTTTAGAATTTTTTTACTGAAAAATAAAACAAATTTCTCAGTCAGTATTTCTACGTGTTAAGGCTTAAAAGAAAAAATTGTTATTACCCAAAAGTTTGATGAAAAAAATTTGGTTTGGCCAGAGGATTATTGTTTCACGGAATAAGAGAACCATAATCCTGGGTCAAAAAGAAAGCACATTGACAAAAGATATTCAAAAGTTTTCGCCGCCTGTCCAGAGTCGAAAAAACTCGTTGGATAAACAAATTCGATGAAAAAGGTTACGTAAGGTCAGAGTTTTTATACGGGTTTTTGATATTTCGTACGTATTGAAATGTGGCGGTTGACTTTTTGCCGCTTTGGAAAGTTCTTTAAAAATTCTTTTTGATGGGATTAACGCGGGCCGCACACCAAAAGCCATAGTATACTTTTCGGGGCGAGCGCTTTGCTTCCTTTGATGATGATGACGATGATGGCATTAACCCAAAAGATGGCCAATATCGAAACGGAATACCGAAAAGTGGGCCTAATACGGAGTCGGGCTAATTTCATTTTGAGAACCGCCCTCGCAACGCTGCTGCGATGTTTGCTGTTGTTGTTCGCAGCCACGCAGGTTGCTCTTTGCTTTGCTTCTGCTTGTTTGCCTATGTTTGCCTATGAATAACAAGAAAACCAACAACTACGAGGGCGGGAGGGGAGGTTTTGATAAAGTGGGCGGCTGTGAAAGCGGGAGTGGGTGAGCTCTCTCTTGAGCTCAGGGTGAATGGAAGAGCGGGGCGGCGGAGGCTGCGACGTCAGCAGAGGCTTCTTGAGGCGTTGCAAGGCGACGTCGACGACTGTCACTTTCCAAGAGGGAAAAAATCTGTTTGGGGCGTTTTTATATTTTTTTCCCTTTGCCTTTGCCTTGTGCCTTGTGTCGCTAGGAGCAACTTTGCCTGTACATTTCTTTTTTGCCTTCTTCTTTTGCCTGACTTATTTGGGCTCACCTTTCGGGCTGTTGGTCCTCGTCCTTGGCAAGCTGCTTAATCGTCTTTGTCCCTTTTAACTTTTGCGCCGCCAATTTTCTCCCCTTTTCTTTTTGATTTTTTTTTTGAGTTTTTTCTTATTTTGTTAGTGTTTGTTTGGGCACGCTGTAAACTTCCGCCTAGTTTTATTTCAGTTTTTGGCGTATTAAAATTTAGTTTGACTTTCTTTGGTTTTCACTTTCGCTTTTTCCTTTTGCGGCAGTCCAGTCCCGTTGTATTCAACAAATTGTTCGCGCTTCTCCTTCAGCTTCACCTTCACCTCTCTGTGGGCTCTCTTTCCTCTACACACTCTCACTTGGCGAGGGTGTCTGTGTGTGTGCCGTGTCGCGTGTGTGTTTGGTGTACGGTGTGTGTGCAGCAGGTTTTCACAGTTAATTGAGTCTGCACAGGTTTTTACCACTGCTGGTCACACTTTTTACACTACCTTCGAGGCACTCTTTTTTCACACATCACATCACACACTTGGGCCTTCTATTCTTGTGCTGGCCTTTCTAGGTTTTTCTTGTCCTTCGCCCGTTTTATCCGAGCTCCGTGTCCGTCTGCGTGCGCGTTCGCTCTTGCTCTGATGCTGACACAACGACAACGACGATGCTCCGACTCTAATTGCGTTAAAATATTTTCGCTCCCACAACAACAAAGCTACAGTGCACAGAGAAAAAATCTTCTTAATCTGCAAACAAATTTTGTCGATTAAAAACATATTTATTAAAAAAATCTATATTTTTAACATAAGATTTGTAGAGTGTAGATCGAAGGACCGTGTTCAATTACCACCCCTACCCAAACAATATTTGTTTATTTTTATAGTTTGTATTAAAAAAAAATAAAACAAATAAATAAATACAAAGCTTAGGAAATCCTGCTCTCGTTCAACCAAAAGTTATAATTTAGTTTAAATTTTTTTTTATTTTTGATGTGTTGATATTCAAAAGTATTCTTTTACTATCGACAATAGTTTGTTAAGTCTTCTTAAATAGTTTATCACTTAATTTCATTGTTTCTTTCCGTGTAGAGCAGGAGGAGAGAGAAGCGAAGAGCAGCATCAGCATCCGAATCTGAATCAGAAGCAACAACAACTGCCGCTCTCCAATTTGTCTGATGCTGCTTCTTCTTCGTTCAACTATGGCACACACAGTTCAATTTCAAGTTGAAAAACTTTTTTCGGGTGAATCTCTCTTACCAACACACGCACACACCCGAAACTTTGACTTTGAGCAGCTTTTTGTGAGAGCCGCTCTTTGTGCGTGTGTGTGTGTGATTTTGTTTTCCCATCTAGTTGCTCCTTTGTTGTTGTTGTTGTTGCTGTTGCTCCTGTCGTCGTGAGAAAACGACTCTCGTTCGCTTTTCCCACAAATTTTCGTATTTCGTTTTTGGCGCAAGCCCAGTGTATTGTTGCCATTCGCTATTATTATTGTTGTTGCTCCATTGTTGTTGCCGTGCTGGCATTTTTTGGTCCTTGTTGCGCTCAGCAAGTGAGAAAAGCCACAGGAAGAGCCGAGGTACAGCAGCATCGTCATCCACGTCCACATCCTCCTCCCCATCGTCGTCATCATGAATCGGGCATCGGATTCGGCTGCACGAGGCCGACATCGCGGCCGCCATTCGGTTTCCTCTTTTCCGCCGAGCTTTCGTTGCCACAGGAGCGGAGGGGGGAAGACCGGATTAAGAGGCCCTCCCTTTCCCAATAAAATATTATTTTCTACATTTTATTAAGACAGACAGAAAAGAACAAGGACTTGAACATGTGTGCTACATTAACTGAAAAACAATCAATATTTAAAATAAAAGGCATATTTTAAAAAAAAGATATTTAGAAATGTAAGGCTTTATAAGTTATATCGAATTTAACTAAAATATTTTCGGTTTTTAATAAAGGAATAAACTTTATAATGCTTAAAATATCTAAAACTAAATTTCATGACCTATACATTTTTAATTAATTAAAATGAATTATTTAAATAAAAAAAATCCTCTAGTGGTTTTTAATTATTAACCAATTTAAACATCTCTTTAATGTGATTTAGGGGCTGTCCATATATTACGTAATCACCTTAGGGGGGGGAGGGGGTCATCGAAATGATTATGTTTGATTACATGGGGAGGGGGGGTCTTGCAAAATGATTACGTCATCATTTTATATGTATTTTTCTATTTAAAAAAGTTATTAATATATTAATTTTCCTTCAATTATATCTACAAACTTGGATAGTAAAGCAGAGAAATATTTTTTCGAGTGTCTGGGCGGCGCAAAAGAGAATGTTTAGTGGTTCAATCACACGAAGGATGCGTAATGGCTTGACGAAGAGTATGTTGGAGATAATTTCAGCGTAGAAGAACCGAATGTGCATCTCTGTTTGAATCCACAGTTTAAAACAACAAAATCGAAATTTTTTCTTGGGATTACGTAATCATTGGGGGGGGGGGGGGGGGGGTTGTTTATTGAAAGATTACTTTTGATCACCAGGGGGGGGAGGGGGTCAAAAATCACCAAAAACGTGATTACGTAATATATGGACAGCCCCTTATATGTTTGTCGTTTTTAAGAAATCCTTTTTTTGCTTTCATAAAAATTACGTATACGCAATTACGTATACGTATAAATATTACTACAGATTTTTTATTTCATAAAACCCCCTAAAACACTAGTTTACAGCCAAAATGCTCCCCAGCAATTGATGGCAAATTCTGTTAGTGTTTGACCCCTAGATCGCGAAAATAGCATTAATTTTTTTTTCGATGGCACAGTTTTTTTTTAAAGATTTTTTAAAGTTCGAAATGTTAAATTTCGGACTTTTTTCGAACTTCTTCTTATATCTCGGCAGATATCCACCCGATTGGGCCAGTTTTAGTTTTATTTTAAAGTCAATAGATCAAAGCTCAACTTTGCCATACAGATCAATATGATTGGATAAGTAATGGCAGCGTAGAAACTTGACAAAGATGAAAAATGTGTTTTTTGGTCGACTGTAAGTCGGCTGTATATATCGTAAAAACTCGAAATAAATCCGTTGAAAAATCATAATGGGTACAAACTTAAAGTTTACATCCTACCGAATAAAACATGCCGGATATGGCCCAAATCCAAGGAAAACTGGATTTATGGTGGATTTTTAAAGTTCGGATTTTTCCACTTTTTTCGATTGACAAAGTCCAAATTTAAGATTTATCATAGGCGGCGACATGTAAACAAAAATGAGTGGTGATGGCAGCCGGGTCAAAAAATAGCTAAATCAGATATTTAAAAGCTAGAAATTTATAAAAATGAATTTATTTTTTAAAAATTCTTTAAAAAATATTAAAATTCTTGCGTTATGACTGAGAGTATTTTTAATAAGTAATATCCATCTGGACAATTCATTCTTAAAAAGTAGCTAACCTTAACTTTACAAAAGCATGCTCTTTTTAATAACACAGTGCAACACGAAAAATGTAACCGCAGTTTGGTTTTCAAAACCTGAAAGTACTCATCAATACGAGTTAAACCACATACGGCGTTCTTCTGGCTTAGCTCGCGTTTGGATATTACAGCGATTTAAAGATTTGGTGTAAAAATTGATATATAAATGCAATATGTCTTCAAGTTTCAGGTACGCGTCCTTAACATTATTTTAGATAAAGACATTGAAAGGTACAACAAGTTATTAAATTTGGTTAAAACTGTGAATATAAAATTGTAGACACAAAAACGTGAATAAAACATAGCATTTGGTATTAAAATACAATAAATACAATCTGGTATTTTTCCCGACATTTTGAAGTCTATCTCACGATAGCTGCACTTTTTCTATAAACTTTGTTCAGCATTTGTATTCCTTAGGTTAATACCTATAATAGTCCGGAATACATACAGATAAAATTTCATTCGACTCTTGAGATATAGCGAATTTTTAATTGAAATTTTTAAATCGCTATAATATCCAAACACGAGCTAAGCCAGAAGAACGCCGTATGTGGATTAACTCGTATTGATGAGTACTTTCAGGTTTTGAAATCCAAAATGCAGTTACTTTTCCAAACATTAAAAATGTTGCACAGTGTAAGTACTGCCTTATCAAAAACGAAAAAAAGAGTACGTATTAGAGAAAAAAATAAGAAAATAATGAACAAGATAAAAGAATACACTTGTTTAAATGGTCCAAACACTTTTTGCAATGTGTGTGGTAAATTTATTATGAATAATAAATTTCGACCCTTTGATAGTGAGGTGATAAATCGATATTTCCTCTACTTTCGCATTAAACCAAATCTTGAAGAGGCTTGGACACCGAGGAGAATTTGTGATTCTTGCCGCTTGACACTACTTAAATGGAGCGAAGGCAAAAGGTATGTTTCAGTTTTGGATTTTTTGTTGAAAGGTCCTTCATTGTTTTCTTGACCTAGATGCTACTTGAAGTTTGACACGCCAATGATTTGGAGAAAACCATCTTGTCATGTGACAGATTGCTATTTTTGCCTTGTTCATTATTTTCTTATTTTTTTCTCTAATACGTACTCTTTTTTTCGTTTTTGATAAGGCAGTACTTATTAAAAAGAGCATGCTTTTGTAAAGTTAAGGTTAGCTACTTTTTAAGAATGAATTGTCCAGATGGATATTACTTATTAAAAATACTCTCAGTCATAACGCAAGAATTTTAATATTTTTTAAAGAATTTTTAAAAATTAAATTCATTTTTATAAATTTCTAGCTTTTAAATATCTGATTTAGCTATTTTTTGACCCGGCTGCCATCACCACTCATTTTTGTTTACATGTCGCCGCCTATGATAAATCTTAAATTTGGACTTTGTCAATCGAAAAAGGTGGAAAAATCCGAACTTTAAAAATCCACCATAAATCCAGTTTTCCTTGGATTTGGGCCATATCCGGCATGTTTTATTCGGTAGGATGTAAACTTTAAGTTTGTACCCATTATGATTTTTCAACGGATTTATTTCGAGTTTTTACGATATATACAGCCGACTTACAGTCGACCAAAAAACACATTTTTCATCTTTGTCAAGTTTCTACGCTGCCATTACTTATCCAATCATATTGATCTGTATGGCAAAGTTGAGCTTTGATCTATTGACTTTAAAATAAAACTAAAACTGGCCCAATCGGGTGGATATCTGCCGAGATATAAGAAGAAGTTCGAAAAAAGTCCGAAATTTAACATTTCGAACTTTAAAAAATCTTTAAAAAAAAAACTGTGCCATCGAAAAAAAAATTAATGCTATTTTCGCGATCTAGGGGTCAAACACTAACAGAATTTGCCATCAATTGCTGGGGAGCACACCAAGAATATTATTTTGTAAACTAGTGAAATTAAAGGTTTCCTTACTTGTTTTTAAATACATTTTTTTTTTTACAGTTTTAAATGCATTGTGGAATAAGAAAATAACGGTTCAAGTAATTCACTTTTACCACATCTTCTCATCTAATTGAACCGCTCCTGCTTGAGCGCTCTGTGCCACTCACTGGTATTGTTTTTTGTGTTGCTGGCTCTGTTCCATATTATGGTAGCATAAACGTATATACTCGTACTCGTACCTTGCCTTGCGTACATATAGACATTTTTTTGCGTACTTTCCCGGCTGACTGGCGTTTTGTTCTGCATTGCTGTTGTTCCTATTGTCGTTGTAGGAGGTACGAGTCCTCGAAGTACTTTCGAGCACCCCTTTTTTGTTGATGTTGGCAGTTGACGGTGTTGTTGTTATAACCGGTATTTGTATGGCAAAAAGGGTATATAAGAGTCGATAGAATGTTTGTCACAAGAAGAAGGAGGAAGCATTCTTAGCCTACATATTCGTAGTATCTTCTATCTAAAATATAATAAGCTCAAAGTTTTAAAGAAGCTTTGTATTTCTTTTGAATTGTATTGACTCTAGTTTATTGCGCCCTAAAGAATGCAACACTTTTTGAAGGATCAGAAGGACGGGTATTCTAAAGTCGGATCAGTTATTCTTGCCATTCCTATGTGTTTTTGTTCTTCCTTAAGGAGGCGGTATCCTCGATTGTACCTGGGTCTGGTGATTTGGCTCCGCTCTTGTTGTGGGTCGCCAGTGTTGAGGGCTGAGATGTTTGCCTTGTTTTTCCACGGGCGACTGTCTGAAGTGCAAATTTGCTTTAATTATTCCACGACAACAACGGCAGCATTTGCAACGGGTTGTGACTCAAATTCAGACACTAGCCTGTGGACCTTCAAGCAGCAGACGCCCACATACATCCTTTAGAGTGGACCAAAGTTTTAAAGTCACAGTTCCTTGGGATCTTTAATTTCACGTTGAATAATTTTGCAAAATGCTTGTCTTAGTAAGAATAAAGTATACTGATGGCATGTGCACATGGCGTATGAGTGATGGGCTTTAAAAACAATGAAACGAAAGTTATTCTGGCGTCTTCAGAACTTTTCTACTATAAAAATAAACACATTTAATCTCACAATTTTGTAAATTTTTTTTATAGCTTTTTTAAAACTTAAACCTTGAAAAAGTGGTACACCCTAAGAATCACATATGAACAATGCAAAATATTTAAATCGCCTTTCAAAATAAAATTTGTACCTTTAGATTTTGTGACATGATTCTTTTGTATTAAATAAAAATAAACGTAGTTCTTAGAAAGCAAATGTATGTTCTTGGAAGTGTCTTCGGACTGAGGTTCACCCCAATGGACACATTTCAGTGGCTGGCGGCGACAACGACAACAACACTTACTTATGCACCCCCCGCCCGCGCAGGACTTACCGCCCCCCGCAGGGAGGACTCGTTGCGACATTGAGTGACACCTTGCGAGCGTATCACCGCAGTTTCTCTCAGTGCACGACCCAGACATGACACTAGCCGGGCTTCCATCCAACCAAGCAACCATCCAACCAACCGAGCAGGCTCCTCTTGGGTGGCTTCGTCGCATTTGATGCTTGACATTGTTGGCAGTCGATATTGGTTGTAATTAGCTTTAATTGAAATTGCTCCATTCCCGTCCGCCGCGGCGATCCCGGATATGTATGTGTCTCCTCCGTCGAGGGTGTGTGGCCCCGTGATTTGGGTTTTAATGGGGAAAATGTTTGTAATTTTGGCAAAGTTAATTTATGGGGATCCCGGGACCCCAAACAAATCCCTGACCCAGCTACATTTTCAGCCGCCACCTCGGTGCTGTGACGCATTTTACGGTTGCCGCTTTGCCACTCAAATAATTAGAGAAGTTCGATGCGAAAAGTTTATACATTTCTGCAATTTTGCGGATTGTTTGAATTCAATTGATTTCGGCCATTTACTGCAGCAAATTGGTGTGAGAGTGCGAAAACAATATGCATATAGAAGGAAAATAGGTAAATATATTGCCGGAAATTAGATAAACAAATTTACAATAAATATTAAATGCCAGGAGTGAAATCAATTTTAATGGCATGCGGGTAAAGTCACATTTATGCAATAATTTCTCTACTGAAAATGACAATAATAATTTTAGCCAATTAAATCAATAGAAAGCACATTTTTGCGTCTGTTCAAATTGTTTTTGGCTTTTTTGGTTTATAATAACTGGTATCATGTACTTATATAGCTCTAATCACAATTAGTTTACCCAAGTGAATTGCAATGGAAATCTTTGAAGAGTTTATGGACATAAACACAGTTTATGGCGCAGATATCAAAAGGAATACTACTATTCTCTGTCTGCCAAATAAAGTCGAGCACTTTTATCAGTTTTGGATGTATCATGATTTGTCAGTAAGAATTAGGCAAGGTAAATAGACCAAAATTCAATTTCAATTTGGGTTTTATGCAAATGGTAACCAAATAAGCAGACAACTGTGTGCGTGTTTGTTTATTCCAAATGATTAATCTGGATAAATATTTGGGTATTAGGAAGCTATTAGAATTATTGATAAGCATGCTGATTACTATAAAGTTGAATCAATTAGACCGTCAATTAACAAGTTCACCTGCTTCCGCGCTAAATTCATTGTGTCTCAATTACCAAATCCCTCGAAAGTTGATCGAATGATAGGTAAAACATAAAGTCGCGACCATATCGATGGGAATTGATTAGCTCGGCCATAAAGCCATCAAACGCTTTCGATTTTCGATTGATTGAACGCCTGAAGACTGACTAATTAAAGAAAAACCAACCTTTATCTCGAGTCATCAATCATTATTTATTGCATACTTTTTCGTGTCATATATTGGGCTATAATAAATAATGTATTTTCACAGCGCCGAGTACAGTTGTACAGTTATGACATTGCATTCGCCATGGTAAATTCTGAATTGAATTTATAGCCAGCTAGCAAATCTATATGTCAAGTGGCTTGGGAAGCGTGGAGGAAATTATTTTGTTGACCATTTTATTGGTCGTAGTATACCTTCGGTTGGAGATATGGCAATGCAGTAGCAAAGAGCTATGGCTTACACCATTGGCTACCGATCGACTTGATTTACGCCCTATCCACCTTCATTTTCAGGTGGGTGGATCAAATCGGATGGGATCGCACAAGAAGATAAGCAGGAAAGACTTACAGCGATATAGTGCTTCGGGCTGCTCTTCGGGATTCGGAGAATCGGAGAGTCGGAGAGTAAGAGAGCGGTTTCAATTCGATTCAATTCTTTCGACTGTGTCTACAGACCTGCGTGTGTGTGTGCCTATAAAACGCTTGCAGGAATTTGCAGCGATTTAGTCGTCTTTTTAACCAGGTTGCGGATCGTCTTCGCCTCAGTTTTCAGTTTTCCATACTCATGGATCGCGTTGTGTGAATATGAAAGTAAAAGTTTGCGCAGAACGACTACTGCTGAGTCTTAATTAATTGACAACACCCACTCTTCCGAGAAAAGAAAAAGTGAAGTAGAAATTAACGAGAACAACGAAAAGTGACAAAGTGCCCAAAGATTTGAGACATCAACGAAAGTTGTCTAATTTCCTGCCCGCCATCTGAATACAAAGTAGGTTTCCCCCACCGCCGCCCTTTCAACTTATTCCCACCTTCGGGTTCAGTGGCTGTAATAAAGTAAATACTTTAGATATTTCACATTTCTGGCTGTACGTGTTTTTTTTGGGGACACCAATTAAATGCCAGAAAAAAAAGCGCACAAGTGCAAATGCAAATGCAAATTACACTCGCTTATGATTAAAACGCCCGCTTGCGACTTTGAGCTGTTATTAATTTGGTTCATATATTTGACTTTATTTACGTTTTGTTGCCCATTTGCATATTGGCCGAAATTAATGAAATGTGAATGATTTCTTAATGAACTCGAAATGAATGCATAAGAATATTTTATTGCATGAGGAAAATCAATTTGCAGTGCTACCAATTGTATCATAATTTAAAATTTGTTTAATCGAGCATCTCAAGCGGGTTAAGCCTATAATGTAAGCAGTGAACGAGTTTCAGAACGCATTAATTTGTATCGGAACGGGGAAATGATAAATGCGAAATAAGAATGAAATAACTACGCAGTGCGTGGAACGGTATATGATGATTTCTTCATTCCTGAATAGAAAAAAGGGGTTTGTAATTATTATATTAAATTCCGGAAATTTAATTTAAAGTAAATAAAATATCTAAATTTTTTATCGATTTTAAAAGTATAAATGTATACATTTTTTGTTTCCGTGCACTCAAATATAACTATATCCAAACCAGATCAAACAGTGCCGCGTGCCAAAAAATCACTTTTATGGTGTTGTAAAAGTACCAACTTTATACCTCGGATCCATCCAAAATACTCATGATTATGGTTCAGAACTCATACGGCTTAGATAAACAAAAGAAGTTTTACCCAGAGAACGTTGATAAGGCGGGCCTACTAAATGTAAAGGAAGTACATGCATAATTAAAAGAGAAACCCAGAACGAATCTTATCTTATGCCTCGAAAATTGGGCCAATAAACACTTACCACAATTAGCAGTTGTCAACGCGACTAATGACAAAGGCCAAAGCCAGACAAAACGAGTGTAGAACAGAGTGAAGTGGATCCGACTGCGGATTACAGATATATTGATAATGTTTTAATAAACAATTCCGAGCAATTGAGGGAGATAAACGAAAGTCCCCATATATAGGAAACCACCTGAGTCGAAATCCCAAAAACAAGACAGGGGAAATCGAAAATGAAAACGAAATCGTAACCGAAACCGAAACCGATCATATAGAAATAACATTCATGGCTGATTGATATTCGAGTGGAGTGGGTCTGTTAATGAAACACTCGTAAGTGGAGTAATCACACATATTTCGCGATCCGATCGCAATCGTGAAACCAATTCAAAAAGGGGACCCGGCCCGATCCCGTCTGCGTATTTAGCATTCGGAATCAATCACAATTCACACTTCGCCACACGGTAGTTGGGGTAGTAGGGCAATACAAGCCAATTAACTCATCCGGGCGGTACGATAAGGGGTTCCCGAGCAGCTACCGCCACCCACCACCGCCCACCTCCCCTTATCGGCCCACGAACGATAGCCATTCGATTTTTATGATCGGCTCACTCAAGTGTTTGGTGGATTTTTATTTTCCTTTTTACTCGATTTCATCTTTATGGCTAAATCTTTTTCGGTATATCAGTATAGCGCCCTTTCCTATCGACGGTGTTTGTCAGATAAGCCGCGAACATATTATATTATACGGATTTTCTACATGCTGCGATCAATCATCGAAAAGTCTTTTATATTTGCAATAAATTAATGCAAATATACAACCTGAGATAACTTTGTGAAAGCTTCGCCCCGAATGGCTCCAACGAAATCCGACTGCAATAAAAGATTCGACTGATGCCATCTACCACTTGATAACTTCAATCGAGCTCTATTTAAAGAATTCTCCTTAACTTTGTCCAGGAAAGGCACAATTGATCAATTGAACGGCGTAAATGGAGCTGTAAGTTGGAGAACGTCTTCTTTGACGTCAGCCTGAAGTTAATCAGTTAGGAAACAAAGCGTGGTAATAAACTCGGTTTTATTGATAACCAATAAAGAGTGCTTTGAACTTCGATCGATGGAAAATTATAGGCACTTTGAAGACATAAATAAAAATATTTGATTTATAGAAAGTATCGTAATTTGGAAAATTACATTGCTTAGTAGACACTGGATCAAGAAAAAATTAAAATTAAAATGCTGTTTTGAATTTCTGGCTATATTAACTTCACATCATATGTTGTTTTATATATGTTTGAGTAATTTGCATGGGACAGCTCTTCGATGAGTGAGTGCAAACCGCTGTGCTACATCGTACGTGCGCGGCAGAGGCTAAGCAGAGCTATGCCCGTTTAATGGGTCGCTGCCGACCGCTGGTTTAAAACAACTAAAACACATGTTTGAAACAGATCATCTAATCTAAGTTATTAAAATAAATATAAAATCCCATTATGACTACTCAGCAGAAGATAAATAAAGAATGAGAAATCTATTACATTTACAAGCATTGATTCATTCAACAATCGTCATAGCTATGTTTAATTAACAGTGCCCTAAAACTGGCTAATCGTAACCGGAAAAAGCCCAAGGGAGATTAGCCAAGTGTCCAATATCATCATATCTGCCAGTCGGCCACATGTGACTCTGAGTGATAACGATCCGTATAAATAACCAACTAAATTTTCCCTCCATTTGAATTCGTAGTGATTCAAGTGAATTGTTCTCAAAATTTACACGCTCCCTGCCCTCAAGTGCTTAGGGGATTAATTGTGTAAGAATGCGAAACTTATTATCTCCTTTGATTATCTATCATTGGGCAGTTTGCTAGCAATCGATTAGATTAGTACAATAGCAAAGGCAGTAGGAAGAACAACAGTGCCAATTACAAAAGCGAAATCGTAGAACTCAAATGCGTTTGGTGTCTGGCCAGGTTGGAAAGTGAATCACGTCACCGGTAGCTGATACTAAGCCACCTCCACCTCCAACATTGTTTCAAAATCGGTGTAAAATGTAAATGCTTTTGGCCCTCATTTGGCTATAACCATTGTGCAATGGGGCTCGAAGTGTTCGGAAAAGAAAACCTTTTGGGCCAAAAATGGCTTGGCAGTGCTCGTGCTAAGTAATCCGGCCTCTCCAGCTCTTCAGCTCTCCAACTGCCCAACAACCGCTCCGGCCAACTGACCCAAGCTAACTAACTGCTTCGAATTTGCTTATGGCTCGGCCAATCCGATCAGGCAAACATGTCACGTAGAATCATTCCTCGCTTCTGTTCATTCGTTGGCAATGCAAAAGGTTTTTTGGTGTGGGTGCAAAAGGCGGTGGAACGGGCTGGACGGAGGGGAGCAACCTCCGGCAAGGTCAAAAAGCGGCAAAAACCGATGAAAGCAAAGCTGAATGCAAAAATAATTCTCAAGGATTCTCAGGAAAATTCAAGAAACCCTAAAGATCAATTAGCTGCATTATTTAATCCAAAGGGCTTTAATAATTTGTAATCCGCTAAAATCCCTAAGCTGAATGAAATTTATGATTACTAAAAAGTTTTTCAAGTAGGGAAAGGAATGCCGCGTTAAGTTTGTAAAAAATTTAAAATCTAATCACAATAAAAACAAACAACTTTAATAATGAACCATTTAAAAAAAATTTTTTTTTATTTAACAGTGTTTAAAATTGTTTAATTAATTTAATTAATTAATTTTTTAAATAGATCTACCTTAGGTTACAAAAAGAGCATACTTTTATCAGAAAAAGCTGAAATAATCTGTTCTTTTCCTTTGTCCTTAAATTAGTATTTTTAAAATAACAATATAAAAGTGGTTTAAATTCCTTTGATAAATAATGGAAAACAATAAATGTAGGAAACCAATAATAACAAGCTTAAAAACCCAATTTAAATCTTAATACCCAAATTAATTGCCTAGCGGTGGCAGAGGATTCCCCCGAGTTATTCACCCTACAGATGACCTGTAGACGGGCATTCAGTTAGCCCATTGGTGCACACTTACGGTTATATAGCCAGATATATTTGCTTATATATGTCTTAAAGCCCCAACAGATGACACACGAATGCTAATTAAGCCGCTTTGTTCGCCATTTGTTCGCATGATAGCACGTGACGATGATATGCCGATGATGATGATGATAATGATGATGATGATGTGTCGAAAAGTTTGTCAACTCCGGTCTGTATGATACCAGACACGCGTCAATTAGAGCCCCGAGCCCCTCCAAAAAAAAAAAAACAAAAAACAAAGTCACTTGAATTTTGAGCCATCGCTCCAGATTAAAATGGAGATGATGACCGAAAAGTGCCTGCGGCATTCGTACGCCTCCTGGGGTGACTGTCCAAGCATAAATATTGTCTAAAACAATATTATCACAGCAAATTACTCATATCAATAGCGGTTTTTTGTTGAATCGGCGCTAATTAGATGTGAAAATTGAAAACATTGAGCGTGGCTGGGCAATTATGCAGTTGTGATTGCAAATAGACTTTTTCCTACCTTCCCAACCTTCCTGATATCTACTGTCGCTCTTCCCCTTTTCTCACCATTTAAGTCTATATTTAGTGCTCTAATCAGAGCGTGAATAAAGTCAACATGTTGCACATTGTTTAATGACAAAGTAATTGTAATGAATAAGATCAATGTACTTGAATAGCGGGTTATTATATGCGACATGGTATCGGAATTTCTTCACCCTTCAAGACTGTGGTATCATCTCAATTTCCTTTGGTTCCTGATGGTTCAAAAAGCTTAAATTCAATCTGTTCGCATTTCAGACAGACTTGTCACCTGCTATTTGTGTGAACCATGAATTAGCAAATTGAATAACGCAACTTTTAAACAACTCCAGGGGAGGAAAAAAAAAAACGATTTTAAATCAACAAATTTGCCAGGCAACCAACATGCCTGTGGCTTTGTTTGATTTCAGCTAACGAACCGCATGACTTGATGTCACATTTTGTTCTCCTCGCCGCAGAAGCGGAAAAAGTAGCAAAAACAACGGAAAGCCCCGAAAAACAAATAATCACCAAATGTATAAAATAATCAATTCAGCCTCATTATTTCGAGACGTCTCGACGCGCCGTTTGAAAACAAAAAAAAAGGGGAGGAAAAGGGGCAGAAATTAAACCGAGCTCACGTGAATTTATTTAGATAAAACGCGTCATAATTGAACGTCAAACAAAGGGTTAAAAAAACTTCTTGGTCATCAAAGCGAGAACCGACCAGGTTTTTACATATTCATAGGAAGAGATATGAGTACATATCCATATCACAGACCGCATATCATGTGTCTCTTTCGGCCCGGGTGATATAATTAAAGCTAATTGCTGTTAATTTTTATTGAGGTTTTTAGAAGTTTTTACAATATTTATTTAATATTTACGTTAGTCTTTAACGTTTTCACAAGTTCACAAAGGCACTTAAAAAAAAGAACTATTAGAGATTGTATTTATTTTATTAATTACAGTATTTAGTATTTAATGTTTAGAGGTATAAATAAACATCATTAAAAAATATTAGAAAATTCAACTCACAAGGTTAGTTTTAATCATTTAAAATAATATGCAGATTTTAAAATATTGTTGCAATCTTAAAAAAAATTAAAAAATGTGAATATTATCAAAAATAAAGTTAGGTACAGCTTAAAAGATTGTTTGTAATCATTGCGAACACATTTGCATATCATATACATATATTAAATTTAATAAAAAAATAATTATATTAAACTTGAAAAACTTGAACAGTTAAAAAGTATATTTTTATAATCCTCAGTTAATAAATAAATAAATACCTATATTTGGCGAAACAAAAATTGATTGTGTCTCCATTACCTTTTAAATAACTATACATACTACCTTCCTTGACTTTGTTTGGCTTTCCAATTAGCGGCTCGCCATTTCCCTCAGTGTACTCGGCAGGTGTCTGTGTGTGAGGGCCTCTGTGAGTGTGTGTGTCCGCCTGCAGCTGGCGGAGTGCCACCGAGTGGTAATGAATTTATTTCATTGCTAAACGTCGAACGAGATAGTTGTAAAAACTCGCGTATCGCTTATTAATATTTTTATACTTTTGATTCGCAACGGCGTCAGATGTTCAGTGTAAGATTTAGGGCCATTAATCTAGCCATAAAACCATCCAACGAGTAACGTTAACTGATTGTAAACTTCGATTCGCCAGAGCCATAAGACGATGACGGCCACGGGAGAACCAGGAGCTCGCGAGGATCCCTATCCCTCTGCCGGCGGGGCTCCGGCGACCATAACCACGCCGACGACCATAATCGCTCCAACCCCTATCCCAGTGCCCAGCGATGTGCCCATGCCCAATTCGAATGGCAGTGGCAATGGAAATGGCGCTGGCAATCACAAGAGCACCATTGTCATCGATAGCCAACCCAAGCGGCGGGTCAGCATTATTTCCGATCCGCCAGCGATCGGCGGAACTGGAGGTCTCGGCGCTGGATACGATAATCCCGCCTATGAGCAAAATCCGAGGCGTAAAATTTCACAGGTGAGTGGAACGGGAGAGGTTCATTAGACGCCGGCGATTGCGATCAATTCGGTTGATGGGTGCATCGTAAAAACGGATTCTAGCTAATCTCCTAATGAAAAGATATATGGGCATACGTTTCGAACTTGTGCTAGCGATAACAGTTCGTCATTCAGTTGGAATAACGTCGATTCGTATTCCCATCGCAGACTTCCACGCACTCGCACACGGATATTGGACCGGCGCGAAGGAAGAGCATTCTGAAGGATACCGTTCCCCATGACAACGAAAGTGATCGGGTCTCGACTCATAGCTATGGTAAGTGGTAGAATCCGTGATCAAAAAATCTCAGCCAGAAAACCAGTTTATCAGTGTAATTTCGACATTATTAACTCCATTCAGTTATATCTATTATTTTTTTTAAATATTAGGTTGTCAAAAAAGTCCAGCGGTATTTTTATTTTATTATTTTTTTCTTTTTCACATCGAGCTTTTAAGTGACTCAAAGCTTCTTCAAATGGTTTATAACGGCTTGATGACTTAAGCCAAGCTCTTGACCGATGCTACGGCTACTACTATGCCGGTTTTATCGCAATTTTCTACGACAGGCCTTCCTTCTTCGTTGTGCGGTGGAAATGGAAACAGTATTGTGTCCATAAACTGCACAAATTTTATTGGCGGCTTGAGATGCATTTTTGCCTTTATCGTAGTAGTACTGTAAAATATGCCTTATTTTCTCTTTGATTGCAACGCTATAACTCACGAACGACTTAAAAGAAACGACAATCAATCAAACACGTGTTAGCGCGTGAAATGAGCTTTCCAAAAAGGTATAGCATGAACCGATGCGACGAATAAAACTAGAACTACGCGCTTGCAGCGACAGCTAGCTAAAATACCGCAAGACTTTTTTGACAACCTAATATTTTGATATTCCTAAAATATGTTCTTTTTGTCTGCGGCGTACATTGTCTACTCCTAAGTTTTCACGCGTGCAGTTGTGTATTTCCGCAGCGGTCACGTTTTTAAAATTCTATCTCAGGCGCCTGAATAAACTACCTACTAAATTCTTAGGAAAACGTGCTAAAATGAGTATATAATAATAAATATATGCTGCGTACTGAATTGACTTCGAAGCTCTTAGCCAATTTGTATTCTAATATTGTATGTAAAATATTCAACAATTTCAAACAAGCTCTAAATAATATTTTTGTGAATCACACAGATTTCAACACATGGAGTACCTACATATACTTAATGTGTTGCTCCTAAAAATGATAGGAAGTTTCCTATTAAGCCAGCGCCTCATTGTCGCGGTCTCGTTGAGATTGCGGGCTGAATTAGCCAGTTGAAAAATGCAAATATCTCAAGTTCGACCGACTGTTTGATCGGGGGCTATGGTTCTGCGTCTATTTCATTTTCCAGTTGACATTATCAATTAGCGAGGCGGGCTCTACCAATTCCGAATATTATTGCGTAGGTCTTGCCTTTGACGTACGCAATCAAGTATGCCCCATCAATATGATATTATGCCCCTAGTTATCACCTAATTAGAGATCCATGATGGCTGACGAGATAATTTTCTTGAGGCCTGAGGTAAACTGGGAACTAGGTGCTTCCGTATTGATAATACATTCATTAATGGCTACGAGCCTTCTTGTTTCACAGAAAACTATCGACAGAATGCGCTGGACGTGCTCAATGCGAAGTACAATGGCCACCAGATGGGACACGCCTCCGGGGGCGACAGCAGCAACGGCGGGGCCAACTACGTGGAGGAGTCCTGGATGTACACATTCTGCCTCAAGTGCCGTGGCGAGGAGCCATCTGCGTCCTGGGAGCCGCCGTTCTGGCAGAAGATCTTCCCCTACCCACTGTGTCCCACCTTCAGGACGGTATCTCGCCTAGTTTCCATTATACTGATTGGTAAGTAAAGTATTCAGAATGGTTGTAACAAGCTTATGTTTCCACTAGTTATCTCAAATACCACTAGGTAGGAAATGTAGGAAATTGACAATTTACTTAGTAAACTAACGATGGTATTTTCTAGCGGAATTAACAAAAAAGATATTTTTATTACGGATTTTTAAATTTACCTACTTTTTACAAGATTTTTAAACTCCAGACTTTTTTATGACTTAAAGAAATCGGATAATAAAGAAAACTCTTATGACATCATAACTTTATTAATCGGAACGATTTAATTCTTAGATTTTAACCTAGAGAGTTTTAAATAAATTGTATCGAATATTTTGATTTTATTATCATAGTTTACAAGGTGTTATCCTATTTCATTTATATGAGATATATAATACCCGTTTCCTAAATTACAGGTGTCCTTATCTGGGTCACGGCCTTTGTGATTATTGGCGACTCTGCTGCCCCTGGAGGACAGCTTTTTGGTCTGGTCGTTCTCACTGTTGCCGCTAATTTCGGTGGCTACCTGATATCGCTGACTACCTTGCCGCGTCTAATTGGAATGCTCTTGGTGGGCATACTCTTCCAGGTGAGCGCTAAATATGCACCATTTAATAACCCTGTAAAAATAATAATTTGGCCACATTAATCATTTAAACCAATTATTCAAACGAAATTCATAATTTAAAAAGGTCAAAAAAGGAAGATTTTTTCGACAAAATACTAACTGGCATACTTGTCGTATGAGTAATTTTTTTACAATCTTAAAATAATTTTTTTTACACATTACGTTATCTAAAATTGCATTTTATCTCGTCAGCCTATTAAATTTAGACTCACTTTTAGTACATAACACTAAAAAATAGTTTGTTTTTATACCCGTTACTCGTAGAGTAAAAGGGTATATTGTATTCGTGCAAAAGTATGTAACAGGTAGAAGGAAGCTTTTCCGACCCTATAAAGTATATATATTCTTGATCAGCATCACTAGCCGAGTCGATCTAGCCATGTCTGTCTGTCCGTCTGTCCGTCTGTCCGTCTGTCTGTCCGTCTGTATGAACGCTGAGATCTCGGAAACTATAAAAGCTAGAGGTATGGTATTTGGCATGAAGATTCTTGGAGTTCCTACGCAGCGCAAGTTTGTTTCCAGAAGGTGCCACGCCCCCTCTAACGCCCACAATAGCTTATACACGATTTTAAAAATTTGAATATTTCGGAAAAGTAGGAATGCAGTTTTGTTGTGTTTATCAATACCTATCGAAATGTAGAAGAAATTTTTTAAATCGGACCATTCGTTTAAAACTTATGCCTGATCAAAGTTTTTATATCCCTCGCACTCCCTTTAGCTGAGTTACGTTTATTAGATAGTCGGGACACCAACCCGACTACAGAGTTCGCACTCCCTTTAGCTGAGTGACGGGTATTAGATAGTCGGGACACCAACCCGACTATAGCGTTCTCTCTTGTTATACTTATTTATCATCAAAAATAAAAATTGTTCTTAATTTTATAATTCTCAGAACGTGGGCTGGGCGAATATCGATGGCGACTTCTCCAAGGTAACGGCCCACCTGCGCAAATTCGCGCTCACCATAATCCTGACTCGAGCTGGCCTCGAAATGGAGCCGGAGGCCTTCAAGAAGGTGTACAAGACGATCCTAAAGCTGGGCATCATTCCGTGGTGCGTGGAGGCCGTTGTGATGGCCGTGATGTCGCACTTCCTGCTGGACCTTCCCTGGATCTGGGCCTTCCTGCTGGGCTCCATCATTGCTGCCGTTTCGCCGGCTGTGGTGGTGCCCTGCCTGTTCCGGCTGCGAACCAAGGGCTACGGCGTGGCCAAGGGTATTCCCACACTGGTGGTGGCCGTGGCCGGAGTGGACGATGCCCTGTCGGTGGCCATTTTCGGCATCATCAGCACGGTGATGTTCTCGGACAAGGGTCTGGCCTATCAGATCGCCCAGGCTCCCGTTTGCATCCTGGGCGGCTTGGGCTTTGGTGTCGTCTGGGGATCGCTGGCCCGCATCTTTCCGGAGAAGGGTGACGCCTATGTGGTGCCGCTGCGGACGCTGCTCCTCTTCACTGGCGGCCTGATGGCCATTTACGGCAGCGAGGAGCTGGGCTTCGAGGGAGCCGGACCCCTGGGCGTCGTCTTCGCGGCCTTCGTTTCGAATCTGTTCTGGTGCAAGGACGGCTGGGATGTGGAGGACAATCCGGTGTCCACGGCCTTCGAGATCTTCTGGATGATCTTCGAGCCGATTCTATTCGGCCTGACCGGTGCCACCGTCAAGATACGCGAGCTGGACTCGCACACGGTGTCCATTGGGGCGGCCTGCATCTTCACGGGCGCCATTCTCCGCATTTTCACCACGGCGGGCATTGCCTTCGGCGATCGCCTCAACACCAAGGAGAAGTTCTTTGTGGGACTGTCGTGGATGGCCAAGGCCACGGTACAGGCCGCCCTCGGTCCGGTGGCCCTGAAGCATCTGGGCGACGACGCCACCGATGAGGAACGCAACTGGGCGAATATTGTGCAGACGATCTGTGTTTTCAGCATCGTGCTAACCGCTCCGCTCGGAGCTATTCTGATCTCGGTGACGGGCACCAAGCTGCTGACCAAGACCAAGCAGCCGCAGGATCTCAGCGGCTGGCGACGCAGCCATCGACCCTCCATCCGCGACATCAGCATCATCGACGAGGAGGAGGAGCGCGAGGATCCGGAGATCCCCGAGGACAAGGAGACGCACGACAACACGCTCAACAACGCGCACATCCCCACCATTTCCTACACCTACAACACATAGTCCCGTCCCGTTGTGTCAAGAATAATGTTGATTGTTTTCTTATTGTACACTAGTTTAAGCGGACACTGCAGTTCGAAATAAATGAATAAGTTAATGAACGACGAAGTTCTGATTAATGGGTCAAGGGATGAATATAAAGGGATTTTGTACATAAAATTGTATATTACAGTTGGAATAATATAACAGAATTGGTTAATATATTTGTATAGATCTTTACTATTCCCATTTCCCTAAATTTTCGTTAGTCTATTGATAAGTCTATAGTGTGTTTCAAAAATATTTCTTTTTAATTACAAGAAAAACATACATTGTTAACAGCTAAAGAAAACTCTTCCTTTTCCAAACTTAAAGATATTTTTGCACCGGCTCGCCCAGAATTGTCTCCAGCTCTTGAACAGCGCTGCGTGTATTCTTCTCCACGCGCTGGTGCTCGTCCTCCAAGAGTTCGGCGATAAAGGGAACCGTCTCCGGTAAGAGGGGGGCATAACTTTCTCCGAGCTTTCGGGCGATGGCAACGCAGCTGTTGAAAGCCAAGATCCGCACTTCGGGCGTTGGTGTGCGGGTCTTCAGGAGTACTTGACTGTTGAGCTGCTTCCACATCACATCGTTGGTGGCCGCCGCCAGCTGGGCGATGCTGTTGCTAAGAACTTGCTGCAGTGGGTCATTGCCCAGGACCAGATCGTTCTCCAACTGATTGACCAACGGCGGCATCAGAGCGTTGAATCGGTGCTCGTTGATAAAGTCCTCGCTGCAGTACAAGAAAACGTGATGCAGAGTGTTCAGTATGGCCGTCAGCAGCTCGACATCATCTTCCGGCTCTCCGGCTTCGAACTCCGGGCGAATAGAATTGAGCTCCGTCAGCAATTTCGAGGAGTCTTCGACAAATTCACTGGCAAACAGCACAAACAGGGACTTCAGAGCCTCGGCGATCCGGTTGGTCAGCAGGAAGTAGGTGAGACGCGTTTCCCTGGAGCTGCTCTCCAGCGCCCACTTGTGCACACGGGCGTACATGGGTCGGAAGCTCGTCTCGGACAGCTTTAGGATCCATGTGACGAAGGTCTCAGCGACGGCGGCCTCCACATCCGAAACCACCTGCCTCTGCAAATTGCGTCCGCGTACCTGCAGTCGGAAATCAAGCGCTTGCAGGAACAACTCGCTGAGAGCATCCTGAACCGGCTGCAATTTAGCCGCTGTATTGTGTCGGATGCTCTGGAGCAGCAGCTGCTGCATCAGTTGACCCAACTCGTCAAAGGCTTGCTGCTCCAACAGACTGGAGAAGGACTTGGCGCAACTGGGAACCAGAATGCGCACCTCCACGCCCTGGGCGACCGCTGTCCAAACGTCGGCAAGTCGCTGCCTCAACGCCTGGGTGCGTTTATCCTGCAGCAGCAGTGGATTGTCTAGTTGCACCGATAGGCGCGCCAACGCCGCAATGATGTCCACCAAATAGGGTCCCAGGAATAGCGGCAAAGCCTTAAACAGCTTGTGGAGAGCTTGAAAACAAGAGGGAAAATGTTGGTAAAGGAATAGTTCCAAATGTTATGTCAGGACCTACCTTGAACCAGGGTGAAGCAGACGTAGTCCGGTGCCTGTTTGAGCGTGGCCATCTGGTGAACCTGTTCCTTCAGCAGCTCCGTGAGCTGTGGCGCAAACTTGGGCAACTGGGCTAGGGCGTGGGCCTTGAGACTGGCACAAATCTCGACGAGGGTCAGCACTACATTGCCCACCACGGCCTTGGGCACGTTTGCTCGCCGTTTGGTGATCTTGGTCAGGATGGCCAGCAGGTTGCGACACTCTTCGATAAACTCGCGTCCATGGCGGAGGGCCAAAAGCTGCAACGCATGCAGAGCAGTCTGTTGCAGCTTAGCCTGCTGCGCACTCTTGGAGCCGCCCTCCAAAATACCATTGATTATCTCCTGCAACGGCGCGAAAAGCACCCCAAAGTGTTCGGCGGCCGATCCCGTAAAGTAATCGCTGGTGGGGCCCAACTTGGTCACTAACAAGTCCAACACCTTGATGCGCACATACACATGATCGTGCTGCAGTAGCTCGGTGATTACGCTGAGGAAGTGTTCCGGTGCCAGTAGCCCGATGGCGTTATCCAAAACGTCGTGAGCATGGTTGCCCAGCACTCGCCAGAACTTATCCAGATAAGGCGTTTCGGTCCCCGATTCCAAAGCTGCATTTACCACGCCCACAAATGCGAGCGTCTTTAGGATGAAGCCCTGATAGTGGGGCAGTAGTGTACGGGGATCGGGCACTTTCATCTTCTCCTTCCATTCGTTACAGCTGCTGATTCCAGACAGAAAGTCCATGATGAGGTACTTGTAGTGACGAAGCTCCTTAAACGTTCGGGTCCGCACGTCAAAGAACTCTGCTTCCGTGGATAAAAGGGTTGAGCCGGTGACCTTCTCAACTTCTATCTTCTTTGCCGGCAACTTGGCCATGTATTCCAACAGATGGATGCAGGTCTGCAAGGCCACCGTCGGATCCTCGAACATCAGTGTTACTTCACGGGCAAAGTCCAGTCGCGACTTGTCGGTGGATACATTTTTCTTTTTGGCTTCCTCCAGACGCACTTGCTTCTCGAACACAATGCACAGGAACTGCCAGAGATGCTCCTTGGGTTCGAGGACGCGGAAAAGGGTAGCATAAAGAGGCAATCTTCGATGGGCCGGCACATCGGTGCACATATCGGCAAACACCTTGAGCACAGGTATAACCAGCTGTCTGTGTCCAGTATTCAGCAGCAGGATGGGTATAATAGACTCGACCACATTGTGAACTATTTGCAGGCTGAAGGCATCGTCGTGACTCGCCACCCTAGAGCCCACGAACGTAAAGATCTCGACAATCTTGTCCAGCACCTGTTGCGGATACATGCCTGCGCAGTGGGTCAGGAAGAGCAGGGCGTGCTGCTGAGTCTGCGGATTGCGTGTGTCCCTTAGGGCGCGGACCACCACATCGATGCGGAAACTAGATTCGGGCAGGACCTTAACAATCTGCACGCCGGCTGACTGGGCCGTTTGGCAGCAGTGCAGCAAGCTCGAGAGGATCAGTTGCTTGGGATATTCGATGGCACTGTGGTCTTCCAGGATTAGACAGGACGCAAGAAGTTCGAAGAGACGTGGAATCAGTAGCTCAGCTCCAACCAATTGCTTCTTGTGTTCCAAAAGCTCCAGGAGCGTCATTCCCTGTTTCCAGGCTGAGCTGGTTATATCCAGTTGGGTGGGGGGCGCTCGTCGTTTGGTGGTATTCTGTGGTAGCTGCAGTTGCGCCCTTGACATATCCACTAGCATCGGCACGATTGGCTGGCACTCCAAGCGGCAGCGTTTCAGCAACCGATGACTGGCCAGGAAAATGCTATCGTTGTCCGAATTGGTGGCCCCTTCCACAATCAGCTTGATCAGTGCCACTTTGTGCTTGGGCTGCAACTGTTCGAAGGTCTCCGGAGTGAGGCTATTCAGCAAGACACACGGAAGAGGCTGGAGCTTCTGTTCCAGTTGAACGTAGGTGTCGTGGTGGGCGAAACTCTCCTCGAACAGCTTCCAAGCCAGATCCTTTCGGAGCAAAACATTCAAGGCTACGCGCCCCTCGAATTTCTCCATCACCGACTTGTAGATTTCGTTATGTGGCCACGGCAGCTGCTTTAAATGCTGGTTGTCTACGCCCGCAGTGATCTTCTTCAGAGAGTCGAGTCCCAGGGGTACTAGCTCGGATAGGAAATGCTCTTCGTTAACGTGCTTAAGGGCCGCAAGCAGAGCTGCTGTACAAATGGGTGGCTGCTCAGGGTCGCAGGCCAAAGCTAAAACAGATCTTCTCAGCTTGGACAGCACAAGTTTCTCCTTGGCAGTGGCCTTCTCTGGTTCCAGAATGGTGTACAGAATCAGGGCATATTGTTCGTGGTCCATGCCCAACTCGCTCTTGCGCTGCAGCAACGAACGCACAAACTGCTCCACATGGGACACAAGTTTGCGATTGCTGATCAACTGCAGGGTGTTAATGGCCTGCACCCGTAGAGTTTGTAGAGGCGATCCGCAGGCGTTGGCCACCCGCAACACATGAACCAGGCTGCAGTTTAGTTGGGACTTCGGGTTGGACAGAACAGCCTCCAAGAGCAGGAAACCCTGCAGGCGGAACACAGCATAATCCGAGTCTCGAGGCCACAATTCCGGCAGTCGCTCGAAGACATAGAAGTTGGACAGAAAATCCAGTTTGTCTTGGGCCTCGGGCAGAATCACTTGAAGACTTTGCTGCAGGGCCCGAGTCCACTCTTGACGCTCCGGTTGATCAGCCCGTTCCGAGAAGACTTGAGAGCTTATGATCTCCAGCAGCCGCAGACAAAGACGAAGTTCATCCGATAACTGATTCCAAGGCGTCGAAGCCAGAGTTGTCCATTTGGTGTTCTTAACCAAAGTCAAAAGGAAATCCACGTACAATTGGAGAGGGGCAAAACTCTGAGTGTTGCGATTACCCTTAGCCACGCGGAACTCGATGTTCCGACTATATAGCCCAATTTTCTCCAGTATGTGAAGGCTTTCCTGCGGCTGAAGTTCCCTCTTGGCGTAGGCAGTCAGCAGCAGCAGCAGATGGGTCAGCTGAGAGGCTTCTTGGATATAGGCATCGCCTCCTTGATTCTCTACGCTCTGCAGCAGCTCTCGTTCTTGACTGATCAGCTCGTGACTGTTGCTCGCTATTACATCCAAGAAGTGTTGACGATGCTCGTTGGCATTAAAATCAATGAATTCACTGCTCACTTTCAGCTCTGCCAGAAAGGGAACTTTACTGGCAAAATCACTGCTGAGCAGAGTTAACAGAGCCTTGTGCTCGTTCTCCGCCAGAGCTTCTCCAGGAAAGAGGAACGGCATCAGCGCCAATAACACCAGGTTTTTGTCATAATATTCGCTCACAGTGGCGGAGGTCAAGTGCCGAACGGCCAGCGGAACCACGGCCTGCCACTCCTGATCCTTTTCGGACTGACCTCGGTATAACAGACGACACAGTGTTTGGGCCAGCGGAAGTGGACCCAACATTTCGCACAGCTCAGCCGTGGACAGTGAGAGCACACTGGACACCACAGCGCCACTGTCATCATTGATCCTGTCGGGCAGACATTCTTGCAGCAGCTTAACGCTTCGCTCCCTCTTCTTAGTCACCGTGAGGTTCTGGAGCAATTGCTGGACTGCAGCCAGTCGCCAGTCAGCGCTGTAGTGGTAAAGCTTCTCGTAGGCATGCTTCGCCTTGTCATCTGTGGTATTGAGTCGGAAACCTAAATGAAAGCCAAAATTAAGCAAAATTGAATGATAGTTATCCCGATTTACTCACCTAAGGCCAGCTTTAGGGCCTTTTGGCGATTGCTTGTATTGGATCTGGCCCTCAAAGCCTCTTTGACACTCAGATCAAAAGCTTCAGGATACCGTCTTTCTAGCTTTTCCAGGTAGGCGGAATACCAGGTCTGAAAGCTGGTCTTTTCCTTCTCCGCCTCATCATCCGAATCTATTACGATGGTGTCCTCATCTTCGTTTGCGGAGGTGTCCATGGGCTCCGGTAATTCGCTCTCTGTCTCCACAAAGGTATCCAGAAAGCAACTGAAAAGTTTAAGTTATAGTTAGTTATTTTAAACATAACTGGGTAATTTAAAATGAATAAATCAAACGAAATAATGGAATACATAGGTACTCACTTGATCAGTTGCTGGGCAGTCGGTGTTGCCATTGGCACATCCGAGAGCAGGTTGTCCAAGAACAGTTTGCATGATTTGGAAGCGGGGTCCTCCTCCCGAATGGCGGTCACGGCCCCCGTCACGAGCGGCATGCAAATGGACTGGATGGCGATGTTGCTTTTGGCTAGCGAGGCCAGAGTCGAGATGAGCCACTTCTGGCCCACGAGATTCATGGCGGTCTCTGGCTTAAAGTGCGGCACAGCAGCCTGCTGTTTGCCGTAGATGCAGACCAGCAGGAGGAGGGACTCGGTGTGGAGTCTCTCGAACGGGCAATTTGCCACGCGCTGCAACAGAGCATTGCACACTTCGCTCTTCAGCTTGGTGCGGGAAACCAGCTGGGCGACTATCACATAGGCTGCGGCCATGTAGTCGATGTTATCGGACACCAGACCGCGGAGCAGCGACTCCAGAATGGTGGTGATGTGCCAATCCTGTAGGGGTTTCGCCGTTTGCAGGGCGCCCACAACGACGGTGGCATAGAAGTTGATCTGGGCCTGCAGCTGGTGGGCCCGCGGACCCAGTTCCTTGACCGCCTTCTGGGTGCTCTGGCAGATGAAGCCCAGGAAGGCGGGATTGCCGGCGGCCCTGTTGACGATGGCCGTCTTGGCCAGCGAGACGCCAGGACGCTGCAGCGGGCGCAGCCAGTACCAGTCGCCATCCGATGAGCGGAGTCTCATTGTCTTCAGGATCATCACGAAGATCTTGGTCTCGTGGTAGGGCAGGATCAGGGCCATCACCTCGCTGCGGTTGTACTCGTGCACCTGGAACCGTCGCAGCAGCCACTCGAAGGCCATGTGGGCGGGGCGCAGCAGGAGGTAGGGCGACAGCAGGCGCAGAAACTTGCCAATGGCCGCGTCCAGCATCTTGTTGACCTCCGGCAGCTCCACGGATCGCTCCAGCGTCAGTGTGGCCTCATCGAACAGCGTTAGCTGGAACTCCTTGAAGGCCGGATTGAAGTCGGTCAGCTCCTGCAGTCCCGTTATCCCGATCTCGTAGATGGAGCGCCTGTCCTTCTTGGCCGCCTCCTTGGGATCGAAGAGCACCGAGGCGCGACTCCGGGCGTCCGCCAAAGTGACCGACGACTGCGGCGCCGCTAATTTCTGCAGCTGCTGGGCCAACGCGGTGCTCATCGTGGATGGCCTTTCGTGTCCTTCTTTTCAATTAAATCCAAAGTTAAAACGAAGAACAATAAAACGTGCGGCAACCGCACTCCACACGTGTTTGTTAAAGTTATCGATACATCTATAGCGTGTTTATAAACACTAATCGAATTTACAAGCTGTTCAGACATTGGTTGGTTCTGCAACAGCGACCAAAATTCGCAATTGCGACTTTTTTGCACAAGAAGGAGATCGGAAAAGATTATAACACAAATTTACCATTTTAATATAAACATTTCGTTTGAAAACACATAAAAACGAAATACAAATTCTAATCCACTTTTAACCCTACCATTTTTATAAATACAAATACAATCATGATAAAAAAAAGACTCCAAGACCGTCTAGAACTTATTGGCAAATAATTTTTAAAAACCAATAGTTTAAAGTTTCCCCATTTCCACGTTCTGAATAAGATGAAATACTCCAGTAGTTAAAGCTCTATTTATAAAAATGTTTATATTTCGCATATGTAAAAAATACTTAATCTCGCAGAGGTACAGATTTCCGACAGACCTTACAATGAACGATTTAAAAACAAATATGAGAATGTATGTGATGACAAAATGGAACTTAACGCGGCTAACATAATACGGAATTAATGAGATTTGAACAAATCGAATACTAAACGTAAATAAAAGCCTATGCTATAAGCTAAAAGCAGAGACGCTTCAACGAGTTCTTCCTCCTGATCTTCGGATCGCGGTTCTGGGGACGTTGTGGCGGGGTCAGCCGCTCCCGGGGCATCATGAGTTTGGAGGGCGTGTCCAGTTCGGTGACCAGGCAACGCTCGCCGGGATGCGACTTGCTTAGGCAGTTGACGCAAAAGCGGAATTGGCAAATGACGCCGGTGCATTCGGCGAAGTTGTAGGCGGCTGCTTGCTGTGGTGTCTTGTACTCGTCGAGGTCCAGGGACAAGAAGCGCTTGAGAGGCGGTCCGGCGGTGCTGGGGAATGTGCTGTTGTTGCATCCGATGGGCAGCGTCTGGGACAGCGCCATGTCGCCGCTCTTGGCTGCCTCGCTGACGAAGACCCGGCTGCCCCGTCCGCATCGCGGGCACTTGACGCGCTGCGTCTGCTCGCGCAAAATCCTTCCGGCATCCACATCCATCAGATGGATGCTCGAGTTGCCCGAGTCCATTAGCGAGGCGGCACTATTGGCCAGGCTGCTGTGGTTCGAGGTCTGCAATGGCACTGTTTGGTTTGCCTTGGGCACATGGCGGCACCGCTTGGGCACTTGGTGATTCTCTTTGGTGAGGCTCAGCTTGAGCCGGTGGTTCTGCAGGCGCTCCAAGTCCCGCTGACTCCGATAGACGGCCTGCCGCCAGGCCGCCGACACCTGGGTCATCACGTCCAGCGTGTGGGCGCCCAAATGGCGCAGTATGCACTCCAGGGCCGGTTGTTTCTGGGCCAGCTTGGCCACGATGTCCAGCTGCTCCACGCCGCCGTAGAAGCGATTCTTGGGCGGCGGTTGCTCTAGTTGGGGAAAGAGCAGCTTCTTCGACTTCTTGGGGCTGCTGTGTGGCGGCTGGAAGTGTTTCTTGCGCCGTTTCGGCAGACTGTGCGCCTCCTGCAGGCGGGGCGTCATCGCGAAGGGCTCCCCCTCGTCCACGGAGCCCTGTCTTTGGGACTGCGACCTGGAATGCGGAAATGGCTTGCCCCAATGGAGGTCCTGCTCCTGGTGGCCACTGGGCGTGGTTTGGCCCCGTATCATCAGCGAGGTGTTCGAGGCATTGCGACAGTTCTCGCCCTCAGCGTCCTCGAATAAAAATGGCGTCTCCGCGGTGGAATTGTGCTGCGCCCGGAAGGATGTGTATCCGGACTCGTTCATCTCCGCCTCGAAGGAGCCCCGGCTGGGGCTCTTGTGGCGCAGCGCCTCGCGCCGGTAATACGCGCTCATCTCGGTCTTTTTTGACTTTCGAAATTCGAATTGTTTTGCTTGTTTGCTTGTTTTTGGGTGACAATTAGAGGTGGAACATCCGATAAGACAATTCCTGAACTATCGATGCGTCGATTGGCTTTTTGTTGACATCGATTGTCTGCCGTGTAATCGAAAAGGGTGGCAGTATCGGGTGGGACCGAAACTTTGCTAAACTGTTTGGGGTATTCCCAAAAAACTGTTGAACGTTGAATTCAAAATATTTTAACACTAAAAACTGGATTACTGTATTATTTACTCAGAGATCTCCCACATTTAATTAATTTGTTTTACAGCCGTAATTAAATTTTCAAATTATCTTCTAAAATTTTTATAAATTGCCAGTGACTTCTTAAAAAAAAGGTAGGTAAAAAATTTAAAGTATTAAAATTAAATGATACTTACGGCCAGCCGAAGCTTATATACCCTTGCAGATCATTCCTATTAAATTACAAATTACAAAATGTTAAATTTCGTATTATTTTTTTTCTTCATATGTCGTCCGATTGTTGTTATATTTAATTAGAAATTCTGAAATATTCAAAAAGTGTCAAACCAACGGAGCTATAGTTTCTTTCCAATTAATTTCTCATTAATTATCCGATCGTTCCAATGGCAGCTATATAATATAGTCGTCCGATTTTTATAATATTAAATATGGGAGCTATAAGATATAGTTTTGATAAGATAAGATAAAGATAATGTTCCGATCCGACCGGTTCCGACTTATATTCTACCTGCAATAGATAGAAGACTTTTGGGAAAGTTTCATCCCGATTGCTTCAAATCTGAGAGACTGTTAGCCTAGAAACGGACAGACATACGGACGGACGGTCAAACGGACATGGCTAGATCGACTCGTTAAGTGATGCTGATCAAGAATATATGTACTTTATGGGGTCGGAAAAATCTCCTTTTGAATGATCAAAATACCCCTTTACGAGGGTATACAAATATACGCTGCAATGAAATAGGATAAACTTTTTTCTATAACTTATCATATTGTGTCAACTTTTATTTTTTAAAGTTTAGATAAATTTAAATAAATTTGTATATGTAATCTTCCTTCGGCTTTCGTCCAATCAGAGAAAGGCAGTCTGGATAATCTGGCCTTGGCTATCATCAGTGTCATCAAATTAACAGAAATCCCTCAATAATTTATCATTTGTTCCCCCTGACTCGTCCTTATCTTTGGCTCGTCCCTTTTCCCCTCATATTTCTTGTGTCCTTCCTGCCACAGACAAATTTGCCGGCTCAAGTTTTTTGTGCAAATCATGACGGGGCATAGATTTCGGATTCATGTGAAAGTCTTCCTCCAGCGTTCGGTGGATAGTTTCGTCAGCTGTTATTGTCTGCGGACAGGAGCCCCATGACCCACCACCTATGTACAGCACCACCACTTGCCACACCATTCCCATTCCCAATCCCATTGCCATTTCGAGTCGGCGGACGACTTCATCCACTTGCTGGGGGAAATGAGAGGTCGAGAGTCTACTGTGGTTGCCGGGGGAAAATCAATGAATGATATTTCCTTTATGAGGCTCAATTATTTGCTGCGGGGATTTGCTATTCTTCCCCGGATTCTGTCATCTGGTTCGTGCCTCATTGTCCTTCTAAATGCTTTGGCAAAATATTTTGGGTATTTGCCCTGCCTTTTGTCAGCCAGCAGCTCCTGCGTTAATAATTTATGAATATTTGCTCATTTATTGTTTTGCATTATTTATGGTTTTATTATTTGTCTATTTGCTTGGCCCAAGGGGAGGCGAGAAGGGGGCGTGGCGCCGGGCAAAGATTTTGTTTTGATTTTAATTAAATCGACAGACGCACAGCGGCTTAATTTAAAGTCATTTGACTGTCCTAATCTCTTTTTCACTCTCTCTCTGTTCGTTTCTATATCTTTTGTGGGCGTGGGCTTGGTAGCATATTAATTGTCGCTGTGGCTTTGGGATTAATTTGACGTTCATTGGTTCAGCAGCTGAAGTCGTGGTTATCCTGTTTGCCAAAAGATGGGAGGGATGTTAACTAATGACTTTGTCATTGTAGACCAAATGAGTCAAACTGAATGAATGGATTTTTTTATTCATTATTTGGAGATTTTAAAACAAACTACGTAAAGTTATTTTAAGATTTAAGTATATTTGAGAAGGTTTTTTTTATAATGTTAACTTATGTATATTCACAGCGTTTTAACTATAGGCTGAACATTTAAGGTTTTAAAATATTAAAAATAAAAACAAGCTTTTTAAAAATTTTTTATTTTTAATATTTGTTTATTTAACCTAAATTAAATTTACTTCGTGTTAATAAAAGGTTTTAACTGGACAATAAAACATTTAAAATAATAATTATAAACAAAAATTGCAATCACACTCAAACAAATTTTATTGGTAAGATTGACCTATAGTATAGGTCCTATACGGATAGTTAGGTAACTATAGGACTGTTTGACTATTATATTGGTTAACTTTACCAATCGATTTTTTTGTGTGCATTACAAATAGAAAAAAAATCTTTGTAAAATATTCACTACATTTTGATTCACTTCCAAGATTTAATATCAAAATCCTAACTAACCTTTTCTGAGAACCTATTTGCCTTGCTCTACAACAAGAATCCTAACTAACCTCTTCGCCTTCACCCCTAAACTAATGTCAACAGTGCACAATCCTTGCGGCTAAGCGAAACCTTGAGGCAAATCCATGTCCATAAGGTTTTGACATATGTATCGCCTATATGCATACATATGTTTTATGTGGAGCAATGTTTGCATGGATATTGATATCAGGCTGATTAATTTGAGTTTACGCACCAGAACGACCCGAAATGATGACAAATGGAGGGCCGCAATGAAAAGGAAACGCAGCCCGAGTCAATATTTGCACTCAATCCGTACATATGCTCTAATTATTATCCCTTTAGCAGTGGGCAGTGCTCTGTTTGGCATTATGTCGCTGCACGCACACCCACTCTATGGTCTACAGTATTTTGACCCAACCTAACGCCCCCGTGACAGTCCAAACAGATCAAACATGGGTCGGTCGCTCGAATCAACTAATTATGGTAATTTACCGCGGAATGTCAACAAATATTTTGTAACCGGTTATTTTATCGCACGGCCGCGACTCACGTTAGTCCTTGACTGAAGGAGCAATCCACCCCACTGCGTATAAAGTGCAACTGGAGCTGGGAGCAGGAGCAGGAGCAGGATGGAATTGGAGCTGGAGCTGGACAAGCCAGGTCCTTGGCAGTCGGAAATTTGACAAACGATGTTTACCGCGGTGGGAGGCCATATCCTGGGTGTCCTTGCGACAACACGAAGCGGTCTGATTATTTTTAACCAACCAACCAAACGGACAACCTCAAATGGCTGTGCAAGCAAAGAAACCCGAACTATAACTAGAACGGAACCCAATTCGCTTGATTGTGTTTGATTTCGGCGGAGGGTTTTTTCATATTTTTATTTTTGCTACCTAAGGTTCATGGGTATGCTGGTCTACAATTACCAATATCCTAACAAATTCGTTTTTAGAATTTTTACAATTCATACAGAAATACCAAAATATAATTATTATTTTAATATTTTGCACGTTAACATTTTAGTTCCAGAACAAAAGAATTATTATTATTTAATTCATCGATAATTACTTAATATAATATTTTGTATGTTATCTATTGCAATATAAGATTGGTATATTTAATTTATTTGCGTTCTTAAAATTATTACTATTTTTAAGTAAGTTATAGTTTTACTTTTTGTCCAAGGTATCATAAGGTCTTGAACTCATCTAAAATTTGCTGTTTGCTCGCTTTTATTATGGCCCACTGCGTGGTAATTCATTTTTAGTCAATAAATCGCTCTGTTGCTGGTACTTTTTTGCCCTTTTACCTGGGTGTGGCGAAAGGAAAACAAAAAGCAAGCTGATTACCAAGCCAAAGTGGAGAAACAGAGGAGCAGTATTAATTTGATGGTAATAAGGAAATAATCGCACTCATTTATCATTTTAATGTTTTCGCATTTCACGACGTGGGCGAGCCACAAGTCGGAGCAGTTAAGTCTATCAGATAAGTCTAAATGCTATTCTTATTTTAATCAAAAAGATGTTTAATATTTATATTTCTGAATGTGATTGTGTTTTTCCTAGGCTATTATTTCTTGCCAAAAATAGTCTAATCTAAATCTACTATCCAAGTACTTAATAAAATTCCAAAATAATTTCTTTGCAGTATCAATCAATCAGCTAAAATCTATTAGAAAATTAAAAAATAAAAATTAAATTGATCCCTTGATCTATTTGTGTAACTTGATACATTGCAAATATTCACAGACAATTTGCAAAATTTGATTGATTTGCCAATTGCGATTTTTTGTGTATTTTAAAAATAAAACCATCGATCCCAGTCCTTTTGAGATGGACACGTGCATTGCACATGACAAATGGCAGAACTCAGATGTGCAAAATTTTAAAACGTTTTTATTTTATTTTCAATTAGCAGATTACTTTACAGTATATTATTTATTCGTGTTTCGCAAAACAAATTTTTAGTAAAAAAATGGGAATGAAATGTTGAATTTTCCCGTCTTAAATTAATTTATTATACCCTTGCAGAGGGTATTATGATTTCAGTCAGAAGTTTGCAACGCAGTGAAGGAGACGTTTCCGACCCTATAAAGTATATATATTCTTGATCAGCATGACTAGACGAGTCGATCTAGCCATGTCCGTCTGTCCGTCTGTCCGTCCGTCTGTCCGTCCGTCTGTCCGTCCGTCTGTTTCTACGCAAACTAGTCTCTCAGTTTTAAAGCTATCGGGCTAAAACTTTCCCAAAAGTCTTATATCTATTGCAGGTAGTATATAAGTCGGAACGAGCCGGATCGGACAACTATATCATATAGCTCCCATAGGAATCATCGGGGAACAAAATTTAAAAAAAATTATATCTTGGGTGTTTTTGAACCTATAACCTCCTACTTTTGGAAATACCATTTTTTATCTAATTCTGAATTTCGAATAAATTTTTTTCAAAATCGGACGACTATATCATATAGCTGCCATAGGAACGATCGGAAAATTAATGGGAATATAATAGGAAATAAATTATTGCTTCGTTGGTTTTTATCGTATTCTCTTCTACTCTGGGATATGACTTTTTTTAAATGTTTTCGAACTTCGATTTTAATTTTATCAATATCGAACTACTATATCATATAGCTGCCATAGGAACGATCGGAAAATTAGTGATTAATAGGAATTATCTGCAAGGGTATATAAGCTTCGGCTGGCCGAAGCTAGCTTCCTTTCTTGTTTTTCTGTGTTTTTAATTTATTTATTTTCTGTGAACTTTTTAATTTCAAGTTGCAGATCCTTGTCACCCCCGCAACTATAATTTGTCAAAGAAGCAATTGGCAAGCCAAGTGTCCGGGATGTGGAGAAGGGTTAAAGGCGAAGGGTCAGTGGTTTAAGGGTCCCAAACTGAGAATACACCAATCTCCCTTCCAATCGTGTGAATTAATCATGCGGCGGCTATTTCAGTTTCGGTGGAAAAAATGCGAAAAGTACACGGAAAAACGGCTTCAATTTGAATAATATGACGAAAAGGCCGAGGCCAAAAAGGGTTGACAGCAAGGTGTTTGTGTGTGGGCTACCACTTTTCAGGGTGTCACTGTCACTCGGTTCATTTCGCATTCACAACATGCTCCAAGCATCGCGGCTCTCTTGCCAATTTCATTTAGCGGCATCATTTCTGCTCGTGCCTTTGTCATTTTTTCTCAATTCCATTCTTTTTCCTTGTTTTTTTGCGATATTTCTCCCCCCGGCTAAGGGAAACAAGATAAATGATTTTAAACTTGACTTTTCATTTCGTATATTAGCCGGAACGTGCCACACATAGTTCATTTAACCCCTTCCCCTCCCTTCGCCACCTGGGCGAAACACTGGCCAACGGATCCCGAAACCCGTGGAGAAACGAGAAGAATCTAATTGTTTTCTATTAACGAGCCTCGATTTGTTCCATGACTTTTACACACACATTCGGTTGATCAAAATATCACACGCCGTTGTTTGTTCACCCCTACTTTTTCATGCGATTACGATTACTATTCCGATTCGAGAATTCCTCCCTTCCTGCAGGTTCTGACCCCCACCCACCTCTATATGGACATATGTTGCTCTGCTCAGCCCGATGATGTATAGCCCTCGGTTGTCGCCGCTGATTATGGTGGCTACAAATGCTCCGGACCATGAAGTGGTTGCTGGTAAAACTTGGACCTCGAATCGGAATGCGACTCCATAAACACTGTTTGCATATAGGATGAAATTCAATATTAATTGGATGAAAGCCCAATGAGAATTGCGTGTTAAATGGTAATAAGTACGTACAACACTGAGGTTTCCATACAAGAAAAACTGTTCTTTTTTTGTAAACCCAAAATATGTAACACAAATGATAGTAGTTAAAAACCTTGAACTGAAGATTCTATTTTATTTTACCTATAATTAAAAAATCTAGATATTTTTTTTAAAAATTTGTCTTAGACTTCTAAAATTTTGTTTTTTTATGTTTTTAAACATATGACGATCATATCCTCAATATATAGATACTTGTTTTGGTATCAACTTTTGTAAAGTATTTCCATGATATTGGTTAAGCAAAGATTTCTTTTAGTAAATTTATAAACTCCGGAATGGGTGACAGAATCATTGAATAATAATAATAATCATTGAATAAAATTTTTTTACTTTTTGACATATTTTTGAAAATACGCTTTTGACTTTAAATTTACTTGGAATGTTTATTACAATTACAATGCTATTATTTATCTATTTCTTCTTTTCTGGTTTGATAATTATAATAAAAGTTTAAAAACAATATTATTTAAACCTTTTAAACACTCTTACTTAACTCAATTAACAAACACATTTGACCAGCATATCCCTGTAACCAGATATCATAATCGCTAAATCGAGGATGATTACATCATTGTCCCAGCGATGGGTTTCCCATCGGATGATTGTTTGCTTGCCCGACTGATAAACGCCCCAAAGGGTCTCACCTTAACACCTCCTTAGGGTCACACACTCCCCGGCCAGACAGATATTCCCATGGATATAATCATGGTTATCAGGGTGGTGGCACTTACACTCCTAGCTTTTCTCCTCTTTTTTATCCATTTAATCAATTAAGTCATCAGTACAATATTTGTATTTGTATTGCCATTGTTTTTTTCTATTCGGTTACTTCCTGGCAGCGGTTCCTCGATTATTATGATGATGGTGGTGGTGGTGGTAAGGGTGCTTCCCTTATTGACTTTCCTATGACATCCGACCGATTGTCACACTATCTTACCAATTTTCGATTCACAGTCCCATTGTTTTTTGTCTGAGTTGATCACGTGTCTGCCGCCACCACCTTGACTTGGGTTACTTGAGGCGCTGCGGCCATCCAGACACTTAATTAAGACGAAATGCCGCTGTTTTATTATTGGTATAGTAAATACTCCATAAATTTACTAATGAAAACACTTAACGACACACGTCACAAAAAAACAATGCGGGAATTCGGTTTTTATTTACACAATATTTGGATTCTCCCTTCTAATATTTAGCAGAATGGGTGTAGTAATATTATAATCATAAAAGGTACTTATAGTACTTGAGGTTTATGGATTTTACTAGAATTTCTGCGGGATCGCAGAGTGCTAGGAGTTCCTTTCAATTAAAAGGAATTTTATCTTGTATTTTATTTACATTTTCCTTATAAAAAAGAAAAGGCTTTCAGTGACATAAAAAATGACAATTAGACCAACTAAGACGATTTCCAACTTTTTCTTGGAATGTTACGTGGGCCAATCTGAAATTGTTGGGGAAGAGGCAAAAGTTATGGGGTAAAGTTCTAGCCTAGACTGAAATCCTTTCACTTAATTGTGCGTCATAAATTAAAATGCCAGAATGCCGGATCCAAAGAACGGAAGAGGCTGATTAAGGGGACTTCTAAAGTTGGAACTCGGCGTTCCTGGGTTTTCAATTAAAAGTTTTGCAGGTAAGTGAATTTGGTAAAGTTTTTTCTCATCCGAAATTGAAATTTGGTTTTCCCTTGCCATATGGGAATTTTCTTTTCTTGCCCTCACTAGTCAACTGCCATTTCTGTTGTGCTTACAATTAGAAATCTGTGTTCTGACAACAATCTATTCGAAATTGGAACTGGTAGGCCATGTAAGATGTGCCCATGCACATGGCCCCTTGATGCACTTGGCACTCCGGCTGCCTTTGCAACTGGGCATAATTCTTAATGTTTTGCTTTCAATTTACTGAGACTACTTAGGCAGCTCTTTGGGTGCCCGAAACAAATTTGCATATTCGTTGACAAGGCCCCAGATGGAGACTTGCAGAACTGGAGCATCGAATAAAACAAATGCATTCATTTACAATTCTCTCAATGCTCCAAGGATGAAGCAATCTTCCATCGATTACCAAACACCTCAACTGGACCACATCGGATGTAAATTGGATTGCTAGCAGGTTCTTAGGCTTCCATCTTTGGCCTCTGTGTTTGTTTCTTGGGTCCAGCTTATTGGATTTGGAAGTTGACTTTATGGTTTATGTAAACAAGACTGTGGATGCACTATACCATTCTCAAAGTGTAATTAAATAAATGGTAAGGTGTCAATTGAAAGACAGCAATCTTGAATGGTAACTTTATTTAATACAATTAAAAAGATTAGATAACAGAAATATTTAATTTAAATCTTTTACGTTTAATGAATTGTAAACAATAGAAATTGGATTTTTTAAATAGTTTCCAGAACTATTTTAAAAGAGATAGTTTTTAGATAAAATAAGTTATTTTTAACATAAACTATTTTTTGAATTTACTTGATTTAAAATGTTATTTTGTAAGACCTTCTTTAGCGACATAATTGCTTATTCATGATACCCAGGCCAATTACTTGCCTTTACCGAAGACCCAGTTTTGAACTTATTCCCTGAACTTTCAGAGTAATCCCCTTGAAATCAATGTTAAATAAATTATGTACAACTATTTAGCAATAAATTAATCTTCATAAATCACAAATCAACAACAGGGACGACAACCTGGCGACTGTCAGGTGAATAGATAGATGGACGGTGAAAGCGGGGGAGCTGGGGAACTGGGAACGGCGTTCCATGAACTACATTAAATTAGAAACGAGGCGTCGTCAAGATTCCGTATAATGACAAAAGCAATTAATTTTGTGTGTGCCCAGGCAGAGATGCCGGGGAATTGTGCGCAAAGGTGTTGGTTATGGGAAAGGGGTGATCCATCCAAACCCTCCTCCAACCCTTTTCCGCCCAACCCCGATTACGTTCACAAATCGCTACAACAACGTGGCAGAGTCACCTCCCAACTCCCCTGGACACACAATCAAAATTCCACAGGCGAAGGTTGTGAGCTCAGAGGAGCTCAGAGCTCTACTCTACTCTAGCCTCCATTCGAAAGCTTTGCAATTAATTATGCGAATCTGACGAATCTTCCTAAGCGGCAACTCTTCGACTTGGCCAAAACACAGATACGCACGCACACATGGAGCGGGAATGCTGTTGCTGTTTGCCGTCAACTGGCTGGCATCATGATTTACATGGCTGCCTCTTCCGCAGCCTCTGGTAAAATGTTCCTGAAGGGGGGTTGGGAATCGGGCCACACGTCTGCGCCTGTGGTAATCAAAGGGGGTGGGCCAGTGGGCGAGGTAAATGCAAATTTAAAGGCGTGAATAAGCCAACGGCAAACTCCAGAACTCTAATTGTAGACAACCCCCGTAATTATCCGCTATGGAAAAGCCATTAATGGTATTAGAGGGATTTAAGTGAGTTCAAGGGGAAAGGTGTTACGTTTTTACGTTTACCATAAATAAAGGGCGATTGTATTTAAATTGATTTAGTAGTGCAGATAACGACACTATAGGGGTTAACTATTGTCAAAAAAGAAGAAGTTAAATATTTTAAATTTAGTTTTTTATGAGTACTTTAAAAAAAACACTATTTTAATGTATTTTAATTTTAAAATTAGAAAACGTTTGTTTTTCTTAACACTTTGTAACAATAAAATATTAAAATTCAGGGCTTGTTAGCGTAAAATAAAAATATCTCATGCTTTAAATTAATTCTGTGTTGTATACCCCCTGGGCTTTGATGTTAGTTATTTATTTTTAGACTTGAGGCCCGTTTTACGAGCGGACATTAAAACACTATAGTGTTTTGATTTGAGAAAGTGTGTAAAATAAAAACAAAGAAGATTATTAATCTTGTAAAATGAAATCTAAATAGTTTTTATAAGTTTAGTAAATACATTCTTTTCATATTATTATTTTAAACTTTATAAATATTCGAATTCTGTGAATATAAGTGCATTAAATATTGAGCAAATGTCGAACAAAAATTTAAAAAATAATATAAAGAAAATTAAGAACGGCCTAACTTATTTATATTCGTTTGCCTTTTTTAAAACCTATTTTTTTTTAGTCGTTTACTTTAAAATAGTCTCCTTTCATTAATTCCCGTGTTTCAGCCAGGGTTGTCGCCTTAATCCCTCACCCCATTGCACTCAGCTTTATGGCCGAGTCACAGGCTGGGCAACATAAACACTTGACAATATGACAGTGAAACGGGATGCGGCCGAAAGAGGATGCCAAATGGGCCACACCCCTTTGCTAATTTGAGGAGAAACCAAAAAGTGTTTTGGACCCACTTAATGGTTTGTTTTCGGTTGACAACTTTTCGTCTGGTTGCTGTAGCCTTTTGAGAGCACTTTCCATTTGTTTGGCTTGTGGTCGCCTGATGATGAGCAGGAAATTGAGGACCGAGGGGAAAATGGGAACTAACAACTAATTTAAAGCAATTATGTAAAAAGTTTCCTCTCGAGTTTCAGCAGGCGCATTCAAAGTTTTATTGCCGCAAATGTCAGTTCGTAAAATTTAAGTGGGAATAGTTTTAATTAAATTTGTCAAATTATGACGGAAAATTCAATTAGTTCTTGGGTTGGCCATGTTTTTTGCCAATTTGAGCTTAGTTCAGATGGAAGTTGGTGTATACGTACATAAAAAAGGACTTGCATTTTATTGATACATCTCTGACTCACCCCCTCATCAAAGATGAATTCCCCATGCGTATGCTTCAAATCTCTTCGGTATTTAGCTTCCGAGATCCCTTTCGTTATGCACTTGTTCAAAAATAATAACTAATCATAATAATAGTTAGGAAAAAAGATTCTCGGAAATCATTTCATGGGAATTTCCATCGTCTGGGACTGTTACTCCATTTTTACGACACGTGCCTGCGCACGCACTTTGATTAGGGCCAAGTCAATCTACCCCATCTGGCCTAACCCTCTATAAGGAAATTACCACTTGTCACTCTGCAAGGGCCACCAGCTACTGCAAACCACCACCAGCACCACCATGTTCCTCGAGCAAACCCACCAATATCAGATTCCAGATTGCACAAACTGAAAAAGAGGACTTGGAACAGGACTCGATGCACTTGCCTCGTGCGGATTGTGGGAAGTCCTGCGAGTGTCAAATTTTTATGACTCTGTTTGATTTCTGGCCGGCATAACGCCGTTAATGGAAGGCACTTGTTCACTTGTTCAACCCGTCGAAATTAACGAGATTTCCAGCTTCGGGATATGGATCTACGAATCCTACGACAATATTTGCCAGAGGATAACATGTGTACAAATGCAGTATCATCCTAAAGTGTGGGAAATTATGAGAGCTCTCAGGGATTTTACTTTTACTGATTTTGTATCTTTTATTGCAGTCCAAATCATGAAAATGGTATACATTTAACTTGATATTTAACTTATTTAAATACCTAATAATTATTTTCTATTGCTTGAGGCGTTATTTTAGTTTGTATATCAAAGTATATTTTATAAACGCTGAGAAATATCTTGTAAAAAAGGGCTTAACTATAACTTGCAAATTTATTAAAGTTTTACCGGTTTTATTCCTTAATCATATAATCATGTTTATGTAAATACATTTACTTATACGATATGTTCTTTCCTAATAATCAATCAAGGACTAATGGCATTTCCAACTCGGATTCATTTTATTTTTTCGGAAATTTGCAACTGCCAGCTTTGCGGTCTAATGTCATTTGTAATTCTACGCCACTTTGGTTGTAGATTCTCTGGTTATATGCCAAATTGTGGCCATTTGTGCTAATAGGAGGAATCGGGCTTCCCACAATCCGAAGTTCATCACATAATCGCATTCGCATTTAGGGCTTCGAATTTCACAGTTTCCGAGTGTTTGCCTGCAACACTTTCGCCTCAATCGCTGCCGAATCAAGTGCCGAATTGGGGGAATAGTGATGCCGATTCCGATTCCGATTTCGATCCAGATTCAGATTTAGATTCATCTGCCGCGGTGCTCTGGTCTGTACTCTGTGCATTGGGCAAATGTGATTTATGCTCCGCTTTATGTAAAAACGTCAGCAACAATTCCGGCAGCAGAGCACAAATTAAATCCGGCGTGGAGTTGGGCCCGTTCCCGGGCAGAAAGTCGAGACGTGTTCCGTAATTCAATATCCACCCGCCAGAAGATGCAGTTGGGCCGGGAATCAGGGGCTCAGAGGTCACATTTGGCAGCCAACTCGGTAAGTATTCCCAGAGGATCCGAATAATTTCCTACCCTTGGCACTAAGTATTATTGTGCATTAGAGGACTAATAAACAGGTTCGCAGTTGTCCTCCAAGTCCTGCTCTCGCTTGCGCATTCATAGTTTGTCTGGGAGTTTATACCTTCTACGTGATTTACGGCAATAACTCATCGTGCTCATCGCAGACACGGGCTCTCCAAGGCCCTTCTCCACGCTCAGGGAAAGTCATGAGACAAATAAATCAGGAATACTAAATTAATTCACTTTTCTTTTCTAGCTCTTCCTAATTAAAGCCGTAAATGTGGGCTGTGATATATATCTATGAACTTGAGGCTATTTAAAGTTATTATTAAAAAAAGTTGTCTTTGAAATATGACGTTTTCCGTAGATTTTAAACTGGGATATTTATTTTTAGACCTGTCTCGGCCAACGCAATTTACAATGAAACCTAGGGGAGCACCAAATTAAATAAGGAAAAAATGTTTCTTCAAAATAAATGTAAAAAGAGTAGTTATATTTGTATATATTATTTAAATATAATCATTTTCTAAATAAAATAATTAAGTCAAATAAAAAAATATTTTTGTATAATTTGTAAAATACAAATTTTCAAAAATGAAATTTCTTGACATATTTAATTTTCTTCGCTTTCAATTAAATACTATATACTTGACTAACAATGCCTTGTCCGGATTGTTGTGGGTTTTAAAACAAATTTTACAGCTTCCGCATGAGTATCTCATGCGCTTTGTTGATGTTTATTCATGCGTGGCCGAACCGCCCTAATGTCGACTTATGACACCGAAAATGCCCAATTTTCAGGCGTTGCGCTTTCCTCAGTCGATCGAGGGTGCGGGAAATGGTTGAGGGATATCAACGGGGTTACAGCTGAATTAGTCCAGTGGGATTCCGCTGGGGCGCGGGGCGTTTTGTTTGCTTTTGTCAAGGCAAGACGCACTCCCTTCGCTAAATAATCACGCAGCGGGAAGGAGCGAACAGCTTCAGCCTTGCAACAATTGAGATATTCAATTGGCAACAAGCGGCGCAAGCAGAGGCAATACACTACGAAAAATAGTATGGTGGTAATTAGGATGAAATATTTATCAAAATTATAGAATAAATCTTAAAAGGATTCCTATTATTTTGCCATTTAGCATGTTAGTTGTACATATTTTTCTGCCTTTTATTTTTAAGATTTTATATAAAAACTCTTTTACTATAAGATATAATATTTCTTTAAAAGTGCGATACAACTTTCGTTTTGTGTTCATTAAATGAAAATAAATACTTTTAATTTGAAGCTTTTTGTTTTGTTTGTTTGCATACAAGTCGTTCTGGTATTTCTTGATAATACATTTTTGTTTAACTATTTCTCCCAGTGCAGGAGCCACCACCAGGGCAATCAGCCACCACCCGATCCCGCTGAGCGAGCGATTAGTTTGGGAAGCTGCCCGATGTTGCGCATCCGTGAATTACAATTGCGGTTTCCTCGCCTGGCGCTGTGGCGAAATCTAGGGGGAGAATTTCCTCAGTCGGATTCAACTGCCACCGGAAAATCACTCCAGTTGTGCGTGTTGTTGTTCTTTTGCCCTGCCTGCACTTGAAATTGTCAGCAGGTGCTCACTGCTGGGTTGCCTTGTAACAACATTTGCAGTTATAGTGTTACACTTAGTTAGAGCTGCAGTTACGGCAGTCGGAGGCGGAATCAATTTAACTGCATTTGGCAGTCGATTGTCATGGCGATGATTCGATGGCCCTGTGTGTTTGGGCCATTAATAAACATTTCGTCGTCTGTTTGTGTAATAAAAATGCAATTCCCATTAAGTGTCCATCTGGGGGAGGGAATGTTTCGCCACCGAGTTGACCAGCTGAGTCAGCTGGGGGGAAAATGAAATGGATTTTCAGGGGCACTTCGATGAGAGGTCAAGTCAATGGGGTCGGGGCTTTGAGTGGGGGCTCCGCAAACATTTAATATATTTTGATTTTTTACAATAAGTGATTATGAAGCCGACACTGCAATATTCTGCGAGATTATACTGAACTTTTTCTATTAAACTGACTCGAATAAATAAATATTTTGAAAAAGTGTCCTTTCCTTAATAAATTACTTATTTTGAAAATGTAAAATGGTTTTATTTAATTCGAAATTTAATTTTAAAGTTAATCTTTGGAAAAAAGCATAAGATAGTGATTTTCTAGTAATTTTCTTGGGTAATAAAATTATACTTTCCGAAAAGTTTGATATGACTGCATATCTGCAATTTATTATCATGTTCTGTTCATTCCTCTTCCTGAAAAAATGTATTCCCACCTTGATCAACAATTTTGAGTAATTTAATAAGACTTTTTCCAGAAATAAAGGGCAATTAAGATCCATTGTCTTACCCAATGTTCCAGTTGGTGTTCATCCGCTACGAAAAAGGCCAGCATAATCGAGTACGGGAAGATATACGAAAAGGGTGCAAAGCTGCTGAAAAGTCTTTAGTCATTGCCCCAAATGGTTTTCATGTCTCACAGCCATAATGATGGCGGCAATAAATTCGCATTAAGATCGCCTTGAGTAAATTCATTGGCACGCAGATGTTCATACGATGGTCTTGTGGAATGACTTTAAAAACACAGGCACTTTTGAAAGAGCTGATCCTGACGGAACCGATTTCCCGCCCCATTATGGACCCGAAGTACCTTCAGCTAATTGTGTTTAATTCGTTCAAAAGAACCCGCATTGTGACTCCATAACTTTTGCTTTTTGTTTTATGCAATCATAAAAACGCTCGCTCAATCAATAATTATAATGTAAAGATCAGCTCCGTACTATTTTCGATTCCACTCGCTCAACTCGTGCCTCTCGACGGAAGTTGCTGATTTTGTGACTTTTTCAGATCGTTTAAGATTGATTGATCAATGTTTTATGATCACCAACGCCTCGGTCGACGACTCGCCCTGGGTCGTTTGATCTTGGGGCTTTGGGCTTTGCTTTTGTTGCGGGCGGCATAAACGTTTGTTGATTAAATCGCAGGATGTTATCGATCATTGCATAAATTAACATACGACTTCTCCCTTCGAACTATTCGCTTTGTCAACTTCTATTAATTTTTATTCGAGATTCCATAAAAGCCGTCAGCACTGCAAATGCGCAAACCAATCGTGGGAATTTCTATATATTTTTTATGAACCAACCTGATGAAAAACTTACATTTGGAAGTCCTTCTAGTTTTCAGAATACATTGTAATAAAAACGAAAATTGAAGAGGTGAGCTGACATTTTCCCCGCCACTTGGTAGCATTTTCTACATATTTTCTAAACCATTTCATTTTACATTTCGTCGCTACCACAGTTCGATACTCACGTACCCGCCCTTTTTATTTATCTTTATAGAAGTTGTCATATGCAACGAAAAAGCAACTTACCTACAACCGTTTTATGTAAGGTAGACAGAAATATTTTTTATTGATGAAATTGGTTTGGCTTTCAGCTCAACTCCATTTGCAAAGTAGACAATTTGCCGCTGTGCAAATTGCAGACTTGGGAATAGTCCGATTCTGGGAGGAGGAGAGGATAGCTTATGTTCACAGGGTTCACCGTTTGCAATTTATATATTTTTTATTGTCAAATTCGGTAGAGACACGAGCTCCAAGATGAAGATGGAAAATGGCATTGGAGTTGGCTTGAAAATGTGGGCTTGGTGGTTTTGATGGCTTACCCTCGTCTCGTACGTGATATTTGATATCTGCGGCTGGACACGTTGGGGAATAGAAAACAAATTCAAGTGGGCTTCACCCACTCATGATTTAATCATACCAGTTTGAATATTTTTGTTTATAATACGTATGAGTTTTTAATCTTTCAATATGCGTGTTGACGTTCAGGGTTATTCGAATTCCCTTTTCAGTTTGTCTTGTGAATTCCAAAAGTGGTTGTCCAACTTCCCATTGACACTTTGTGTGATGTTTACCTTATGGTTTTCAAATTATATTAATGGTTTCAAAGTCAAAATGATCCTCTCTATACCCAAACCCAAATAGAACTCGCCTTTCATATTTGCTTAATAAATTCAATTTATTTTGAAAACATAAAAATACTTAGAATGTAGATTAATTTTCGTCTTCATAATTGTTATATTAATATTACATACATTAGTTTGTTGAACATTAAAATGAAAATATATATATTTGTTTAGCGGTTTTTACATACATACACGTAATATGTATAAATAAGTTAAAAAATTTTTTAATTAGACTAAATTAATTGGAATGATATAATATCAAAATAGTTTGCATAATACAGCGATTTAGTTAAAATTTCACAACTATCTAGAAGCGAAAACTTGGAACATTTTTGTTTGGTTTTCACGCTTTCGAATTTTCTTTATAATATTGGATTTTTATTTTGTTACATTTTACAAAGTACGACACGCACAGTTCATATTGATGGAGTTTTCGAATTTGATTTTGATTTTTAACTGGCCTTCGGGCCACAGCAATACCAACTGACATACATAAAGAAAAACATGGAAACTCCTCTTTGCTCTGGAATAGCTTTGGTATGTTTGGTATGATTACACTTTAATGAGAACTTGAGACTGACTATAGGTAGTGCTTGCTTTAATTGATTTTAACTTGTCTTTGCTATTTTTATTTATTTTTTCTTTGGCAACATTGGAAAAATTTTTCTTGTTTAACTGGCTGGCTTAAAATTATTTAAATTGTTTTAATCTTTTCTCTTTGGAGTTTGAAGTTTCAAGCGGAGGAGAATGCCTGACGAAGCTTTTCACCTCCATCTATTGCACAATGGTTGCGGTTGATTTGGATTTCGGATTGGTTTTCACGTTATACCAGCAGAGAAACCTTCTGGCAGTTGAGTGCACCCATTGGAGGAGCTCCGTTTGTGGCCGAGTTGACCGCACTGGCTCCCTGATTCCCCGCCTGGACTCCGGCCGGAACGGAGCCCGCCAGTTCGACTGAGGCCGCCGCTGCAGCCGCCGCCGACATGAAGTCCACCTTGCCCAGGTGGACGCGCAGGTCCGTGTGCTGGGTCTCCTTGTGCCGCCGCAGGTCCACCTTCCGCTGGAAGGCCTTGTGGCACAGCTTGCAGGAGAAGGGCTTGTAGCCGGTGTGCTTGCGGGAGTGCGTTATCAGGTTGGAGCTCTGGCTGAAGGCTTTGCCGCACACCTGGCACTTGTGTGGTTTCTCACCTGCAACGATGGAAGGATAAAACAGGTTAGTGGTGAAGTTTCGACAAATTTTCACTGTTAATTTTTAAACGCATATGGATGTAATTTATTTTGAATTTAAGGAAACAACCCTTTGTTTTAAAGTAAGATTATATTCTTATCTGTGGCTAAGCAGTTTTAATAGTAAAGGAAAAAGCTAAGTTTAAATAAAAATGGTTTTACAAAACACAAGACTTATTTCGAGAAAAATTAAAAAAAATATTAAGTGTGATTTTAAGATAATAAAGTAAAAATGAAATATTCTCTTAATATTTTTGTATAAGTTCTAAACCAAATTTTTTTAACCTGATCATTCATTGAATATAACCATAGAAACAGTTTTAATTCTACTATTACATTTAAGTGTTAAAATTGTTTTTAAAAGTTAAGAAACTTGTACAAAAATAAAAAAAAATATAAAACTTGTATGTGTTCTTATGAATGTGAAACTAAATACTATTTCTTGGACTTAAGGGTATCACCTTAGATTAAACTGACTACTACTTCTCTGAATTCCTCCCCTTGGTGCACACACACTTTGCAACTCGAGCGTCAACCCCCAAAAAAAAAGCGTATCGTCGCCAGACAGAAGCATCATTCCCCAACCCACCCGTTTGGACCCCAAGACTCCACGTAAGTCATCTCCGCAGACCGCAGGCAGAATCTACATTCACCGCCCTTATTCCATTCACCATCAGAATCAGAGGAGGAAAGTCCTGGAGTTTTTTAAATTTAAACTTTTTGGTCCATCAGTGTGATGTTCTGTGGTTGCGCTCGCATTTAAAGACGGAATTTTTCCTCGCTCTGATAACATTTTAAAGTCACTTTGTGGGGTTCTTCTTTTTTGTGCTTGTTTCAAGGCTTCCCCCATTTCTGCGCTTTATACCCCATTTATTGCTCATTTTCATGCTGTTGAATTTTTCATTAGAGATTTGAGAGGAAAGCTGCTTTCCAAATAAACGATTTTTTTGGAGCCAGAAATGTCATGAAAATTTCGCTGGTCATAATGAAATCTCGGAAATTACAGATGAAAATGAAGAAAGTTTAAATGTTATTTTAAATGCTCACAGCAGGCAAGAGGAAAAGTAATAATTCTTTTTAATCTTTTGGATTTTTGTTAACAAAAAATGGAATATAATTACATTTGTAAAACTGTGCAATACTTAAAAATAAATTAAATAATTCTTTTTAATTAAAATCAATATTATTTCTATCTGATTTTCTATCTTTTCTGCTCTTAACCAGTTGTACAAAAACTTTGATTATATTTATTTCCCTTTTCCACCTTTTTCTGGTGCTTATAATGGTAGTCACATAGTTGGCTCTTATCTGTAGCCCTGTATTGCATGGAGATAGTGGCATAGACTTGTTGGGTTACACTTTATGTACTATACCCACACTCTTGCACACTTACCCACACGCACACACCCAGTCGCATAAACATATATAGGATGAGATTGGGGGCGACGGCAACAAAATAACGACGACAACATGCTAACTTGTGAGGACCTGACTCTGTGTAGCTCCCTACCGAGAATTGGGAAAGTGTATATAAAATAAACAGAGATACGGGTATATAGGCGGGGGGAAGGGCAGTAAAAGAGAGAGAGGCCATGAGAAAGAGAGAGAGAGAGGTCTGTGAATCCAGCGAAACGAAACGGAAGACAGCTTCGTTGTATATAATGGAATTGCAGCGACGTGATTGTGAAACATTCGACCGTAGGGATGTGCTCTGATTCAACTTTCAGCTCCCGGGGCATGAGGATTTCTTTTCCTTGAGCAGGAGGGCTGGTTTGGTGGGTGGTGGGTGGCCAAATGGAAGGTCGGGCAAGCAACAGTAAAATTGAGCAGTCAGGAGCCGGGAGTCTTCTCTCAGTTGGCCTCACCGAGCATGCCTGGATGCAGAATCTGGAGGGTTCCTTCTCGTGGGTCCAGGGCTCGGGGCACGTTCGTGCACTATCGGCACAAATAACGTCACGTAGTCGCAGAGATTATAGAGCAGCTTTTATTATTTATCACGGCCAAAACGACCCACGAGCACTAACGAGACTAAAAAGGAAAAAAAAAACAAAAAAGGGAAAAGTAAGGAAATAGAAAAATCCCGTCGGCCGTCGGTAATTTGGAAACGAAAGTGGGGTAGGTGGACCTGGTCTCGAGGCTATAGCCCCGTGTATACGAAACTTATGTACATATCAGGGCCAGCTTTTTTTCTTTGCCTTATTTTTCAGGGCATTTTATTGCAGCACATTGTGGAAATACTTTTAAATCTTGGCTGCCTTCTGAATGGCTTTCCTTTTAGTCTTCTAGCATTTTTAACTTTAGTTTGTAGTGTTCGTCCTTGCACTCTGCATTTTCTTCCTAATTCAACACGTTCGCAACATATTTGGTGGCTTGGCAATTTTCGCTAAGCGGTGGGAATCAAATCACGCATACGCCCTGTGGACCGACGGCGAAACGGAGGGGAAAATCGCTTTGGTTTGATTTGGGTAATGTCTTGAAGCAAACTAACAGAGGGTCAAAGAAGGTTGAAAGGGGTTCTATCTGGCTATGACTGAGATAATTGAAGTTAAAAAAAATGGTATTGCATTGTAAGACAAGTAAAACTTTTTCTTTTTTAATATTTTTAGATTGGGCAATGAAAATCATCAATTAGAATTTTTAGAAAGAAAAATCATCTTTAGCAAGTGCTCCCATTTAAATTGTTTTACCCGAAATCGAAAACAATAGCATTACACAACTTTAAAAGCATTGCTTCAGCTTAAAATATCGATTTTACTCTACCCAAAACACCTTTTGCACCTCAGACACACTAAGATTGAACTTTGGAATGGAAAACAAAAGTCATGAATAAATAAAATAAACCTAAAATGTTTTTTCCCCCGTCTTTTTATAGCGCATAAATTGACGAAAACGAAAATCTGAGGCAAGGAAATAAAAGCGAAACACAAAAAAAAAAGCGAGAAAACCGAGGGAAATGCGGGCAAAGCACGGACTAAGCATACACTCAAAAAATTTTTTTTCCTAAATTTTAGAAAATCGCCATAAAATGAAATTTTTTCTTAATTTTAGAAAATTTTCTGAATTTTAGAAATTGTTTTCTTGAATCTAGGAAAAAAGACCATAGAAACAGAATTTTATGAAAAACCTTTCTTAAATTTAGAAAAATGATTTTTTTTCTTAAATCAATGGTGTTTTTTCCTAGTTTGCTCTCCAAAAGTTTTCTTAAATTAATGGCGATTTCGCCATTAAATTAAGAAAAAATGTACTTCATCCCTTCCTAGAATCTAGAAAGTCGCTATAAAAAACACGGTACATTTTTTTTAATTTAAAGAATTTTTCTGAATTAAAAAAACTTTTTTCTTGAAAACAGAAAAGTAGGAATAGAAAATCACCATAGATTTAAGAAAAACTTTTTTTATTTCTGTTATGCTTCTCATTCTTTCTTCGAAACGAAAAAGAAGAAGACATGGGGTTAGTCCGCGGCGCGTCGCGTTGACAGTTTTTGGCGTATGTATGTATATGTTTATGTGTGTTTGTGTGTATGATCGAGAATTTTCTTGTGCGTAGCTGTAACTTTTATTGCGTTGTTGTTTTGGAAATGCAGTCTCTCGCGAGAGAGTTGCTTGCGTTGCGCTGCATCTTGAACCCTTGCGCTCAGTTTTGGATGAGCATTCAAAGTAATAAGTTTGTGTAGAGCCTATTTAAGAAAGTTAAAGTGCGATCCCTCTAAGAGGCAATTTATAGGTAAGCAATTGAAATAAATATTAATATAAATTTGGTAAGTAAGTAAAAATGTATGGTAAGCAAAGGGCAAACTATTTTAATAGATTTGGCTATTAATAATATTGCAGGCCGCAAATACGATCCTTCTCTAATATTAATTTTTATTTTCGATTGCAGGAATAATTTCAATTTCAGGTATTGTTGATAATTTGGCAGTAAGTAAGTAAATTTTAATAATAATATATTAAATATTTAATATAAATATTAATAGTTTTATTTTTATCTTTTTTGTTTTCTTTTCTTTTTTTGTTAAGGAAATATTTGTAATGCTATTTTTTCTTTTTTGGTTTTCTTTTCTCTTTTTTGTTTAGGAAATATTTATAATCTTATTTTTATCTTTTTTGTTTTCTTTTCCTTTTTTGTTTAGGAAATATTAATAATTTTCTTTTCGTCTTTTTTATTTTCTTTTCCCTTTCTTGTTTAGGCAATAAAATAGTAAAATAAATATGTAAGCATTTTATTTAAATAAAGAAAATTTTCTAAAAATAAAAAAAGTCCTTTCTTATTTTAAGAAAAAAGATTCTATATTCAAGAAAAGTACTTTCTGGATTTTAGGAAAATTTCTCAATTTGATGGCAACTTTTCTTGATTTTAGAAAGGTATTTCTGCTTTTCAGGAATTTTTTTCCTAAATTTTAGAAAATTCCTTTCTAAAAAATACGGTAAATCGCCATCGACTGAAATTCATGGCGAATTTCTTGATTTAATGGCGATTTCGGGCTGTTTTTTTTTTGAGTGTATAAAACATTTTGCCAAAAAGTAAATACGAAAATGCAGAAGAAACCGAAGAAATGGTTCCGAAAAATCACATCAGATGAAAAGAGGAAAAATCTGCTGTCTGGGATGGAAACACGTCTCGACACAAGGAAGAAAATTAAGGATAAGTCGTAAGGAAAGCAAAGCGAAGCGAGTAGAACCCAAGAAAAAACCAAGGCACTTGGATGGGAAATCTTGAAATGTTGGGGCCAACATAGCCACATGTGCCTTTGGCGGGGTTGGGAGTAGGGGGATGTTTTTGGGGCCACTGGAGGAAGAGGAAGAGGGAGGCACACGTCCTAAATCGAAGACGGCAAACGATAAAAATGTCTGGAATATTTCTCTTTCTCGCTCTGCATGTCTCTGTGGGTTTTGTAGGGGTGCTGATTTCTCTTTCACTGATTTCGCCAGACGCATCAGCGAGGGAAGTCTGCTTATTAGAGGTTATTATCCTTGCCATTTGTAAACTGATTTCCAGCCGAACAGGAATTTCGCTTTTTATGCTTAATGATCCAATGGGCGTATATAGGATTGAAATCAGTTGCAGTAATATAGAAATGATTACAGCAAATGATTTTGGGTGGTCGAAATATGTTTTTTTTTCGCCAAGAGCTTTGGGTTTGAGCAGATATTAAATAAAGTATTCTTACAATTTACGATATCATTAAACTTAAACAAAATATTGGTTATTTAAATGACCTTTCTGTAATTATTTACAATAAAAAAAAAGTTTCCCTCATTTAAACATTCCTATATTATTAAAAACATTTGATTTGGAATACAAAATTTAGGAACATATAAGAAAACAATATTTCCTAATGTATTTTTCTCAGAATCGGAAAATGTTCCTACAATGTTCAATATCTTTATAGCTTTTACTGTACATCGAAGTAATGTTCATTTTCGGTACAGTGCGTGTGCCTCCTAAAACTAGAACAAATCGCTTTTGAGATTCAAAATTTTCACGTAGCCATCAAGAACTTGAAATCGATGCCAAAGTGCCGGCCCCACCCAACGACCTTCTCCCCTTTGGCAGTTCCCTTTCGCCCCGTTTCGCAATGGCGTTTCAGTTCCGTTTCGTTTTCGGCTTTCCGGGGGTGTGTGTGTGCACCTGCACCTACACCACTGCAGGGTGTCGATGTGTGCGCCTCGTATTTGTTATTCGTGTGAGTGCGCGCGTATAAAACAGAAAATCAAAATCTCTTGACTAAATTTTTCATTGGTCGGCTGTGATTTCTCAGCCCGCCTCTCTCTCTCTCTGTCTCTCGCTGTCGCTCTCACTCTCTCTGGCTCGGCGTGTGTGTGCGTATTGGAGTATCTGTGTGCAGGCCTTCCAGTATATAGATGGATTCTTTCGGATTCAGATTCTTATCACTACCAGCGCTCTCTCGCTCTCTCACCCTGACTATCTCCCTTGCGATTTCCGGAGAGCAAACTGGGTGCTCTTTCAGCTGTCGTCTGCTCCATTTGTTCCGAACCCCCCTTTTTCGACGCCCCCCGAGATTTCGCCATATCTGGTTCTGCCGATGGCAACTGTAATTGCAACTGGCGACTGCGGCTTTCGGGGTGGTTCGTTCAGTGCTTTAATGGCGACGCTTCCCAAACCCCCCTTGAAAGAACCCCCCACCTCCCGTTATACTATCCCCTGCGTTTGTGTATGGCAAAATTCTTTAAAGTTTCTCTTGTTTAGGGTTAAAATATAGCATGACTTCTTCAGAATATCCGTGATTTACGCTCTCCTTTAACTTAAGGATTTCAGATTCATTTCATTTTATTCATTTCCAAACACTAGTCACTATTTCTGTAATAATTGCTTAAAAAACAATACCTATTCCTTAATTTAAAGCCTTGCGTGATTAAGGCTAACTTGTATATCTCTTCTTTGAAAGAAGTTCTTAAATTTTTGTAAAAAAAAAATTTAATTTTAATTTCCAAAAAAATAAATTTTGTTATTAAATTTGAACTAAAAGATATGTTTTTCCTTAATGTTCTTGTTTCTCCAATATATATATGCACCATAAAATTGAATATTCCTATTACTATACCCAACTGAACTGCTTACCTGTGTGAATGTAGGTGTGCTTCTTCATGTCGCTCTTCTGGTGGAACCGCTTGCCGCAGTAGTTGCAGGGATAAGGCCGCGTGTCGCTGTGGATGAGCAGGTGGGTGGACAAGGTGCTGGAGCGCTTGAAGCGCTTTCCGCACTGCTTGCACTCGAACACCTTCTCCACGTTGTGCACCGCCCTGGAATGAAGAGGGGTGGAGGTGGGTGGGGGATTAGTGGGGTTCCGGTAAAGAGCGTCACCGTAATTAAGGTCCGGTGAGTCCCAAAAGGCGGAAGTGGACGTGTTTTAACTACAGCCACAAAGGCAAACATTTGGTCAGGCTGAAATCCAGCCATTTTGCCTAAATTAAGTAATGCAAAGTGTCCGCTATTGTCCCAGGCAGGAAGACCACTCATTACACTGGGAAAAATATATATTTTTAACTGAAAAAATTGCCTTATATAAAATTATTTTAATTAAACTGAATTCAACGCTTTTTAGAATTATGATAGAGAAAAGGATAAAATAAAAAACGAAATATTTAAATTTATAAATAAGAGATTCTTGTTTGTAAATATGAAATGTTAGTTATTCTTTTGTATATTGTTATGAAGGTTACTTTAACTGATATTACTTTGATATTTTTCAGTGACTATTTTAACATACAAATTTTAAGTTAGGGAAGATTGAGTTATGTTAGTTTATTTGTTAATCTAAAATCACATAATTAATTTTAGATTTCCCAATTTCTTCAAGTGTTGGCATGCAGTGGCTCCCCCACGTTCCCCTCTTCCCTCTGTGGTGGCATTCTACACATACCTGTGCTGGCTGAGGCTGACCTCGTGGCCGAAGGTCTTGTTGCAGAGCTCGCAGGCGTAGGGCTTCTTGCCGTGGTGCGTCCGCCGGGAGTGGACCTCGAGGCCGTGGGGCGTGGAGAACATCTTCTCGCACTTCATGCACGAGTACAGGTCGCTGAATTGGTGCAGGCCCGGCCACTTGGCGGCCATGTGGTGGAAGTGGTGCAGGTGGGGCGAGTGGGGCAGGCCGAGATGACCGCCGTTGGGTGGCACGCCCACACCGACGCCCACGCCGACGGCCGCTGCCGCAGCTGCTGCCGCCGCCGCTGCCGCCGAGGAGTTGTTCTGTCCGGCGGACTGGAGCGGCACCATCAGACTCCGCAGACGGAAGAGATTTTCCTGCGAATCCGGATGGTAGCTGCGGAAACACATTTAATTGAGGCGAGTTAATTAAAATGGGTCCCGAGTGCCAAAGTCTCTAGGTTTGCATGGCAAAAGGGGGAAAATGGAGCTAATCTGGTAATGAAATTGTGCTTTAAAATGTATTTTCATCTAATCCTTAGACCAGAGAACTATATTTAAAAGGCATTTTATTTTGAGTTTTATATTATTATTAATTAAATTATTATAATTGATTTAATACACTTTTCAGCACTGAATATTGTATAATAAAATGTAATGTTTACTTTTACTTTAAAAATTAAACAAAAAGTGTCTACCAAAAAGGTTCCTATATTTTCTGCATTAAAATAATTTATTAAATGTTATAAAATTTAAATTTTTTTTGTATTTTATTGTTATAGGAATTTTGTAATTGAACTATAATTTGAATACTCCCAGACCATAATATTTCTGATATAACTCAAATATCAAAAAATTACTTAGGGCTATAAACAAACCTTTTAAAATTAAAGCTGATTTTTATTTGCTATCTTACTCTATCTCTGTTATCCCTACGATCCTTAAGGGACAGACCAGCTTATTAAAAGGATAGCTGGACTCACCCTGCTCCCAGACCGGATTGCTGTTGTTGCTGTTGCTGCTGCTGCTGACCCTGATGAAAGGCGACGGCGGCGAAGAAGGGCAGGGCGGGCGAGAAGAGCGGCCGCTGGAACATGGCCGCATCGTAGTTGGGCGGATAGCCCTGCCGCATCGCCTCCAGCGGATTGAAGGGCATGGCCAGTCCACTGGCCGCCAGATGTCCGAGTGGCGGGCTGCGGGGCGTCCGTCTCGCCGGCGGTTCGTCCCGTCGAAGGAGAGCGGAAACGGAGAAGAGGTCCGACTTCTTGGATCCTATGCTACGACCACCGCCATTGGCCGTGATCAGCAGTTCGGACGCGGAGGCAGAGGTGCCGCTGGGCGAGCTGATCCTCGGACTGCCGGGTGGCGAGTCCACCTCCAGCTCCACAGACGAACTGCTCGAGTGCGAACGGGAGCGGGAATGGGAGCGGGAACGGGATCGTGATCGGGAGTGCAGGGAGTGGTGCGATTCCGCATCATCCATGTCGATTTGCGAGGAGCAGGGACTCCGGGATCTCGACCTGGAGCGGGATCGCGACTGACGACGCAGCTTCTCGCTGGCGCTGATGAAGGCCGGCTTGGAGCGCTGGGGAAGATGCGTTTGCTGCTGTTGTTGTTGTTGTTGTTGTTGCTGGTGATGCTGGTGCATCTGCTGGTTTTTGCTCAGCATCGAGATTGAGTTGTTGTTGTCCTCCAGGGAAGTCGGCGGCTTCAGGCCAACGGCCGCCGCCGCCATTGCCGTCAGTTGTTCAGTCTTGACCAGTCTGCTTATGCTAAATGCTAGCGAGGCATCTGGAAGATTGAAGAAGGAGAGGTTTTAAAATAAGATTATTTACTAAATAATATAAAAATAAATTACTGTTTTATTGTCACTTATATAGAAGATACTATTCTATAAAAATTCTTTAAATTGATGGGGTTGATATAAGATTGATAACAAAGAGAAATGAAATTAAGAAGAAATTCTTTTCTTCTGCTCGGAAGATCCTTTAGTAAAATCAGAGCAAAGCGTATGCTAAACCATCAATCACTCACTGAAAAAAAAAGGGGGAAGCGAATCCACCTGTTCAGCCTCACACACAAGAACGTCATCGTATGTGTGCCAGTTGGCAGCATATCGAATTTCAAATGTAATTATTTTCGTATTCAATCGCCTAATCCACCTTACATGACCATTAATTCACCCTAATCAACGAATCCTTCCCCTCTCGTGAATCGCTTTCCGCATTTGACATCAACGCGTCATCATTCGGCATCGTCACCCCGAAATCTTTGGCCAGCGATGATGGCCACGGACACAGATACAAATCCGTGTACGGATGCGGATGCGGCGCCGGCGCTCAGGGTTGAAGTCGGCACGCCCCTGGACAGGAGCAGCCACCCGACAAGAGTTTCAGTTTCGAGGACTCCTTATAATAACCTACAAAGTGACAGTTTACTGTTTTTTAATTTTTCAATTATTTTAAAATTATTTGTGATAAGGAATGCTAGAAATAATTATTTCATTTACAAGTTTAGTCTTAAGTTTTACATTTTAATACCCCAACATTTTTCTATATTCGTATTCATAATATAAAAAGTTATAAAAATCGTAATCAAACAGTAACAATATTAAAAATTCTAAAAATTGATTTATTATTTATTTATTTATTTTTTTGATTTAGAGAATTTAAAATGTGGATCTTTCAAAATAATTGTAATAAAAAGAATTTCGACTCCCCTAAAAATCCAAACTAGTCTTTAAAAGAAAGTGAAAATCAAAACTTTTGCCTGGTGCACAGCACAAAATACACATCCTCGGAGTCTATCGCCTGTCGAAATGAAATAATAATAATGTGCGTTTAAATAGAACATCTGTTCGGTCCGCACTCGGCTAAATGGAGCATGACGAAACAGAAAACACACAGTGGGCTGGAGAAATCGGGGAATCCGGGGGGTTGGGTTAGGAACTCCGACTCCGGCGACATTCCGCGTGTGCAAATTGACGCAGGCGCAAAGGAAAGGAACAGCGAAGGGAGGGGAGGGAGGTAAAGGGGTATGCCGTGCTCCGTATTCCATATTCCGTATGCCAGCCAAGTGAAAACCGCGACGAGGCCGGAGGCGAATCGAATGAATGAATGAATCCGCATCGCAACAAAAGAATAACAATTTGACAACATTCTAATTCGCCACGCAGATAAAAGTAACTGCCAGGGCGGCAGGGGGATGTAGGCGGAAAATAAGGGGGCGGAACTCTGATTCCGGGCCATAGTAGTCATAGTCCGTAGTCAGTGAGGCGGCAAAACGCAAAGCCAAGCAAATATAAACAAAGCCCACGCACTAAACGCAGGCAGGGAAAAACGTATCCATCAGATACTCAGATACAAATGGGGGGTGGCTGCTCGGCCGCTTTTCCCTCTTTTCCTGCCTTTCCTGCCAGAGTGTCAAGTGTTTTTATTGCCCTTCTGCTGTTGTTGCAATTCCCGCTGCTGTTATTTTCGTTCGAACTTTGGTCTTGGGATTTTGGTTTTCGCTTCTAAGTGCTTTTAAATATGGAAATCGCACATAAACCAGACCGTTTTTGATCCGTTTGATCATTACCATGTAAACCTAAGCTCACTAGAAAAAATAGGTACATTTTCTAATAGTTCTTACATAAGGAGTAGTTTTTTTCAATTTTGGAAAACAATTAAATTCCAAATAATAATTTTAAAGAATTAATTCGTTGTAAAATATAAAAGGTTGGTCAAAAAAAGTCAGACTCAAAAAATATTAAACCATTTTCAAATTGGAATAAAATCCTCAAAAAAATTTTTTTTAATAAAATCGAAAAAAAAAAAATTGTTAAGGAAGATATTTTATTTTTTCAATACCCTTCTCATTTTAAATTGCTCAGAAGCTGGAGTGTGTTTACAAAAGCCACCTTATGCCAGGCAAACTACATCCTATCCTCCCCCTAAAAATCTAAATTTTAATCATTGACATTATGGCAAATGTGAACCGGTACAACCCAACCCTTTCTTTCTAATTATGTACGCAATCGTCCCGGGAGCATTTCCACCAGCCAAAAACAAATTCGAATCGAATGGAGAACGAGACAATCGCACAACCACCGGGAGGAGGAGGAGATGGCAAGGGGAGCTCAGGCCAGGCCCACGCAAAACCTACTATATATAGGAAATAAAATTGGAAACGTTTAACGTTCGGCGCAAACTAGCGAGGCAAAAGCAACCCCAAGGACCAGGAGACTGGAGACAGGAGTCAGGAGCCAGGAGCAGGACAAGTGGCTCTTGGTGGCTCACGTAGAGCGACTTGTTTAAACGATAATAATGAGCTTAAGCATGTGCCCGATGTCGCTCCAGGGTGGCGAGTCCTTCGGCCGCTGGAGGCTGGAAGCTGGAAGCAGGCAAAGTAGCATCAACGACCCCTCGACGGTCGGCAGTAAAGTCATAAATTTGTGCACATTAGACATAGACATAGCCCTCGTCCACCCCAAACACCCATCGCCCTCCGGGTTCGACGTTCATCTGTTTTTATCCGCCCGGGAGCAATATTCACGCACTCCACGCACTTGTTCACATAAAAACGGAAGAAGGTAAAATAATTATTCGACACTGCATGGTAATTGAAATCATTGTTATCCTGCGCCCTGTTCTATGTCGCTCCGCCCATTCAGTCAGGCTTTCGCCAGGATTATTATTGTTTTGGGGCGATTTGCAGCCATTACAATTTGGTTTGGGTTAACGGCTCGCCTGCAGGAGCTGTTAATTTTTGGAATTTAATTTATAATTACTTGGCAGCTCGTGAAATTTTGTTCGGCGCCGTTATTATAAAAATTGTTTTAAAAATATTTTGGAAATATTTCTCATTCTTTTTGGTACTTTAATTTGGTAAGCAATTCCTGTAAAGTTCATTAGATAATCGCAATTCGATAACTTTTATGTAAGTTAAAAAGGTAAAAAATCCTGGATTTCCAACAAAATTAAAAAAAAAAAGCTTTAAAATATAAAATACTATATTTTCATCCATCTTGGCCTTTATAATCATTTTAAATAATAGTTTAAGGCATTTATTATTTAAAATATAAACTTTTTGAAAGAGTGATTTCCATTATATATTTTAAGTGTATTCTTAAGTATATTCTTACACAGAGAAAAAAAAAACAAAAAATAGTCATTAATTGGATATTATTTCATATCAATATCAATTTCATATCAATTCCATATTGTTCCGTTTTTTTCTCTGTGTACACATGCTCAAGTCAACGAATGAGCTCATTTAGCTTCTTAACATATTCACATTGTCCCCTAATTTACAACCCCTCTTGTAGGTGCAAAATCAGTAAACCGAGAGGCGCCGCTGAGGGTGCAAAGTATTTTGAAGGTATCGTATCGACTCGATTAAATCGACGGCTGAGTACCGGGCAACAGTAGTCGGGGGCCGACTAGTCGTAATAATATAAAAACAAATTCCGCTTTCGGCAAATATGAAAGTGGAAATGGCAAAAAATAAAAACAGCAGAGTATAAATAATAAAGAGCCCGGCCGATATGGCCAGAAGAGGGCCATAAACTGTGAACGGTTAGATAGATTAGGCCATGATTTGGTCTGTTGGCATGCCTGCGAATGTGTGTGCATGATTTACGGATTCGTTGAGATTTCGATTTCAACTTGGGTCTGGATTTCGATTGGGATTGGATTTCGATTTGGATTCGGATTTGGATTTGGATTTGCACGATTGCCTACCCCACCGATAGCATATCAGTTTGGAGAGAGAGCGAGAGTAGAGCTCTTTAGCCCGCATAAGCTCAACTCGTTGAGTGGTATTAGATGGGGATTGCGTATCCAAACACTCGACATATAGCCCGGCTATCAGCTGTTGGTCCCGAACCGTCGGCTGTGTTTCTTTGAAGCGTCTCACAAATGTCGCCAATTGCAATTACATTATTTATTTTTACACTGCAAATCAATCAGGTTCTGACTTCCCCACCCCCTCGGAATTCCAATGGCAATGCGGTGAGTGCACTCAAAAAATTTTTTTTCCTAAATTTTAGAAAATCGCCATAAAATTAAATTTTTTCTTAATTTTAGAAAATTTTCTGAATTTTAGAAATTGTTTTCTTGAATCTAGGAAAAAAGACCAAAGAAACAGAATTTTATGAAAAACCTTTCTTAAATTTAGAAAAATGATTTTTTTTCTTAAATCAATGGTGTTTTTTCCTAGTTTGCTCTCCAAAAGTTTTCTTAAATTAACGGCGATTTCGCCATTAAATTAAGAAAAAATGTACTTCAGCCCTTCCTAAAATCTAGAAAGTCACCATAAAAAACACGGTACATTTTTTTTAATTTAAAGAATTTTTCTGAATTCAAAAAAAGTTTTTTCTTGAAAACAGAAAAGTAGAATTAGAAAATCACCATAGATTTAAGAAAAACTTTTTTTATTTCTGTTATGCTTCTCATTCTTTCTTCGAAACGAAAAAGAAGAAGACATGGGGTTAGTCCGCGGCGCGTCGCGTTGACAGTTTTTGGCGTATGTATGTATATGTTTATGTGTGTTTGTGTGTATGATCGAGAATTTTCTTGTGCGTAGCTGTAACTTTTATTGCGTTGTTTTGGAAATGCAGTCTCTCGCGAGAGAGTTGCTTGCGTTGCGCTGCATCTTGAACCCTTGCGCTCAGTTTTGGATGAGCATTCAAAGTAATAAGTTTGTGTAGAGCCTATTTAAGAAAGTTAAAGTGCGATCCCTCTAAGAGGCAATTTATAGGTAAGCAATTGAAATAAATTTTAATATAAATTTGGTAAGTAAGTAAAAATGTATGGAAAGCAAAGGGCAAACTATTTTAATAGATTTGGCTATTAATAATATTGCAGGCCGCAAATACCATCCTTCTCTAATATTAATTTTTATTTTCGATTGCAGGAATAATTTCAATTTCAGGTAATGTTGATAATTTGGCAGTAAGTAAGTAAATTTTAATAATAATATATTAAATATTTAATATTAATAGTTTTATTTATATCTTTTTTGTTTTCTTTTCTTTTTTTTGTTAAGGAAATATTTGTAATGCTATTTTTTCTTTTTTTGGTTTTCTTTTCTCTTTTTTGTTTAGGAAATATTTATAATCTTATTTTTATCTTTTTTGTTTTCTTTTCCTTTTTTGTTTAGGAAATATTAATAATTTTCTTTTCGTCTTTTTTATTTTCTTTTCCCTTTCTTGTTTAGGAAATAAAATAGTAAAATAAATATGTAAGCATTTTATTTAAATAAAGAAAATTTTCTAAAAATAAAAAAAGTCCTTTCTTATTTTAAGAAAAAAGATTCTATATTCAAGAAAAGTACTTTCTGGATTTTAGGAAAATTTCTCAATTTGATGGCAACTTTTCTTGGTTTTAGAAAGGTATTTCTGCTTTTCAGGAATTTTTTTCCTAAATTTTAGAAAATTCCTTTCTAAAAAATACGGAAAATCGCCATCGACTGAAATTCATGGCGAATTTCTTGATTTAATGGCGATTTCGGGCTGTTTTTTTTTTGAGTGTGTGCCCCAACCGATCGCAAACCCCTTCTCCGTATATTGCACCCTTCTCCCAGCTGCTTATCGCTGGGGCAATAAATCAGAAGGCTATCTAAACTTTAGACTACAATTCCGAACCTTTTTCCTTTCGCTGATAAATTTAATTTAATTGTTGGTTCCAGCCAGCCGACGGTTTTCACTCTTTTCCCCAATACAAATTAAAAGATGATTGTATCGTGGTTTATTGAAGCACTAAGAACCCATTAAGAAATTCTAATAAAATGGGTTAACGTACTTAAATGGAGTTTTCCATTCCGTTTATATGAATTCACATATAAAATCATAAACTGTATTTATAAATAGCTTGTGCGGCAATTTGATTGACTCGATTCGGTTTGATTTTTTGGGTCCAAAGGTACACATGACTCCCATTGTCCGTTGTTCAAATTTAGCTGATATCAGATGTGCAGACTGTTTATTGTTGTTATAAGCCGATATCTACTCTGGTAGCTTTTATGGCTGTACAAATTCGATATCGAAAATCGCAGTTCTTCATACTATCAGCAGCGGGAATCGATTGGGGCATTTCTAATTTCAATATTCAAACAACGGACGTGACAAATGGCAAACTGTGTAGGGTTTGGTTTCGGGGTTCGCGTTCTACTCCTTTGCCCAGGAAATTGATTTTTCTTTGTCAAACATTCGAGCGATGATGATAAACCCGGACTGGACTGCAATCGAGGGCATAAATAACAACAATTTGAGGGAAGGAAGGGAAGTCAACTGAACAGAACTGAACTGCCCTATAATAATAATATAGGTACTTTCTTAATGTTGCACGAACTATGTAAGTATGTCTGTGGTCTGCGGATGGCTGGCCTTTGTTTACTTATCGGTCGCTCGCTTATTTTATGATACTTTTACTCTTTCGATTTTACAACTGGCCACAGAGGATATTGACATGTTTAGATGTCGTTATGTATTTACCTCGGATCGTAAATCATAACGCGTGTGCGGTGTGTGTGCGTAGTTAACTATCTCTCACCCTCCGGCTGTCTGTTCCGTTCTGTTCTGTTCTGTTTTGTATTTGTATCTTTCAGATACACGGGGTGTGGATTTGGCTCTCCTTTTATTTGGACTGACTGGCTCGGCTTGGTTTTGGATATCTTTATAGATTTACAATGCCCAATTTTCGTCTACTTGTGAGAAGTTGAAAAATATATGACAGGCGATGAGTTGCCAATGATTACGACGTGTGTCGTAAATATTTCATAAATATTGCTCTGATTTTCGTTGCGACAATTTGTTATTGATCAATAATGTACTTTGCGATCGTACTCGTGAGAGGGATATGGCGTTTCGAATTGTGAATGCACTGGAAATTATCTGAAGGGACTATTAAGATAGATATAATAGTGGTTTTTATTCCGGTGGTTTGTATTACTCACTTGCACAATGTTCTAAAACTGATTTTAATTTATAATTTTTGTAAACCAATCAGTTCTCCGTTGACAAACACAAGTTTTGCTATAATTTTTTGAGATAAGACCAACCTCCAGCTTGTTTGACAGCGCATTATTTATTCGATGTGATAGGTCGATTGCCTTTTTAATTGTTCAATTGTTTGGTGTGATTGAAAACGGCTTAACAAAAATTGTTATTAAATTTATATCGGCGTATTCGAGGCTCCATATATATTAGGAAAGCCTCTACAACCGGATAGGCGTTGCACATAAATCAGAAGTTTTAATTTATATGTCTAACGCTGGCACCCGTTCTGATTTTTGGGCTGATATCACCGTAAAAATATGTCTCTGCGGGGGCGAACGCTTTTCTGTAGCTAGCTGGGAATGAATCAATGCTGCTCTGAGGTCTCTGTTCAAGTAATTTGAGTGCTGGCTGCCATTTAACCCATGAACCCTTCCAGACTATTAGTCGGCTTTAAGTCTGGGTCCGAGTAATTTTCACAATTTAACTTAATTCGTGACTCACAAGAGTCGGTGTCAAAGTTCTTTTCGTTTTCCAGTCCACGCATTAGATCGAGAATCGCCAGTGGGCATCATTAATTGAGTCATACGACGGTGGGGCGTATGACAAAAAAATAATTAAGATCATCCACTCATGGATGGGTGGGCTAATGGGAAATCGAGACGATATTTGCGATTGACCTCTGGGAGCAAGGTTGTGACTTAATGGGTAATTTACGCTCTAGAAAATCCTGGTTACAAATTATGAAGCCTACTTTCAGGGTACAAGTATAGCCCACTTTTTAATCCACTAAATTTAAGAGCTTAAACTGTTATGCCCTGCAGATTTCAACAATGTTCCCCCGTCCCGTCAACAGGAGGGGCCAATCAGTCACCAAAAAGCCCTGCGAACTTCGGCCACATCAACCAATATATTGTCCCACCAAAAACCGAGAAAATATTCCAACAAACAAAGCGAAATTCATTTTCTCTAGAGAAAGGAAAATGGGAAGAGGAAAAAGTGGGGAAAGCGGGTTGCTTGTCGCGGCAAACAGAATTGAAAATTCAGTGTGCGAATGTGTCTGCGTGTGTGTGCTTTTTCCGCATATCCATGTCTGTGCTGGGAGCGGTGGAGAGCTAAAAACATATCCGTTGGATACATGTAATGCCGGTAAATGAAATCCGCTTGTCGCTGCCCAGTGTGTGAGTGTGTGTGAGTGGGGAAATATGGGATGGAAGAGAGACTGTGTGAGAGAGAGAGAGGGACATTCACACATGTAACGGACTGTGTTGCCAATATGGCTTTTTTCCGGTTTTCTGGATTTCTCGAAAGTATGTTTTTCAATGTTTATATTGGAGTTTTTTATAAATACACCATAAGCGGAAAAAAAATCTCTTAAAATGCTAAACATGAATTTAATTTCCATTTATTTTAGAAGCAGGTGTTTTAACTTTCGTTACAAAATTTTAAATGGATTACAGTTCTTATAAGGTATTTAGAAAAATGGTTTACGAAAGGAGCGTAGATAGGACGCTTGAAATCAAAAATTGTCATGGGTAAGCCCCTGACTTCGAACATAACTTAACATAATAGTTATTATAAAATATATAGTGTTTTATTTTTATAATGGTACTTGGGAAATGCATTCATTAATTCAATTAAAACTACTTATATTTTATTTCAATGAAAGATGAATAATTTCAAAAATAATTAAAAAACTACATGATTGCTCATTTAGAACGCTTTTTCAATCTAATCTTCTCCCCTTTAAATCCTTTTAAAGCTAAATTGTGAGGTCCATATGTGGCAACACTGAAGCCTGGAGTACTGATTCATTCATTCAATGCTCATATTTGAAATTCAACAGCGATGGCGATGACAACGGCGTCTGCACACAGATAGGAGATACACAAACCATCCATACATATGTATATGTATCTGGACTGGACCAAAGCGAACTGAACTGAACTGTGTATCTACAAGTTTGTCCGATTGTTTGCCGTTCGCAGTGGTATCCGTATCTGTGTATCTGTGGTCCAGCTATGGATTTTTCAATCCCCGATATCCATTTTTCCGCCCCATGTCCGCACAGAAGATTTGCCCATTAAGCGCCGCGCACACACACACACACACACACATTCACATACAAACGGAATAATGAATATTTGCTCCTGCTGCCCCTGAACAATTTCTGTTTTCCACGCTTCCACCGAGCCGGGAACTTGGGCTTTTTTCCAATTAAACTGACACCGGGCAGCCTTTTGGGCTCCCACTCGGAACATGGCCAGTGCGATATTTTAAAATCACACATTATTCAAATAAATTTTTAAAAAATTCCTACATTGCCCCCTGATCGGCCTTTGGGGGATTTGTCGCTGCTCGTTGCGGATTCGATTTCATTCTCTTTTGTTTTCCTTTTTTTTTAATTAACTTGGGGAATATGAAATGTGGTGGGGCTGAATGGGTTTATGCCAATCTGTTCGGAGGCTGCACAAAAATTTAATTTGACCAATGTTGATATTGAGGAAAGTTCTGAATTATCATTGATTGAAACCAAACTGGTGACAATTGATTGAATAAAATCAAACTGAATAATGAAAAGATTATAAGGCTTTTTGGAAAATCTTCTTTCGCTTTAATGGTAAGGAATTCAATGATTTGAATATAGTGACTACAAATAAACATGTTTTTAATTTATAATTAAAAAGAAAATATTTGTATAGCAAAACATTTTTCTGTTCGTTACAGAAATAATAATTTATTTGTTAATTGAAATGATTTTAAAATAAATCTCATGATGAAGAGGAAAAAGAGGAAATCAGACAATCAAATAATCTTTGGTGAAGGCAAAACGGCATTTTCTTGTTGTCTTGCTATTTTTACCGTAAATATAATAAATATAATGATGTAAATCATGCATATGAGTTTATATTTCACGTTTAAATCAATTTTAAATTATTAACGACATAACAACTGGTGGCACAGAATTTTAAATAGACTTTAAAAGATTTTACAAAATTAAATTACGATTTTTGACATCAATTATGTATCAAGAAAGTCAGTGATAAAAAAGGAATGGTAAACAAATACACAGTATAGAAAACCATTTTAAATTTTAATATATATATTTATATCACTTATTTCTGACTTCTTTTAGTGCGAATAAAATTTGGTTAACAGATATGCAAATGTGCACAGTTTTTGCGGCTTACCGTCGGAGTTTCGCTTCTTGGGGAGCACCGCTTTGAAGGCGGACATGGGCGCATATTCGTGCGGCGATGTGGAGGCCGGCGGCATCTGCGGCTGCGGAGGATTGGAGTTGTGCGCCTGCTGCTGTTGGTGGTGGCCCAAGGCCGCGTCCGCGGACATCTGGATGCGCTGGTGGAGCAGCTGCGTGGGCGAGGGTATCGTGGCCATGGCCGTCAGGGCGCTGAGATCCCTCACCTGCAGCGAGGCGGAGGAGGCGGCGGAGTTCGATGCCGAATTGGAGGCCGACGACGATTGCTGGCTGGTGAGGAAGGAGCCGGGAAAGTCCGCCGCAATGGCTGGCTTAAAGTTGCCCAGACTGTAGTCGAGGGGCAGGTGGTGTTGGTGGGCGGGCGGTGCGGCCGGATGCAGTAGATGCTGACCGGAAGTGGCTTGCATTTTGGCCACGTCCATTTCGGATTTAGCACTGATTTAGTTTTTATTTCTTTCTTTTTTTTTTGGTTAACTTAAGCTTTGGTTAGCTGGCTTTTGTTCTTTGGCTTTGGCACTGAAACTGTTTGGTTTTTACGCGACGGCATGCGATTGCCGTTTGGGTTACGGTGGCGTATACGCAACGTGGCTACCGGAAGGAAGTGTCACAGATTTAGGGCTTTAATGCGGCTGCTGCTGCTGCTTGGGCTTGGGCTTGGGCTGCTGAGAGCATAACTGCTGGCTTCGGCGTCATCGAGCGGACTGAAAGACCGTAAAACCTAATCACGGATCCCGTGGAACGCTGACGCCGGCGCCCGACCGAGAGTGAATCTCTGCCGCCGAGCTTGGAAAACTCTGCTGCTGCTGCTGCTGCGGCTGCTCTGCCAGCGAGAACTACCTCCTCTGCCTGCACTTGACTTTTAGCCGGATCCGGAGTATATGCGCTCTGCCAAGTGTTGCGATTTTCGCATAGATTTGGCAGCGACGTCGACGTCGGCAGCGGGGCTTCAGCGAGAGAACGGCTCTCGTTGCTTTTTCTATATCTCTATATATGTTTCCCCGGTCGGATTGCTATTGCTCCGATTTTACCGCTGTCAGCGAGCGTCTGAAGGCGACTGACGAGCGGAACGGCGGCACTCGGCGTTTCCACTCAGCGGAAACGCTCTCACCACCACCACCACTTTGCCATTCGGCACTGCGAGTGCGAGCGGGACAACGATGTGACGTTGTGATTCCAATTGGAACGGCGGAACGGAGATTCCACCAAGTGGATTTGGAATCGGAACAGCCACCACCATTTGCCGCTGTGGCCATGGCCATCCCGCTCTTGGCCACGCCCCCTTCCAGCTGGCCATGGTTAATCTGGACTTTTTGGTAGCTTGTTGTTGGTATTTTTAGTGCGCATACCGCTTTGATTCGTTCAAATCAATGCGACCGCCGAACAATGGAGTGGAGTGGGTGGTGGTTGGGAAGAGTGGGTGGCAGGGGGTGGCCGGGGGGTGGTGCGTGTGCGTGTGCTGGGCGCGTGTTTGCTGGCCTTTGGTTTACCTGCTCTGCTTTGGGGGCGGGCTCTTTGGTTTTTCCTTCGTTTTTCCGCTTTTTTTTGAACCGCCATCGATTTGGTAATCGCTGTTGTCTTTGGCGTTTGAAGTGCCCCGCGCCATTTAATTTCAAGTGGTTCCTCCTGGCAGCACCGCAAACACTAATGCCGCATGCTTCACACTTGACTATCCCCCAATTGCCTTTTTCCATTCCTTTTCCCTTTGGCAGCTTTGACTTGGCATTCGCGATTGGTTTTTGCGCCATTAACTTCAAATGGTTTCTGCTTCGGCGAACGGTGGCTAAGTGATTTCCTGGGGGCAAGAGTTTCTGGCGAATGGCTATTTCTGTATGATTTTATGCGAGCCAAAGGGTTTTCACCTTTTATTGTTTGCCATTCAATTATATTTATAGGATTAAGTGTGTAATTTCAAGATCTATTTCGGTGAATTTATACTTGGTATGTAGATGGAGATCTTAAGAATTCATACTTTTCTGATCAAAAGCAGCCTCGATCAACAAATCCACAAACACTTACCTTTTGGATCTATGAGAAACAAAGAAAACAATGCATTGAAATAATGTTTTGAACTATTGGTTTTAGACAATAAAATCTATTTTGTTCTAATTTTAGCTCCAATATTGTAGAGATATTCACAGTTAATTAAAATTCATAGTTTTGCTAAGTTTTTTAAATATATTCCCATTTTAGAATTGATTGTTTTCGAAATGAAACAATAATAATTCCTGTTTCCTTAAAATGTTCTTCTCAGTTATAAGGAAAATGGAATACTTGCTCGGTAAAAGTAATTAACAGGCAGAAAAACAGTAAGGTATATCTTTCCATTAATACTAAATCAACAAAAGAGTAATAAAGTTTATCGAATTATAAGTCTTAAAATAAGGAGTATAAAAATCGAGATTTTTTCGAAATATATATATCAATTTTAGAAGAGGTAGGATTTACAAAACTTAAAAATATTATGAGATCTTAAAAAACATGGCATGGGGAAAGTTTTATATTTGTATGAGTTGACCAGCCACTTCCAGTCTGAGATTTTAACCTCGGAAATAAAGCAGAAATATCTTTCCCAATTGCATTGGGGAGACGTCTTTGGAGCAAAGCTTTTCGTGAGCCATAAATTAGACAATTTTGACAGCCGTCTAATTTTTTAAAACTCATGCATTTAATTGCGACATTAAAAGCACAACTCTGAAAACAAATACCCAGTGGTAGTGGGACATCTTTAAATGCTCTGAAAATAAAATATCGTCTGGTTCTCTGGTGGAGCGCACATGTCGTTGGAAGCCCCTTGAAATTATGACAAATATTTACAAAACACAAAGAGCTAATGTTCCCATTTCATCGGGCGCATAAATAAGTGTTATGAGCTCCCGTTTTTCCCTCCAGTCTTCGCCACAGATTTGAATATTTCTGGGCGTCCCAGATCCCAGCTTCGAATTATTTGTGTCACTTGGCTTTGGCATCGTTCCCCCAACACATGGCAACGATTTAAAGAATTACACACCAAATTTAGTGCGTCGAGGATGGAGTGCGAACAAGTGGAGTTTTCTCCGCTCCGATTCCCATCGACTTAATAACGCTCCCACTCCCTTTGTGCCCTAGATCCAATTAGAGAAGCATGTACAAATCTGACTGATATGCACAATAGATTGACGTGCGTCCATTAAATCCGACGAAATGTGCTAGCTTAAAAAGAATTTAGGGGTGCCGCCCATTCTAAGACAACTTGCAATATGATTTGGGATGAAGATTTGGAACTATCGCTGTTTCCAATGGAATTGCAACTTAACAAAGTCATATAGAAAATTGCAAATATTTCAAATACCATTAAGTTTTTATTTGAGCAACCAATTTCAATGATATGTTCTCGAAATTATTTCTTGAAATCATATAATCATATTTTTTACATTTTAATTAAAAACAGAAACCTATTAAATAAATCAATAGTGTTTTTAAAAGTCGCATATTTTAGCCTAATATCAAATTACAAAAAAAACTTTTTTTGAATCGTTACTATTTCGCTATAATTATGAAAACCAAATTTCCTTAAACTCATCATTTGAAGTAAACAAAGAGCTACCAAAATGTTAGTAAATTAAATATTGGGATACTTTTTTGTCCATTATTGTCACTGATAAAGCACAAATAAATAAAGACTATTAATATCATAGCATTTATTAAGGTGCATGCCATTTGTAAAACTAGTAACCCGTAAGAAAGTTACATAGAGTAGTATTAAAACCAGACATTAAATATATAGTAGTCTGATAACTCTACCGGCTTTTATATGAAAACGCTATCTATGCACTCGCTTGGCCATATCACCAAAGAAGTGTAGGCAATCGTTTCTGAACAATTCGAATCGTTACGATTCGATTGGATTCTATATTGCCCGGTTGTAATCAAGAACCGAAATGAAGTTTTACAATGGATAATAAAATATATTTTTGACATGAATTTTCAATCAGAATTTTAATAGCCCTTAATAATAACATGGCTATCAGTTATCAACACACACAATCGGTTATCAAAGTAATTTTCGATTGTTCGCTCTATTCTCGTCCACAGAAAAAAATGCAATGGTGTTAAAAATATTTCAAAAAAACCTAACTGAAAAAAAATCGTCAGGATTATTGCATGTTTCCGGAGAAACATACTGTATTACTTTCCAATTTCCGAAGATTTCCATCCTTGCTCTGACGTATAGCTACACACAAAAAAAAAACTATGTAAAATCAACGATTTAATAGTGAAAACTGCCCCAACCAATAAATAATAGAAAATGACCCAAAAAATAGTAGATTACCTAAAAAATAGTAGATGACCTACAAAATAGTATTTTACCCGAAAAATATTGTAGGTTTTTATACCCGTTACTCGTAGAGTAAAAGGGTATATTGTATTCGTGCAAAAGTATGTAACAGCTAGAAGGAAGCATTTCCGACCCAATAAAGTATATATATTCTTGATCAGGATCACTAGCCGAGTCGATCTAGCCATGTCTGTCTGTCCGTCTGTCCGTCTGTCCGTATGAACGCTGAGATCTCGGAAACTATAAAAGCTAGAAGATTGGCATTTTGCATGCAGATTCTAGGAGTTCCTACGCAGCGCAAGTTTATTTCAAAAAGGTGCCACGCCCCCTCTAACGCCCACAATAGCTTATATACGATTTGAAAAATTTTAATATATCGGAAAAGTAGGAATGCAGTTTTGTTGTGTTTATCAATACTTATCGAAATGTAGAAGAAATTTTTTAAATCGGACCATTCGTTTAAAACTTATGCCTGATCAAAGTTTTATCTCCATCTCCCTAGCACTCCCTTTAGCTGAGTTACGTTTATTAGATAGTCTGGACACCAACCCTTTAGCTGAGTGACGGGTATTTGATAGTCGGGACACCAACCCGACTATAGCGTTCTCTCTTGTTTAAATTTATTTTTTTAACTATTTATACCCGTTACTCGTAGAGTAAAAGGGTATATTGTATTCGTGCAAAAGTATGTAACAGGGAGAAGGAAGCGTTTCCGACCCTATAAAGTATATATATTCTTGGTCAGGGTCACTAGCCGAGTCGATATAGCCATGTCCGTCTGTCCGTCTGTCCGTCTGTCCGTCTGTCTGTCTGTCCGTATGAACGCTGAGATCTCGGAAACTATAAAAGCTAGAGGATTGGCATTTGGCATGAAGATTCTTGGAGTTCCTACGCAGCGCAAGTTTATTTCAAGAAGGTGCCACGCCCCCTCTAACGCCCACAATACTTAATATACGATTTTAAAAATTTTAATATTTCGGAAATGTAAAAATGCAGTTTTGTTGTGTTTATCAATACCTATCGAAATGTAGAAGAAATTTTTTAAATCGGACCATTCGTTAAAAAGTTATTGCTGATCAAAGTTTATATCTCCCTCGCACTCCCTTTAGCCGAGTGACGGGTATTAGATAGTCGGGACACAAACCCGACTATAGCGTTCTCTCTTGTTTTATTTTTAATTTGACTTGTTATATTAATTTATATTTAAGTTATTTATAGACACTTACATTTCACAGATACTTAAACTTACAAATCAGGTTTCTTTCTTGCCTCCGCTGGGAATCGAACCGGGGCCGCAATCGTCGGAGTCGAGCACTCTAACCAGTAGGCCACAGAAGTATGATTTTCGTAGAGGAAAATCTTTTGACTTGAAATCAACATTTAAAAAAAAAAAAAAAAAGGAAAAACATCATCTGCAAAAGCAGGATTTGAACTCACAACCCAGAGGTTATGAGTCGGATACTCTAACCACCCTAAGTCCAGAAAAATAGTTGACCTACAATTTATAATTGTATTTTTAAAACAAAAAAATACATGAAGGAAAAAAATTTTTTTGTTACGATATTAATTGTAGTGTCACTATTCGATGCCCCAAAAAATAAAACAACAAAATACACGCAAACAAATAAAATAGTTTTGCTACGATATTAATTAAGACGTTACTATTAATTTTCCAAATGAAGAAAACAACAAAATACATGAAAATTTGGTAAATAGGTTTTTCACTATTTTAATTGTTAAATACTATTCAATGAACAAAAAAATAAAACAACAAAATACATGAAAAATTCAGAAAATAGTGAACTACTATTTTTCTATGTTAATTTTACATAGTTTTTTTTTTTGTGTGTAGAACTCGTTGGGAATTAGAGGGTCGCAGAAGCTTTTGCTTCGAAAAACTTAGCGATCTCTCGAAGGGTAAACGTATGTTCAACGTAAAAACTTGGATTTGGAATATTTTTAACCGAAATTATAAAAAAATTTTACAGTGTACGGGCAAGGCGAGAGAGAGAGAGCCCAAGAGCAGTGCAATTCCATATATTCTCCACCTCTGTCCGCTTTATGCAGCCGTATAGCCAACTCATTCCGCGGCACACCTAACCCCAACCGATACCGCCGACCGATCCATCTATTACCTCTGTGTGGTGGCAATATTCCACCACCGAAGCTATAAATAATTTATTTATAGCTCTTACTCCACTCAGTGTTGCGGCGGTGTTATTGTTGATTTAGTGCCTCTTTATAGATCGATAGTTGTCGGCTGCTCGTGTGGGCTCCACTCGGCTCAGATAGGCCTGTTCTTGTGGATATGGTTGCCTCTGGATCGGGGGATGCACAAACAGGACGCGCTTGGCCAAATGATTTGATGGTTACTGGGGCTGGGTTGTGGCAGCCCCTGCCACTGCCCCTGGATCTACCGGCTCTGGCTTTGAACCGTGGCAGGCGGTTTGGAGCCACTGGCCCTTCGAGGGGCCGGAGGTATTGCCCTTATCTAATCGGGGGAGCCGACTCCGTCCGATGGTGGGTCACAGATCGATTGCGCTTTTCCGTCGATAGGCCCATATATTTAACCTGGAGGCGGCAGATTGAAATAAAACTCCGGTTTTATAGCACCCCCGTCCATCCGAGCCATTGCAGCATATCGGTTAAGTAGTACCTCCACGCACAGATCGCTGGAAGAGGATAGAATTGTTTACAAATATTTATGGTACCACGATTTACCCAAACAGCAATTTTTATTGTAATTATTAACATTTTATGGGCTCAGTAACGGACTCACAAAACCGAATATGTGTTATATTACTAATTTATTAAAATCTTGAGAAAGTTTAAAATTATTAAGGATAGGTTTATTAAATCTTAAAAAATATTTGAAGCCATTATATTGATTAGCGCAGTACGAGCACCGATCACTTCAAATTCCCACTTGGCCGAAGTTTCTGTTTGCACCTTTGTTGATCGGTATTTGTATAATTTACAACATGTAAACGCGGCTCATTCGATGTAGAGCCAAGCCAGCAGAAAGCAAATAGTTTGGTTCTGATAAAGGGAATGGTGGAATGAGTTTTGTGGCGACACGGAGTCTACCGGGTTAGTGCTCGCTTTTATTGATAAGTTGTAATTATGTTTATGGCTTACGTCTGTTTGCCGGGACTACCTTTGGCTATGGGTAGAGATAAACTTTCCGATATACTGGTAAGTTCTTACAGTTTACAGCAAGGGTCATTATTCCCAGTGGAACAGTCATTCTGGCTGAGATCAGTGGGAACTTTGCAAGTGATCGTTTCTTACTAGGCGTACTCGCCGATTAACGTAATTTGTAAATTGTTATAATTTTGGTTTTTAAATTACCATGAAAGGTTTCTTTACATTAGTTATACCCGTTACTTGTAGAGTTAATACGCTTTTGTAAAAGTTTAAATGCCATTTGTTGTGTTAATTAATACCTATCGAAAAGTAGAGGAAAATTTTAAAATTGGACAATCCATTACAAAGTTATGAGCAAAAAACAAGAGAGAACGCTATAGTCGGGTTGGTGTCCCGACTATCTAATACCCGTCACTCGGCTAAAGGGAGTGCGAGAGAGATGGAGATATAAACTTTGATCAGCTATAACTTTTTAACGAATGGTCCGATATAAAAATTTCTTCTACATTTCGATAGGTATTTATAAGCACAACAAAACTGCATTTTTACTTTTTCGAAATATTTAAATTTTTAAAATCGTATATAAACTATTGTGGGCGTTAGAGGGGGCGTGGCACCTTTTTGAAATAAACTTGCGCTGCGTAGGAACTCCAAGAATCTTCATGCCAAATACCAATCCTCTAGCTTTTATAGTTTCCGAGATCTCAGCGTTCATACGGACGGACAGACAGACAGACGGACAGACGGACAGACAGACATGGCTATATCGACTCGGCTAGTGACCCTGATCAAGAATATATATACTTTATAGGGTCGGAAATGCTTCCTTCTAGCTGTTACATACTTTTGCACGAATACAATATACCCTTTTACTCTACGAGTAACGGGTATAATGAAATGGCCGCTAGTTGGATCTAGTAGCTTTGACCACTGCATATCACCATCTCCCTGGCTTTCCCTTTAGCTGAGTAACGCGTCGAAGTACTCGGGTATAGCGTTCTCTCTTGTTATACCCGTTACTCGTAGAGTAAAAGGGTATATTGTATTCGTGCAAAAGTATGTAACAGCTAGAAGGAAGCGTTTCCGACCCCATAAAGTATATATATTCTTAATCAGGATCACTAGCCGAGTCGATATAGCCATGTCCGTCTGTCCGTCTGCCTGTCTGTATGAACGCTGTGATCTCGGAAACTACAAAAGCTAGAAAGTTTGGATTACCAACACATATTCTTGGGCTTCCTACGCAGCGCAAGTTTATTTCAGCCGAGCGCCACGCCCCCTCTAACACCCACAATCACCCATAATCGCCCACAAACTATACTAAAATGTGTCTGGCGCCCACATTTTTTAAGATTTTTGATAAGTATAAATGCAATTCTGTTGTGTTTAGTTATACCTATAGAAATGTAGAAGAAATTTTTTAAATCGGACCATTCGTTAAAAAGTTATACCTGATCAAAGTTTATATCTCCATCTCCCTCGCCCTTTAGCCGAGTGACGGGTATTAGATAGTCGGGACAACAACCCGACTATAGCGTTCTCTCTTGTTCTATTGTTATAAACTAAAAGCTTTGTGATTTAAATAATGTAAATAGGTCATTAATTACTAAATAATAATATTTTATGGTGTTCTTTCTGAAGATGGTCTTTGGATAATATCCAATGGATATCCCTTTTTATACATAAAAAATCCTTCTATCAGACATAAATTAAGTGCCTATAAAATCTTTTACTTTCACTTTAGTCGCTTAAATTTCGCGAACATATTATTGGTGAAAGCTGCTGTCCCAGTTTCGATGTATTTTTATAAAAGTTTGTGTTTTTTCTAACCACACAAGACCAACAAAGGCAGAGATATTTAATGCAAATACGCACTAAAAAAATACAACGAGAGAGCGCAGAAGAGAAGGAGAAGCAACAACATTGTCCAAAAGCTAATTACCAAACAAACGAAACTCGATTGAATCGATTGATTTTCCATTCGTGTCCAGATAAGCAACCATTGCCTCGATAAAGATTTGTTATCACTGAAAACAGAGGCGCAATCGCAGTCACCCATCCGCCCCTCCCCTTTTCCACCATGCGCAGTGGCGAGTCGACGGTGATTGGATTGTCGAGAGCTCCATTGTCGAGTGGGAGGAGCCGCCCCTCTGGTGAACCCCCAATTGGTGGCCCCAGCAAAGGCCCCTCTTCGGTGGGTGGTGGGGTGAACGGGCGCCGCTTCGTGTGTGCTAAAGGAGTGCAGCCATATGCCAAAAAAAATGGAAAAACAACAGGGGAAAACAGAGGAAAACTCTGGCCGATAACACACATTCCAGAGCCATGTTCTGGGCGGAGCCAACGGTTTGGGACCTCGCCGTGCAAATCAAGGTAAAACAAATACAAATCGAACAAAAATATTTGCTCTCATACAGCTTTATTTGTTTAAGCGAGCCAAAAAAATACATAGCAGTGTATGTATAATGTGCACGCTATTCCTGTCACTCCTTTTCTACGCTCTCTGTCTATCCGCCGAGCTTTTAAATAATTAAATAGTGATTTTAATGTAAACATTTTAGGTGCCTTTGTACGGGATCGGAGCTCCCAATAGCAATTAATGGTCAATGTTATTCCAGAATTGTATATTCAGGGAAAACAAAGAACACGTTTTTTATAAGCTAATCGATTTTTATTTAATTTTAAGAATTTAGTTTTTTAAGAAGGTTCTGTTTGAATCTTTAATGCTTTATAATAGGTCTTCTGATGTGGAAAACGAGTGCTTAAGATCTTAAGAGCGCAATAAAAAAAACAAAAACAACCAGAGAATAAATAAATAAATAAAAAAAAAAACAAAAACATTCCAAATAAGTATTTGAAACTCCTGTAAGTAAGTTTATTAAATAAAAAAACAGGATATTAAGAAAATACTGCATACAAATAGTAGAAATATTTTTAATGGAAAATCTTTTGGCTTTAACATTGTAAAGTTTTTTAGTTCTTTTTAGTTCTCAAAAAGTACTTTAAACTTTTCCTATAAATTGGATTGTATTTGGAAATTGGATTTTTTTGGTATTGTTGGATATTGTTAAGCGTTTGAGTTTTCTAAATTAAATGCGAATGCAGTTTTATTTTTCATAGGTAAGGGATGCAGTTTCAGTTTTTTACTTTTGTATATCATTGTATCAAAATTTTCTGAACCACGTTGTATTTCTTAAGTTTATACAACATTTTTTGATAGAAAAATATATAAAGGCAAACCAACATTTTATATTTTATCTTAATAAGTTCATTAGGAGAGTTGTTTCATATTGTAAGGACCTGAATACCCCAAGCTTACAAAATGGGAACAAACCCCCATTAGGTTATTAGGATCTATATTTAGATTCGAGAAGTTGATTGCATGCATTAATTGGCCCAAGCAGCACCCACAATCTAGATAATTAACAAGTTGCATTGTCAAAAGTGTCAACGCGGTTACTTGAAAAGCCAACCAGCTCCAACTCCGGCCATTTGCTCCATTGGCTCGGATCTCACGCCTCCGCCGGGAGTAAGTATCTGAACCTCAAACTGTGAGCTCGTTGTGTAATTAAGCCAGCCACAACAACAAATACAAATACAAAGACGGACTGAGGCACCCGCACAAAAGCCAAGCTGCCGATTGCCAACGATGATGATGATGATGATGTCATATGTGCATAGGCCACGTCTCGGTGTGCTGTGTTGTGTGTGTACTATTTGCAACCACTGTTGGATGATCAACGGCTGATGTTATTGTAGCACCCAAAGTGGGAATCCGAATTCATGTGCTCATTAATTTATCCAGCCAACCAACACAGAGATGGAAGCCAATACCCGAAGTCTCCTTCGCTCCGGGTGTAATGTATATATACAGATACAGATAGTACGAGTATTTGTATCTCATGGATAATTGTCTGGGCCGAGTATCTGTTGCGGTGGTGCCCCCGGAATCTAGACAGTGTGGCCAATTTAGTCTGCTTTGGCAAATCAATTAAATTCAATTAATCCCCCAACACTCTTAATGGAACGTAATGAAAAGGGTGACATGACTGCGATGCGGCTACAGATCCAGATACAGATACAAGTACAGATATAGATACAGCCATGGGCAACGGATACACGACGTTCCGGACACCAATGCCAGGCCAGGCCGGACCGGATCGGACTGGCGATGGAGATGGAGCCCGCTTGGGTTTGATTGAGGGAAAAAATCGCATGACTGAAACGATTTGAGCTTGACAGTGCTCACTTCAAGAAATATTTTCGATAATGGGGAAAAATGGTAAACTACTCATACATCATCTTCAAAAAATCGTAAATATTATATCCAAGTTTCTGTAATATTAATATTTACTTTCCGTAAAAATAGGGATATATTTTTATAATTTCACAACAGTTTCTTGCAGTGCACTGCAGTTTTTTGTCTCCCACAATTCCCCAAGCTGGGTCGCATTCGTTAATTGTAAAAAATATCGCTATCCTTCTCGGGGGTTTTGATTCAACATCACTGCAAAAATGTTTCTCACGCTTCGGAGTTTGACATTTTCGAACTTTTGCATGATTTCAAAAACTTAATTGTTCTTAACTCTTTTATTTGCTTTTTTTATGGAACTGAAAAGACAGACGAACAATTGGGAGCAGAAGTCGTAACAGTTATAGCGATTTCAGTTCATGGAAATGGATTCAGACAGCAAGATAAGAGAAATACATTAGATGAGGGAGTCTGAAAATCTATTCTAAAAATTCAGAGGCAAGTAGTGAATTACAAAATTGTAAATTTAACTATTAATTAAGTGAAGTAGAACGGTTGTAAATATCTTTTCTAATATAGTTTAAAATATTTTAAATTAATATTTAAATTTAATAATAATATTTTAGTGCTATAATGTTTGACTGAAAAAATCCTAGTTGTGAATCTGATTTCACTTCAAGCTTCAAATTACTTTCCAATTGTTCCGTAAGAATCGTTGAAACCGTTTAAGGCAAAACAAAAATCAGATAATCTGAAAATTGCCCACATTATATAGCCGGAAAAAGGGTTCGCCGCCTAACAAAGCTTTAAAACAATTTGGCAAGGGCATTCATAAATTTTGCGGTTAAATGGTTGCATAAATATTGGCTCAAGTGAACAGAACAGAAGGCGCACGTGTCCCAGTTCAGCATACGGTGGCCCTATAATTATGGGATAATGTCGCTTTTCCGATGTCGATGGGGGGTTGACTCTCCTCCCCCTCCCGCCGAGCGGTATTGGGATCAAAGGGTAAGTCTCAACTCCGAATCCGATTCGGAGGCAACCTAGGACAAGGAAGCGGGGCAACAAAAGGAACAATCAGCGCCGCAAGGCGTGATGTCCTTATGCGGTTGCTACTGTTTCCTCAGTTCCGGTTACGTTTATGTTTTTACCCCTTCCGGAATCCGGAATCCGTAATCGCTTCGCTCATGCCTCAGTACACATGTGACAGCATAATAGCAACAGCTCGGGGCGGCCACAATGCCCAGCTAATGGAAATGGAAATAGAAATGGAAGTGGAAGTGGAAGTGGAACAGAGCGACAGACACGGACCACCGAAATGCAGAAAATTGAGCAGCGAACCTCGAAACTGGGTTAAACGGAAGGGGTAATTATTTTAATTACAGCCAAAACGCTTAGCTTATGCAAAACTGTCACCTAATAATACCGCTAGTCGCCCGGTTCGTTTATTCAGCGGTGCGATTAGCCCGCACCTTCCTTCTGATTGTACCTTCAGCAGCAGTCGTTATCCTCACAGCTCTATTTACAAGTTAAAGTAATTAAGCAAATTACTAGGGCCACGTAAACGTGAAAGCGAAGTGGAGGCAAGCGAACTGCAAGGCTCTTTACCAGTAAGTAAGGATGGTATAGTATAGATATGGTAGGATAGAGATGGTAGCGTAACCTCAGATGAATTTAACATTTCATAAATCTAAACTAATATAATTGGAACAATAAAAAATGGTCAGTAGCAAATTCCTCCCAGAACGGATTGACATAAAAATCTAGAAAAATCAAATTAATTCGGAAATAATTAGGAGACGCGTGTGAGGTACAAATTAAAACAATAAACAACCTCAAAGTGCCCCAAAATTCTATTCGTTTTTTTGTAAATTCTTTCTTTTGCCATTTCTTTGTTATAAATGTTGTTAAAATGGTTTACAAAATAATAAATATTATTTTAACTCATTTGGACTTTTCATGTTATTATAAGTGCTTTAAATATACTTAAGTGTATTTAATAGATATTTTTTTAAAAATTACCAAAAGGCTTTGGAGAAAAAGTTCTCTAAAGTAAATGCCATTTCTCAGGGCACCCATAAATATAGTCACGCTATTTGGTTTTACCATCTCTATCATCGTTGTAAGCACAGCAACTCCTTCATTTTGTCAGCTCGGATACGAAATTCCCTAAAGAAATCAAGCTAAAAACTATTCACAGGTCAGACTAAGAAGGAGTACCACCCCCCGATTTCCTGGGGTGTGCAAGGATGTATTTTATGTGCCGTGTTGTTGGTTGTGGTTTGTGGCATTCTATTTGCATATTATGTCATCAGCAGTCCATCAGTTGTGTTGTCTTTGGGGACTGTCAGCCGGTCAGCTATTCTGCACTGGAGGTGGAGGTGGTCGGAATGGAATTGGGTGATGGCACCTAGCCCATTGTCGAGTGTAAAGTTCACAGATTATCGTGTGCATTTCCCCAATTGGGCCACAGAGTGCATAACTAGTCATTAGAGTCACCTTTCTTAGCTTAATTAAAACCCACACACATATGCACCATCCAAAGGGATGGCAACCTATTCGTTTTTTATGTGGGTTTGAAAGTTGTAAAATTAATAACAAGTTGCGAAGCCATTTATCAACGTAACAAGGTTAGTAATGCTTACTAGGAGGGGTTCCTATCCTACTTAGTTAAGTGAGTAGGTTAAAATACGAAAGATCAAACCAGAGAAAGAATTCTTCCAGGGTGGCGCCCTTTGAATTCGCTCTGTTTCGATTTGTTTCAATTGAACTGAAATCGGCGAAGAAATCTCCATTCGCAACACGCAAAGGCAGCTGTAACTTCAAAGAGGAAAAGCCCCGATTCCGATCGCTTTATGAAGGTTGCGTGACTTCAGGCCATCTGGCCGGAGATCCTCCGTTCCGTCCCTCTAGATGGCATGCCCTTCAAAATCCATCCATCCATTCAGCCATCCGTCGATGTGAGGGCGACGATTTCGATTCCGATTCCGATGGCGATGACTGGTCTGATGTTGACCAATTAATTGTCATTAAGCGTATTTGAAGATTTTTAATTAAAACAAAATCTTCGGCTTAATTTAAATTGATCGCGCTGAGTCGCGGCCGAAAATGCTTTCTCAATGACATTGCGGCCGTCGTTTTAGAGCCACTTATTTTGGGGGTGGACAAGGGGGTGGGTGATCCATTAGTTCTGGTTTGGTTTATTATATCTATTATACCAAAATCTAAAGATATATTTATCTGAAATATTATTAGACTGTAGTTTCGAATATATTTAAAATATTTAATGGCTTTTTATTATTAGAACTAAAATCAGATTTAGAGTTTCATATGGAAATAAATTTAAATTTACCAATAATAAACTTCTAAAAAAAATAATTTGTATTATCCAAATGAAATACATTAAATAAATATCTTACATATTTTTTATTAATATAAAAAGATGATCAAATGGTATATTGTTACCCCAAAACTATGCAATATTTTCTCACAAAGAGGCTGCGCTTTCTTAATAATGCTCCAGCACTACTTACTATCCCCACCCAACTGCTCATTTAGCCATAATTTCAACTGAAACGAATTGAATTGTTTCGGTTCTCGACTCGAAAGCCGCTGGAAATCAGCAGCAGCAGTTTTGACACAAGAGGCGGTGCCAGCAGATATGGCAGACACCAAAGTTGAGTTTCAATTTTAAAAAGTACGTAGATTATACCCATTTATTGGGGCGAGGGTGAGTATCAGTATGAGTATGAGTATGAATGAGCTTGGAGTTAATTTCTTTTCGGCAATTCAGTGGGTAATTTTTATGTGCGCCTTTTTGATTGGCGGTGCATTTCATGTTCAATGTGCGCTGACGGCTTTACGATCCGATTCGAGTCCAGTTCGCCTTCCATTCATTATTATTTATTCTTTCAGCTTTTGTGGCTTTTCTGTTGTTTTGCTGTTGATTTCAGTTAATTTAGTGCGCAATTAGGAAGCACTAAGTTCTTTTGTGTTCCATGCCGCTCTGTGAACTTTGCCCTCTAGTCCACTTTAGTACACTTCCATTCACTCCCCGACTTTCAACTGAACTGTCCAGATATGGTGATAAAAAATACGGTTGGCCAGCTTACTTACGAACTTACGAAAGGTGTTAAGCTATAGTGATAACGCGTTGCGATTACGGGCGAAGCCAATCAATGGCCACCAATATACTAAGCGGACCAGAGTCCATACGTTTACAGGCCTGACATAAAAGGCAATCACATTCACCATCACCATCGCCATCACCTGACTCCGAGTGCCAAACTTCTGCGGCTTTTAGGGTTTATCGGGGCGCAAGTCTTTTATCATCGATTGGTGGCTATCTGGTGGTTGTTGAGGTGGCATGTGCACATAAATTCATAAATAAAAATCGTTTAACAAATCGTTTTGTGGCCATCGAAAACGCTTCTAATTGCCCAATGAATTGTTTGAAATGTACTCAAGGCGTTTTTGGTTGAACGGATACCGTGAGCGGTGCGATAAACAATCTGGATTTTAAGTAAAGTTATTGACAGTTATTGCCTTTTGGGACAACAAAGTTGAATAAAAGTAAAGATTATAAAAGTCAAATTATTAATTTAAATCTGCATACCTTAACATTTTATATTCCAATTTATTACCATTTAGTGATTTTCCAAAGGACAGATTCTAAATTCAACAAAGAGAAAAAAATATTCCAATTTCCCAAAACTAATATTCTAATGTGATACTATATTTGGATTTTATAAAAAATATATTTTTTTTGTTGTTGGAATTCTATCCATTATGGATTGTTTAAACTTTCTTTTCAAAAATTCAACATTAGATTTCGGGTTTGTAAAACAAATTTGTTTTTACTAAGATATAGCTGAAAATCGATTTTAAGATAAATAAAGCATACTTAATAACGTATGCTTCAGGTAACTTCAGGTAACTGAAGTTATTATTAACGGGCATACAACAAGGGCAAAAAATAATACACGAATACTAACAAGTCGAAGTATCCTGAATCTGGTTTGCATAAATGAAACGCTCGAGTGGGCAACACTTACGGACGTCCGGATGTGTCCATCTGCCGTCGCCGCGAAGCCATTACTTAATTATCATAGCCTAACGGGAACGGGCTTTTTGGCCAACAGCGAAAGGGGTTTATCCGTGAAAATTGTGGCACTCCCAAGAACGACGGCCGGCCAACACACGTCGCTAATAAAATAATAAATATCCTGGACAGACATTGGAGAACCCACCCACCCACAACCACATCCATATCCTACTCCTACGGCTACTCAACCACTCCACCGCTACCACACAGCTCGAAAATTGTCGAAACGAAAACAATTTCATCAACGTAATATGGCACGGAGGCATAAAGCACGAAAGAGTTGAGCACGATGGAGGTAAATTGCCATATTTTATGCTCCACTCGCCCGTGTTTGTCAATTGAAATGCAATTTTCATAAAACACACACGTGTGCTGGTGAGTCGGTGTATGTTTGCCAGCTACACGTATCCGAGAGATACAGATACAAAAGCGTCCCCCGCTCTCTAATCGACGGCGGAGATGTCAGCGTCCTGGCGACTGGCTGCTTCCACCGATATTGGTTTTCCATAGCAGGCTTCCGTTTTCCCGCAGCCTCGTCCATCCCTCGCTCCAACCTCCAACCACTGGTCTTCGTTGGCTTCGCCATGTCGAACATAGTCGTCCCCAGCGGAGCACTTGCAAATGCGACCAAAGCACGTTCCGCAAAAACTCTAATGACAGGCAAATAAATTTCGAAGAAAATATATTTCGAAAAATTGATCTGACGTGTCACGCGAGTGTCGAGAGGACCAGCATCCCATCCTAGACTAAAAAGTACCAACAAGTCTACGTACCCTGAAGTGAAAAGCTCTGGAGGTGAAATGGGATTATAAGACGGACTGAAAAACACAAAACTGGCTTGTATAAATTTCATTTGTATATTTAAAATAAATATAAATATTTTCATTTGGATGTTTTTAACACAATTCTTAAGTAAACGTAATTTTGTTTCTCTTTTTTTTGAACCTTAGGACCTCTAAAAGTTTTAATTATCGTTTAAAGGCCACTAAAGTTGAGGTTTTTTGAAGTGTGGTTCTTCTAGCAAAAATAATATTAATATGTATTAATTACAATTTGTACGTTACATCCAAACTATTCAGTCTTCCATGTATCGTTGATCCAATTAATTTTTATAAGAAATTTACTTCAGAAATATTGTAGATATTGCAGAATATTGTAGAGAATATTATAGAAAAGCTCAACAAAATATTCCTTAGAGTATTTTGAAACCAATCAAATGATATAGTAAGTAATTTGTTACAAAGATCTCTTAAACATATTATAGTCTTGATATTCTTTTAACCAGGGGCTCTGCTGAGTCCACGGCCGTCAGAGAACCACATCATATGGATGCCAATAAAAGCTCCATTTGAGTCTTTGCAACGGCGACCTCAACGCGTTTGGCTGCGGCCAAACGTTGAGCAATAAGCGTTTTTATTACCTATCCAATGGAATATTTTACCACCGTCGAGTGCGACTGTCAAGTTCTCAAAGGAAGAGGCCGGCAAACAAGGAGATACGTGTCCTTCCGGAGGCGGAGCCGCAGAGTTGCTCCCCCGGGTATTCGAGTGCGACATAATGAATTACCTTTATTGACAAGTTAATGTTTATAGGTGTACTGAGCCCGAAGATGCCCAAGGATGTTGTCAGGTTAAGCGTAGTTAATGGCAGGTGGATAGGCTGTTGATGATGACGATGATCACGACGATGGAGTCCCCAAGCGATTCCCATCGATGTTTCCTTCGTTCCTTTATTTTTTGTGGAATAATTTAGTGGGCACAAAACACGAAGGAGCTGGAAACAAGACGCTCGGTACTTCGCAATCAATTGAAATCAACGGCAACGGCGATGTCCTGATGAATTATTTAAGGACCAATGTCAGGAGTCGGCAATCAATTGGCGTTGACATCGCGGTTGCCCCGCCCCTTGGACCTTCTCCCGCCCCCAAAATGTCAAAGTGGAAGTGGTCTCAAGGATCCCAGTATTGGCATAACGTTACTGGCGTCTTGATTAATTGAAAATAAGTTTATAATTAGCAGACAAATGACTTTAATTGGCGTCATGGGGCAAGGGAAATCATTTTATTCTTTGTCCCTAAAGTTAAGGCATAAAGATTCCGTTCAGAACCCAAAAAGTGAAGCCAATTCAGAGGCGGAAAATTGAAAAGGTATAGCTCGGGGCCAGGACCGCCTCCTCCTGCTCCTTGTCGACAACTTCTTTTTATCAAAGTTTACATCAAAGACGTTGAACTTCCTAGGAAAACACAGGGTGTGGTCTTTTCGCGTCTTCGGAGGCGGAGTTTCGATAAATTGCGTCAGAGATGGTGGCTCTTCCTTGAGTGGTTACAGATACCTTGAATTTCCTTTTCGCACAAATGCATCCAGTATTTGGTATTTACCTTGACTTGTGTCTCTTCAATAGTCTAGTTAGAAATGCTATAAAGCCATATTCCTGCGGCTCGCGTTAAGGCATTAAAATAATTAACCCTTTGGGTTTGCGTGTTCAGCGGATACGCTTCGTGGTTCCTTCCGCTTGGGTCCTTCAGGTTCAGGATGGTTCTGGTCGAAGCGCCTGTTTGCTCAGCTCGGACAAAGCATATTGCATATTTGTGGAAAAACGCACCGCGGGAGGTTGTGAGAAAGTACAGTGAAACAAATTTTTAATCGTAAAGAATTTCTGGATTTTTTTTTATATTTTGAAAATTGAATTAATAAAAATATTTCTGATCCAGAAAAATAAAAGGATGTGGTACAAATATAATCAGAAAATAAGGTTTAAAAGTATTTTTTAGATTAATGGAGAGACAACCCGTTAAAGAAATTAATAATTGTTCATTGTAATTTACAATATGTAAATGATATTTTTTACACAAAATACAACAAATCAGGCGACAGTGTAGGTAATATTTTAATGTAAATTTTGTAAAGAATGTTAGCTAGAGCGTTTAAATTACAAATAGAGAAGAAATTTTAGGATATTTATAGACATTTTTTTGGTTTTTCTAAGTGCACCTGTAATGTTGTGAGGGGCTATTCGTGTGGGTGTGGCACCTCCCGTTCTGGATGTGCTCATGTTGGGCGCGGTCGCATGTTGTTCGGCGGCTCCGCTTCTGACAGGCGACGGCAAATGCGCCAAATCACGTTCCGTCAACAAATATTGAGGTATTCTGCTTTAGCCACTTTTTTCCCGCTCGCAGAGTCCTTTGGCCACGCACAAATTAGCATGTCCAGCGATAATTGTCCTTCCGTGGAGATGACCCGCTGAGATAACTGTCCATAGTTGTAACTGATTTTCCTTCGCTGCCGGCCAACCAACTCTCTTCGCCAAGAATTTGATTTCCCCATTAGAATTTTATTGGAAAATCGCGTGCTACTAATGGGAAAAATTGTATTTTTCATATGCCAATCGTGGAGTCCCCGCGTTTTTCTTACTTTCACAGGCTTTAACAGAATTATCTAAGCAAAACAAATTAACAGTAAAATAAAATGAAATGGTTGGCTAAAATGCAAATATAAATGCAAAAAAATTATATTTAATTATGGCCGTAGCCCTTCCATTTGGACTTTGCAGACACAGCCAACTTTTCCATTTTCCTCCATTTTGAATAAATTTGCATTTCACTTGAGTCAGCGCAGCCATAAAAAGCGCGCAGCAACAGCAAGAACAACAACAGTAATAAGAGGCAATTGAAAACTTTTGCATAAGTCGCAAGCGACCTAAGTGAGTTAAAACGGAAACGGAAGTTGCTTAACGTCTTTCTTAAAGGCGGCAAAGCTGTGCAGAGATGCGAAAATGAGGAATACCGAAAAAAGCCAATATAAATCAGAAATGATCTGAAAATATGAACATATATATGTTTAAAGCAAAAGAGGTTACAAACCGTTTTCCGAAATATGTGAGTGTAGAAAAACCAATCGGCTTTCCTTTGAATAATGTTCTATAATCTCTATTTATGAGGGTTCCGGTTTGTCTGATTAGTAACTAATATTAACTCCCGCTATTAAATAAAAAAAAATAAACGCATATGTCCATTATTTTATACTTTTTTTTATGCTATATTAACTAAAAAATGAAAGTTATATTTTTTAATATTTTTCTAAATATAGCAACATTTGGCTTGAAACAAGCTTGGCTTACAGCGCGGATTATAAGACTCAAAGAGATGCTCCTCCTCAGTTCCCCGAAGAAGTCATTCGGGGACCCAAAATCAGCCAAGGCCGTGCAAAGCCAAGACGGTTAAGAAAATTGAAGTTTAATTTGTTTTTACAAGCATAATTATGAGCTATGATCCCATCACAAAAGCATTTTTCCCCAAAGAGAACGAGGAAATCATTGTGGGGAAAAGTTTGCAAGCTTATAAGCGATGTATTTTAACATCTGCAGAGCACTGAATCAGAAAAATACTTATTCGTAGAGCGCGGATTAAACGCTATTTAAACGCTAAATAATCAAACAATGGAAACGCAACTACAGGATAGAGAGAGGGAGATAATCCAACTCCTTCCCCTTTCACTGTATTTTGAATTACTTTGAGCACTTTGCTTTTGTTGAACCCTTGCTGATAACTTGTTTGTTTATTTGTTTGCGTTTCGACAACCGCGAAACTTCACCCAGTTCGGATGGGATGGGAAAGTGGAGGTGGTTGTGGGATGCTGATGATGAGGCTGCGAACACCTTGCGGCTAACAAGTGCACATCTCCCAGTGCTTCCTATTCCACCGGAATCCAAACCAGCCCAGTCCATCCCAATCAACCCGCCATCCATTGTCAACCGGCTTTTTCAGCCATCACAATCAAGTGGCGTTTTCACCGGCATACCCTTTCAAGGGTTAAATGGGCGGAAAGCAAAGAATGATTTTTTACTGTTTAGGATTGTTTACTCTTTTTTTTAATAGAAATTAAAACTGGTGAAGAGGTCTTTAAAGTAATTAGTAAATACCCAGTTCAATATCTGCATTAAACTCTTTTTTTTATATTATTAATAAAAATATTGAAATAGATTTTAATTAAAATAATTTGAACCTTTAACAGTTAATAAACCCAGAATTTGATCATATCCAAAAATTAACAGGAAAAATTGTTTATTAGCTTACAAAAATGTTTAAAAATGTTAACAACAACGAATTAAATCCTAACTGGAAAACTTAACATAAAAGTTATTTTCAGTAGACCTAGAATATTTCACATTCGGTGTCATTACCTTTTCCCCACCGACTCCTTTCCATTTCGGTTGCATTTCAATTCGTTTTGTATTTTCGATTTTAAATGAAAGCGGCGGCAGAATGTCGCTGGCGAATGCAAGTCACGGCTAACAATGGCACCACCCAACCGCTGAACCGCCGAACCGTCGAACCACCCAACCACCCAGGTCGCGATTCCAAGGGAATGTGCAGGTGTGCTGCTGAAAAACATGCTAAACCATCCGGCTGACGTTAAGCGATTTTCGAATGAATTCAAATTCGCCATTGTTGTTGCCCCGAATCGTTTACCTTTTAGCGGCACAAAAAGGATGCGCAACGGTGGGTGTGGCAAATGCGAATGCGAGTGTGTGCAAACAATTTGGCGGATTAAATGAGTCCCAAATGAGACGTTTTTATGCCCGAAACACTTTATGCAACATCATAAAGTCCACCGCGGACTTAGCCCTGTATTACGCTGTTTTCCGAAAACCGTTGCTTAATGCTGCTGAAAAAGAAGTGGGTACTTTTAAACCAATCCCCAGCAATCCACAGCCCATTCCATTCCCCAGCCGGATGGTGATGTCAAAAATTAAGTTATTTCTTTTCAATATTGAATTTATCAGGGCGACATGAGACGTCGGCATACGTGTCCGGAATAGATATGCCGCAGATACAAATGGCAGCGGTCCAACTGAAACCCAAAGCGGGGCATTAAAAGTGTCGCTTGTATTTAAATATCCAATTGTCTCACGGACGAGGATGTGAAACATTTAAAAATGCGTTGGAGTATACGAACCCCCCTGTCAAAGATCCCAGCATCAGAGCCAAATTCGGTTATTCAATTGGTTTGTTGCCTAGTAAATGACACCCGATGGTCTTTGAATTTTAAAATACGGAATCCAAGGTGTATTTCAGGACGTGTCTCCACTTTGGAAATTTCTTCTTTTTTTTGCCTAGGGTGGTTTTGGTTTGGCTTTCAGCGCCCCCCAGCCCCGTGTCCTTTTTCCATTATATCGGCCTTCCACCGAATTTCACCCACAAATGGGTGCGATTGTTATTTACATTCTTTTGGGCTGCATTTGCTTTTATGTGGTGGCAATTTATTCAAATTGAGACATTAGACAAATTAAATTTACACGTATCTCCCTTGATTGTTACCGCCTGTATGGACGCTTAATTATGACATTATTCAAAATACGAAATTTACATTTTGTTGTACAAATAAACATTTACGGTTATTCCTCTGGCATATGAATAAAATCCAATTTTATATCATCGTATTCGGAAAACAATATGCTAAACAGTTTTGCAAGCAATGTGAATGCGACTGAGAGAAGTATACTTTAGCTTATTAGATGTTATGTTCTTAGGAGTTTCGATACCAATGTTATAAGGATAATAGGTTTAATATGCACTAAAATCGACAATAAAAGCTCCAAAATAAATATCTATGATAAATTGTAAATGATTTTCATCCACCCAAAAAGTATGCTTTTCTTTTCTGTATTTTCATTTTTGTAGCAACCTAAAATATTTCCTTATTTTCAGCTTTAATTTCTGGTTTTCGGCTCCTCCCCTTTAAAATCGTATAATTAATGAACTAAATCTTCAGTGTTGTCAAAATTTCAAGTGACTTAGCTGCAATGGACGATGTCCGCACTTTGCGATTCGACATTCAGTGGGATGTTTTCGAGGGAATGCAAATAGTTGACATCAACTCAAAGCATGTTAAGTGCAAGTAAAGTAGAAGGCGAGCGCCTAATAGTATAATATTTTTAGGTACTACGACATGGTGATCGAGTTCATGTGGTCCCAGTCGTTTCTGAAAAGCCTGGTGTACGAGAGTCTGGGACTGTTCGATTTGCCGGACATGAAAGAGACCTATTCTAAGTAAAAATACAAAACCATTTATTAAAATATATACAGGATACATTTTGTTATTTATTTATTTTAATCCTAATATATTATGTCATTAAAGATATGTGCGACACATTCTGCGAAACGAGTGCTCGGTGATGATGATCAGTGAGGATGAGACGCAGATAAAGGCAGTGGGTCTGCTGGAATGGATGACGGAGGAATGGCACTCCTGGTTTGGCTACTCATTCCCCTTTTAAACTTCCCCAACCAATCCAACTGTTTCTCGCAGGGTTTTCTTTCCCTCCTCGATGCCCCGGAATCTCTTCCAGCAGATCATAATGATGAAGAAGAAGCTTATCGATGCGACCAAGAAGAACCTGGGCATCACCACCTACGACTCGCTGGTGGTCCATGAGATCGCCTTTCCGGACGAGCTGTACTTCAACCGGGACTTCCTGATGACCATTTTCGATGTCTTCGGCTATGTGGCCCAGCACATGCACATGCCGCGGGTGAGCTTCATCGCCCTGAGCTCCGTGGACCAGGAGGCCACTAGTCTGATCGAGTACGACGAGATCGGGCGGACCATCTACTCCATCTACAAGGTGGGCAACACGCGGCCCTTCGATATCCTGCGCGAACTGGACGAGATGTACGCGCTGCTCTACGAACTGCCCGTCAGCCCGATATTGAAGTACGTCGATATGCCCGGATTCGAGGAGTTCCACGAGGCCCTGGACGCCAGGTTGGCCAAGGAGGCAGCCGAGAAGCGACACGACGACGAGTTTTGAGCTGTTCTTTCTTAGTCTTGATTTTTTTTGAATACATGTCTGCCTACTTTTGGGCTTAGCCCTCGGAATTCCCCCAGCCTCCCTTCTACAAGTGCTTTATTGCGATTTCTTAGAGGGGTGGAAGGAGGGCACGTTTCCAAGCGGTCGTTGATAAGCCTATCAATATGGGGATCGTATTGCTATTGCGATAATAATAATAACACCTTCTGACTACACAGTGAAATGTGATCAGATGCTTAACACAAACTTAGATCAACTATATTAGAATATATTTAAATTTGTAATTTAAACAAACAACACTTCTACATTCTTGTGGTTAAATTGGCAATATATTTTATAGAATTTTTTTACATTTATCTAAAAGCTGTTATGGACTTACAACTTGGAACCGTTCTTGGCGGCCAGCAGGATATCCAGGACATCGTCTGCACAGCCCCAGCACAAGGTGACCCCACTGCCGCCGTGACCATAGTTGTGGATGAGGAGCTTCCGGCCCCGGCGCTCTGCTTCCAACCGCAATTGTGTGCGTCCCGGCCGGAGACCCACCCAGTCGAAGAGGCACTCCGAGTGCTCCAGACCAGGAATGTACCGGCGACAGCCTTCCACTATCAACTGTCTGTCCTTCGGGCAGACCTGAGTGTTGTAGTCCCGCTCCTGATGGGTTCCGCCCAGGACAACGGTCTCAGTGCTACGATTTGGATGGTTTAGAAGTTGTATTAAGTTAACTCATCTCTCACTCACTTGGGTATAATGTAGTTGCCATCGTCGCTCTCGTCCAGAACGGCAGAGAAAATCCAGTTTGCCTTCACCCGGGACACTTGACCACGAACCGCGTACATGTGGTCGTCGTTGAGAAGAGTCCGGGAGCCCAAGCCGGAGCAGTTGACGATCACATCGTAATCGGAATCGGCTACAAATGCCTCCAGGTCTGTTATCCTCTTCCGAACAACAGCTCCTCCGTTGCGGGCGAAACGCTTCATCAAATACGGGAGTAGCTTGATGGGCTCCGAGGTGTAGGTGACAAAGGAAAGGCCTGACCTGAATATAGTCAATCAGTTTTAATGATTTTTAAGAAAGATAGCTAAATAATATTAACAGTAAAGTATTTTTAATTTAAACAAGAGGGAACGCTATAGTCGGGAGTGCGAGGGAGATGGAGATATAAAACTTTGATCGGGCATAACTTTTTAATGAATGGTCCGATTTGAAAAATTTCTTCTACATTTCGATATGTATAACTAACAAAACAAAATAGCATTTATACTTCTCCGAAATTATGGGCGATTGTGGGTGTTAGAGGGGGCGAGTAACGGGTATAATAATAATCCCTAAAAGGGTATTGTAAAAATATTATGGTTATAATAAATATTTGAAACACGAAAAGTATATCTTCAAGTTAAAAACAAATTAAGTAAATTTAGCATTTAAAATAGTAACTAAAAAATTTAAGTTATTCATTGGAAGTTAAGGCTAAAGAAACTCAAATCTTACGTAAACTTAACGCTGCGTCCCTTATTGTAGGCAGCCAGTTGTTCCTGGGACAGATTCTCGGCTCCGTAGACAATGTCGCGCCAGAAATCCTCAACGGTGTCCACCGTGGAGGTGTTCAGCCGAATGCAGGGCAGCAGACACACTCCAGCCTCTCCGGCATCTCCACTTAGCCAGATCTCCTCCAGAAATTTGTGCATACTCTTCGACCATTTGCTGTACGAAAAATTGGTTTTATGGGAATATGAAATCAAGTATTATCAAGCATTCGAAGTAATTACTAGACTTTCGATTGCGAAGTGCCGCCCAGTAGATAGGGACCCCAGAGTCCCGCCGAACCATCCCCTGTGGTGTTGGGCGTGAAGTCCTCCGATATTATCGTCACCCTTATCGGTGTCTTCGCCTCGGTTACGTAGTGCTCCAATATCTTGATGGCACTGGCCACTCCGTTCACCCCGGCCCCGATGACTGCAATGTTCGGCATTGCTGCGATCCGATTAGCCTGGCAACTTAAACAGAACTGAAGACCCGGCCGCTTATCAGGCTTCTAAGCAGATCTGAGAGCTATTAATTCGCAGTAACTGATAACAGAGCTTTCGGCGACAAAGAGGAAGCTTCTTGGCTGTTACGAATTAAAAAGATTAGAATGGGAAAATGCATTTAAATTGAGGAAAAATAATCATAATAATTGTATTATTAGAAAGTGATCCTTAACATAATGAGACATTCTATAAGAAAAGGTTTCATTTTAGTGTATCTTATAAGTAATAACATCTTGTAAAGTCAAGTAGGCTGAGGATTAAACAAGCTGGCCTTGCGTATCAGCTCAAACGGAACCGAATATGGACTAGGATGTCGGAAGCAAACCCCATTCGATTTCTAACCCTCGGACCCTTCGTTTCGGCCCGCTTCTAAATTTCCAAAATTCAAAATTCCAAATTTTCGTTTGAAATTAGTTTAGCCAAAATAAAGTAAGTTAGAGGAAAAGTGTTTAAACATATGTCTAATCCGTTTGTCCTGCAGCAGCGTTCGACGGGCTCAACATGTGTGACGGATGTGGATCGTTGGAGGTGAGTAGCAAAGATCTTGCCAACCATCTGACCTTCAATACGACATAACCTTGCAGCCGCGTGGATGCCGCAGTCGGGAGCTGCGCTGCGGCATCATGTACACCACCTGTGACTGCGTGAAGCGGAATGGCTTGCAGGACAAGTGTCCGCGGTCCGCCTGCCAGGGCAGGCCGGCCTGCCTGTGCTTCCCGTTCCCCACCTGCGGTCCGGCGGCCTTTCCCCTGCGCTACGCCAACATGACGATGGGCGTGAACAACAAGCGGATGCGCTGCGCGGCCACCGGAGCTCCGAACGGCGGTGCCTGTGGCGGCCGTGCTGCCGGCGGCTGCTGTGGATGCTGTAATGGAGCCCGAACGCCCTGCTGTGGCCCCCACAGTCCGCCCTGCGGTGCCCCGTCGCCCGTTCCGTGCTCCCCTGGGCCGGGCCTGTGCTGCCCTCCGCTGCCCGAGGGCGGGATTCCCGATCCGCGTGTCTGGAATTACTGTAACTCACCTGTGACGTACCCATGTAAGTCCGGTCCAGGTTTTGTCCGTATCTCTGTCTGTCCGTCCGCGTGTCCGTCCGTTGGGGAATCGTAAAGTGGCGACTGTGCGGGCCACACATCGCAGGTGGAAGAAGAACACCCCTGGTGACGCCTTATGTCCTCTTGCAGAAGCTTAATGCCCACAGCGCTGATCCGTCAACCAGGATAGCATGTCCCGAGTCGGGATGACTGCGACTGACCCCCAATCCTCCACATACCGTCGCTTGTAAGTAGTTGCGACATCTGCCCCATTCACTACCCATTGCCTTTTTCGTCCTGCAGGTGGTTTCTAAGCAGTTCCTGGCAAGTGTAACGATCGGATCCTGCCGGGACATGTTGTTGTGTGGCGCTCTTTTGGTTGATAATAAACTGCAGCTGGCTTAAATCAAGATGGAGCTCGGAGCGCGGAAGCCCAGAACCCTCGAATGGCTGAGAACATGTGGCGCAACATTGTAAAATACGTTCGTCTGTCTTGATTTAAGCGCAAAATCATTTGTATTCATTTTGGAACTTTTTTCGGCAATAAATTATAAATTGTAAACAAATAACATATTTTGTGATTTTCTGTTAATTTGGTGGCCCCAAGATTAAATTAAAAATATGTTGGCAAATTTGTTGCATTTTTTACAAGGTGTATCGTCTAAAACGACACTTAGGATGTTTATTATGAAGTCAAATATTTCATGTTGGGACATTGAGGACAATAACCCAAACATCAGATAAACAAGTTCTGGGTGGTTTATTGAAAGAAGGGCGCAGTTTGGATTTTCAGAATGGGAGAATTATCAGAAAAATTCATACTTGCACAGGGGCAAAACGAAAAAGGTAATCGCGAGTTGGACTTCATGTGCGGAAAGTCCAAATGATTTTGGGAACGTTGAGGTCGAAAATGCTGGCTGTTCTTCATGTGACTAAAATCAATGGAAAATTAAATCTGGCTGTTTTACTTATTCCATATGGTTGCATATTATTATATTAAATACAGTTTATTGACCGTTTTGCGGTTTGAAAAAAATAATCAATATGTTTATATTATTAAGGTAGGCAAGGGAAATGCAATTGCTCCTTCTCGAGAGTTTTGGTTTTTGGCCTAATAAAAGTAGGCCAAGAGATTCCATAAAGTTGGCCATGACTTTCAGAGGCAGCCGAACCGGAAACGTCAAGCGGATGTGCTAGGCCCTGAGAGAAGCTAACCTCATTCGATACCAGACTCTCGGACCAGTCGTTTCGGCTTCTAAATTTATCAAAATTCCAAATTGTCTTTTTTTCTTTAGAATATAATTCAACCAAAATAGTAAGTGTGGAATATTCTTTTATAAGTACGAGCACCTTCTGATTTCTTTGCATGCAGCTTTAAAAGGAACCCAAGATGTGTAACGGATGTGGATGCTGTGGACCCTGTAATGAAACGCCCTGCTGTGGCCCGCACAGTCCGCCCTGCGGAGCCCCGTCGCCCATTCCGTGCTCCCCTGCCCCGGGCATGTGCTGCCCCCCTCTGCCCGAGGGCGGGATTCCCGATCCGCGAGTCTGGAACTACTATAACACGCCCCCAACGTATCCATGTAAGTCTGGTTCCCCATCCCGAGCCCACAAATTGCCTCCATCCGTCCGTCTGTCTGTTTGCCCATCGTCCGACTGTCTGTCTGAAGAACCGCGGGATAATGTAGGGGCATCAAAGGAGGAGCACGTGGCATGTGGGGCATCTGTGCGAGCCACAGCTTCGGGTATCCCTGCGATCAGTCCAGGGTGTAACCTCTCACCCTCTCCCGAAGCCCCCTGCCCCAGACGCTACCTTGTGAACAAGGATAACGCGCCCTGTGTTTGGTGTGCTCCGTGCAAGGCCCACTGCTACAATACTCCGCCCAAATGCTGTTGCTAGGGTCGGGAAAACTCTGCCCTATTACCAATCCTTGCCACTCCACACGTTCCACCGCGTGTAAGTAGTTGCTCTAGCTGCCCTTTTCATCAAATCTTACTAATTTCGTCCTTCAGGTGGCTTCTAAGTGGGTCTTGGCCAAGTCTTCAGATGGAGTCCTGAATGAGCGGAAGTGGGTCCAGACATTTTGATTGCCGTATTTTGGTTGGTTACCGAATCGAAAGCCGAGCCGAAGATCAAGATGCAGAACGGCCAGACACTAACACCCCCCAGTTGTCACAATTTTTGGACTTATTTAGGCTTTAAATTAAAATAAAATTTCTTAAACCATAACGGATAAAAAGTTGTTAATTGGCGGGAAGTGGGCAAATTGGCTATCCAGTAAAAGAAAATCTGGTCAAAGATTTTAAAAACAAATGTAAAAAAAAAATAAAATAATATAAAAATATTAAAAAAGGGGCTGACGTTGAATGATATATTTCTGTATTTTAAAGCAACACAAACTTTTTTGTAATTCGAAAATATTTATTGTAATGATCCAAATACATCCGCCCTTCTCCACATTTCATGTAGTTTTCCAGTCTTCCTCAGTTGTCGTCACATTTGCAGTTGTGCTACGGTTCGGATCATTTAAGTACAATCCAACGATCAGAATAATAGAAATGATTACTATAACAATGATCAGAATGCCAATCAAGCCATAAACGACGATTGTCTGAGGGCCCGTCATTGTTAAAGTCTGTTAACGCCACCAGCACCTGCAAAGTGAAGAAAAATGTGTGTGGACCTTGCTTTATATTATGGACATATAATATGGCTTTTAAAAACTTACCAAATATTCCTCAAAAATACTTTTATAATTTCCAAATTTACAGATATGCAGGGCATAACCCTTTGAACGTAAAGTAACAGGTATACTGATGTGTGATAATGAATTAAGCATTTGAATGGCTTTTCAGTAGGATCATGGCTTCCTATATCTCAGCCTCGATACATTTTTTGGCTTACAAAAATATTTTTGGGATAATTAAACTTCAGAACAAGCTTAAGAAAACATAAGGATTAACTTGATAATAATCAGTTTTGGGAGATATACTGTTTTCCTTATTCTACAATGTATTTTTCAAAAATAAACACCGAGGTAAAAGTATCTAGGTATGAGCTCTTCCTAACTTAACTTCTTCAGCAAATATTGAATTAAATCTGTTTAATAAAAAATTTTTATTTAAAATGAATAAAAATATTCCAGAGGTAACAAAAACTTAAACCTAGCTTACTTTTCCTATAATAGTTCCATGACGTTCCTGTCAAAATCGGTAAAGTCATTTAGTCAGTCAAACAGTAAAATAGAAACTGGTGATACAAAGAAAATCAAACTCGCTTCAAAATTACGCTACTGAGTAATAGAAATGGAGAAAAAACAGATAATAATATTATTCTCGATTATTATGGCCATTATACTTGTTGTTGACGTTCTTTTAATCATCTATATTGTCTTAGACGTAGAATACGAATATGAAGTTTATCGTAGAGCAAGGCGACCGGTAAGAATAAAAAAGAACTTAAAAAAGATTAAAAAAAAAATTATGCATTCATATTTAAGGTTTGTAATTGCAGCATTATTAAAATAATAGTCGAATATAAATTAAGCACCCTTGCAAAATGCGACGAAAATATTAAAAATGCAAAATAAAATAAATTAAACAGAACTTATATGCTGATTTCGGCATATGGTTCCGATTGCAAACAATTTTAGTTTATTACATTTTTCTATTCTATTCCGATCGTTCGTGTGGTCGCCGTATCATACAGTCGACCTATCCAGCCCGCAAACGGTTTTGGAGAAGTCTTAGAACTGAATTGGCGTTACAAACAAGTCCTATCCAAAGTATCTTATAAAACGGTTTGCATTTTATTAAGTGTCCTTTAAATATTTCCAGGGGGCGTTTTTTTTTACGTAAAAATATGCGACAAATTTTAAAACGATCACTAAAGTTGTTTAGAAATGACGCCATACACGGAAAACGCAATTTATCTGCGATGCTTTAGAATAAAGTACCTAAAAAGCGCAACTTACAGAGTATTAGTCCGATCGATTTGAAATTAAAAAGGTAAACAAATTTAATTTTTAAAAAATGCAATTTTCGTAAAACCAAGAATGCCTTGATTTTTATATTATATCAATTGTAACATAACGTTGTAACATTCTATTCAAACGATACAAAAGTTTGATATACCAGCATATTAAAATAAAATTCAAATAAATTCAATTTTTCCTAGGATCCCGTTGAAGGATTTATACCTGTTACGGATCCATCAATCCATCTACCAATAATATTTGGGGAATCAGCTGGTGTGGACAGTCCATTGTTTCATCGATAAAGCTCTTTAAATCATGAATCAGCAACTAGTATTGGCCATTATAGGCATAACAGTAATTCTGTTCCTTGTCATAATGAATTTGCTCTTTATTTACTTTATAATCGATAATCCTTACCAAACCACCCATTCAACAACAACTTTAAGTACGACCGAAATAACCACAGAGAAACCCGTTGAATATATCGAGCCTGAAACAACGGAGATCTTCGAAGAAACGGAAGAGGCTGGTCCCGAGGATGCACCCCCAGCGGAGGGCTAAAAATCGTAAGTCTCTATATTTGAAATCTAAGTTACCCTTGCAATGTTTCGGGCTTGCGTGAGTTTCAGTGAGTTAGGCATCAAGCGTTCTCCGACTTTAATTTCGAACTAGTGCCCATACGTTTGGGCGTCGGGATCGGTCAAACATTCAGTCGTATCGCAGCCGTCGTCGTGTACTAGAACGTAACTTAAACTTACAAAACGTAAGAAGTTATGGAAACGAATCAATTGGCCTTTATCCTAACTGTCGTGGTATTAGTTCTGTTTTTCGCGCTTATGGTCGTATTTTACGTGTTCTTAAATTTCGATCGCTTAGTTTCTCCAACTGACGTAACTCGTCGTAACTACCGCTACTAATCCTCGGTTTCCAAATTTGTCGACAATTCAAGAAGGAGCTCAAACCGATCTTGCGCAATGGCAGAGAAAACGACTCTAATCACAATCTTCCTGGTCATAACGGTGTTTTTGGTGACCTTGTTGCTGTTGTTAATTCCAATGGCTCTCTTTAGGGGAGAAAGGGGCTTCTTTTGGGGCTTTCATCTAGATTATACTAAAAAAAGATGGCATCATTATTAGTAAGTACCAACAAATTCCCTTAGTTAGGCAACCTTTTTTGAACGGAGATTAACTAGCGAGGGCGCGAACCTACGTCGGGAGTACCGCCGCTGCCTGCCAGGTGGCGTTAGCTAGGTTGCAAACCGATGACGGCTATTCGGAATGGTCGATAGTTATCGTATTTGAATTTGTCCGCTTGCAATCGTCGTGAGCAATGCTGCGGTATTTGTTCATTTTTATTGTTTCCTCTCGGCCTGACGTAATGGCTTCTAATTAATGCACATGTCTACGAATTTCAGTGGGCGTAAGACGGGAAATGGCACTTGACGATCATTAACGCAGTCCGAGCCACTATGAATTTTATTTTTACGATCCGATCCGATTCATTTCCAATGCAATCTGAGAGTATACCTTCCAGTTCCACCTGCCCAAACGCCACCATCGGTGGAAGGAAGCCATATTTCATGCGGCAATTAGTGGAATGATCATCATAGTTAATTTTCGCCAGCACTCGGCAACGAGCCGGGATTTAGATTTTGATTTGGATTTGTCAGCCAGCCAGCCAGGCGGCCAGGCAGCCAGCAACCGCGATCTTAGACTTCAATTAAATGAAAAATTGTGTCACGCGCCGCGACTTGCGTCTTTCCCGATTTGAAAATGGAGCTTCCATTCCCCATTCCCCATTCCCGAATCCCCAATCCCCATCCGCTGCGCGTATTTCCGCACACATGCACAAAATATTTGATTAAGCCCTGACTCTTGCGTATTTGGGATTTTAGATTTTTTCAGACACATAACCCCCGGTTCGGCGTTGCTTGGTCTTTCTTTGTCAAATTCAGATCAGTGTCGCGCGGCGCACAGCGGTGTCAACTTGTAGTGTGCAGCGCAAATTCATAGTGTCAGATCATCACCATCGTTGCCAGTGTGTAAGCCCAGACCAAGACCAACGCCGACCGAGCCTTGCCCGGGATCTAAACAGGAGCTCATTTGGATACCACCTTTACCGTTTGCCGTTACCGTTTGCCGTTGCCGATACCGAACCGATCCCCCAGCGATCCCCTGCCCATCCATCCATCCAAACCGTTTACCCGTTGAACTGAGGAAGCGCCAGCAGCTGCCAAAGCGCGGAAGAATGCCGACCATAACCGAGGATTGCATAGATGGATTCCAACAGTATTACTCGCGGCCCCCGGAGAGGCCCAAGAAGAAGTCCCTGAAGCAGATGGTCTACGATTCGGAGGACAACTCCTACTTCGGACGCTCCATCGATAGCTGGGGTGAGTTCTAGTATCTAGTATCTTAGATCTTATTTCTTGGATTACGTAAACGACCCCTGTCACCGCCAGTCTGAGAGTCTTGATAAAAGTCTGACCTTAATCAAGAGAATCTCTTTTGTCGCCGCATTAGCGCTGATGGCGAATGCAGATTATTGTGGATGTGGGTGGATGTATCTATTTACCGGCCTCCCGCCGTTTTCCCCGAGTCCGAGTCTGAATCTGAATCTGAATCCGTGTCCGTGTTTTTATTGCCCGCCCAATGGCGTTTGCGCTTCAGATCTGTGTGCCCGGGGGCACTTGTGCCGCAATATCGGTCAATTATGCCATTATGCAATCAGCCCGTGGTGAACCCGCCAGCGCTCTCCAGAACCACCTCTGATTTCGGTGGAAGGTCGTAGCCAGGCCTCCCATAGGATTTGCTTTTCTGGGGGGTCGGGTCAGAGCTGTCCATTTTTCCATTCGTTGTCCCTGCCGACAGCTTTTTTCTGTTGAGGTGAGATTCCAAAGTATTACGAATATTGACCATTGTGGGATATGACTTCGAAAAACTACTTTTTTTAAGGTATAGAGAGAAATATTAAATATTTATGTTTGGGCCGAAAATTGAAATGATCAAAGATCCAGCCCAAAGCTGGATTACTCTCAAAATAAAATCTTTTAGTTTAGATAAAAAATCTCGTTAAAACCGGAAAAAAACCATGGTGTCGTTAATTATGAAAGAATCGCAGATAGCCGAAAAAATGACTATATTTCGAAAATTGGCGTTAAGTCTTTAAAAAGACGATCAAGGACGTGTGGTATTTATTTTCGTACACATGATACAATGTTATTTTGATCTGCATTTAAATGTTTCGCTTTCTATAAACAACAAATACTCTACAAATTTTCAAAAAAAAATGTCTTTCTGTCGTATAGTTTTGAAACACACCTTACATTTCTTTTATAAAGATCCTACTGGATAAGTTTCTAGCGACGTTTTCAAAAGACTCTTGGCACCGTTTAGGAGAGTCTTGCGACTTTTGTAAGAGATTCGTCGTTGACGCTTAAGATCCCCAATTCTTTCTTCTTTCTTCTTTGCCAGAAGATCCCTTTGAAGTCTAGCTTTCAGGCAAACACGAATTATTATTATTATTATTAAATTAAAACATACATGCACTCAGGGAAAAAATCAAGTATTTCGTGCTTGAATCTAGCATTTTGAGTGTCAAAAGTGAGCCAAGCAACGAAAATCTAATCTTGAGAACAAAATACTGCTTTCAAGAACGAATTTTCAAGACAGAAAATACTTGATTTTAGTATGATTTAAGAACGCTTCTGTCTGAAATTAAGAATTAATTATTTTCAAATCTAGACATATTAATACTTGAAATAATTAAGTTTAATACAAAAAAATAGCCGGTTTAAATAAGTTTAATCAAAAATTAATTTAAGAATGGATTATTCTTAATTTCAGTACTTTTGTACTTAATTGAAGTACTTTTTGTACTCAATTTAATAATGCATAATTCTTAATTTAAGTAATTTTTTAGTTAAATTGTTTTACTTAATATATTTTAACTTATTTTTCCTGTAAACATATTTTTAACGCAATTTATATTCAGAAAAAACTTTTAGTAATGATTTATGTGATAGTTAGGAAAACTCTTACCCCGACCTCGGTTTGAACCCGCGACCACCAGCTCTGCAGTCAGACGCCTTAACTAACTCGACCACGCACGCTTCTTAAAGTCCGTGGGCTAAAGAAGGCACATAAAGTCTCGACGAAAGGGCTAGCGTACAAGTTCAATTTATTTATATTTAAACAATTTATTAAAGGGTTTAAAAAGTAAAAAATAAAAAAAAATTTACAGATTTAAAAAAAAAACTTAAAAAAAAAATAGAGGACTTGTTGCGGAGAGGAGTTGATGTCGGTACCTTTATTTACAAAATGTCATTGTTCTAACAGCTGCACCATCCTGGGAATTCGTTATTTCTGGTTGAATTTTTATATTTAAGAACGACTAATTCTTGTCTTAAGAACAAATGTTTTCAAAATTTCATGAACGACTCGGTATCGTCTTCTGATCTGGAATTAAGTTTGATTCAGTCTTCAAGTAAATACTTTTAACCTCAATTTAAGTACTCTTGTATCGAGCTTGAGAATAATTGTGCTTAATTGGCGTTTAAGTCCAAATTGTGCTCAAATTAAGAACTTTCAGTACGAAATGTTCTTAAAATTTTAAGTATGAAATCGTTCTTAAATCAAGACTGATTTTGCTTGATTTTAGCACGGTGTTTTTTTCTGAGTGTGCTTAGGCAGACGTAAGGGGTTATATAATCTACTTTATAAGCATAACTTTTTATGATAGTGATACATAGATACTTGTTCAGCATAATTTACAAAATTAAAATCTAATTTCGATTGCTTACAGAAAAAAAAATCATAATAATTATAAACAAAACCTTCTGCTGCAGGGCAAATACCTCCTTTATGCTAGTGATATAATCTCAAATTTCCATTGGTTATATACGTAATCAACCCAATTTTTGTTAATTAAATCTTTATTTCAATTGCATACAAATTAAAGCGACATAAATTAAGCATCGTTTATAACCGAGTTGTATTGTGCACACAAATCCAGTTCTATTACGATGCCCTCCATCGTAAATTTAACTTCATCGGAGCCGCTAGCCAGTGTTCTCCTGCGAAACCCACCCCTGTGCGTGTGTATGTATAGCAACTCTCAGTTTGGCCCACTTCTCCGAATATCCTGTGGCCGCATTTAAACCAGTTCCTTCCCCGGTCCGCCGATTTGAGCGGAATCACTTAAATGCTTTCAATTGCGTGCCAGCGATATTTAAATGAGCCATTTCTCTTGTAGCCTTCCCCCCGAATTTTTTTTTTAATTGGTTGTATTAAATCGATATTAGGGCTAAAATGGTTTTTCAAATTATAATTTATTTAAATAAATAGAGAAAAATAATGGGAACCCACCCGTTTTCAGTTTTAAGAAAATTGATTTTAATTAAAATATTAATTAATTTGAGAATGGAAGGAAGCTCTATTCTATTTATAGAGTATCTGCCCCAAAACCCTTCCCTTCTGCCGTTTCTCTCAGTGCATCCGTGGGTCTGGAATCGAACCCCGGGCAATTTGCACTAAATGCACTGCAGTAGCATCGACAATCGGCGGCACCGCCTAATTAAAACGAGTGCACAAGGAGGCAGCTTTTCCACGGCAATTAGAACGCAACCCAATCTCGGTCCGGAAAACCCGACCGATCCCAGATCCGATTCCACTCGGCGTTGGCGTTGACGTTCAGTTGGCAAAAGTGCAGTGCTGCCAAAAGCCCGCTTTCCACTCAAAACAAACTCGGCTCGAGAGAGCAGCGCCTCGCTTTCGACTCACAGAAACCGGACCAGTAGAAAGAAGCACAGAACCCGCCAAACAGACTCGAGCCAAGTCTGTGTTGTTTGGGCTGCGTATCGACAGACATCAGATTCGGGTTTCAGTCTGAAATTTGTTTTGAGCGGCGACCAAACGTGTCACGGAGAGCAGCTCGTAACGTGGTCGAAACGCGTTTCGTTTGCAAACAATCAGTAGAGTTTGTGGTCCGTTGTTCAGTGAAGTTTCCCCTGCTTTCTTTGAGAGTGAAATAGGAGTCCTTGAAAATAGTGAAAAATTCCATCAAGCATTTCTCGCACAAAATCAGCCGATAAAGTAGCGAATTCTTTGTGAAAGAATAGTAATAATCCCAAGCTCAGTCTTTAAGAACGCTCCGATATTTCTTCAAAAAGGTGTGGTTGTTTGTATGTGGCCAAGCGTTAAGAGCGCCAGCTAAGAGAGATACAAAGATACAAACGCTCATTCGCTCGCTGGCAAAGAGCAGGGCAACGGTTTGTTTTGTGGTGTTTTCGAGGCGAAAGTACAAGAAAATGCATATACCATTCAGTGTGGATATGTGCTTAAATAAAGAACACTTGTATATATGCACTTTTGTATCTGTTCAATGCCGGGTCAAAGCCGCTGCGGCATTAAAAGCAGCACTGCAGACGCGGAAATGCGAACATGTCGCCATTTAGACCCCCTTTTTGGCCCCCTTTTGGGCCCAATCCAGTCCTACCAGTTGCAGTTTGTATCTGACGGATGCACTTCTCTGTTCTCTGGCCAGCCGTTTCATTCACCCAGGAGAGCCAAAAAAGGCGCCAACTTTTCTGCACAACCAGAGGGTTGGAAGGGCGAGGAGATTCGAGAGAATTTAAGAGAGCAAAAGGACCAAAAGAAAAAAATATATACAAAAAGTGTGTGTGTCGCCTGAAATACTATTTGTGTACATCTGTACAACTCGTTGGCGCTGCCACAAATATTTACGATTTAAAAACAAACCAAGTGCTTGCTAGAATATCGGATTAAAATTGTTTACAGTTCAGTTCAAATGTTTCATATGGAATTTTCACTTCTTTCAAAATATATTCCTTAAATTTAAATTAAAATTTAAATTCCATGTAATGCATTTAACCGAACTGTACACAGGCCTTTAGATCCAAAAGAAAACCCACCGAAAGCAACGACTGAAATATGTCCAAGCCCGTACCAATGAGTCCGTCCTTCGTGGACGAGGATCTGCACAACCTGAGGAAGCCCAAACCGTTCAATTTCGGCCAGTTCTTATATAATTCCGAGGATGGCACTGTGATGGGCCGGGATCGTTCGTCGTGGGGTAAGTTTATTGCAGTGTTTATTGCAGTCTCTGGCTCTTGTCATAAATCTGGCAGAGGCAACTCTTGTTTTTGTTTTTGTATTCGCATATGCCTGCTGTAAATCAAGACCATAAGTTATATTTCGCTGTCACCAATTCGAGCCGGGTTTTCAAATAGCACGGCACCGCGAAAGTATCTCGCCCATTAGACCGCCCGAAGTGTCGAGAGTTGCACTTGTTCGTAAAAATCAGAGTAGAGGCTTTTGAAGGCGGCGCACAAATTAACATCTGCATGTAACGATGCTCTCGGAAATGGGGACAATTTGGGGTGGGGATGGGCGGCATCTTATTTTTTGTTCGCCTTCAATTACCGCTAGTTAAGCTGTCCGCTTCAACGTTTATCATCAATTGTACGGGAAAGGTTTTCCTCGGCACGCCAATATTGGCATTTAAAAGTTGGCAAGCCCAAGGCCCTGTGAGTCTATATATAGGCAAATGCACAATGCAATTATGCTGAAATGGGGGGAAAAGCAAAATGAAAATGGAAATATGTAAGAGTTACATTGGCGAGATCTTGCAAAAAAGCTAACTTGTGCTCAGAAAAAAACTGATATTAATTTCATACAAAATACACAATTTATCCAAAGATTAGCTTTATTTACTACAATTAAATTGTTTAAATTGCGCGCCGTGTTTACTGAAGGTTCCTTAGAACACCACAGGGCTACATTAAAAATTTGAGATTAAAGCGCCATCAGTTGAAGAAATTACGAACCAATTCCCGTCAATGTCAAATTCCGTAATATCGTCTCATTCTGTTCGGAACACTTTATTGGACATTGGTCGCTCGGCAGATTTTTTGAAATATTTATTTTCTGAAGCCAAATTTCGTACGTTATCATTTTTTTTTGGCTCGCCATTCCTGGTGTTCTTTTGCAAAATAAACAAACAGTGGAATATGTGATAAATCAAGCGGTTCTTTAGATTACAAAGCTATAACCGCATTTTTATATCAAGGGAAAGAGTTAAAAAAAAAAGTACAAAATTCTATTCTATTTTAGATTGACGGATTAGTGTCCAAAGAGTCCAATATATATTGACACTTTGCAACGTTCCTCGAAGGCTTTGCAATTTACTTCAAAATGATGTAGGAAAAGTTATAGCCAAAAGATACCAGATATTAATGCCCCCTTCTCCCCTATATATTTTTCAACGATAACCCAAATATATTTTTAGCCAGAATCGTATAAATATTATTCTAGCATGTCTTCTGAATGGCTTCCAAGAATTCTATGAAATTCACACCTATTAGAACTTCCTAACCCAATTGCACGTAGCATATCGTATCGAACCGAGTTCTTCAATACTCCCTTAGCTGTCAATTCTCTTGCTAACCAACTTCTCAGACAAATTGAGGTTATGTCAGGTGAGAAGTACGAGTATCTGTGATCTAAGAGCGATCTCTTCGCACACACACCCATGAGCCGGGTAACTACCAGTTGGCTCTTGAGTGCAATTAACTCATTTAGGGTAATTCTCTTTTAAAATCTTAAGAGCGGCCCTGCGGAGAATATATATGCGAATGTTTGGATGATGATTCAGTGGAGGAGCTCGGCGTCAGTTCGCCGTCCACTCCGAACTTGAGAAGCAGCCAGCTCATGGGGTTGGTTCCCATTTGTTTATATAGCCCACTTGGGCCGGCTGTCGTCAATTATATGGGTTTAACCCATGCCGACCGAGGGGCCACTGGGCAATTAACTAATTCAATCGGTTCAATTGACTGGGGATCGCCTTGGATCATTAGGAACAGCTTTAATCGGCGTAATTCAATAAGCATTTCCCGTTCTCCTCCTTTCCCAGCCAAAATCGGAATCTTCTATGTGGCCTTCTACGGAGTCCTCGCCGCCCTGGTGGCCATCTGCATGTGGGCCTTCTTCCAAACCCTCGATCCTCGCATTCCGAAGTGGACCCTAGACCGCTCCCTGATTGGCACAAATCCAGGTGAGTCGTCAATTGCGAAATCACCGGCTAATTGCATCTCTAATCGAGCTTAACGATCTCAGGTTTGGGTTTCCGCCCCTTGCCCCCTGTTGACAATGTGGAAAGCACTTTGATCTGGTACAAGGGCACTCAGCACGAGAACTACAAGCACTGGACAGACTCCCTGGATGATTTCCTTGCGGGTAAGTACTCAAAAGAAGAGAAGGATCGGTTATCCTAGCGTAATATATATTTGCATATCTGTATAGGATTTGATTATTAATTAATACTATGAATACCTTTTCAGTTTACAAAGTACCTGGATTAACCCCCGGTCGTGGTCAGAACATCTACAACTGCGACTACAACCAGCCGCCGCCGAAGGGTCAGGTTTGCGATGTGGACATCAAGTCCTGGTCGCCCTGTACCAAGGAGAACAACTACAGTTACCACAAGAGTGCGCCGTGCATTTTCCTCAAGCTGAACAAGATCTACGGCTGGATACCGGAGTACTACAACAATTCACAAGACCTGCCCGAATCCATGCCTTTGAGCTTGAAGACCTACATCGGTGAGGTTCAGAAGACGCAGCCAGAAAAGGTAAGTGATCCTCGATCTTAAGGATTCCCGATCTTCAGACTTATTTAATAATTCTTATTAAATTTCAGCTTAACACCATTTGGGTCTCGTGCGAGGGCGAAAATCCAGCCGATCAGGAGAACATTGGAGCCGTCAATTACCTGCCAATCAGGGGATTCCCCGGTTACTTCTACCCCTACCAGAACTCCGAGGGCTACTTGAGTCCCTTGGTGGCCGTGCACTTCCAGCGCCCCAAACGTGAGTAGTGTTCTAATCTCAGACCCTGTTTCCAAATTAATTCGTTGGTCTATACTTTCTAGGCGGCATCATCATCAACGTCGAGTGCAAGGCTTGGGCTCGCAACATTATACACGATCGCAAGGAGCGGATCGGATCGGTGCACTATGAGCTCCTCATCGATTAATATGTATCACACTATTACCTATAACATAATGTAAACCAGAAGAATCTCCGATGAGCAAGAATCTCGGTACCAGAGGGGTGAGGACGTCATTCAAAATCGTCTAAGACAATCCTACCAGAGGCAAACCACCACATGTTGTAGTAAAAATTGTGAAAGGTTCAGTTTTCCGAATGTAATTTAAATTCAAAATCGTTTTAATGTATTATTTCTTCAAGTTATTAAACATAAAAAAAAGTATAATCAAGACTTGCAATGCCTATAATATACAAATTTTAAATTCCAAACATTTTGTATGCACTTTACGATGAAAGTTACACATTAAGATTATAAAGCTGAACACCAAGATGGGAATTCAATGAACAGGATTGAAATAGCCAAGCCTGAATCTCATTTAGTGCTGAATATAAAACCAATCAAATGCAACAAATTTACAGCAATTAATCCAAACTGCCATTTCCAATAAATCAACAAACGAATCTTTAGATATTAAAATTTATAAAGAAAATTTAAAGATTTCATTTTTGAGTCTGCTATACATGTAAACAAAACAGACCAATTTTGTCAACCAAAAAAAATCAATCTAATATTTACAGCTAGTTTCAGAATATACCATATTTATAATTAACATAGTCAAACGTGAAAGCTCTGTACATCACATTTTGATCTAAAGAACAACATTTGGAAACCAGAAACTCTTAACTTCGGTTAATTTGTAAGCTTATAATATAATAATTGCGAAGAGAGAAATTTAAGAAAATTACTTGAATTGAAACGGTTAAGAGACGCGAATCACTTTCAAATCTTTTTCAATAAAAATCAAATGAAAGTAGTCAGAAACAAAATATATGTTTTACTTAATTAAGGGTTTGGAAAGGATAATATCTTTAGCCTTGGCAATTCCAAAAAATTATTTAATAGCTGTATGACATACTTTTCGGATTTACGTAAACGCTGTTGCCCTGCTGTGATAAGAATTATCACATCAGATAGCGCTGATAATGCGATATCACAAAAATCTCGACCGTCACCTACCTGAGGCACTGGTCAGCCGCTGACTGATAAAATAAACTTAAAGCCAGATCGATTGGCTTTTATTTGTATATAATCATTTAAAAAGTTACGCGGTAGGAACCATTTTTATCAGTTTAAATAATAAGTCGGCCAAATGCGTCATTCAAAATCATTAACGAAGCACTGGTGTTTGCTTTTTGATATTTTGTTTATTTTTAAAATGCCGGGAGAAACGTATACACTATCATAAGTGGTTATTACTTTGGAAAGAATTTGAAGGGGTGATGTTCCAGCTCGTTCCCTGGGGGTCAACAGCAATTCTGTTTTTAATTCTATTGAGTTTATCAGCTGCAAGGAAAATATATCTTATTTAATTCTGAACAACGCAAAGAAATTGGTGGATATTATTATTAGCAGCAGCCTTATCTAAGAACTTATCTTATTAGCACTTGCAGAGATTAACTACGTTGTAATACTCTAATTTTAGTTTGTTGTCATATACACTCATAAAAATTTCTTTCAGAAATTTAGAAATCTGGCCTTTGAGTTCCTAACCCTTGGAAGTGGGCAAAATTGTTTCTTGTTTTTAGTAGATCACCTTTAAGTATAGAAAATTTCTAGATTTAAAGGAAAATGTTCAAAGAACAAGAAAAAATGTTGTCCACTTCCAAAGGTTAGCAATTCAAAGGCGAGATTTCTAAATTTCAGAAAGACATTTTTATGAGTGTATGCTAAATTCTCCAAAACACTCCTCGGATGGCTAATCCCACACACAAAAAAAACATAGTAAAATCAACTGTTATAATTGTCAATCAGTCCCCAACCACAAAAAATAGTCAATACTACTAAATAAATAGTTACTTTCACAACGCCAAATACACACAATTAGCAAAGACACACACCTATATCCTTGACAAAATTGAAAATGTTTTGTGGTTGGGGTCTTGTTGACAATTTTTTTTTTGTGTCTATAAAATAGATACAAAATTGTAAATAGCTTCTAGATCAATGTTAAAAACGATCACTTTCCCGAGCATTTGGGCGGATCTACATAAGTATCTTTTGGTCAGCTTAGTGCTTATGTACATGACAACAATGTAAGTATGTATACCCTCTAATTGACAGCTAATTAGTTGAATGACAGACCATTGTCCACTGAACCTACGCCAAATAGTAGTTGAATCTTTCGCTAAATAAAAAAAAATCAAAGCACATCTCTAATGAGGAAGCTCTCTGAGATTGAAAGATCGCCACGCTCACGCACACAGGAATTGCTGGAAAATCGGCTTGGACTAGGATAAACTGGTTTTTTAAAGATATTCTCGGGGATAAGGGAGATCTGTCATGTGTAATTGCATTTGCTTAATGTGGAGTTCAAATTGAAACGAAGCGTGAGCCGCACAAGGCAGTATCTTTCATTATTAACTCTTGTTAAGATATAACCAGTCAAATCCAAACGAGGAAGTTGTGAAGTTACCGTTTTTAGACCCGTCTCAACCTACAGATGTGTGATATACGTCATTTAAAAAGTATTTTTAAATATTTAAACATCGTGTAGTAGAACAATAAGATTGTTATGATTGAGGATTAGTGAAATTAAACATTTGGGCCAAAAAGTTCTCAATTTAAAAAGATTGTTAAAAAAAATTTTTTTTTTAACCTTTTTGGGATTTGTATCTCAAAACTTTTTGAAAATTTTCATGGCTCTTCGAAACTTTCATAAAAGCATTCTGCGTCTGAGAACCCAATAAACTCAGCTGGAGGAATTGCGCCTTACAATTGAGTTGTCGACATAATGTACCTACTCTGCCGTTGTCAAGTGTAATTTAATCAACTCAAGATGATTACAACGGTGAAGCACAGAGATATATGAACATAATGCGGTGACCATTTATCCATGCACATTATCCATACTCATAATCAGCAGCAACAGTCCAAGAAAGAGGAAAATTGGCAATGGCAACCCATTGTTGGGGGAGTTGGGTGCTGCAAGGGGGGTTGCCATGCAGGAGGAAGTGCACATTTATGGGATTTAATGAACTCAGAAGTTCTTGACACTTGGCAACGGTTGATACACTCGAGAAAAGAAAAAATATTACCTATTCTAACGAAAATATTATAACTTTTCTACGAAATAGATTTTACCTTCATTTATAATTTCTATTAAACCTTGAATTAGGAATTGGAGTTTTTTAAAGCTATATAAATAAAAAGAAAATATAATTCATGACCAAAAAACGACCAAATTCGTAATTGAAAGGACCCCTTTTTTTATCAGTGCAGCATTAGCATTATCCAGATGCTGATGACGACGACCAATGATTGAGGAACAATAACAAAGAAAGTTTTCCCGTTTTCCGCGTGGAAATTTCCAAAGCACAGAGCAGCCAAAAAACTGATCCAACCGTTTGGGAGAGCGTGGAAAAGCAAAACAAAGCGAGTTTATTGGGGAGTACAACAACACGCGAGCATAATGAGAGCAACAGTGGTGGGGGCTGGCCTGTTCGGAGGGGCGGGGTGTGGGTGGCGAAGTGTAGTGGAGCCAATGTACTCAACACTCGGCGCATGTCAAAAAGAGAGAGTAGGAGAGTGGGAGAACGCAAGATTGGGAGAGAACTGAGCTGGTGTGCGTGTGATTTTCTTTGTGCTTTGTATTTTAATATTTATAAAGCAGGGGCGCATCCAACTCTTCGAGGGCTGAGTGGGGCCCGCTGACTTGTTGGCTGCACTGGCAGAAACTGCTTGGCCCAAACGACCAGCCTCGGGTGTGTTGTTGTCTGGCCGCTGTCTGCACTCAATCATTTATTCTATTTGCGTAGCCAGCGAAAGAGGTAGAGAGAGCGAGAGAGATAGACAGAGAGAGGCAAGGTAAGACACAGACGAAACCACAGGCTAACACACACACACCTTGGCCACCCACCCACCGCCTCCGCCCCCCTTTCACCCACAAACTTTTGCTTTGGCCTTTTTTCATGTTGCTTGGCAAAGTATCGAAAACGTTCAACAGCTGTCGGCGTCACACTGCGAGAAATGGTATGTTAGACTGAAACTGTCTTGCCTTAAATGTATGCAATCCAATTAAACGGATCCCAGAAACTAAAACAGCATTTGATAAAATATTTAATTTAAAGAAGTTTTAAAGTTCGAATAAAATCGCTTGCATAATATACTGCGGTTTCCATAAATAGTATGCAACAAGATTGGCTCAGTCAATAAAAGTCAGGGAAGGAAGAAAAATAAATACTGGTCATTTTTTTTTTTTAAAAGTTTAACTTTAAGATAGAGAAATATTAAATTATCCAATTAAAATACCATGTTCGATAAACTGTTTAAGTATAGTAAGAACCAACTGTTATTCTTAGCTGGGTAAGAATTTCTCAACTGCGCATATGAAAACTTCGATTTTCTTCAAACTCGGGTACCTCGTAGAGTTTGCCTTGGTTATCATCTGTGATTTTTTTGAAGTTAAGAATTTAAAAAAATTTGTGAAACTTCAAATTAGTATATCTCGGGAACGGCTTAGAGGAACAACGTACAACTTTCCACGATTTTAAATGTGTTCTAGGGGAATTAGGAAAATATTTTCTTAAATTTTTTGTTGGCCAAAAAGTATGAATTTTAATTCATTGAAATTTCCTATCGCGGTTTTGGAAGTCTTCTTCATCCTATATAATCAGCTCAACTATCCAAGATTGTTTATCTCCTAACCAACTTAATTTATCCGAAGATATAAATATAGAAATATAAATGGGGTTTTTTTAAATAAGCATAAAGAATTAGATATTTTGAAAATGATGAAAGGGAACAAAAATGTTTCTTCGGATAAATTAAGTTGGTTAGGAGATAAACAATCTTGGATAGTTGAGCTGATTATATAGGATGAAGAAGACTTCCAAAACCGCGATAGGAAATTTCAATTAATTAAAATTCATACTTTTTGGCCAACAAAAAATTTAAGAAAATATTTTCCTAATTCCCCTAGAACACATTTAAAATCGTGGAAAGTTGTACGTTGTTCCTCTAAGCCGTTCCCGAGATATACTAATTTGAAGTTTCACAAATTTTTTTAAATTCTTAACTTCAAAAATTCATAGCGCCCCTAAATGGACACCAAAAAATTTCAAAAAAATCACAGATGATAACCAAGGCAAACTCTACGAGGTACCCGAGTTTGAAGAAAATCGAAGTTTTCATATGCGCAGTTGAGAAATTCTTACCCAGCTGCTAAAGTAAAAAATCGACACAAAACAAAAGGTATACTTTTCTTAAAAGTTTTTTCACCAAATTTCCTATTATTTCCCTTGTTTTCCCAGTGCAGTTCCACTCTTATCTTGGGGTTTTTGTGGGGAGAACACAAGAGGTATAGAGAGCGCGACGCGTGGTGTGCCTGTGTGAGTGTTGAGGGGCGAAGAACGCTGGCGTTGTTTTCCGCTGTGCTGGGGCTGCGTTCGGTTAGTTGGTGATCTTCCGCCGAGAGCAGCACATCGAAATCCGCAGTCGCAGGAAACAGGGAAACCAAGAGTTGGCAACAACTTCTCGAGGCTCCCAGCCCGTTTGTGTGTGCTTCTGTTTCGGCCCTTTCCGCGACTTAAAATCGGCTGTAACGCGCTTTACAGCCCTACAACCTAGCCTAGTATTCGAAACCGCAGATAATTGCATAATTACAACGTTTTCAAAATATATTCAAGAGTGCTGCGAGTGCGAAAATAAATGAGAATTCATTTCCCAGTCTGCTGAATCATCGCATATAGACAGCGCTACATATACATAAATCAATTTTCGTAGCCTTCGCGCCGTCCACGTCATCAACGAAAAATATAAACCAAATTTTCGAATCCAATCGAAAAACTGAAAAACTAACCGTAAATAAGTGCGAAAGAGCTGCGCCAAAATGTCAAAGAATAACGGAAAGGGCGGCAAAGGGGAATTCGAATTCCCGCAGCCAGCGAAGAAGCAAACCTTCTCGCAAATGATCTACGATCCCCAGGATGGAACCTTTTTCGGACGTACCGGCAAAAATTGGAGTAAGTAATCCTGTAAAAGAAGACGTGTTTGGTTTAATTTACAATTGATTAAAACCCAATATTAAAGGACTCTATTTAGTGAGTGGATAGTTTTTCATAGGACATATAGGCGTAATTTTAAAATGTGGATCCTAGACAATAAAATCGTGTTCATCTCTTGAATATATTGCATATTTCGCAATTTTGGTAACGCATTATAATATGATACACACAATTAAATGTTTAAATTTTTTTAACCGGAACACTCGTTTTTAAAAAAACAGAAAGAATTTCACACAATTTCTTTAGGAATACTTATCGTTTTACGCACTCTAGTTGTATAGTCCAGTTGTAGAATCTAGTTGTAGAGTCTAGTTGTAGAGTGCGTAAAAAGATAAATATAAAGTGGAGTCACCGCAAGGAAATTTTACTCAGTATTTTATACCCAAAATAGCTCTATGGTATTTCACATGAGATAAACATATTCATTCCCCACTCGCTCTGTACATAGAAACAAAAATGCGATTGTTTTTTTCCATATAACCAGCCACATGTCCGTCATTTGGTTATGGAAACTATATATACGAAGCGGTTGCTTGTAAATAAGGCTTATCAGTTAATTTGGCGAGTCATAAGTGAGATGAGATAGAGAAGCTGCTTTGGGTATCTCCGTTAAGCTGACTCGAAAATGTTTAGTCAACCGCCATAAAGAAGATAAAAACGTTGCTAGCCAGCCTGATAAAGGGGATTTTTTATAGGGAGTCATTAAAAATATTATTAAGGATTACAACCACATTGCGCAACTCTAGGCAACGTAATGGAGCCTAAGTAACAACAATCTAAGCAGGCAGAAGTAAAAAAAGACTATTAAAAATCGAAAATTAAACAAATGGTTATTTTGCTTCCACACATTCGTTTTTTCCTTTGTTTAATTGCCTTTTATAATTTTTTCTGCCGATCCCTCGATTTTTGCTACCCACAAAGCATAGCGAAGCATATTTTGATGATAATGCGAATTCTTGATTTTTCGAAAATGGACACGGACCCACGTTCGCAAAAGTAGAAAATTGGAGGGAAAACGTGAGAGGGCAGGGTGCTGAGTAGAGAGCCGATCGCTTTTATCGCCTATAATATTTGCCTTCTTATATTATAATGGGTTCTGTAAACAAATTCAAGGTTTCGTTCAGAGAGGCAGAGTGAGATTTTACGCTCTCACGATACAAATATTTCAGAAAGCTGTCGATTGCAAACAAACTGCTGAAACACTAGAATTTCCGAATTGTTTTGTTGATTTCTCCGGACTTCTAAATGGAGTGGAGCACCTATGTAAGTGGACACCTCAATTCAGATGTTTGAAGCCCCTTATCACTATGGACGGCAGTCCATGTAGTGACGAAGCGCACCAGGAGAGTGTGCGAAGGCGACTACTATATATACACGAAGAAATGAAAATCTGCTGTGATAGTCCGATCGTAATGAGTAATACACCAAATTAAAGGTATTGCTAAAACTTAAAGGATTGCATACCAAGACCTCAAGAAAATCAATTGGTTTGGGAGGGAGAGCGGTGAAAGTGTAAAAGTGAAAATTTAGAAATTTGGATCTGTTGGGGCCGGTGGGGATAATTGGCCCCCCGGACTACGTTAGTTGTATTGCTACTGAAAATGCGCTTAATATGAGGGGTCATATCAGAAGATCGGACGCTCCGTTCAAAAGTTATAGCCAAAATAAGATTTTCTTCTTCTTCCCAAAATGAAAATTTAATTCTGTTTGTCAGTTTGTCCACTTGTCCACTTGTCCAAAATATGTTTTTTAAGTTCTGAAAATTTGATATGACGTTCATCACATCGATATAAAAAACTTTTTGTTCTACCACTTTTGGAAAAACCCGCTAGTTTAGCGGGAAAACAGCTATAAATAGCTAAAATTCGGAAAGCCGTAACTTCTATACTACTAAAGCTACAGACTTGTGCTGCATCTCCTTTGAAAGGTATTTTTAAATGCTATAAACGCCTTCTATATGCAATTTGTGTAAATGTAATAGTTAAAAAGATATAAACAAAATAACATTTTTTTAAACTTTTTTTTTAACTTTTTTTTAATTTTCTCAAAAACGGCTCTAACGATTTTCCTTACAACTTTAAACTTTATAGCCCTTGAGATTCCTTAAATTTTGGTATATAACACATTACTGTAAAAAATCGAGTTTAAAAGTTATTAAGAAACGAAAATAGCCACTTTTGCCAGCTCATAACAATTAATGCTGCCTAAGGGCCGTTCATTTACGAGCCAAACAGATTTGGGGTAAAAAAAATTTTTTACATTTTTGATTTGCCTGAAAATTTTTTTTACATGTTCTATTCGGAAAATGAGCAATCACGTGTATCAGGATTTGTCCGAAAAAAAATTATTTTTTTAGTTAGAATTTTTTAAAGTTTTCCAAAAATTGACAAATTTGAAAAAGAACCCTCTCATTGAAAATCTTTATCTCCGGTTATATGAATCCGCGTGACTTCATGTGTTTTGATTTAATTCTTCTAAAACCTCTTCTTTAAAAAAAAATGTTAAAAAAAAATAAGTTTTTATTTTCTTAAAAATAAAAACAAATTAAGATTCTAAAAAATTTTGTATTTAAATTTTTTTTTATAAATCAATATATGCGCCATATTGTTAGTTACAATCGATTTTTGTAAACAGTAGGAGCCATTTTTAGTTTTTAAAATATCGATTTTTTTTTTAAATGGCCTCTGCCTTTTTTTATGAAAACACGTTGCAGCAAGTAGGGCTACTCTCTCACTCTTATCGGATCCTTATGGAATTCATGTTTTCTTATCGTTTACTAGTCCTTTAACAATTTTTAATGATTAAAAGTTAAGTTTTAAGTGTTTTAACAATTATTGAATGACAAAAAGTAATTTTTTAATCTTTAAAAAAATTACAATTATTTATCTAACGTGCTTAGAAGCATTAAATTTTGGATGTGCATATCCAAACTGTATTTTAGGGTCAAGGAATCGGTAAAATTGTTTTAAACCGTTCCATTATACAATTATTAACTTTAATAAATAAAAAATGAATAAATAAATAAATAAATAAATTAATAACTAAGTTATATGGGGATGACTTTTGGTCATGGTATGAGGTATACTAATATGTAAATTAAACCCAGGGTATAAATTGTCCCTTTAAAAACTTCTGATATCAAACAAAAACACCTCTTAACGAGGTAAAAAAATAGTGACGACCGCACCTTCAACATACAAAAGATCTGATATCATATTTTGTGACGAAAAATAATTTTACATTCGAAAATATAAAAACACTTTCTAAAATTTACTTTTTCGGCACGCTACAATAGAAAATGTTCGTGTGGGTAGAATCTTATAAATTTGTCTGAAGCGGGCCGAATGAGTAAATTTTAGAAAGTGTTTTTATATTTTCGAATGTAAAATTATTTTTCGTCACAAAATATGATATCAGATCTTTTGTATGTTGAAGGTGCGGTCGTCACTATTTTTTTACCTCGTTAAGAGGTGTTTTTGTTTGATCGGAAACACGCTGAAAAGTTCTCTTGACGTCATTTGTTTGCTTTTAATTAAGTTGGCCGAGTTCGCTTCAAAATTATCGAAATGTTTAAATTGATGTATAATTTATTTGCCAAATTAAAGCCACAGGTGTACCTGCGAAAAGCTCTAATAACTTTTTATGCTAATTCCCAGTCTCAATTTGCTTGCTTTGGAAATGGAGCCAAGCCCCAAAGAACTTAACCCCTTGTTGACACACCTGCTTTCGCACAACAGATGTCAGAATGTCGATTTAATAAAAACTACTCGTTCAACATAGTATACATATGGACAAAGGTTAAAGTGTTTGTTTTGCCTCCTGCTAATTCCTATCATTAAAACCGATTCGTGGTGCATGTCCTTTTGGTTTTCCACAGCTTATTGCCCGGCAATTTTTGTCATGTGCAGCGCATTAGTGGGAGAATTAAATGGCAACGACCCCAGGGAAAAAGTCAAGTCGAGCAGTGTTGCGGAATTGTATACAGCTAATTTCTAGCAAAACACACACTAGATCTAAATTTGATTTACGATCGTCCGATTTTATTCGGATTTCAAATGAAGGCAAAGCATTGGACGGTTGGCTAAGCTTTGATTTCCATTAATTAACGCAATGAGAACTTGTTTAGGTTCGTGCTGGTTTGTTATTTAGGTGGGGATGAACCTTCTCGTAGAACCGGTTCAGCGGGTTTACGTATTTTTTTTGGAAATGCTTTCGCTTTATTACACATTTTAATTCTCTACAGCGGATTTACTGCACAGCGAAAAAAGAATATATCGGGTAATAAAATGTATTTACAAAATTATTTTAAAATATATTTTAGTTTGCGCGTGATTTAATAAAAATAATAAAGTAATTTTCCTAGCGTGTCCCTTTGATTTCTATACAAAACCGACTGCAACGGATATCAGATCAATGCAACCGCAAAGCAGCAGGAATGGCAGACAAATCACTGCCTTAGCCAGTTTCTAAATCGGGCTCAAACCGGCTAGAACCGCATTTCCCCAGTTACATCTGATTTCCCCATCAATAGCCCCCGCCACGCCCCCCAGTCTGCTTACATTGACATGCTGCTAACTAATTGTCACGATAGCGACAAGTCTGCGATAAAATACACAATTCAATTAAAGCACAGGAAACTAGCCTAATTTGCTTAAGCTAATTTAAAATTAAATTTATCTTTCACTGAACAGTATAGAATTCAATGTAGTCTTTTGTTGTTTAATTGATTTTATCTCTTCGACCTTTTAGTTCAGAATACATCAAGTAATTTAGGGTTTTTTGAAATATTTTCCCATCGCAAAGAATATTTTACTATTTCATAAGCCCGTATATTTATTTTTAAATATTCAAATAAACCTGTTTTTTTAATTATGTTGTTAAAAGGCTAAGGTAAACATTTTTTCTGTTTGTATACTAGTCTAACTTATTTCAACAAAACTCAATTATAGAAACCGATCGAAAAACTTTCCTGCTGTCTTTGCTCACGCACTTTGAATAATTCGGCAATTTCCAATTTGTTCTGAACCGAATAAAAAACGGGTAGTTCGGTTCCGCCCGCATTCTAGCCCAGAAATAATCAGCAAACTAAACGTTTGCAATGTTTGCGGTGGGCGGGTCATTCGGGGCTTCCCCTCGTTAACATGTGAAATTAATTCACTTAAAATGCCGCAAAGTATGCTATAGGCCCTAAGCACACAGACGGCTGAAAGAAAGATGGCCAAAGGATCCTGGGTGTGTTACTGTGTTGGTGTGCGCCTGTGTGCCTGTGTCTGTGGTGGTGACGCATGGACAAAGGGTGCGGCGAGTAGCAACAAATAAAGCGGCGCCACGGAGACGGCTTATTGGCAATGAGGACGAAACGGGACGGGATGAAATGGATGGAGGTGAATGTGGATGTGGATGTGGAGGTGACGTGACCCACTCAATCTGACTGGATTCGGTGCGGGGGTAATGAGTATAATATAATGATGACAGACACCAACAAGTTGCATCCTTGTTCTTATTTCATTTCTTTCTGTTCTCCTTGGCCGGGACTTTCGTCTCGGTGGCGTCATAATTGTTGCTTCCCCTAAGTTCAGCTCAGGCGCTCGTGCACTTACAAAAAATACTTACAAAATTGGATAAAAAAAAATAAATAAATAAAACTTTAATTATAGTTATAGTAAAAAGTAAAAAAATATGAACATTAATAAATACTTATATTTTGGCGAATAATAAAAAAAAACACTTAAAATAAATCCCATTGTAAGAACTAAGTACAACAAAAGAAATGGTTCGACTTTATGACCGATAGCTATCGGCTATAGCCGATCTGAGGTTATTTGACACCCCTAAGGCAATGTTGGTTTTAAATTTCTTGATTAAAGGTTAGAAAAGTCTAAATAACTAAGAATGGTTTTTATTTGCATTAAAACATTGTACACATTAAATAATTTTGAATAGTTCCTCTAACGTCGCTACTAATTTTTTTATTTTCTGGTCAGTTTTACCTATTTTTATTAACTATCATGATCGTGGGACATTTGCGAAGTCAACTTGTCAAACACTCATTTCATTAATGAGCTATGGTTGCACATGTGCAGGCCGTTAACCGATTTCCCACAACTACGCGACTTACTGGCCAAATGTGCAAATTAAGCCACTCGGCTAGGGGTTTTTAGTGCTCGGAATGGTGTCCTGGATTCTGGCCATATGTGCGTCCAACACGTAACTAAATTATTAAGCTTAGTCGGCCTTGGTGGTTTTACTTGAATGACGCCTCGAACGTAGCGCGGTTATCAATCGTTGGTCATGCAAACCGAGTAGCGTTTCCAGCGCCTTTGGGTTGGGCTTTCCGGGTTTGGGGATGGGAAGGGAGTGCCGCTTTGTATATGGGTCACGGGTCCTTTAAGTTTGTTTACCACACCAGCGAACGGACGAATGGACAAGGATAAGCGAAGCCCTCGAACCCCCATCGTCTATGATTGTCCAGTGTTATTATAAAAACTTGGTCACTGAGTTGCAGCTCTCCACCTCCACGACTGGTTGCACAATGTCAGAGTGTGGGTGGCAGGCCATATAAGTAAAGTTTCCTTCATGAGTCGCATTTACCGTTATGCATAAACTTGAAACCGCCCGTCGACATCTTGTTTGACTTTTATATAAGTGTTGAATAAGTTTTGAGCCAGCGGACGAGGACTCTCTGTCACTCGTCCTTCGGGATAAACGTATTTCTTGCTTGGCAAATTTTATAATACTGATCTCTTTTACTGACAGATTGTTTTTCATAATTACATTTTCGAGAACTCAAGTTTATTTTCGGTTGTTTTCCATATATGAATTCCAAGAAAGAAATACATTTCAAGGCAAGAAAATGCCAAAATTGAAAAATCGTCTGGCATATTTTAAATTGAAATTTTTACTTATGGAGCAGAAAATGTATGTATATGTTGGCTATTTTTTCTATGCCAAGACTTTTGAATATAATGGGACTGTACTTTTCGTTATCTCTATCATGGTGTTATTACCATCAAAAATAATAGCCATTTATCATTTGTATGCCATCAAGTTTTTACTTAGTAATAAAAAGTAAATTACGAGAAACCATATTTTTACGATATTGCCACTAATGCAACAATGCCCCCCGGGGGCATGAACAGTATACAAACAAAAGTAATAAATATATTCATGATTTCAAATTCATTTACTGCATACACAGTGGGGAGGACTTGGCCTGCAATAGACATATGTAGTGGCTCCTATATAGTATATACATTATATTTCTCTGCGAGTATCCAATGAAGTGGAGTAGACTTATCGATTTCAGTGGGAAAGGCAATGGCGGTCCCTCCTTGTGCGAGTCTTTCTAATGCCTCATTCGGCGAAGACATAAGAATGTTTTGGGGACTCTGCCGTCATGTAATCGTAAGCGTGTAGACCAGAATTCCTTACACATCGGATATTGGTGGCCAAACGCCGCAGGCCGTCGCGTCGACCCACCTTGCCAGGCGGCTAGGCGATTGGGATTGGTAATGGAAAAGGGGCAGGGGCGGGGGGAGGGGGAGGAAGACTGGCGTCACACCACCGATAGACTACAGACTGCCCCCGGCATTTGTCTATGACTGGGTCCGCGTTCTGGTCATTGCCAAACTTATTTCCTTGTACTTGAACGCAATTATTTCCCATTTGGACTTGGCAACAAGCAGTCGATCCATTTGGCGGACTTTGAAACTTTGATGAGCGATTGAAAATTCAAATATGGAAAAGTCGTTACCAACCGACGGCGAAGGCCATCGATTTCGAATTGATAGTTCCTGTCATAGAATGTTGGAACCGGCTGTGAGCAGATATAATAGCCACAAAAGCTTTGGCTATATGATATCTACTCACTATAATGGCTAGGATCATTGATAAACAATTTAAAACTCAAAGACTATATTAATTGGCCTCTTAGTTTAAATATATAAACTTAGAAAAAGAAAAGTCATCACCAATCAAAAGGGGAGTACAATCGATTACCGGGTGATTAATTAATGGGTACTCAAGTATGGAAGAACCGAATTGTGATTTACTGGCTCGAAGCAGTTTGTAATCGACCACTTGGCTCCAAGGCCCATCGATAGCTGGGTGCTACGGGGTGCTCGAACAGGTCAATATCTACCCCGTATCGAGTAATTTCGCCTTGCCTTTGTTACCTACTGTACTCCGGGGTCCGTGCATTGTATTCGATATTCATTCATACGATTAATTTGTTTGGAAATTTGAGCTTGGGTTCGCTGTCAATTTCGGTTTGTCGATGTTCTCGCTTATTTATGCAATTGCTATGGGGCTTGGCAAAGTCGGGCGCCCGATGTCCGGTGCTCAGTGTCCGGTGGCCGCAGGGAAGTAACAAACAGCCCACTGAATTCTAGCTGAGTCGTCAATGGTAATGACATTGAAATACTGAAAAACGCCGGTCCCTGCCTCTGTTTGTTGTTTCTGGTATTATTTACTGCACTCGTCGTAAGCGTTCGATTAGCTGCGTGCTCGTTTCGATTGCATAAGCCCCGTTCCCATTCTCTTGTTTATACCCATCCCCATTCCCATTCCCGTTCCCAGATCTTCCATTCATCCAGTTCCGCAGTGAAACTATGGCCCCATTTTCGCAAATGACAGAAACAATCAAATCGTAATCGCATGAGATACAAAAGGCAGATGCGAAGACTGCAGACCATATTTTATAGAGTAAATCTGACTAATATAAAACGAGGTCCCATTGTCATCCATGACTCAAGCTTACGATTATGAAAAGTTCCCTTTTTTTATGATTGTACATGTTTCAGTTTAGTTCATGATAATGATAATGACACAATATCACATCATTAATCTTAATGAGACTTACCACAAAGAAGAGACTATTATTTAAATATAGATTTAAATATAAATCTATTAGGGATCATAATTACAAAGAATGCCATCTAATTTAATCCGCTTTCGTTTTTGCCACAGGTCAGCTGCTGCTGTTCTACACGATTTTCTACATCGTGTTGGCCGCCCTCTTCACCATTTGCATGCAGGGTCTGTTGTCCACCGTTAGCGACACGGAACCCAAGTGGAAGCTGCACGACTCGCTCATCGGCACCAATCCCGGCCTGGGATTCCGCCCCTTGAGCGAGCAGACGGAGCGTGGATCGGTGATCGCCTTCGATGGCAAAAAGGAGGCCGAGAGTAATTACTGGATCGAGCTGATTGACGACTTCCTCCGCGGTAAGCTGACTTGAATCTTGCCAACTTTACATTGTTAAACGCTGTTCCCTTTCAGACTACAACCACACCGAGGGTCGGGAGATGAAGCACTGCGGCTTTGGACAGACGCACGAGCTCACAGATGTGTGCGTGGTCAACACCGAACTGTTTGGCGGCTGCTCGAAGGCCAACAGCTACGGCTACAAGACGAACCAGCCCTGCATCTTCCTCAAGCTGAACAAGATTTATGGCTGGGAGCCGGAGGTTTTCGAGGAGGAGCAGAAGGGTATGCCGGATGACCTCAAGAAGGTGATCAATGAGACGAAGAAGGAGGAGGTGAGTGGAATAGATTTATATATTTATATATTTGCATACTATTTAAATGATGCCCCATTGCAGCGCAAGCAAATCTGGGTGAGCTGCAACGGACACTTGGGCAAGGACAAGGAGCACTTCGAGAACATCAAGTACTTCCCCACCCAGGGATTCCCCACCTACTACTACCCGTTCCTGAACCAGAAAGGCTACCTGAGTCCCCTCGTCGCCGTCCAGTTCAACTCGCCGCCCAAGGGCCAAATGCTGGACGTCGAGTGCCGCGCCTGGGCCAAGAACATCCACTACAGCGGCAGTGCCCGCGATCGCATGGGGTCAGTGACCTTCCAGATCATCGTGGATTAAGTCGCCAACTTGTGATCGCAACAAACAGAAAGCACTAGCCGTATTATTTGTCGAGGATATGGCAACCGCGTCGGAGACCAACTACCACCTACCTTACTACAAGAGATACACACATATGCGTACATAGATATATATATATTTGAAATCAAAGCTAGCGACCTTAGGTTCTCAAGTGCATTGTATATATTTATACGAAATATTGATCCGACCGTCAATTGAACTCGAAACATCTGGCCCAATTTGAAAATAGAAAAGTTGAAAATCTTGAAATTAAAGTTCAAATCGTACACACGCAATTGTTGTTATAGCTTTTAGCTTGTCTATTGCTATCAGTTATTATTATTAATATTTATCTTATTATTTCATTATGAATTCTTGTAAATTTGATCATATTTTCTTTCAGTTGTATTTAGTTTTTACTCATAAATGTTAAAACATGCCCGAAAATGATTTGTTTCCTGCACACGGCCTGTACAAAGAAGTAACTAAATAAATTGAAATTGTTAAACGTATGCAAATAATGGAAAAACAAACAATGAAAAATGAAACATTTTTACCTATGTTAAATGTCGATTATTATTTTCAAACTGGAAAGTATTCAAGAACCTCTATGTAATGCAATTCTAAAACCATTAACCGCAGCAACAAAGAAATTCCAGTCATATTTATGCGACTAACAAAACACAATTTTTAATTTATTTTAAACATACTTTCATTCACACAAAAAAAGAAGCTAAGCGAAAAATGTTCTTGTGTTGCATCATTTTAATAAAGAAACAAATAATATAAGTACCTAAATTGTATTTTGATAGCGAATTTTGATTTTATACAGGGAGTCGAAAGTCACTATTTTTCGCTCAATATTACAGAATTTCCCTGTGATATCAAAAAAATATAGTCTACTTTTTGGCGAAACTAAATTATTTTTCTTTTTTTGTTAAGGAATACCATTTGAATTTTGTTAGACTTTTATTAATTTGAATGTATTAAACAATTGCGAAATATTATCTCTTACAATATAAACATACATACATAGCATAGTTATTGATCTTGATTTGTAACATTTTAAACTGCGATATTTTAAATATTTTCAATGCATAATTTCGGTACACGTATATATTTAGGTCTATATAAAGTAATCACAAAATATTATTATCACAATTTATGGATACATGTACATATCAGTATTTGTTTAAATGTCCCCTTACCTTTCGCAGTAATGATATTCTTGCAACTGGCTTGGATTCAAAACATATTTATGATATGCGATTAAAATTCGTTTATCTTTGAAGAAAATTGAACGATATGGGATTACCAATTAAACCGTAATTTTTGTTAAAAAAAATAGTTTTTCTCTTCAATATTACAAAAATAGAAGATTTGGAAAATGTATACTTTTTAAATTATCGGTTCATTTATGGTTTATTTCTAGGCAATTCTCAATGCAATTTTAGAGCATACCAAACCCAGTTGCAAGAATGCCTACTTCATTAATATCTTTACGGTTACAACAACGCGAGTAAAAACATCAGATTTCAGATAAAACTTCATTATTCTGCTACTTTAAGTTAGGATTAGCTTGGAGTTGTCGGCTGACTTAAGACAAAAGTTTAGCTTTAGTTGAGACGAAGATTGAAACACGATTTCGTTAGGTACTTTTACAATTGTTACTGCTGCAAAACATAAGAGAAGTTTCCAACAGTAATCATAATTTACGAGTATCGAATTCACCTCAGGCGTGTCGGGCTCCCCAAAGTTGCGTCTCATGGTACATACGATAGATATTGTCTCTGATAAGTTTGGCTTTATCTAGATTAAATAGAATATTTAGTATAAGGTATTTCAATAATAGTTTCAAAAGTTTCGCTTACCCTTAGATAGGTTAAGGGCCACCACATTCTTTTTCAGGAAGTCAAGGCACACGTCTTGAGAAGTCCCCAGTGAGTGCATATTGCAGGTCAAGGCTCTGTGGATTAATATAAAGTTGCATATGTAAGTTATTCTTGTGAATATATGGAAATCTGACGTTTTAGGGCTTTTACAAACGTCCAAGTAATTCTTAGTAATATAAGCCTTTAAAAATTTTAATGAATTAAAATAAAATACATTTTAATGGAAATGAAGTACATTATCTTAGAAGCGACTACTGGGCGACAACTAGGACTTACCCGAGCTGCCGAAATGCCATGTCCTCCTGCTCCCTGACCGACTGGGCCTGCGTGAGGCTGGTCTTGCTCTGCCTCCGGTTGGCCGGAACGGAGCCAGTGGACGCCGGAGCCGCCGGAGTGGCTGATTGCACCGCCTGATGCGAGGAGCTGGACGAGGAGTCGCCGCCCTGCTTCCGCTGCGACTTAGAAGGTGGCACATCCACCGCTCCTGTTCCCGTTACCACTCCTCCTGCTCCCCCGGCTGCCTGTCGCTGTTGCTGCTTCTGCTGGCGTCGCTTTTGCCGCCTCATCTGGCTCTGACCCCGGTGCTCCCGTTCCGCCTGCAGGGCGTCGTGGAAGATGGCGTTCCAGAAGCGCGCCTGCTGCCAGATGGGCTGTTGTCGCAGCGAGGAGAATAGGTACTCGCGATAGGGATCGCAGCCGGGCACCTCCACCTCGTGGTAGAAGAGGAAACACAGGTTCATCAGCACCGCCGCCGGGCCATAGTCTTCACACTCGCTGCACTCGAAGAGGGCCAAGGCGAAGTACTGGGCCAGGCCGCCGAAGGTCAGCGAGTCGAGCCGCTTGGACTTGTGGCGCTGCTCGGTGAGGAAGCGGGTGAACCACAGGCGGCCAATCTCCAGGCGCAGCAGCACCCCGAACTCCGACTTCAGCTCCAGATCGATGGCACTGGGGGATCCACCGAACAGCAGGGCCGTGAAGTGCTTCATAAACTCCTTGACAGGCTCCTCGCCCGCCCGACAGTCCAGGCTAATCGAAGACGCCCACGAGGGCACCGAGTTCTGCGACTCCGAGCGGATGAAGTGCCTCCAGTCGGTGGACTCCATGCTGGGGCTGGCCAACAGCTGATCGGGCTCATCCCGCAGGCTGGTCAGAGTGCTGCTATTGGAGGCTCGACTGCGCGACGGCAGGCGCATCGAGTTGCTGCCCCCCGCCCACTGCTGACGTCCTCCGGATCCCCCCGTTCCCCCTCCGCCCTCCGTGGGCGGCTGGACATCGATGTGCGGCGGCAGGGCTTCCATCGCGTCGCCTATCCTCTGCACATCCCTCTGCATGTCCAACTCGCTGCGACGGGCTCCGGCAATCTGCCTGGCCCTCTCATAGCCGCCGGAATGGCGCGACTCTATGGAATCCGAGCGGGTGGTGCTGCTCACGTCGTGGGATCGATTGGCCATGTGCTCCGGCAGCGACATCGAGCTGCTGTCGTCGCTGCTGCTGGAGCTGCTCGAGGAGCCGGAGCTCGAGCGGAGTGGTCCACCCAGCTTGCTGGCCGCATGACGGCCACGCGATGGTTCCAAGCGGGGACCTGAAAGACGGTCAGGGGTGAATAAGTTAAGAGTTTTGAAAAGGAAACAAGGACATTTTAACAAGAATAAGAAAAAAGTATTTTCTTTTATCGAATTTTGTACTTATTTATGGTATATTTCAAGGACCGAAAATAACAGCTACTTGAGTCTTTTGTTTTGATAAACCTTCTGGTATTTTTATTTATAGACAAGATATAATAAAGTACTTCTTTAAGTAAACTTTTTGAAATAGAAGCCCCGAAGAACTATTATATACGGTCTTTGGTATATTACTTGTTACACAATAAATTGATACAAAGTTACCAATTTATTACCAAATTGATACAATGTTAACAATTTCTCTGAGCTAAGGCTCTTCTAAAATTATTTTATATCATAAGATTGCATAGCGTATAATTATAGCTAACTTACAGGTATTTTACGAATAAATTACCTTTATTATAATGATAAATACAAAATTTAGAGAATTTCCCAAGATAGTTTTTAAACTTTTAAATTTTCTTTGTGCTTAACTTACGTGGCGCCAAATTGGGTTGGCGATAGCGTCCTGAGATAATCTCCTCGTGGGCTCGTCGAGCCTTCACTCGCCGACCTTCAAAGTCGATCTTGGTGTAATCAATAGTCTCGTCAACTGTAGAGCGAAATAGTAATGTATTTGATAAGTATATTCCTTTGGGGTACTCACACTTGGGTATATCCTCATCGTCATCACAATAGTCTGAATCACTGCTACTGCTGCTCAGGGTCAGCTGCAAGTAAACAAAGTAAAAGACGCATTTTAGAACAAACTCGATCATAACACCGCATACAGAATGTTGTTTCAATGTAAGTGTTTCTAATTGTGTTATCATTTTGACTTGTAACTGAAGGACAGGTTTTCCAAAGATAATTAAGTAAAAACATTGAAAAATATGTAAAATGTTCAATGTTCTAGACTCTTAAAAAATGAATCATTTTTTATTTCGTGTATAAGACATATCCATCCATAAATATGCAATTAAATCGCCTTGTCAACCTGCTATGAAAACACTCTCAATGATTGATAATCCCAAACAAAGAAAGCTGAAGAAAAATCGAATGTTGCACCTTTTCCTCTTTTCTGACTGGCGTGAATATAATTAATTTCAATCAAGGACGAGGCTGCAGCGAGAGAAAGTCAAGTACAAAGGGAGCAGCAGAGAATGTACTCCCACCCGCTTTTCCCTTTTTCCTTTTCCATTTCCAATCCCAGGCCCATCTGCAGCCATAGCCGGCACCTCCCCCGAAACGCAGATTGGGGCCTCCCAGTGAAGGTCAAACGAGTGCAGCAGCAAAGCGGAAACAGCAAGAACAAACAGCACAACAAAAGTATCAAAGTGTCAGTTGCTTTTGCAGCATAGACAGAACCCACACACAATCTGCCAGCCCAGCCCAGCACCACCCCCGAGCACCTCTTGTCGCGTTCATTACCAAGGCTAACCCAGCTCAACCCCAGAGATGTGCGTCGTGATTCAATGTCGGTCGTGAGTTTAATATAATCGAAAGCATAGCTTATTGCCTGCAAAAGCTGGAGGACCATCTGGAACCAAAGAAAAAATGTGGATACTTCGAGTTATAGAGGTTGATTTACCAGTACTTACAGTTCCTATACAAAATGTGAGCTATGCTATTTAAACTGTTTCACCATCTTTAAATGTTTATATTATTATTATCTAACTGTTTCGCCTTTTTTTCATTTTTAGGGAAAACTATCCGAAAGAAAGAATAGAAAACGCTTTTTGTACCATTGCAATAGTAAGACGTTGTTTTAAAATATTTCCAAATTTCGGTTAAATTTATTATTTATTAGCCGTTTTGGCAGCGTGTTCAACTTCCCCTTTTTAAGATGGTGCATTTTATTATTGGTAATACATAGTTATGAAGGGAAATAAAATGATTTTCTATGTTATTTTGAAATCATTAAATGTAGGTATAATATCGAATTACAATTATGCCACCCACTCACGCTGCCTTCCCTAGTTCTCGTACCTTATTTGATATTCCGTTGAGCAGCTCGTTGCTGTTGCCCAGCACTGTGAGGAACTTGGACTTGAGGGCCCCGATGCTGGGTGTTCGTTCCATGAACAATTTGATTTTCGATCGCTCGCCGGCAAAGCCAGCCGGTGGAGTCCCCGTTCCCGGCATCGCTCCCGGAGTGGGTGGCTGCGGCTTGGCATCCACCATGTCCTGGGGGTTTCTATTCCTGCCCCGATTCCTGCCGAATCGCCAGACCTCCGATGATATCGCTGGACTTGTAGGACCTCTCACTTGGTGCTGCAGTTCCTTATTTTCTTTGTTTAGCTGGGAGCGGCCGCAGAGCGTTGCAACTGCTGATGCTTCTAGTATCGATTTTTCATATGCATGTCATAAACTTTGAGTGAAGGTGAACTTCGTACTCAGCTGCAGAATTTTTGGCGCATTTCGGGTACTTTTCAAAGGAAACATTTCAGGGATTATGGGTTTTCTTAAATTCGATGCATTTCCTAACCAATTATCTTTTTCTAAGGGATCGGTTTTTTTAATTTAGCTCTTAGGCAACTGCAAATTTTATGTAATTTTATTTTATTTGAACTGACACCGAGCCTTAATCATAGTTTATTTGCGTATTTATTGTGTATTTGTAGTTTTCAGAAGCCTAAACTAATTTTGGGCAAAGTAATGTGAGGAAAATCGGTAAATTATAAAGGCACTTCTTTGACTTTTAGTATTTTGCATGTACTCCTCGAGCGCCCAACTGGGATACTACATTTTCAATTCCCCCTGGCCCACACACACGCACACACACTGGCGCACGCACACGCCCCTTTTTTACACGCAATACGGCAGGCGGGAGGCTAACGGTAAATATATTTTCCTATGAATTTTCCACACGCGTCCATTGCCTGCAGCGAACATTGCGCAAATGCTTCCGGAAAATGCTTCGTCCAAAATCGAAGTTGCGCTAACATTTGTCGGGCTTTACGTTCGCAGCTGTTATTGATTGTATGGAAATTTACATAATATCTACACACCGCCTCGAATCGGAATTTTCCTCGGGAAAAGCTCTGAGGAAAATCCTACCAATTCTCTACACAAGTAGAAAGCTCTTCGATGGCCGCAGAAGAGACCCGGCATTTTGACTCTGTCGCAGCCAATTTAATATGCATTGCATTTATTTTTAGACCAGCTATAGCGGTTATCGAACGGACCCCACACGAACCCATCGACGGGGGGCCTTAATTCCATAATTCCACATAATACCATCATATCTCCCATCCATCGGAATTGCCTTTTGATTTGCACCTCCGGCAGACAGCAGGTGGCCCGTGCCGATACTTTTATTGTTGTTTCCATTTGTTCGATCTGAAAGTTATGGATGTTCTTTTTTATTGCTAGCATCTAATGTGCAGAATTTGTTCAAGGCTGGAGATTCGTAGGAGATCCCCATGGATATTTGTTTGCCATAAATCATAATTATAGCCGGGGTGTATCCCGATGAACGATTCAGAGGTTTCCTAGGGGCGCCATGGATTTTGGATAATTAATAATTAGTAAAATTATAAATTTTAAAGAACAAATTTATTGAGCTTGTCAAGATAGGGTAAATATTAGATCAATTTACCTAAAATGAACTATGTGACACAGGTCAACATCAGAACTTCTTTAAAATTGTAAAAAATGTTAGTATTCTTTAAATCAACTCTATTTATTATGTAATTGCATTAAAATTTTAATATTTTCATTCATCGAATCGAATCAAGCAAAACTCAGGAAACGCAACAAGTAATAAATTCTGAATAACACTCGTATGTTCTGCAAAATGTTTAACAACAAAAATCGGATAAAGCAGATATATTCGAAAATTAATGTTATTCACACACGCGACGGCGTCTCGCAATCAAAATGTTCTATACCGCTCGAAAACGATGTATTTATAAAACAACGCGAAAATGCTGAAAATAGGAAAGAGATGAGACTGAGACAAGACGGAGACGGAGAAGGAAATGGGCGGAAAAAGCAGACAAAATGAGAATATAGTTCTGCGTTGACTTCTTCCTACTCGTGCGACGACTGGGGACCGAGGATTGCAGTAAAAGTGCTGTTTAGAATCTGATTGAGATTTCAGTTCGCTGGGAGACGATCGCCGAACGAGACCGTAGCTGAATTTTCATGTCGTGCTGTGGCTAGACATTAGAAATATATATATCCCTATATATATATATATATTCATGTGCTACCAGCTGGCAGTGGCAGTTTTGAGTGCGGCAAGACGCGTCAAGTGAAATCGAATTATGTAAGTGACCTCTGCATTCGCGGATTCCAATTGCTGTCCGTCGATCCACAACAATCCACAAAGTTCAAAAGCAATTTCAAATTCGCATCGTAATTAAATCGATCTGAAGTGTTCTAAATATAAAACTCAGCTAATTTTAAACACAGAACGCTCCATGCGAAAGTTCAAGGCATTTTGCAGAATAAACAATCAAACGAAAAAGCAAGTAAAATATAGACGTATATTTTTTGTAGTTAATTCGCCAATTTTAAATAATAAAAGACTGTGCATTCAAAAAAAAATTGGAAATTATAGGCAAGCCAACAAAATGTTTAAAAATAGTTCCCCAAAAGTTCTCCCATAAAAATAAAAACTTTTTCTTTCGCCGCGTGAGACTGTGTCTGTGAGTCAGCGTTGCGTTCGCTTCGGTGGCTGCCTCCCAGGGCATTTGCCACTCGAAGATGCCGGACGAAGATGACGGTGGAGGCGGATCTTCTGGGTGAGGTGGAGAGGGTTCATCCATCCCAGCCCGTCCAACCACTGCAGGCGGCTTTCATAAATATTGCTGCGCAGTGTGACACAATTTCGGGAAATGAGTGTGGAGTGGCTGCAGAAGGTTTCAAAAATAGCGCGAGAGACTCGGGAGTGCAGGCCCAGTGAACACGTTGCGTATACGCGATGCGAGAGAGAAAAATGAGACTTGTTTTTTTTTTTGCCGTGTGTTGGGTAAGGCCTCTGTCTTAAAAATATTATGGACAAAATTAATGAAGCGTTGAGAACGTAATTAGTGCATACAAACAATGCAAAAATCATGTTTTCGAAAAATACCAAAGCACTTTAGCAAATGCTTTAAATTCATGTATTTTTGATTCCGTTTTTTTGTACAACTATTTGAAAATTATAATAGTCTAAATTATATATACCCAGATATACATTTTGTATTACCTGTGTATTATTTTTGTAATAGTGTAGATATGCATTTGCAACTGCACATTTCTCACAGACACAGCCTGAAAGTTCATCTAAATGTCAACAAATACAATAATTTATTTCTATAATGAGAAATTTTCAATAGATCATATGGGAACATAAAAAAAAATACGAAATATATCGGTATGTTAAATTAACTGCCTTTTACAGAATACTTTAATCTTTTTTGTTTGTAGTTATCCTGAAAAATTATTTTTCAATCACTTGAGGGCTTTTTAGATTTGGCCACCTGCGTCATTACAGAATACATATCCGCTCAGCATTTATACAAGATTTTATTTTCTCTCTGTTAGTTTTGTTCATTCGCTTTTATTTGCTCTATAATTTGAAATTTTTAAAATCGATTCTCTAGTCACCTCTTTATTTTCTCATTCGTTCTCTTTTCTAATATTTCTCTATATTTCTCCTCTATCACGTATTTTCTCGGCATCTCGGCCACTTAGCCGCGTTGACAGAGTGACTCAATTGAGTCGCTAAACAGCATTTTCCTCTTTCGCCGCATTTCATAAATAAACAAGACCGAAAATGTTTTGCCAAAATATACATATTTCTCAATTTTTCTATGCACAGAAAACTGTTTTAGCCTAAATTTAGCGGTGTTATTCTCGATCGAACTCTGGCTGCGTTTAGTATTGTGCACAGCGTCCACGAAATTGCATTTCTGGTCGTTGCCTCCGGAATTTGGGTGAGCCAGCTAAAAATATGCATTCATAATTCGCATTTCTTGGCAGTTTGCTCAATTGCATTTGAAGTCGTTTGAAGTGGCTGCGAATTAGCGGAAATGTGCCACAGGGAATTAGTGATCTATAAATAAAAGTAGTTAAATAATTTACATTCCAAAAGTTGTTTAATTATTTAGAAACTTTATTTTAGATACCCAATAGAAATCAAACAAACTTATCGAGAAGCTAACGAGACGGCAAAACGACAAAGATGACGACCCAACAGTTGCTTAGCAAGAATGTTCGTTCCATGCCCTCATGGGTGGTAAGTGCCATCTAGTGACTTTAGTCAATATCGAACTGCACCATCCACTATCCATTTTAGAACGAGGCAAATGACCGTATTGGACCGAAGCCACCGCCCACGCCCCCAAATGGAGTGGCTGGGGGGCATTTCAAGGGCCCTGCCCTGCCGCCCAAATCGAAGAGCACGCCCGAACCGGATTACGAGATCATTGAGTTCTCCAGCCAGCAGTACTCCAACGAACCGATGAAGACCACAGTGGTCAGGACCAAGACGCCAGGTGAAGGACTTGAAAAAATACAGAATTCAAATCAGTAAAATCTATCATTATAAATTCGTATTAAAAACCTTTTAAGTTCATATCCTCCAGATTATTTCATATTATTCTTTAAAAATAAATAATTCATATTTTTAAAATAAAAGGAACATAAATATGTTATCTATAAATTCTAATCAACTAATATGGATTTTTATTAAAAATATTTTAATTGAATATCTTCCCGTATTATCCCATATTGCAGATAACAAACTGAAGTGCACCCTGTGTGGTTCCCAGAATCCGTGGGTAACCTGTGCCGAGTGTGCGGGACAGATCTTCTGCGCCTCCTGCGACGACATGTTCCACAAGCATCCCAAGCGAAAGCAGCACATGCGAAAGGTATGTTTAGTCCGAAAATACGAAAATATAATATGAAGCTAATGACATAGCCTTTGCAGGCCGTGGAGCAGGGCACACCACCGATTCCCCCGAAGGTGCAGCCCGGTGGCGGGGCACCTCCGCCAGTGGCGCCTCCGCGACGCAGCAAACGCGGCCTGCTGACACCGTTTCTGGGCCGCAAGGATCAGGTACGCCACTGCACGCTCTCCTAGACCCGTAAGAAAAGTAGAACCAAGTTTGTAATCTTCAATTTGAACGCTTCAATAAAAAACAAGTCCTTAAAAAAACCAAAACGGCCCGCCAAAAAGAAAATTAAACCAACAAACCAGAAATATTTTTGTATCAATACTTTTCCGACTACCGAAACCGAAACCGAAATGGCACCCAACCCGACTCTTTTCCAGATGCTGCCGCCACCCTCGCCAACGCCCTCGCACAAGTCGCTGGGTGGCTGGCGGGGATCGCTCGGGGGCGGGGCCACGCCCCCTGTGCCATCAGTCGCCAGCAGCACAACGAGCAGCGTAACCAACCAGATGAACAACCGACCGCTTCCAGAACCACCGCGCAGCGAGGGCGGGGGATCCTCCAGATCGGGCACCCCCAAATCCGTGTTCGACACCATCCAGCGGCCGCCGTCGGTGCAGCTGGAGAAGATCAAGAGCAAGGCCAGCGCCACCCTGGACCGCATGGCCATTCTGCAGCAGCGGTACCGCCAGCAGAAGGCCCGACAGGATCTGAGCGCCAACAGCGAACAGGTGAGTGACCGCCCGACCATCCCGGGTCACAATCCCACGAATTCCCTCATCATCGAGTGTCTCGTCTTGTCTTGGCTACGAAAAAAGTAATATCAACTGATTGTCAATCATTCTTAATCATATAAGTGATATTTTTCTACAGAGTTATTTTTATAAGAGGTTTAAAGTTTGAGTTTAAAATTTTGGAACCAATTAGAACTTGTGAGAGGTTTCAAAAAAACTTATAAAATCTAAAAGTTTGAGATAGAAAATTGTTTAATTGAATTAAGAAAAGTTATTATTAATAAAAAGAAATAATTCTTTTGCTAATTTTGTAAGGCTTTAGAAAAACGTTCTTGATTGAAAAACCTTCATTTGAAAAAATTAAAGAAAGGTCATTTCGAGATGATCCTTGATATTATGTTTTTCATGTGCACTTCGTATCGTCGCTGTCACTGTCTCGTCATGTGTCGTTTCTCCCTTTCCTCTCTCTCTTTTTCTCTGTTTCTCGTTGGTCATTTCCCCACCGCAGCATTTGTCGAATGGAGCCGGCTTCGAGCACTGGTCAAACATTTCACCATCGCCCTCGCATTTTCGTTCCGGCAGCATGTCATCCGGTTTGAACTCATCCCATTTCGATCTCTCGGATGACTCACAATTTCACAATTCCTTGCTGCTCCAACAACGACAGGCGGCCGGCGCCCAGCGGCGTCAGATGAGCACCTCGGTGTTTAACCTGAACACAAACCAACGTCGACCTTTGGCCGAAACGCAGAACGGCAGTGCCTGGCTCACCAATCAGCGCATCCAACAGGTGAGTGAATGGGAAGAGATTCCCTAAAATTTTGATAGTCCTTAGTAACTTACACACATATAAAATTCGATATGAAATATGGTCAATTCTACCTTATTTCATATCAATAAAAAGCCGATATTATTTATGTAAAATGTATGATTCAAACATATCAACATGACATTTTATCATATCAAGTAAAATACCAAATGTATTTTTTGAACAAGTAATGTAAATGAAGATAAACATAATCTTTATTCATATCAAAATGATATAAATAACTTAATCTTATTCACTCTGATCTTTTGTAATTTTTTTTCCGTGTATGAATTACCAATTATCCTAGATTAATTGCTTTTTGAAAATGATTAAATTCTTAAATACAATTCAACCTCCCGTTGCAGGCGCAATCGCTGGCGCAGCTGAACTGCGCTGGCTGTCAGCAGAGTCAACAGCATCCTGGCTGGGCACAGAATCCCCACCAGCACCACCATTCGCATCCTCAGCACCAGCATCCCGACCAGTGGTCACAGTTTGGCTCCCAGCAGCAGTTCAACAACTCCAACCTGTCCCTCAATGTGGGACCCGGTTACATGTCACAACAACAGCATCATCCGCACTATCCACCGCCGGTGTTTATGACCCAGCGCGGAATGATGCCCAATATGTATCCCGGAGCACCCGGCTATCCCATGATGCATCCAGGTAATCTCAGTTTCCTGTCCTTTATATATACAAGTACAATGGTTTTAATATGGTTTTCCTTTACCAGGTGTCATGGGCATGCCTCCTTCGGCTGCTTCGAGAGCTGCCTCCCGTTCCCGTTATGCCGCATCACCGACGCCCAGTCGCAAATCCATGTCCTTGCGTCGTAAGCGCAATAGCTATGTGGATGACGAACTTACCGATGACGAGGATTCCGACCAGGATGACCGCAGGTCTTTGGTCTCCAACCGATCGGGCATGACCAGCGCCTCGCGATCCCAGCAGCACCATCATCAGCCCCGCCAAAGGCGCATCTCCAGTGCCTCACAGCTAATCGGCGGCGATGAAGTGGACGGCGACCAGAGGCACGGAATGAGGCAGCACAAGATAAGGGATCGCAGGGGTTCCATCGCCAAGTCAGTGCAGAGCGAGTGGCTGCCGGAGAGAAGGGACAATAACGAGGGAACCCTTACCAGAAATAAGCCATCAACCGATTCGGCCCGAACCAGTCGCATTTACTCCGATTTGGAATCCGAGGGTTCGGGCGCCCGGGCCCTGGTTCAAGCGAAAATCCAGCAGAAGCTCCAGGAAGCCGATCAGCACAAGACCTCAAAAAAGGTGGAGCAAAAACGAAAGCCCGAGATGAAGGACGAGAACACCCAGGCTGCGGCGGTGGTGCAGAAAGTGGTGGAACCAACGGCCCAGGAGGAGAGTGCCTCCGAATACGAGGAAGTGGTTGAGGAGGTAACCGCCTCGGAGAGTGAGGCCGAGGCTCCAGCTGAAGCACCCAATGCCCAGGAGATCCCCGAGGAGATTGAGGCCGACGAACTGGGTCCACCACCTTCGACGCCCGACCACGAATGGGAATGCGAGTTTTGCACGTTTGTGAACGAGCCCAACATCAAGATCTGTTCCATATGCTGTAAGACTCCCAGCAAGCCACCCGTTCAGCCCAACAAGTCCAAAAAGGTGGAAGATAAACTCCAACCTCAACCGCAAGTTGGAAAGTCCAGTAACATCAAAGTGGCTGGCAAGCCGGAGGTCAAACAAACGCAAAAGCCTGCTCCAAAGAGTCAGCAACCGAATCAGAAAACAGCAAATGCGTCAACCAAAACTACTCATACTACTACTACCACCACTAGTCCAAAGGCTCCCACAACTGGAGCTAATGGAGCCAAGAACACCTCGAGTATTCCCGTCAAGACACCTCCAAAGTCAACACTTAAAACTTCATCGGAGAACGAATCCGATAACTCGCTGGCCAAGAGCCTATTGCACAAAGGTAGGATACAAAAGAGAATCTCATTTTTCGAGGGCACAAAGGCCTAGAACCTAGAACCCCACCATCAAAGACTATACCTAGTTAGTACACTAATAGAGCCATCAACTGTAAGCCTACAATTAACGCATTTATGGAAACCAAATACAGAACAAAACCACAACCCAAGCCGCATCCAGTTTGTTTGATTTGAATCAGTTTGGTGACCCCGAACCCAATCCACTCTCATCCGTATCGTTCCAGAGTCCGTTGAAAACATTTGGAATACGCTGGATGAGAGCATTCAGGCGCAGGCGGAGAAGGTGCTCAAGAAGGCCCAGAAGGTATCCACGGGCTGTGGTGGGACTCCTCCCCGGGAGATAGCGGCCGTGGAAATGGGAACCTCGCCGCCACCCCAGAGCATTTCCACCCAAGTAAATCATTGTGAATGTTGTTGATCGATCGAGCAGTGTACAATCCAATGAATTACAGACCTACGACGCCCTGCCCTTCAACTCCAAGTCGGAGGAGATCCCAACGGTAGTGCCAGATCGCTTCAGAACCCCGGAACCCAATAAGATGGAGCGACGACCTCACTATAGCAGCAACTCACAGTTGCAGCAGGAAAATGAACGATATCGTAGTGCCAATGACCTGAGGTTTCACGACGGCTTTGGTTTGGATCCCTATAGTGCCGGTCTCGTCACCAAAAGACCCAATTTCATCAACGAACTGCGCATGCTGCAACATGTAAGTTGGGATACTCAGTAGTAGGGAAACAGCTCCCGTTCTCTAAGCCAGGCTTTTAAATTGTTTCAGCAAATCTCCTCACCCTTCGACATGCCCCACGAGTCGTTCGGCGTCAAGCACGAACCTGCCCGAGATCCGGAAACGGAAATGCACATCATACTCAAGGAGCTGGAGCTGTACAAGTTCACGGTGGAGGAGCTGGAGGCGGCCCTGAAGTACTGCTCCCCCGAGACGCATCCCATTCAGTGGCTGCGCGAGAACTGGCACAAACTGGTCCAGACGGTGCAGAGTTTGTCCACGAAGTATGGTCAGGAGAGAGGTGAAAACACCATCGGAACCGTATCCCAGAACGAAGCTCGCGAGGCCCTGCGCAATTCGGGTGGCAATGTGTGGCAGGCCGTGGCCGATTGCATCCAACAGCGACAGCAGAAGTACAGGAAACTGGCAACCAAGGGGAACTTCCTGCGGGACGACATCGTAAATGCGCTGACCGCGCACCAAGGTAATGTGGAGCAGGCGCTGGTGGAGCTCAATCGCACGCAACTCAAGCCATTTCTAATGCGCATCTGGGGCTCGCCGAATGGCGTCGAGAATGAGAGTGGCTCTACGGCCATAGACACCAAGTCGGGTTAGTTTGTAGAATCAATCGCAATGCCATAATGTCGCATCTCTCTCTCTCCCCCCGCATTAATTTGCCAATACAGATATCCATGACTTCTTGAACACTCATGCTTTGGACTGCCTGCAGCCTCCGTTGGCCGGCGAGAGTCCCAGTCCCGCCCAAGCAAATCCCTTCGACCAACTGCGAACTGACGACAGCCCCGTGAAATCCGCATATGCCACACCTAGTCCCTATCAGATGGAGGACAGCACGCTGAAGAACCTGGAGATACTCATCGGCAACATGGAGCAGAACCAGGCCAAGCAGAACCAGGAGGTCCTGAGATCCATAGAGACCATGCTGGACACATTCAAGGGCAAGCCGGAACTGGAGTACGAAACGGATCCCGAGATAATGCGTATCCTCACAAAGAGCCCGATTAGCACGAACCTCAAACCTTCTGCGTCCGTGGAGGACAAGTCCACCGAGGATGTGAAGAACTTTGTGTGGCAGCACATTCAGGATATTGTGCCCAATCTGGTGCAACAAGTCGAACAGGAGCTTATGGAGAAACCCGAGGTAGAGGTTACAGTTGAGGAAACGCAGCCAAAGCAGCCTGAACTTCAGAAGGAGCCGGAGCCTGAACCTCAACCTGAACCTGAGCCGGAGCCCACACCCAGTGTCGATCCTGGAGTCTATATCATGGAAGAAGTCATCAAGCCTAATCTGAGGGAAGCCAGCATACGCGAAGAGCTGCCACAAAGTTTTATTTATGCCACTGAAATAGCCAATTTCAAGTTGGAATTTGATCGAGGCACTGAGCGATGGCACGAGTCTGAGTGGGAAAGCAGTGATCTTAAAGATGCAGAACGCATTGTATACAAAAGCTACGTAGCTCCCAAAGATACAGTTAAGGAGGAGGTTAAAAATGCAGAAAATTTGATTCCAGCAGCGAAAACTGAAGAAGAATCTGCTTCAGAAATCTCCATCAAACCACAGAAGACTGAAAATACCGAAGTAGCAAAACTAGAAGCTTCAACACCTTCAATAGATGAAAATGAAAACGTTAATAAGGCACTTGCACAACACACACCAAAAGAAACATCAACACCTTCAATTACCGAAAAGAAGATCATTAATGAAGAAACGGAAAATAATAAACAGAAATCGAATGAAAATAATTTGCAGACACAGAAGAGTTTATCAGAAGCACAATTCGATGATCAGCCAAGTACAAGCAGGGAGGCCAACCGAAGAAGTAAGAGGTCTCAGCAGCAGAAAAAAAGTAGATCGCGGGAGCAAAGTCAAAAACCAACTAACCGGGTAAAGCTACCAAGGGATATAGAAACAAAAGAAATCGAAAACAAAGAAGTGACTTTGAAAAAAGAAACTAAAGACACTTCAGTAGACAGTGAGGCAAATTCTATTTCAACTGATCTTCAGTCAGTTGCAACTGAAATTGGTGTTGAAACTGTCATAGCCCCCCAACACGAGTTACATTCTGAGAAAACAGATATCGATAATATAGGTTCTAGTGTAACCCAACATAGTTTGGTTACTCCATCAAAGGATGACAATGACAGTGTACCTGCCTTGGATCAGTCCGAAAATCTACCGGCAAGTGACCTTAACCATAGTGCTGCAGAAGCACATTCGGAACAAATCGAAGAGGTTCAAGAATCGGTTAGCCTGAATGAAATAATTGAACCCATAACACTCACTAAAGATGAATCAAGTATTCAAGTTGTTTCTCCACCAAGCAATACCATAACATCAGAAACGTCTGCAGAGTCTCAAGAGATAGCTGAATCAGCCAACTTAACAGAAATTACTGAAGCCAACACACAACCCCAAGAAGAAACAATAACTAAAGATATTTTGATATCAAGCAATACAACAGTAGAAGGAGACAAACTCAAATCCGACAATACAAACGAAGCTAGTGAAGAAGATACTCTCCCATCTACTACTATTTCTTCAACTACGACATCTGAAAGACCTGAAAACATCGATATAGCGCCCAGTACTTCATCAATAAGCAACGATCACAAGCGAAGTCCGAAGCGGTTTTCAAAGATTCCCGTGAGAACCCTGAGCAGCAACAGTCTTCGAAGTGAGAGTAGGGCTAGCAATCGAACTCCAACAGCAAGTGATGAGATCGAAAGGGAAGAAACTACGAAGGAAGAAGTAAACATTCAGAAAAGAGAGAGTTCTCCCAAGACGGAAGAGTCTGAGATAAAACCGACAGTTACAACGCAGGATAATCTAGTTAGCCAAGTGGAACAGCCTGAAAGGGAAACTTTAATTGTTGAGGAACCTGAAGTCCAACCATCAAACATAGAACCGGAAGTGCACACCTCAACAGCTATAGCAGTTTCTCCCACAGACTCCGACGAAGTGTTCGAGGATGCCCCCGAGTTCAGCAGCAGTGAGGGAACGAGACCTCATGATGAAACCGCTTCCGATACAGAGCTTTATAGTCTGGATAGCGATGGTCAACGGGCCGAGACCAAATCGCCAGAGAATGAAGTACTACTATTGCTGGAGGAGGAATCCCAGCTGGAGTCTTCGATTGCCAAGTCCAGCAGCAACGCCAGCATTGGCTCTCAGTCAACTCAATCGGAAACATCTAAAGTTGTGCTCAAGGAATTCGTACCTTCAGGAGATCCGACCAAGCAGAACCTCAGCGAATTGGTTGAGGACACACAGCGGTTGATCAAACAAATGCGCGATGAGATCAGCATGGATGAGTTCGAGTCCACCGACGAGGATGAGTACTCCGATGAGTACTCGGATGAGTATGACGAGGGCGAGGAGGAGGAGTGGTACGACAGCGAGGGCGAGGAGGAGGGGGACTTCGATGGGGAGGAGGGCAACACATACAACGAACACCCTTCCTATATAGAGGAGGCATCCACCGGCGACGAGGAGGGCACCGAAATCGAGGACATAATGGAGGAGGACGAGGATCAGGCTGATGAAGACGAGGCAGAACCCACACAAATCGCACAACACATTGAACCAGTCATATCGCCAGCTCTCTCAGTCACGCCCACAAATCAAGAAACCGATCCGATCGCAACCACTGAGGTTGTTTCCTCCACAGGAAGGAGCCCGGAACCTGAGTCGGAGAATCCTGAAGTGGAATTGATCGTGCCTCCTCTGATAAGTCAAGAGGAGGAAATGGTGGAAGCTCTGCCCATTCAATCCCCTCCCATCATAACGGACTCGGAATATCGACCTGCCGAACAACCTGTTGAACTTGTCCTGGAAGTTGAGCCTCCCCCAGAAATTGAGCCTTCCATTGAAGAACCCACCGCCCTGCCCATAACACCCGCACCACCCATTGTTGATTCCGAATCCCGACCTGTGGAGCCGCCCGTCGAGACGGTACTGGAAGAGCCCAAAAAGGTAACGCCGAGCACCAAAGGCAAAGCTGTGGGCAGCGGAACTGCCTCCAAAACGGCCAAGTCCACAGTCAGTAAGATTCCCAAGCCCACCAATGAACCCACTAACAGTTCGACTAGCTTACCCCTGAACAAGAAGGTTCCGCTGCGGTCCAAGTCCTTCTCGGCGCCCATGGGCATTTCTTCGGTGAAGAGAATCCAGGAGGTCTATCTCCAAAAGCAGACCACATCGACTGCAGCCAGTCGAGTGCCGCTCAAGAGCAGTCCGACCACCAAGAAGTCCATCAACGATGCCATCTCCAGGTTCAACTCAAATCAGTCCGATGGACCGAGCACCAGTGGAGCAGCGGCGGCGGCTGCAGCGGCTTTGTTGAAACCCCGATCCCAGCCCCGAATTCCCAAGAAGAAGTATCACGAGACCTGCTTCTCGGACGATGACTACGAGACCTCGGCCACCGAGGAGGAGGAGCCGGAGGACCCGAACCAGGCCGAACCCCTAAAAGCAGAACTGCTAAAGCGTAAGCTGAGTATGCCCGTCTTCCGGGCATATCCTAGTGTTCAAGAGCCGGTTATTGAGGACCCAGCGGTGTGTACAAGTCGAGATGTGGCTAAGCTAGTTCTATAAATATCTAGGTTTGTTTCCTTTCTCTTTTCAGATCCTGGCCCGCAAATATGTTGATCAGGAACTGGTGGCAAACATCGCTGAGGCTCAGATAGCCGCCACCCTGGTGAACATGAAGTTCTCAGAAGATGTAGCCTTGTGGGCGGCCAAGGAGTGCTCAGACCTGGACCAAGCCATCGCCATGCTTCAGCAGGAGTGTGAGCTCTGCATGAACAGCTTTCCCATGAATCAGATCGTGTCCATGCTGAAGTGTCTCCACAAGTGCTGCAAACAGTGTGCCAAGAGCTATTTCACAGTGCAGGTGAGCGGTGAAAGGGGATCTAAAGATACTTGGAGTAGATTTGTGTATAGATGTTAGTATACCTCCCGAATAGTTGTATCCTAAGTGCCACTACAATCGCCAGGGCTTTGAATTATGATATCACATTAAATGCAACTTTTAGACACCTTCATAAGCCTTAGGAATTTCTATACCAAAATAATAGTCATTTCATCTAACTTTAACACAAAAACTCTACTCTTCTTTTTCAGATAACCGATCGCAGTATCAACGATTGCAGTTGCCCCTTCTGCAAGCTGCCCGAACTGAGTAACGAGGCTCAGCATGAGGACGAGCACCTGGAGTATTTCTCCAACCTGGACATCTTCCTGAAGAGCATCCTGGACAACGACGTGCACGAACTGTTCCAGCGCAAGTTGCGCGATCGTTCTCTGCTGCAGGATCCAAACTTCAAGTGGTGCATCCAGTGCTCCTCCGGATTCTTCGCTCGACCCAAGCAGAAGCGACTGATCTGTCCGGACTGTGGATCCGTCACCTGTGCCCAGTGCCGGAAGCCCTGGGAGCGACAGCACGAGGGAAGCAGCTGCGACGCTTACCTGGAGTGGAAGCGCGAGAACGATCCCGAGCTGCAGGCCCAGGGCGTCCAGGAGCACTTGGCCCAGAACGGCATCGATTGCCCCAAGTGCAAGTTCCGATACTCTTTGGCCAGGCAAGTGAACATACTATCTCTTTTTCAAATTCGAACAAATCTCAGAAGTGAAAATATATATTATGTTATGTTCTTCAATGGTTAATGAATACCAATTTGCTTACAGGGGCGGTTGCATGCATTTCACCTGCACCCAGTGCAAATTCGAGTTCTGCTACGGCTGTGCCCGTCCCTTCATGATGGGCGCCAAGTGCTCGGTGTCCTCGTACTGCGCCAAACTCGGTCTGCATGCCCATCACCCGCGCAATTGCCTGTTCTACCTGAGGGACAAGATCCCCATGCAGCTGCAGTTCCTCCTCAAGGAACAGAAGGTCAAGTTCGACACAGAGCCGGTGCAGCTGAAGGACGAGTCCAGCAGCTCGTCAAATGCCCGTGCCCAGGCTCGTTGTCCCATTCCGCTGCAAAAGGAGACGCCACAGGGACTGGTCGATACAGTGTGCAACACCGAAGTGCCCGACAAGCACGCTGGCATGTGTCGGTGAGTTTGGGAATTTTAAACTTAATTGAGATGGGGAAAGCCCCAAAAATCTCTATAATTAACGCGAAAGAAACTTCTATAGATTTCAAATCACTTATGGGGCTGTCCATATATTACGTAATCAAAGGGGTCAACCAAATGATTACTTCAGTGAAAGAAATTTTTTTATGAAGAATTGATTACTTGGGGGGGGAGGGTAAAAAATTGCCGAAATTGTGATTACGTATGAAAATTGAGTAATATATCTGTGCTGGCTACTATGATATTTTTCACGAAAAAACCAGTAATTTTCATTCGCGTTTGGGAGGGTCAAACGACATTTTAGACCACAAGTTTGTTCGGCAATATTGCTTAGAATTCTTTAAAGCTTACGTTCCCCCTATACGATTCATCACTTTTTTCGGCCCCATAGAAATCGACCCGCCCTAATGTCGAGTGTTGTCTTGTATAAATATGTGTTGGAATATACCTTATACACACAAAAAAATGTTATTGGTAAAATTGACCTATACGGATAGTTACGTAACTGTAAAAAAAGGTATTCTACTATTAACAAGAGAGAACGCTGTAGTCGGGTTGGTGTCCCGACTATCTAATACCCGTCACTCGGCTAAAGGGAGTGCGAGGGAGATGGAGATATTAACTTTGATGAGCCATAACTTTTTAACGAATGGTCCGATTTAAAAAATTCTACATTTCGGTAGGTATTGATAAGCACAACAAAACTGCATTTTTACTTTTCCGAAATATTTAAATTTGTAAAATCGTATATAAGCTATTGTGGGCGTTAGAGGGGGCGTGGCATCCTTTTGAAGGATTTTAGGAATTCCTAAAATCTGCATGCCAAATGCCAATCTTCTAGCTTTTATAGTTTCCGAAATCTCAGCGTTCATACGGACAGACAGACAGACGGACAGACAGAGATGGCTAGATCGACTCGGCTAGTGATCCTGATCAAGAATATATATACTTTATAGGGTCGGAAATGCTTCCTTCTAGCTGTTACATTCTTTTGCACGAATACAATATACCCTTTTACTCTACGAGTAACGGGTATAAAAATCGTTACGTGTATTTCGTTTTTGCTTTGGGTGTGTGTCTTTGCTAATTGTGTGTATTTTGTTGTTGTGAGAGTAACTATTTGATTGGTAGAATTGACAATTTTTTGGTTGGGGACTGTTTGACTATTATATTGGTTAATTTTACTAATCGATTTTTTTGTGTGTAAATAAATTTTTAAGGGTTCCATCAAAATCGAAACCCCTATGACCAATACCGACTTCCTCATAACTAAATCTAAATCCAATACATCATCCCCTATATTCCGATATTATTTCAGCACCCACTACGTTGAGTATTTAGCGGCCAAGGTGGCCAAGGCTGGCATCGATCCGCTGCCCATCTTCGATTTGACAGACTGCGTCCAGGAGCTGCGGAGGCGTGGCATCGCCCTGCCCGAGCGAGGACCCTGGGACACCGATGAGATCTACAAGACCATGTGCTCCGAGGTGCGTTCTGTGGCTATCATCCATTTATCGCTTTATTGATTTCCTTTTGCTTGTTTGGCATGGTTTGAGTTCGCCATTTCCATTTGCTTTTAACGGGTTCCTTTACGCGGAAATCGAGTTTCCTGCGGCCGCGGGCGATTTGTTTTCGCCGGGTGATTCAGTGTCCGCCCCCATCGATTGATCGAGGCGGAAAAAAACAAATAAAGAAAATAAGATCGTTTAGCCGCCAACTAAATTTGGATGCCGTCTGACGTATTTCACACGCGTCTTAATTGATATTCGTTTTATTATTATTTAATTGTAAACAGTTTGCGCGGTCGAACCGAAAATGTTTATAATTGTACCCATCTCTCAATCTCGTTCTTACTTATAGGTAATCAAACAGCATATTCCACTGAAATCGGCATGAGCAGGAGCAGAAGCTGTAGAAGTGATGCTATCGTAGCGGTGGTCGACTGTTGCAATTCTTCATTAATTTTTATGATTTATGGCAAGCACTTTTATAGACATTTTTATACACCTACCTGCACACGAAACAAACTTAAGTCATAGACAGTTCGTTAGACATTACACATGGCACTAAGACACCTTCATCGACACCTACTCATCGTCCATCCATCCAGAAGCCTCTCCCCTTTTGTTTAGTTACTAAGAGATGGAAAACAAACGGCCCAAAAAATCGGCACGTGGAACAGAGTGCATCCAATAAACCGAATATGTGAAAATCCAATGCAATTGTTTTTATATTTTTCCAATGATTTTCAGCCTGTGAATAAGAATGTGCAGACGCCTTTTCAAGATATCTGTGGATATGTACAGCACAAAATTATTAGTAACCAGTGATTTCCTCCCAAAAATCATAAGCAAATACGTGGATTGTCCGCAAAGTGGGCGGTACCAAAGACAAGTTCTACTATATTTTTAACAAAATTATTGTATACTTTTGAGCTGACCCGGTTTGTCAAAGCAAATGATAGCTTTGAGTATCTTGAAAGTCGTAATTCCACAGAGAATTATATTCTTCCCCTTGGGCGTTTGCGATATTGCCAAAAAGGCAAATGCGACCCATAAATTATGTCCCGCGGCCAAAAGAAAAGGCAATAATAATAACAACCACATGAGCAGAAAATAAACCAATACAGTAAGTGGGGATATTTAAATTCAAATTCAGATTCACATTCACCGACGCGACGGGACAAAGTTACTCTTGGTGGCCAGGAGGGAACGTGATGAGACGAGAGGCGCTGGCGGAGGAATCGTAAAAACCTATTTTCGTAGCGATTGAAATGAATTTATGCGCGCGGCACAACATGTTTTGATATTCGGACAGTTTTACACCAATAACAACTAATTAAATGGGATAAATTGTATATTTATTGATCCATAAACGATCGCCTCGTCCTAGCAGTTGCTTTGAACTCAATATCCCCGAAGTGCAGCATTCGCATGCGCTGTTTTTAGTTCAGGGATTCAAAGCGCGTGGCATGGAAATATGCAGATCACATGGCCCATGTTATTTATGATCATCCAGTCGGTTTGGCACTTAAGGTATTTATTCCTCGTTCACGTGGACAGCCGTTATAGACATTATAGTCATCGCAAAGTCATAGTCACTAGGGAATCCATCGAATTTATTATTTCTAAGGTATAGAAATGGAAAAATACAACTTGTTGGTCTGATAAATTGACTAGCGTTGTTTATAAAAGTATAAAAAATCATAATTTTATTAATATAATTCCATTGTTTAGATTTAAAAGGAATGCAACCTATTTTAAGAATGTTATGAACATTTTTTGTATTTTCAGGTATTATCAAAAACTCACATATTCTTCGTCTAGCCGGCAATATGAAATGCCCTGTGCCCGGCCATTAAAAACGTTTAAGTGTTGGCATGTGCCTCGTAAAATAATGTCTTCAATTTGTATGTTTTATGAAACAAAGTCAAGGTGAAACGACAATGACCTTTGGCGTCCAAGTTGATTACAGGTTAACCGAAGGCATTAATCAATCACTCGGCCAATCGATCGGATTCAGCGGCCTTTGATTCATGGGTGCCAGAATTATACAATTTAATGGCTTACTATATGTGGGAGAGAGAACGCGTAATGCAAACATCTTGTCCGCCCACCCAACACACGGCGTAACCCCACCTTTGTTGAATTAACCTTAGCGCTTGTTTATTAGAGACAGAATTACGGGCAGCGGCGTCACATCCTGTCCACTGCAAACAACAACGGCTGGATGGGTCTAGATTGTTTGCCGACGGCTCCTCCTCTGCCCATTTGGCCGCCATGGAAACCGTGACATTCAATGTCGAAGCAACTAAAGATAATCATCTGGGCGACCTTCGCGAACAGCACAACAAATAATTAGCCAAACAATGGTTGGGTTTGCGCGGAAAGCCATCATCCTGCTGATAAACAACAATAAATAATTTAAATTCAAATAATAAATATTTACGATTAGTTGTAGGTAGCTTCTCCAGAAATGTTATTCGCCTGATTGTTTTGCAAATCGCGTACGGGGGATTATGAGGCGATTTCTTTAGAGGATTTTGTTTGCCAAAATCTTTTATGAACATGTGGAAAGGAGAACTAGATTTCGCCAGTTATATTAAAAAAATCATTTTTAAATAAACTCAGTTTACGGTTCTATATTTTTAGCATTTCGTAGGTATACATAACTGGTAAATACATATAAGTATTAAATAGTATTTACAAAATGGTTTGATACTTCACATCAATGGGGTCATATCAAGCGTAGCTACATAAATACATATATAGTCTATATTACAAATATAAAACCAACCTTAGCCGTCTAATAATTGGTCGTGAATGCACCGGTCGCACTCCTTACATCTCTTTAAAGTCTAGATCTAGGTAATTGCATTAGTTTGTATCCCGTACACACATAAAGTAAGTAACGCGTAAATCACACATTATAGTACACTCATAGATATAATCATAAAACTACATACATATATGTTTAGAGTATATAGAAAATCATCGTAGCGGAAGACTAGAAAGGTAACACTATTGGAAAGTTATCCGTTGACGTGTTGTTTTTTGTTTTCTCAAACTGGGTTTCATTATTCTACAAATTCTTACTACTTAGTTATACCAAATTTCGTCTATATAAAATTATATTAAATTCAGTTCTGGGATTTTGCACTCGCAGAACAACAGAAAAAAACCGCCGAGAAGTGGCTTCTCTGCTCTACAAAAACGATCTTATAGATCCACAAATTCAAACAGTTCCCATCGAGGATGATGATAGACATCCCTGTTCTTATTTACACAATGATGTCATCTAAAATATTTAGGTTCAAAATCTTTTGAAAAATCCGGAGGAGTCTCTAAGGTCATTTATATATTGCGGTTCGTCTCCCTGCTCAAATCTCTGGAGGATTCGCATGATAGTTTCATAGTTGGAATAGAACCCCACTCTACTGCATCAGATCCAGAGCGTGCAGGCTCTCCACGTCCGGATCGGAGGAGGCGTCGCAGGTGGAAAGCCAGTCCCAGACCCGCCGTCGCACCATCGCCTGATCGATGGGTATGTCCAGGCCATAGGTGGACATCATCCGCTTGAAGCGCAGCTTGTTCTCATCCCCCGAGAGGCGACCCTCCCGCTGGTTGAGGTAGATGCACGAGTCCTGGTCGTGGTTGGTGGGCGAGATGAGGGTGGCCGACTTGGAGGTGGAGATGCGGCACTCCACCCAGCGGTCCTTCATGTACTTGGCCACCTCGGTGATCTTGCAGCGGTCCTCGGGATCGTGGCTCAGATACTTCCGGAAGCAGCGCATCAGGCGCGGCGAGAAGCGTCGGAAGTTGTCCGGCACTTTGGTCGTCTTGCGCTGTTCGTACTTCATGAAATTGGCATAGGACTGATCCTTAACCCAATCGGCCGACTGCCAGGGCGGGTTTCCTGTCAAGATGTTGTACAGCAGGATGCCGAACTGCCAGGAATCGCTGACCGGCAGGCACTGGAAGCGCTCGTTCTTGATCAGCTCCAGCTGCTCGGGCGGCACACAGCTGGTCCACGTGTGCTTCACCTTGTGCACCAGCAGACCCTTCTTCGTGGTGGCCCCAAAGTCGCAGAGCTTCACGCGCGTAAAGTCCGGCGTGAAGACGAGGATGTTCTCGATCTTCAGGTCGCGATGCACCAGGCTCTTGGAGTGCATGAAGCCGAGGGCCGAGCTGAGCTGCTCCGAGATCAGCTTGCAGGCGTTCTCGTGGAGGCCATTGGGTCCAATGTTCGAGGCCAGATCGCCGTAGGGGGCGTGCTCCATGGCGAACACGTAGTAGTCCATCGTCTGGAAGGCCACGGCGTAGGCGCTCAGGATGTGGTGGTGGTGCGACAGCTCGTAGTTGTAGTGGAACTCCTTCTGGAACTCCTTGATGGTGGTCAGCTCGGCGTGCACTGCCTTTAGAACCACCAGCGTGCTGGTCTGTCTGTGCCGGCACAGCAGGATCTTGGCGAAGCAGCCCTCGGCCAGCGTCTTCTCGATGTTGTACTGATCGGCGAAGGTCATCAGCGGCAGCTCCACGTCCGGAATGAGATGGATCTGGCCGCCGTCGTTCTTGTCCGGCTTCTTGTAGATGCTGCTCCGGCGGCTCACGGACGCGGCGCCCGGCACCTCAAGGCGCCCGGTACTGGTGCTCGTCGGCGTCAAAGGTGTGCTGCACCGCTTCTGGTTGTTGTGGTTGGTGCAGGTGCTGCTGTTGTTGTTGCTGTTGCGGCTGTTCGTGCTGCCGCCGTCGCCGAAGGAGCGGCGCAGGCGGAAGGAGAATGAGCGTTTCTCTGGAAGATTAAAGAGAAATTTAAAGTTAAAAAGATGTACAAAAAATATTTTTAAAGAATTTTGTCTAATAATTTTAATTTTTTATTATAACTTTTTATTTTTAAAGTATATTAGTGTTTTCATATATATTTTTGTTTAAATACCAATTAATTTGTGTAAAAGTAATAAAAATATATTGACGATTTAAATATGATCGTGTTAGGTAGGTATAAATTCCAAATCAGTGTCTTCGACATCCTTATAATGATTACAAAGTTTTTAAATGGCCCTAGATACATTTTGCTTTACATTGATTTATTCAAAAATATAGTATAAGGAAAACCATTGAAAAGAAATAAAAACTAACTATTAAACTCATCATAAAGCACTTCCAAGGCAAACAGTAAAAGGAAAACCCAAGGCTATGAAACCCAAAATAGAAAAAATCGATTTCAGATGAAAGTCCAAATATTAAAATGTCATTAGCTGTGACCCCATCCATGGCAACAAGGATTTTACCTGTTCGCACCTAAACAGAACTGACCACAAATAAAAAACACCATATTGTGTCATTTAGAGCTGCTTTAATTGGATTTATTTTTGGTTATTTTGTGCCATTTGATTTATAGCCAACGTTTGATGTGCTGGTTGGGTTGCTTTTATGTGTCCATTTGTTGTTCCACAATGCGAATTATTAATTTATCAGCCAGCGGAACATAGGAAAGCGTTTTACAGCCCTCCATATCGAAGGGGGCGTGTGATGGGGATGGGGATTCGCCCACGCCCAAGACAGAGAAATAGACGATGTTGTCGCCAAATTGTCTGTGACAAAGTTAGTGCAGAATTTGCGTAGATCCGCGGGGTGGGCCGGGCTGTCTTCACTATGAGTTATGAATATTTGGGCCGCGCAGCAAAGACGTCAGCAGTTAGTCACTCTGACTGACGATTGCTCTGATTTTTTGGAATCCGCAATCTGCGTAGTGCCAGCCGCAACACTCCTACCTACCAACAGTCGGTCTCGTTTATAGCCAGGGAAATCGCGGAAAATCATTTGATTTGCAGTCGAATGGGACACAACCAGACACCTACATATATCAATAGAATGCGTTAGCTGGAAAATCGCACCCGGGTAAGCAAATAAAATTTTCAGCCGTACATTTATAGGGCGTGATGTGATTCTCTTCTCTTGATTTTCTCACATTTTACCGCGAATTATTTTTGACGCCGAACTTTTATCTATCTAAATCGGGACTCTTGCTCGTATTTCATTCCGTGTCACTGGGAACGAGGGCTGTTGGCGAATTAGTAATTACATCTATTCAAAAATATTTCCCCTTAAGACAAATTACTATCAGACGAAAGCGGAAAATACTTAAGGCTCAGGCATGCGAGATATGCATTTTTGGTCGTGCAATTTATGAACACATATATATGTAAGTCCGAAATGGGCAGCGAGTATAAATAGTTACGGGACAGCTTGTAAAATGCAGTTGATTTATGATATTAAACGATCTGCTTAATTTTGTAAGTCTATAGACAAATCGAGACATAAAAACCGTCTAGAGGTAATTATTAGGTCTTAAATCACTAATCCCATTAAGAACGCCACTATAAAATAAAAAATAATATAGGTCGTGCTTTTTAGATTTATAAATTTGGAATAAAATATTACTCTTAACTAAGTTCTATTTTACAGCTCAAATGAATGTTATAAGAACTAGAATATTCTACCCTATTGAGTTCCTATATAAATCTTTTATCCATAACTTACTCATATTAGATTCTTGAGAACCTTTATTCTTGATGTATTATTTCTGGAAGGAGAAACTATTATGATAGGCCATTTGTAGTTCCCTTGTAGCCCATTAACCCCCAAAAAAAAGGCCCATTAGTTCGGAGAGTGGACATTGGCAGCAACAAGTCAAAGTTTTTGGCGGTTCTTTTCAGTTGGTTTTTTTTTAACCATTGTCTATTTCCGTTCCAGAAGTGATTGGCTTGTGGCCAGAGGTGGTCAGTGCCCAACCGCAGAGATCCCTAATAAACGAGATCTCCACTTGTCGGCCAGCTACAACATATGGGAAAACTAATTATAAACCGTTGGAAACCGTCAAGCAGACGTACAAAAGCCCCAGCGACCTGCGGGTGCTCATAAATCAAACTTTCACTTTCCTACCATTCAGCCTACCCCCCGAATATCCCTCCTGTCCCTTCACACTCAATTCAAATGATATACCCATTTCATCTTGATATTCTCCTCATATATTTGCGGCAGAAACACTTTGCAATGCCAAAAATAGCTGAACAAACAAATGAGCCAAAAAGGGTCAGCAGGCATTCTCAAAGATGCATTTCGCCGGGCTAAATATAAAATGGAAGTCAGAATTTCCGTGTAAATCATCTGCCTTCGAGGGGAGTCGTGTAAACAATGGCTCAAAATAAACAAACACCCCAGTGGACAGTCGGTTCGAAGTGAAATGTGAAATGCAATTGCAACAAAGGCGCCAGGAGACTCGAACTGCCAAAGGAAAAATTCGTTTAACGATAGCTGAAAATGTTTGGCTAATATCTAAACGATCTGCTGATTCCCTGAAAAGGCTAAATGCCTAATTAAATTTAATTTTTAGATAAATCCTTCATTATCATTTTTCCAAAACGGTTATTATGTTTAAGACTGAAACTCTGAGTTCTTAAAATAAGTCGAATAAATTAAGGAGTTTTTTATTTTTTGAATCCTAAACTTCTTAAACTAAATTTAGAAAATATTATTTTTAAATAAATATCAACACGTTACCAGTAATAACAGTAATAACCCAAATTCATATTGGGGACTACCATTCTGATATCTGCCTAAAGAAAATATTTAATTAATTATCTGCTTTTCTTTGGGTATCATTTTTAATTATTTCTTGTTTAATGATAAACCCGCAAAGCTTTTAAACAGCACTCGAGGATTTCCAAAGAATCGATACGCTCCCCTTGGCCACAGAGCAGATTCATAGGCAGATTCACCAGGCAGATTCGTCCAACTCTCGTATGAGTGACTGACAAAATGAGCGTTTCGGCTGCCATGCCCCCCGCCCCCCTGGGGTCTAGGGGGTCCACCCAGAGATTTCTGTGTCCCGGTTCCCGCCTGCTTGGCAACCCGCCCGACACTGTGCGCGACTTTGGGGGCATTGCTGACGTCAATCGGCAAGTCGGCAAGTCGTTGTCGGTCGGCGTGCCACATACAGGCACAGATATAGCCCCACTCACGGGCCAACGAGGCTAGGCTGCCGCTGGGTCTCCATCGGTTTGTAAGTTTCCTATTATTACAAAATAAATGCAAACACTTTTAGACCAGCGCCAATCCAGCCAGCCATGATGAATTGCCCGGGCTGGCGTCTGGAGACTAGAGAGACCGGAGAACAGAGAACAGAGACCATAGACCCGAGACCATCGACCGGACAATCCCCCCACAACTACCACCACCAGCCCCTAATCGAGCATTTTAAACAATTGATCCAAGCTGATTGCCCAATCAGCGGAACTGGTTCACTTAGTGCCCCACTCTTTGATGTGGCAGCGGAAGACGTAAGTTGATTTTCAGGACCTACGGCAACTTGAAAAAGTCGGAATGGCTTTTACGTGCTGCATTTATAGGGTCGGGGGACCTACGACAATCTGTTGCCGCGCTTTCGTTTCCCATCGAAATTCAAATTCAATTTCTCCATATCTCTCGGTGCTCAGTTCTCTTTTTCTGTATACCTAATTACTGTTTACACAAACATACAAATTTGGGTCAAGAAAGTTCTATTACAATGTACATATTGTAATTTTGTTGATTTTTTCAGCGCAAGGTAGTTCTTGATTTTTCTATGTTTCTGTTAGTGTTTATAATTTTAAAGATTTGGATTTCCCTTTCCGCTTAAGTATAATATATAAATTAACTAGAAAGGAAACCATTAATAACTTAAGTTATTGTTGCTTAATAAATAGGCGAATTATTTGTAGCTCGAACAATTTCACTAGGTTTTTTTCCTAATGTTTATTTTAAGGCTTGTCCAACACTCCCTATATAACAAGTTTTCGTAAGCAGAATATAACATATTATACAACAATTCAATAAAAATTAACGACTTGAAAGAAAATTTCCGCTGCGCCCACAAACCCGAGCGAAGGCAACAAAAACCAAAATAAACAAAAAGAAATAAAATTAAATATATATAGGTTTTTAATGTAGGCAAAACGGCAAAACAAGAAAAACCAAAATTAAATAAATAATATTAAGAGAGATCTTTTTTTTATGCCTGGATCCTACATGCGTCTTAGACAACGGGATGAGTCTTGATATGAAAGCAAGAGCAGGCGAATAATGCGAATTTTTTGTATATTTTTGTTGTATTTATAAAACACGTTTAAATTTGTTCAATTCTCTTTCCCTATCTTTTTGGCCCAAGGAGTGTATTTTTAGAAAAGTAGGCGTGTATCCAGCCGCCCTCCCCGGTCCACAAAATATTGATATATGGCGGCACTCTAGAGGACCACCAACCAGAGGCAGCTGCTCTTCGAAAATTGCGCACATGACCAGCACGAGCGGCAGGTGGCAAGGTGGCAAGTGATGATGTTGCCAGGATGAAAGGATGATGAAAGCCGGCTCCTTCAAGAAACACCTTCGTTCTGAGTGGCGCTTGACAGGCTCGCATGCCAGGGCTGAAAAGAAGAAGAGTTCTGAACTGAAGAGGCCTTTTCTGGCCAGTGGCACAGTGGCGGCCTAAAGTCGCCGCCCACGGTACATTTTTCCATAATTTATTTTAATAGTTCCGCCTTTACGATTTATTTAATTTGCTCGCCTTTATTTCATATTATATCTGAAAGTACATATTTTTTTGTGCAAAATAAATGCTTATAAATAGCCTCCTGTGAGGCGAACAAATTTGTAATTACGCGCTAACGAAAATGAATGAAAATCAGCGGCAGGAAAAAAAACCGAGAGTCGTGTAAAAAATTCATGTAGCTGACAATTTTCAAGGTAAGGTCAAGGCAAGTGCCTACGTAAGATCATTTATCAAACCTCCGGTTGATTAAAAAGAATCTCGGAAAAATGTTGAGAAATGAATAATGTACAATTGAGCAGGGCCTATAAATAATATCCGAATAGTTTGCCCCCGCCGAAGGTAAGGCGATATATGTACTATAGATTGAGCCGATGCCTGCGTTCATAAATTAAGTGGGCCATTCATTAGGGGTCAGATCAGTGCGAAAGTGGAAAAGCTTCATACTTGTGAAAATAAATACATAGGTTTTGGGAAATATTCTGCGGAGGAGGCTGGGGGTTAAACAATTGCTGTTTAATATCTCTCATGTGGTCTTGGCTCTGTAATATGTGTTCACGGAACACTTAAAATGCTCATAAATAATTGTAAGTAATGGTAATAATAATATTTGCACTGCAGTCTGAACGCGGGAAATTCTCTTGGTTGACGTCAACTTTACGTAGCGATGATTGAAAAAATTAGAAGAGTTTTTCTTTTTTGGGGAAGCGGATATTAGGAATGGAAATCAATTCGATAATTGTTTGCTGATTAATTGACTGCCATTTGATTTGTTTACCTTCAAGATAGAGCAATAAATTACCAGCCTTATTCGACTGACAGGCAGGATTTTAGATTGACCTATAAAGACTTGATTAATGTGTGGCCTGTCTTCAGATATTTTTAATTCTAATCGCCAAATTTTAATGCACTTAAAAATCTTTATAAAGTAGGGCAGAAAAGTGGTCACACTTCTTATTGCAACTTTTCCAAAGCAATGAATATTTTCCGACACTCGGTAAACAAACAAATTTCATGCCATGCACTCTTAAATTTTTTGTTCTTAATAAAATTAAGGAAAAATGCCCCAGAGAAGTGAAACGACCGAAACAACATTTCTAGACGGACGGGACAAAACAAAAACATTTCAAGAGAAAGCTCAATGGCAAAAACATCATCACGTGCATCTAGTATAAACAAAAACACCGCGTCTAGACTATATCCAACAAACTGGTTAGAACTGACTTCTTTTGAAGTGCTTCTGGAATCATTGACCACTTGATAGCTTTCGAAATGTTCTCCCGTTGTCAAATTATGGCTAGATAGTTTCTAAGGTTTCCAAAATAAAACATGATCGAATAATGTTCTTTATAAAGAAACATTAATTAGGGAAATAATATGAATGTTCAATCAAAATGTTAGACTACATTTTCGAAAGCCCAATCTGCGTAAAATATTTTCCATTTATATAATAGACATTTATTGGCCCGACCGAATAGACGATTCATGTGATGTTTGAGCGGCTAAAGCGTAGCAAAAATTAATAATTTATTAAATACTACACACGTATATCCGTACGTATAAATATATATAGAAAAAATAAAATAGAAATGCTTTCTTCAGCGTCACGAATTCAGAAGAAAAAGAATAAGCGTTCACAGTGTTTTCCACACATTTAACTTGGCTCTCTCTTTTAAAAAGTAATCACACAACATATTTGTATTTACTTTTCCTTTCATTGTTTATATTTTGACTCTTTTAAAAAACTTAATATTATAATTAAATCGAATACAAAGTTCTAAACCTTGAGTTATCCCTGAGTGTTACTTCAGAACTATTCCTCTAAATACGAAAAGCATGTTGTAGTCTAAAAAGTAGTAAATAAATGTTTCCATCCTGGCGAAGTCTTCTGAACTGGAAACCGATTAAGATGGAGGGCCTACGTCGAGCAGCCGATGGAATTAAACCTGCAGTGATCATTGACTTGACCACCCTCGATGACATTCAGCCCGTCATCAAGCAGCTAGCCGATAGAAACAATAGAGTCTACGTGTGCCCCGTTTGCATCGAATCTCCCGAGGAGCCAGTGGCCACATTGTGTGGCCACATCTTTTGCAAGGAATGCCTGACCGCCGCCTTGGTTCCATTTGGAATCTGTCCCATGTGCAAGGAAAGCGTTTCCAGTTTTATTCGCCTATACATATAACCGTTTATTCAAAGTTTGTTTTTAATGTTCAAAGTTATGTTAAAGTTATTTATGTTATTGATTTCGGTCGGTCCCATGCCTAGACAACAATAAAATTAGCCGCACCAGCAGACGATTTATGCACTTAACTTATCAAATCTTTAATGTGCTCATTATGAGTTTTTACAATTTTTAAGTACATATTTTTATTGCGTGTCAATGGCAAAAAGCACGTCACAAAACGCACGGAGCACAGAAACAGTTGGTCGAACGAACCTGTGCAGTCTTTCGCCTTTCTCGCACCGACACAGATGGATGTTGTATCTTTTGCGGGGCATGGGGAATACTTATATATTTTATCTTTTGGTTAGCCATAATATTTCTCGCGCCGACAGGCGACGGCACGACCTTGTCCCATGGCTCAACGCGTAGAAAGCGAAAGAAGCGGACAGTAGAAGATCAAATCGGAATGAAATAAACCAAACCAAAGCATTCCTCTTGGATGCATTATGAAAATACATTTTTTTAATAACAAATTAAATTTTAACTATTACTTGGAAGGGATTATAAATAGAATAATTATTATAAACTGCAGTTGGTTGTGTACTTCATATATTTTAGTATATTAATTGCCAACAGTGCGTATGCATAATATGAAAATTTATTTTAGGTAGCCTTCCGAAAGAAATAATTATGAAAGTACAATTGAAACGACTGATTTTTGTTTCATTCGCCATCTGAGTTCACTATATAGATTTATAAATAATATTCAAGTCGTATTTTTGACCATTCGCCCGTTTTGCAATTATCTCGAAAGGTTCATTGCACCTTCTCTTCTTAATTTGAACACAATCAAAAAGCATTTGCAATATCTCGCCAGAATTAATTGCACATTAGCCTATCGGTGTTGAGAAAACACATCTTGAGGGCACACAAGAAGCACTTGTCTGGTCGAAAATAGCCTAAACACATTACACCAGCGAAGACATCGCGCATACGAAGCGTGTGCCGCTGTGGCAATTAAAAATCAGAAATCGTAAACAATGTTCAGCCATAATGTGCGAAATGTGGATAAAATATTTTTTTTAATTTTTGTTATATCTTTTAACAACTTATTTTGAAAAATAAAAATTTAATGTTTCTGTATCGTTGGACTTTCATTAGTTTTTTACTACACAGAGAGAATTATTTAAGTAATTTGTACTCAAATTGAGTATTTTTGTACTTAAAAATTAAGCATGAACACAAATACTCATTCTGAGTACAAAATACTTACTATCAGTACAAATTTGAAAAAAAATTTTTACTCAAATTGAGTACAAAATACATTTATTAAGTACATTTTTCCTCAAAATGAGTACAAACTGTACTCATTTTTGGAAATTACTTGGATAGTATTTTAAAAATGAGTATTGCCATTTCTCAAATTGAGTACTGAAAAATGATTGAATTGAGAAAAAAATTCTCAATCTGGAGAACTTCCTTTCTTACTTACACATTATTTTAAGGGCTATACCAGATTATGTTAAGTGTTTCATAATTATGTGAATACTAAACTGTTATAAATAAAACAAACTTCATTTTTGTTCGACCCAAGTCGCCTTCTCCGTCACTCGAACCCCCGACCCTTGTGTTCATGAACGCGCGCACTAACCGGCTGAGCCAAACAAGCATCACATTCAGCAATGTCCAAACCGCGTATAAGATTTAAATTGTAATGCTTGCAATCAATTGGATTTTAAACATTAAATGGAATTGGGCTTATTATACCATAATAAAATAATTAAAAATAAAAAAAAAACGCAGAATAACAAAAACAAAAATATTTGTGTTTACCGGAATGGGGATTGAACTCACGACCCGAACGACATTAGCTATCAAATATTTGATGGCAAGAGTCATTTACTCCCTAGGCCAGCCTTTTAGAAGGTTCCTGTGAGTAATGTCATACTCATTATGAAAATATTTGTACTCAAGTTGGAAATTGAAGAACTTGTTTCCTAAAATTAAGATTTTTGTGATCAATTCAAGTTTTTTTTCTTAAAGTGAGTTTAATTTGTACTCAATATAAGTTTTTTCCCAAAATTTGTACTCAAAATCAGTACATCCTGAAATTGAGAATACAAATACTCAATTTCAGAACGTCAGAATTCTCTCTGTGTAGGCAAAGCAGATTAACGATTGAAAAGATCTCCTTTTTTTTGGGATAAAGATATTTATTTCAAGTATTACATTTCATTTTAATATATTTTTAAACTTTTACTTTTCGCTTTACCATTTACATTTGACAGCCGTCAATATTTTCAACACATTTTTTCAATTAGGGCGCATTTAATATGCGTACACTCTGCATTCACATGTTCTATTTTGTTTATTTGAGTGATATTGAAAAATCGTCTGGGGATGAGCAATGTTTGCGCTGCGGTTTGACTGGCCCGAGTTCAAATTTCCACCAAAATCGACACAGATATATGAAATACTCTTGGGCGAGCATGAGTATTTACTGTCGGTAGCTAAAATTGCTGAAGGCGGCAATTGGCTTCGCACTTCATTAATGATGCCGCGTCGGAAGCTTCATTGCCCAAAAGGAATACAAAAAAATTACGCATTTAAAAAGAAATATACACATATCAACGGATTTTTTTGAATGTACGTTAGGGTGGACCAAAAATAAAAAGAGTAATTTTATCACCCTTAATTATGTGCAAAAAATATATTTAAAAACTAAAAATTTCTCTTTTAATATTAAGTTGATTTTATCATTTTGTTGGAAATGAGGAATTTTACAAATGTGGAATTGGACCGCCCTAATGTACATATACAAAGATTAGTTAGATGGCTCTAGGAAAATTCGGCAGCAAATTTCATTTCCGTTTCAATGCATCTCGAAAACCAAAAATGCTCAAAATTCATATCAATCAAAGCCTTTTTTCGTCGCTTGACTGATTTCAATCGCTTCTTCTGTCCGTATAAGTATAAATATTATATTTTGTTTATTTTTATTTCAATATCACATGTTATTCATCGATCGAGGAGCTGATTTCTTTTTTACGTACATCTTTTTGGCAGACAAATCAGTTTTAAATTGATTTCAGTGAAATAATAATTTTTCATAAGTAGACATTGATTTTCATCTGATCTTAATTAAAAGCGATTTTTCGTCAATTCTTAGCGGATTTGGTTCTGCTCGCTGCCAAACAAATTAGTTCAACCTTAAAGATCTAATTGGCCACTGACGAAAGAGATGAGAATCCAAATTGATGGCCAGAAGACCCCCATTGGGATTAACACATCCAGTGTGCCTTGAGGGCAGCTCCCATACGATATTCATAGACAGTCAGGCAGTTGGAATTAAAACACACATTAAAACGTACACGTAGTCAATAAACAAAATGGAACACAGAGTTGAATTGTTAATGGAACCAATAGCGGATTGCAAGTTGATGTGCAGGTCGGACCACAAAACGGATCGAAAAGTGGAGATTGAGGAGCCCCATCTGACGCAACAGTTCGGGAAGCACTACGAAACGGAGGCGGAAGTTTTGGGGCTGCTTCTGGACCTGGAGTCCCGATATCGCCAGTACTACGATCTGTACCAGTGTGAAATGCTGGCCCAGAAGACACTCATCGAACGTATATGGCTGTTGACACAACGCTACCTAATCCTGATTAGTTCGGAGCAGAGCTGTCGATATCCCGAGGTCTACACTTTGTCGACCGAAGAGGCGATTGTTAACGAGTACGAGGAGAAATTGGAAGTACTGCGAGCCTCCAAGTAAATGTCTTGAAATATTTTAAAAATAAAATAAAACTCTTATATTAAAATTCCCGAAAGCAATACCATGAAAAACTCTCTAATGGAAATAAATCAGCACTGCAAGAAGTTCTACGCCGCCTACGAGCTACTCGATAAGACCCTGGAAACCCCGATGATCATGGGCGATTGCCATCATAGGAGCATCAAGTACCACAAGATGATGGCCGTCGACATATTCAACTATTTGTACGCTGTGGTCCTGAAACTCAAGTGCTACATGCATCAGCTGGATCCCGTGAATTTGGAGAGTGTCGAGGATTATCGCGACTTGCTGCAAAACGAATCACTGATGGACGAGTTCGACGAGTACCTCAAGGGCAACTTTGTCTACTGCAAGTGCCTGCTGCCGACTCAAACCTGCCCAATCCTGAAGCTAAAGTGTTCCCACGAAAACCTAGTAAATTTGAAGTATGTCAGTCGTATCTAATCAAGGCACAATAAATGGAAGCCCTCTAATATTAAATAGGATTCCTTGTGTTTCCCTTATTTATTGGTCTGCCCATGGCTGCTTAAACAACTAATCAATATTAATGAACGTCCCATTAACATTTGTGGGGCTCTGTTCCCAATAAACAGAAGCCCCAAAATGGTCGTCATTATTTTCCTATGAGTGAATGACTTCTGTGGAAGTTCAATTGGGTGTTCTAAAAATACAGCTTGTAGCAGGTCAACAAGTCGGGATCTGCGCTGGGATGCAGCTCCTCCAAATGCCGCTCGAATTCTTCTAGGTTAAAGTTGTTTATCCTGCAGTAAGGACAGCGAATGAGCAACGGCTCCCCGTCGGTGTATAACCGAGCCAGGCTAGCCGGCGTGAGGAGGCAGAGCATCGCATGGTCGAACTTGTGCTCCTCGGTGGTCACGTCGAGGGCGTAGCACCCGTTGCACAGGTTGAAGTCCGTCAGGCAGGAGAGGCAGTAGAACCGGCGACCCGAAAAATTGTGGCGCAGGCAGCCGCAGCAGGTGATGCCCATGTGGCGGTGGGACTCGTCTCTACAGGGGATCTTATTAGCTTGGACTGGAACTACCTTTTGGGGAGTAACACTTACTTGGCATTCTGCATTTTCTTGAAAAAGGTTAAGAATCTGCAAATGTCTCGAAGAATTTAAAACTCAACACACCCAAACTCAATCGAATGCAAATGGTAAAGGATGTTGGAGTAAAGTTGGATGGTGGAAAATATTTCCTCACAAAGTACGTGTTGGCCAAAGGAGTTAAGAACTGATTGTCATTGTGAGACCTTAACAACGGTATTTTAGTGAGCTATCGATGAGGAAAACTTTTTCTAGTAACGTCAATAAAACATCGTTAAACATCGGTATTTTTCAATACTGTTCAAAGCTGGAAAATTTTAAACTTTATTTGAATATAATACCTAATAGTCTTAGTTACAATTTATCCGGAGATAATTTGCTAAATACTATAATATTCCAATTTTCAGAATAGCAAAGAATTTAGAAACAAAATAAACTTATTTTATTCATTTTTTTAAGAACCTGCCGAGTTTCTATCTCAGTTTTAATCTAAGCAATTTAAATTTGATGGTATAAAACTGACAGTTAAGTTTTAAGTTTTAATTATTAACAGTAAAGCTAATATTTATATGCTCGAACGATTTCTTATCCTAAAAGCTACAAAATACCAGAATAGATTTAAAAAGTCTTCTCGTGTAACGGGGTCCTAATCCAGAGCAATTCAAATGCAACCCTGTTTTAAATATTGCCAATAATACGAAACGAAAAACCCGAAAACGAAACTTAAAACAAACTGAAATTGAAAAAGCCAGAGGGCTAAAAGATATTGTGAAAGTGACCTTTATTCAATCGTTACATTTTCATTCTGGGCATAATGTTGCATTACCATGAAGAAACAAAGTCATTTCTGTTATCTATGGTTTTATTCACCCCTGAACTTTTAGCAACGCCAGCGAGAAAAGTGCCTCGAGGATGTTCAGTGCCGAGCAGCATGTCACATATGTAAGTAGCTGAAGCGTGTTTAATGCGATTCGCTCAGGCACTAGTCGCATTCGCATCCCGAGGATGGCATTCAAAAAGGCAAGTCCTGGCCGCAGGTGGCACTTGAGTATGCAACTGTCGTGGCCCCATCACAATGAACCCATTGAGGCAGAAGTGCCCCGACTTTGGCCCCGGCGAGATGGCAATCAGAGGGCATTTGTGGGCGCACCCGAAAGGACACTGGATCGGGGATGGAGGATGGCCGAGCCCAAGGATACCGCTCTGAATCCAAAGTCAAAGCCACCTGGCTAATGACCGGCTACTACACCCACACACAAACGTATTATTATGAGCGGAGAAAATCAGAATCTCGTGCGTCATTCCGATTATGAGTTTAGGGTCTATCCCCAGCCGCCTAATTTATTTTATACATTTTGGATAAACAAAATTCATGGCATTTTAGCGGGCAGGCCGGGCAGCCCATGTTTATGATAATGACGTCGTTGTCATTTGTCGCTTGGTGTTTTTTCTTCTCCTTTTTATTTTTTTTGTTTGGTGTTGAAAGGAGGTCCAAGTGGTAAACCATGTGGGTTGATTGCTCTCTTCGGCCTGTGTGCTTCTCGATTTATTTTTAGCCAGGATAATTGAAAAGCAAGCAACACAGAAAAACAGCAGGACGAAAATGGAAATGCGAGGGGCGTTGACAAGGGGACTGGCTCGACTCCCACATCCCACATACATATTTGATTGAAAAGAATCTCGTCAGTGTTGTGTGAGCTCTTTGAAAAGGATTATTTACATAAATATAGGGTTGGCTCACAGCTGAGCTCGTGTGGAGTTGGCCTGGACAAACAAAGGATAATCGGATTGGATGGCAAGCAATCAAAGAGTAATATTGTGCAACTGTTTGATAACCACTGGCAATTACAGCATTCAAATGGGGAGCTGCCTTCCAGGAAGATTAATAGTATAGTTCCAGGAAAAAGAATATAATTAAATTCAATATAAAAGAGAAAGTGAGATTTCTAAATATTTGAATAAAATTTTTTAGCGAAGAAAAGATAAGTATTTTAAGTCGATCATAGGATCAGAAAACAAAAGTTTTAATATTTTTATGACGCCGAAATCAGGTTTTATCGATTAATCTAATCAACAGAGCCCTTCTGAATCGATTAATATTATTATCTTAGCCGATCATCTTTTAAAATTTAAATAATACAAAATTTGTCTCGTTTTAGATTTAGGCTATATCAAACAAAGAGAAATATGACTAATTTTACTCACCGATAGTGCCCATTTTTGGCAATTTGGTTTGCTTGATCAGTAATCCAAAATAAGATCCTTTTTTGTACTTTTAAAGTGTCGGTATCGAATACCGTTGTTCGCCGATTCCAGAGCGTGTCTTCGGGTCCAAATAAAACGTCAAAAAAGCTGCGATCACACTTGGAAAGTCACATTGCAAATAGCCAAATTCGCTGATAATTGACTAGTTTTCGGTAAACAATATATTTTGCGTTTGTTTTTGTTTCGCAATTTCCAGCGTAAGGTGGAAATTTCAAGGTTGCTTCACAATTAGAAATAAGTTGGCAGAACAAGATGAATGGGATATTTTAGTTGACTTGTTTTCTTGCCTATATTTTTCTTTATTTTTCGCGAACGAATACTAAGTAGCGGGCAACGAATAATGGCAACAATAGAAACACACAAAACACAAGCAGCGAAAGACGCGACAAAAATGAACGCAGAAACCACGGCACTTTCACGTCCAGACGTCAGGAGTTTTCCGTTATGAATGATTTCCCATTTCCCAGACTGTTCGGTTTTTATATTTGCATGGAAAACCGAAGGCGTTCTTCGGCAACCGAAGGCGTTCGTCGGCCCAGGGGGTGGGATATTCTGTACGTTAACAGAACGTTTTTAGTCCAGCGAAAGAGCGAAAGCTCCCTAACAGACTTAACAGCTGTTATGTTAACTTAAAAGTTTAAATTAACGGTTTTTTTTTCAAAACCGAAACGTTTCGAATCGAAAATCAGTTGAGTTCAAAGGAAAGAAACCAGCGGAAGATCCTGGATCACCGGGAAAAAATTATAAAAAGAAAACCGGGAGTATCAACAATATAGGACACATCGTTATGATTTCAAATACGCTCATCTTTTTAATTTAAGATTTTCTTAAGATAATTCATCATCTCTGTATTTACAATTGCAGTCCTACATATACATATCTGATTAAAAACTATACTCAGTTTAATTTAAATAAATGCCTTCCCTTATTTTGCTAATGCTGTGAAAAAATATAAATAAAATAAACGTAACGAATCCTAAGTACGATATTGTAAGCCAAATAATTAATACATTTATTTTTAATAAACTAGAAAATGCAAAATAACGAGCGTTTAACCGGTTGGCTTTTAACTGGTTCACTCATAGAAATTTTTCCTAAATACTAGAAAAGTCGCCCTACAACCGAGGTCGCCCTAAAACTACGAAAAATTTTCTGATTATACAGGTGGCTAGCCCTAAATATACGAAAAATCGCCATGGAAAATATTTTTTAGGGTTAGTTTTTTCAAAAAGGCAAATTTGTCCTATATTTTAGGGCGAATTTTTATGAGTCGACTCCAAAAGTAATTCCTTCTTTTTAGGGCGAAATCGCCCTAAAACGTTGAACAAAATAGCACAAAAAATTACCCTAAATACTACCAAGATTCAAACGAATTTTAATGGATACATACATACATGTAAAACGTGTTATGAACATGTGTGTGTAGTTGACAGGTCAAAACAAGTGAGTTAGGAAATCTACCTAACTTCACGGGCAAATCGCCTTAAAAATCGCACCAAAAGTTTGAAAACGGGTAGCCCAGCGGTCTAAGCACTCGCACTTTCAGATTTGCTGTTTGAAAATACAGGTCGTGGGTTCGATTCCTGTGTGGGTCAACACTTTTTATACCCTTGCAGAGGGTATTATGATTTCAGTCAGAAGTTTGCAACGCAGTGAAGGAGACGTTTCCGACCCCATAAAGTATATATATTCTTGATCAGCATCACTAGACGAGTCGATCTAGCCATGTCCGTCTGTCCGTCCGTCTGTCCGTCCGTCTGTCCGTCTGTCCGTCTGTCCGTCTGTTTCTACGCAAACTAGTCTCTCAGTTTTAAAGCTATCGGGCTAAAACTTTCCCAAAAGTCTTATATCTATTGCAGGTAGTATATAAGTCGGAACGAGCCGGATCGGACAACTATATCATATAGCTCCCATAGGAATGATCGGGGGAAAAAATGTAAAAAAAATGTATCTTGGGTGTTTTTGAACCTAGAACCTCCTACTTTTGGAAATGCCATTTTTGATCTAATTCTGAGTTTCGAATAAAATTTTTTTAAAATCGGACGACTATATCATATAGCTGCCATAGGAACGCTCGGAAAATTAGTGATTAATAGGAATTATCTGCAAGGGTATATAAGCTTCGGCTGGCCGAAGCTAGCTTCCTTTCTTGTTTATTTTGTTATTAGAGTTTTTATTACTAGTTAAGTTTTTTCGTCCGCATGTTAAATTTAAAGTAGTCTTTAAACCTTAAATAAATATGGAAATTCTGAGTTTAAAGACTAATTTATGTTAAGCATGCGAAGGAACGGCCCGAAGTATCCCACCCATCAGCAAAAAAATACAAGTTTTTGTTTGTATAACTTAGACCGCAAGAAAATAAGATGTGTACAGTGTTTGTACGTTGCTTAGCGCGATGGGAATGTGGTGCAGCGCTAGAGCGTTGGACTCCAGCTCGAGAGGCCGTGGGTTCGATCCCGCGTAGTGACACCTAATGTTTTTCTCAAGTAAGTTGTTTTTTCTCCTTATATATATATCCTAAATTCGATTACAAAGATGATTTTTCAGTTATAACCGGCGGTTATACAAGTCTGCTGCCTCCTGCCCCCAACGGCAACGTCCGATATAGCGCCGACAATTCAACAAATAAATTAGCTGAAACGATGTTCGTGTGTGTGTGTGTATGTGTTGAGTCCAGTTCCCAGGAAATATCAACCACCCATAACCCCCCCCCCCCTCGACGAAAAATTAATTGATATTTTTGCTTTTATTTGGTTTTATTTTTATGGCGATTCGCCTTCAAAAATAGAAAAAAAATTTTAGGGCGATTCGCCCTAGATTTGTTGCCTAGTCGCCATTGACCCCCGTTTTAGGGCGATTTTCCTTGTTTTTAGGGCGATTTTACCGGAAAATTTCTATGAGTGTTCCAGCTGCACATTTATTTAATTTTAAATTTTTTATAATTTGTACAGAAAACAATTTTAATTTATTTAATCAAGAAATGCATTAAGTAGACCCTTTATATAGTTCTAACAACCACTAGTTTGAAATGGGATCCACATGAAATGGCTTGAGAATGGTAATACTCACATGACAAGTATCCCGATTTTTCTCCAGTTCCGTGAGGATGTTGGTCTGTAGTACTTACATATGTCAGAATCTTTAAAGCAAGATAATAATGCTGTCAACTCTAGCGCATCGCTTTCGTCTTGTCAAACTACCTGACCCAAATCCGCTGGAATTCTTAACCGACTCCGCCTCTAAAGTAAATAAACTTAATCTGGCGCATTACCTCAAATTACCAGAACCAAAGCCCATTCCGATATTACCCGCCCTCCGACCGACCCAAAATTAATTACCGCCCCAGTTACAAGAACAACTGTCTTCGAAAGTGAACCACGAGCCACGAGAGGCTAAATACCAGGCAATTTTTTAATGCAATGCAAATAAAATAGGCAAAGGATAGGCGGTCTCTTAACTTTGTTGGCACGCAAGGACACCGGAGTTGAAATCCGGCTCCTGTCGAAGGTGTTGCCGTGTGCTGGTCGTGCCACAGACAACAACTTTGCCGCAACTCCGGCAAAAACCCGTGCAAAAACCGCTACGAATCAAGTTTTGCGGCTGGATTGTCCTTGAACCAGATACCTCCCACAAGGAATGGAGAAGGAGGAGGAGGAGCACATGGCACTGACGTAAGGCCCACGGGTAACCTCAGCATAACCCAATAATCGCTCAGTCCCCGCTCTGATTGTGGTGGCAGTTAACTTGATTATTTTACAAATAATTGAAAAGTTTCCCTTTTCCTCGCCATTGCGAAAATTGCACAAATTGCGCAGACAAGAGCGACCGTCGAGGCAAGCAGCAGTACATCCATCAAGCAGGCTAAGCCACCTCCCCACTGCCCATCTAGCAACCCTCAGTCGACTCTTCCGGTCCCCTGACGTAGGGAAATTCTTTTCCCAGTGACGACAACGCCGGCGATGACACCAACACCAAACAACAGCGATGACGACGACACCCACCGCTCCATGGAACCGGAGAAAACAAACAGGTATCGTGCTAGAACATCGTTCACATGACGAGGATTATTCGGTGCCGAGGAGCATATGTTTCGTTTAGAGTCGAAAAACGAGGAAAGTGCCACTACGATGGGTCTCATTTTATGCCAGTTTTTGCCAATAGGTGAAATCATTTTCAATTATCCGGTTAATTTTTAAAATGATGTACAAAATATAAAAAATAGTTTAAATATAAATAATTTCTTATAATTAATATTACTCCTGAAATTTGGAATTATATAGTTTTTAAAACTATCAGCTTATCGGATTATTAATAAAACCTTAAACGATAACAGTAAATCCGAAGAACATCGTTTTGAAGGTCATTTTTATGTCACCTAACATCGCCAGGTAACCCCCACAAACATTTATATCCATTCGACCTAACCCAACGTGAAAATTGCAAAAACTCTGCTTCAAAGGAAACTTGAATAAAGCTAGAACGAAGCTACATATCTATCATGCCAGTTCTGTTTTTCGCATTCAATGGAATTTTCTGCGTTCCATTTACTAAATTAAGAACATTTTATGTATTTTTAATACTATAATATTAAATAATACATATAAATCATGTGAATTACATTGTTAATGGACACCTCCTTATATTGTTTAAGTGTTAATAAAGAACCCTTATTATAATTTCAGGTTTTTAACTATTTTTAATATTTGTAAAATATTACAATTTATATAGCGATTCAAAGTTGATCCACACAGTATCAGTAAAATATCTTAAATGAAAAGAAGAATACCGGAACATGACTTTGAGTGTCCTAGCGAGTGGGGGAGCCCAACGGAAGACAGAAACTAAGCCCAGGAAGCAAGTTGAGCATGTACCTATTAATAGAGTCGTTGCCGAAGTGAACTTGTGAACTTATTTCTGGCTCAATGGTTGCCAGGGAGCCCCGCGAATTAACAACCCACTCACCCACTCACCCAGTGGCCCAGTCCGAGTGCCAAGTGCTGCAATTCAGTCGGCTGGCGAGGCTTCCGCCATGCAGACGCGTCCGAGCAGTGAGCCGCATCGCAGCCGGGATCAGGTGAGGGACGGGGATCGGGAACGCAGTCAGCCGCAGAAATGTGCCAGTGCCACGTTGGCCAAGAAGCCAGTCACCCCGCCGTCCGCCCCACCGCCCACGCCGGCCAACAGGGTGGTGGCTCCACTGACGGTGCCCGTGATCCAGCTGACACCCGCCCAGAGTGAGAGTCCTGCGAAGGTGGGGCTGATAGCTACCCTTAAGGACTCCTCCACCGCCACCGCCGTTTCGGATATCAGCAACAAGGAGAACCAGCCAGCAAAGGTTCAGGCTACAACCAGGATCTCCTGCCCCTTGGGCGCACCCACCAACTACGTGGCCAGACGCACCTGGATCACCACCGAGCGGATGAACGAGCTGAGGCGAAAGGCCCAGGAGGCGGCCAAGCAGAACAAGATCTTCACCATCCGGGGATGCTTCAATTCGGTGCGGAACGCCCTGCTGACGCGTGGCTGGGTGGAGAAGCTGGACGTGCACCGAAAGGTGATGCCGGCGGGACAGATGACCTACGAGGATCTAACCCAGCGGCTGCCCAAAAGGAAGGCGGGCGAAACGCGGCGGCAGTATGTGCAGAAATGCGAACGGAACATCATGTCCCGATTCCTGGAGCACATGCCCGTCGACTTTCTGTGGACGAACCGCAAGGAGAAGTGCGACTACATCGACCAGGCCAAGAATCCCGGCATGACCATCAACAAGTTCCACCGGGCGCCGTTCACCTCCAAGGAGGGCCTCTGCAGTCAGCTGCGCGACTTCCACTGGTTCTTCGAGGAGGGCACCGCCGAGATGTACTTCCCCAGGTGCTACAACGTCTGGAGTCCCGAGGAGCTGGGCGATTTCATCGAGAACTTCAAGCTCACCGCCTGCGTCGCCTTTCTGAGGGCCATGCTCTGCAAGTACCACAAGCAGGGATCCGAGGCGGTCTTCACGTGCAGCGGAAAGATTCCCTACTCCTCGATAGACTTCGCCTACAAGCGGCTGGTGGAGTTCCTCGACAGCTGCCAGCACAACGACATCGACTTCGAGGATCCGCCCAAGATTTGGGAGCACGACTGGGACGCCTTTCTGTTCCAGCACCAGCAGCTGGTCAACGAGGACGGACGCATCCAGCACGACGGTGGGCAAAGGCTGGATCCCATGGTCAAGAGCTGCTTGTCGCTGGTGGACAAGATGAAGATTCACTGGCCACAGTACAGCCTGGACGGATATCAGAATCTGTGGATCGTCAAGCCGGCCAACAAGTGTCGCGGCAGGGGCATCATTCTCATGGACAATCTCAAGAAAATCCTGGGCGTAGTCAACCCGTCGATTGCCTCCAAGAGCCGCTATGTGGTCCAAAAGTACATAGGTGAGTGCTTGAATAAAGTAGGGATATTCTCAGACTGCTGATAAGACCTTGTGGAAATATTCAAAGGAATCCAATTCTTAAAGTTTTATTTTTCGGATATCAAAAGTCTATAGGTAGTTTGGTGGTAGTTCCTAAAATATGTTTTAAAATAAGAAACAAATATTTATTGTTCAGGATGCAATGGAATTTGTAGATATTTAAAGTTTTTTACCATATATTTATATATTTAAACTATCCCCTTATATTTTAAACATCAACATCAACATTGTCTTTAACTGGATCCCAAATTTCCATTCACCAATCGATACCGACTAGAGCATCTTAAGTGCAGACCTAAAACCTTTCAAGACCCGCTGGTAAACGATATAAACAAACACACGGAAACTAGGTCGTAAATCAGGACGGTGCCAAAGTTGTTGTTCGAGCTGCTGTTTTTGTTCTATGCTCTATGTAGGCCCCGTTTTCGAGGAGCTTGAAACGTCAGTTGTGGTGCCCACACGCACGCACATGGGTTCCTACTCGTATATCCAAAAGTCTTTGGCTCCCAAAGCCTACATAAATGCATAAATATTTGGCCTAAAAACGCAATCATTGCTTTTGCCGCCGTCGTTGTCGTGCTCGTTTGCTGGCAGCAATCATAATTTGCTTTACGTTTTCTGTCTGCCTCGTGAATTGCAACAGGTTGCCCGGAGACCCTTTTATTTGCCCAGAATTAAGATTGTCAATTTGAAAAGGGAATTGCAAGGAAGTGCATGTGAAGAAAGTTGAATTTCTATATATATTAAAGAGGAACCTCTTTTACTCCACGATTTGTAGTCTTAATGGTTTTTTCTTTTTGGAGGTTATTTATAATGTTTCTTTACCGACAAAAATATATTTTTATATAAATTAAAAAAATATCAAGGAATTTATTATTATTATTATTTATTACCCATTACAAATAGAAAAGTACCTATATATAATTCTAAATTTTAGTTTTACATAGAATCATAGAATCAAGTATTTTATGGGTTCGATTATATTTCGGGATTATCTAGTGCTTTAAAGTTAGGTTTTAAATTACTCCTACTACATCCATTTTATCTTGCAGAACGGCCATTGATTCTGTTCCAAACCAAGTTTGATATTCGTCAGTGGTTTCTCATAACCAACACGCAGGTGAGTCGACTTTCAACAGCTTCCAACCCAGCTAACTACAATCCACCTAACTCAATCCGCAGCCTCTGGTGGTGTGGTTCTACCGGGAGAGCTACCTACGATTCAGTTCGCAGGAGTACAGCCTGAGCAACCACCACGAATCGGTGCACTTGACCAACTATGCGATCCAGAAGAAGTATACGAACGGAAAGCGGGACAAGCGACTGCCGAGCGAGAACATGTGGGACTGCTACTCCTTCCAGGCGTACTTGCGCCAAATTGGCAAGTACAACATGTGGCTGGAGAGGATTTACCCCGGGATGCGCAAGGCCATCGTGGGCTGCATGCTGGCCTCCCAGGAGAACATGGACCGGCGGCCCAACACCTTCGAGCTATTCGGGGCCGACTTCATGATCTGCGAGAACTTCTATCCCTGGCTGATCGAGATCAACTCCAGTCCGGATTTAGGAGCCACAACCAGTGTGACGGCGCGCATGTGTCCGCAGTGCTTGGAGGATGTTGTAAAGGGTGAGACCAAAATACCACTACCCGTATTTTTGATCGCCGCATTCTATATAAAAATAGCTTAAAAAATTAGTCAATATTTTCTACAAAAGAGTTTTAACGTTAAGGATCGTTTTCTCGTGGGTCGGTTAAATTAGGGTTAGGTTCGGCTGAAAACTTTAAAATATATCGGAATTCAAAGTTTAAAGAATTTACTTTAATTTAGGGAGCCTTACACACAAAAAAATTTGCTTGATAAAATTGACCAACAAAGATAGTTACGTAACTATTAAAATAGTTACGTGTATTTTGTTTTTGCTTTGGGTGTGTGTCTTTGCTAATTGTGTGTATTTTGTTGTTGTGGAATAACTATTTAATTAGTAGAATTGACAATTTTGCTGGTTGGGGCCTGTTTGACAATTATTACAGTTGATTTTACCAAGTTTTTTTTGTGTGTACAAATTAGTCTATATTTTCTACAAGAGAGGTAAGACGTTAAGGACCGTTTTCTCGTGGGCTGGTTAAATTGGGGTTAAGGTACGGTTAAACCTTTAAAATGTATCGGAATTCACAGTTAAAACAAATTACTTTACTTTAGGAAGCTTTAAAAATTAGTCTATATTTTCTATAAGCGAGGTATGACAGGGCCGGTTAAATTGGGGTTAGGGTACGGTTAAAACCTTTAAAATGTATGGGAATTCAGAGTTTAAAGAAATTTACTTAAGAGAGCCTTTAAAATTAGTCTATATTTTCTACAAAAGAGGTATGACAGGGCCGGTTAAATTGGGGTTAGGATACGGTTAATACCTTTACAATGTATGGGAATTCAGAGTTTAAAGAATTTTTTAAACTTTCCCTAACTATGATAAACCATACATGAAATAAAATACAAAATTCAAAGTTAATAATAATTTAATATTATTTTTTCCTTGCAGTGGTTATTGATCGTCGCACGGATCCCAAGGCGGATATGGGTAACTTTGAGCTCGCCTACCGCCAGGTGGTGCCGCCCACTCCCGCTTATATGGGACTCAACCTGTTCGTCAAGGGCAAGCAGGTGCTGCAGAAGGTCAGCCACGGCGGTGGTCATGGCCACTACTACTACCAGCAGCAGCGGAAGGAGCGGTCGCTGGCCACCAGCAGCGTTTACCGCCAGCGGTCGGCCATCATCCATCCGGCGACGAGTATTTCGCGGATCCACCGAGCCATGCCCACCTTCAATGCCACCGAATACATGGAGAAGTACATGGTGGAGCCGCTGAGCAGCAGTCGCAGCAGCCTGTGCAGCCAGCAGCCGCAGAAGTCGCCCTCGATGGCTCCCGTTCTCACTGCCCCGCCATCGGGATCACCGAGTCCCTATATCCTCAAGCATGGCCGCTCCATCACCCAGCTGCTAAGTGCCTCCCACAAGCGCAATACGGCGGGATCTCTGCCGGGTGAACCGATTCCGAGCACAGCCCTGCCACCGAAGCGTCAGCGCAGCTGTGGGCCGCGGCTGAGTTCCACAAATCCCGTGGAGAGTTCGGAGAAAAAGTTCAAGATTCTGATCAAAAACTATTCGGCCGCCGGAAATGAAACGCTGCAGGACGTGCGACCGGAAACGGTTACCTCGTCCGCGGCTCCGGTGATGAGCGAGCGGAAATGGCGCAGTTTGCGCAACATTGCGGCCACAACAACCGGCGGCTCCTCCAACTCGGCGTCCCGCTCCAAAGCGGCACCTTTGGTAGCTCCCAGTCTGCCCACGCGCCGCTTCAGTCGCACTAAATCGGAGATCGATAGCATGCACGCCATCGGCAGGACCTTTGGCCGGAAGTCGAATGGACCCAGGCTGCCCATCAGCATATCCGTGCAGGCCCTGCACCGAGGTGAGCCCATCGTGGCGGCTCTCAAGCAGGCCACCAGCGAGCTGCAGCTCTCCCAGGCCCAGATGATGAGTCCCCGGACCGCGCTGGCCAACAAACTGAACAGCGCCACGCTGACTGTGCCCACACCAGCACTTCCGGTTGGCTAAGACATCCAACACTGCCTTTTTGCCCTATCTTGGCAATCGAAGGAATGAATACCTATTACCTGACCTAGGAACAGATCTTCATTTACCCTGTGAATAAGCTGCCGTATTTATTTATACTAGCGAATATTTAATGGCATTCATTTTTGGATTTCAACATAACTATCTTCAAAACGAACATAAATATAAGTGTTAATTGCTCTCTTTAAATATGTTTCTTTTATCATCCATTTTAAAATTAAACGAAGATTATTGAAACTTTCCAAAAGCTTAAAACTAATTTACACATTTCTTTTTAATTTTCAAGACAAGTTTATTGGAAAAATTGTTGTATAAACTAGAAGATGTTATTGTATTACCTATTCAATAAACTTTAATCGATTTGGGATTGATGATACTGTGTGTAAATGTTATTTCCACTGCCGTTTCGGACACTCTTTTTAGGGTATTTTCGGGGAACCGTTTCCACATAGATGAAGCACTTTGTTCATGCTGATATTTCTGATATTTTGAGTAACCAATTAGTTCCGTTAATGTTTTTAGGATCAGTCTATTGCTCTGGGGAATTAAAACTAACTTATTTTATTTCCACATAAAGCTTGTGAAAAACTTACCGCTTCCTTTTTTAAATTTTCTTACACATAGATACTACTTATACTGTTCTGTAAAGTCCCTTCTACAAGAAACAGAAATTTAAAAAAAATGTATGTATTATATTCGTATACCTACTTCGCGAAGTTTTACTGCGAGCCGGTGTTCCATTGGAATTGAATCATCTCTTTGAATTTAGGTTTACTTTGGAGCGGTATATTGGAGTGCCAGGTTCTCGCGAGCTGTTGGATTCAGAGTGACCTTGGGTTCCAAGTTCTGCGATGATGGTTGTGCAGAGGCCGTGCTTGAACTTCCAACTGAGGCAGCCAGATTCTTAAATGATTTAAATACAATTAGTTTCTGAAAATTATAAATTATATCTGGACGTATGGAGGTATTTTACACTCTGCTTATACCAAAGATTAAAAAATCTATTTATAGATTATCTTACTTAACTTTTTCCCAATTAGACCTTACCTTCTTCTTAGAGATTTTGACAGCGGAGGCCTTTGCATTCTTGGCCTGAGCTTCCTTGACCTTCTCCACCTTCTTGCTCGTGGTCTTGACGTTGTTCAGAATCTTGCGCAGGAGCCGCGTCCGCGGGCTGTTCCGCATCCTGGGCATGTTCTCGAAGAGGGTCATCTGCTTGCCGTTCAGTTCCAGCGGCTTGCCGTCGGCTCCCTTGTTGATGCTGTAGTTGACCTCGAAGGCCAGCTCAAAGAGTCCGGTGGGCGTGGTGGGGTTTTTCGGCAGATCCACCACCACTCGGATGCAGTCCTTCAGGACCATCGGACAGATCCTGGCCGTGATCTCGGTGGATGGCGAGAGATCCGGCGTCGAGTTGATCTCGATCAGAATCGGGTTGTAGTGCTCGTCGAGCATGAAGTCACAGCCGTACAGCTCGAAGGCGTTCTGCAGCAGCTCCGTCTCATCCAGGCTGGCCATCACCACGGCCACCAGGTTCTGCTTGAAGCCGTTGTAAGTCTTCGCCCACGTCCCATCCGGAGCCCCCATTTGGCGCAGGTAGCTCTTGAACTGGTCCAGCGACCACATGTTGTTCTTGGGCAGCCTCGAGTCCCGGTTGCTCTTGTTCTTGTACCGCTTCTGCACCGAGTTGTTGGTCAGATGGATAGACTCGCGTAGGTCGTCCATGGTGAACTCCTGCGAGCTGAAGCGCAGATAGCAGTCGCGGTACGTCCAGATGCTCACCTTGGTGTCCGTGATGCTCAGCAGCATGTACTGCCGGATGTCGAACTTGGTGCGGTAGACCAGCAGGGGTCGTTCTGTCGAAAAATTTGGGCAAATAGTGAGTTAAAGCAGGAGAAATATCCTTATGTGTATATAGGGGTGCTACAGACTTTTACGAACGTGCAGCAAAACGAAATAGAACATCTAATGAGTCCGAATGCCTATTTACATATCCCTAATTCTAAATAGATACATTTAAAGCTCCGAAGCTTCAAAGTATATCACTCATACGCACTGTTGCCTTCGATCAAAAAGTTATTTTAATCTCTGGTGAATTTAGCCAAGATTAGAAATGTGAAAATTAAGTTCTAACTGTCATACGTGTCGTATGAGTAATTTTTAAAGAAACTTTAAGACCATTTCGCAAAACCTACATAGATCTTCAAACAAACTTTTTTAATTTTCGAATTCATTTGTTGCACACATAAATATACCATACTTAAAGGTCAGAATAAGATACTTTTTTTTTAAGCTACATAAATCTCTTCCAAGAAAATTCCAAAGGAAACTATAAAAATGGGCTGAAATTTGATTGAAGCGCGTCCTATTTACGAGTATTACCCCTATTCCACACCCCTACTCACCTATGTACTTCTGGACAATGTACTTCTTATTCTGGTTGTTGGACGTCCACTGCAGGATCTCGTCGAGGGAGCTGCGAATTACGATGCCGATGCCGCGCGACTGATATCCCGGCTTGAGGATCCACAGGTTGCGGCTGCCGTCCCACCGATAGTCCGGTCGCAGGGACTCAATTTGGTCCAGATACAGTCCCGCCAGACGGGCGTACTCCGTCATCACCTTCTCGCTTACCTTGAACTTGGCATTGGACTTGAGCACATCGGTCGACTGGACCATGAAGGTCTGGTTCTCAACGATCTCCGCCGGCGTCGGCGGCTTGATGCGGGCATCGTCCAGGGAGTAGTGTTCCGCGTTGCGAACCATCTTCTTCACCTTCCCAAGGGCAAAGTCCAGAGTGGTACTCGATATGGTGCCATGCTCGCTGATCATTTCCACCGGCTGGTGCTCCCTCACGTAGAGCAGCAGGGAGCGGGCCTGAGTCTGCTGATAGTCCTCGATGAAGGCCATGCGCTCCTCCAGATTGTTGCCGCCCAGGCGGTAGAAGCGCGGGTAGCTCATCCCGCAGACGCCGTCCTCGCGATACCAGCGCTCCTGCTCGGCACAGCCCACCAGGCCGACCTTGGTGGAGAAGTCCAGGAACTGGCTGCGGCGCACTCGGTTCCGGAAGGGTCTCACCTCGGCGCACAGGTCGCGCTGGCCCTTGCCCTGCCAGATGAAGAAGGCCGGAAAGTGGTTGATCATCTTGGAGATGACCACGGCCTCGTAGTCGTTGCCCCGTCTCGCGTGCTCCAGCAGAGCGTCCTCGGACATGCTCTGCAGCTTGGCGTGCCGCGAGGCTGGGAGCTTCTCCAGCCACCCCCGGCGCATCAGAGCCCGTCTCACCGTGTGGTAGTTCCCGTACACGGTGAAGATCCGCCGATTCCGGTACGCGTCGATCACACGGGTTCGATAGACATTGCGCATCTGACGCTTCTGGGCATCCGGCGCCATTGGTGAACTGGTCGTCGTGGTCCTGGTCGTCGCATTGGAGACACGGGCGCGGGCCAGCAGATTGTGAATGCTATCGGGACGGTAGTGATGGCCACCCATGCTGCTGCTGCCGCCGCCGCCCAAGGAGCTCGATCCTCCGCCACCCAGCGAACCGAAGGTCGAGCCAAAGGGACCTCCAAACGTATTGTTGTTGTTGTGCGTGGTCAGTGGCTTCTGGACGGAGCACTGCTTGCACAGCTGGACCAGCTCCGCGTCCAGGTTGTGGATGAGCGACTGGATCTTCGAGACGGGGTTGTAGTAGCGGTTGCGATTCCCGGTGAATCCCGCCGGCGTGGTGCTCTGCGTGGTCATACTGCTAACTGCTGCTCCTGTTCTCCTCCCTCAACTCAGTCGATGAACGTGTCTAGTGCCCCTGTCCGTATGCCCTTTCAGTGTCCGCCGTCTCCTGGGGGATGTCCTTCTTGTCCAGGGACCCGGCCCCTTCTGCCGAATAGAGTGAGTGATTGGTGAGATTGGGCTAGTTGCCAAAGCAGCCAATTGCTCCGTGCAATTAACGTGGAATTTTGAAGCAGGAGCCAAACAGTAGTTCCTAACAGTATCGCATGTACTAACGAAAAGTCTTGATTGACTTAAAAAACATTTCTTCGCATAGACAATAAAATTTGAGACCAAAAGAGGGAGAAAACGCATTAAAATCAAGGCTTGCTACGTTTGCAGCTCTATAAAAAGTAATGGAAATATCAACTCTTCTCCGAACTTCTAAAAATCTTTATAAAATAATTGAGCCCATCCCAACAGAACCCGATTAAAGAAATATTGATAGTTTCATACTGGAAAAAAAATCAATATCGTTTGATTGTTGTTTTTTTGTAATAAATTTTAATTTGTAGTTATATTTTCTTCATTTGTTTTTGTGATTTGCTGGTTTCCTTTTTTCAAATATATATGGTACATATAAAAAACTCCTAACCGGAATTTTTACCTAATTTGCTTGTATTGCATTCAATTTTCATGTTCACAATATTGTATAAATATATTTACATATGTGTATGGTAATCAACTTTATAATTAGGTTATGCATTTAGTTTAGTTACGCTCATTTTTAAACTTCCTCTTGCGGAATTTTCAACAAAAGTCAACAATTAAACCAATCCTTGTTCAAATTAACTTAGATATTGGGGATTAGTAGTTAGTCAATTAAGGTTACACATCATAAATATTTGCTTTACTTCTGGATTTGCTTAGATAATGCTACAGTTACATACATAAATAAGTTTTCAGTTTTTAGAGCTTTTATAAGTTTTTTTACGCATTTGTTTTTTGTTTTTTTTTTTTAATTTTGCTAATACAGTTGAAATAATTTCATTAAGTATTCTCTTGTTAGTATTTTTATAATATATATTTTAGTTTTATAAATTAATTTAAGTATACGGTAATTTTTACTGATTTTATATCTTTTTTTCTATTTCAACTTAAGGACAAGCGTTAGTTGCAATTTTGGTTTGTCGTACAAATAAGTAAAAACTTAAACTTAGTGTACAGAAGACCCCAGAACCAACATTTCAGATGCTGTGGATGTTTCTTGTGTACGTGTTGCTATGTGGCAGTTTGTGTGCTTTAACATATATGGGGACAATTAAGTACATGCGAAACTTAAATAGAGTGGTTAGTATCAAAGGGGATTTCAACAGATTAGAAAGACTTGATTCATTAATGAACTGGCCGCGCTTGCAACTAAGTATCCACGTCAACGAATTTCGAAAAGGATTTGGATTTTTATGTTTTGAAAAACAATGGATATGCTTTTAGATTTGTGAGTAGATCGTTAAAAATATTTTTAAGATTTTATTCGCTATTGAAGATTGAATTTCCTCAAGCCAATGAGCAAAGAAATTCTTTTTATTAGGGGCTTAAGCAAAGGCTAATATTTGAGTTTTGGTGTAGGTTTAGATCGCCTTAAAGCTTTTTCGATTACTAAATGATCTCGTATATATAAGTATGTAAATAGTTGATTTCAATGGGCGCTTGCGACTTCTACACATCCCTTCCCCTTCGTTCACTTCACATTTAATACTTTCTTGTTAGTTACACGTATGCTTCATAATGTTTAATAATTAGATTTATTATAATGTATAAATCGTATATATATGCAGCTGTTACTCTATATATGTATGCCTGATTGTTGTGCATGTTGTTCAGTTTATAAACTCAATCGGAACGCCGTCTCTGCCTTCTACAAAAAGCCTAAACAGAAACACGATAATGTCATTTGTAAAGCGTATGTTAGTTGGTTTAATTTAAACGAAAATTAATATTGGATTAAATTAAAAACTGTACAAAATGCCATAAAAATTATATAACAAACAAGTTTGGTCACGAATTTGGTTCGAAGCACGCTGTCACCTCTGCTGTCCACCTCTGCATCCTCTAAAACAAAATACTGTTAGTCTATTGCAAGCCCAATTACACTATTTAAAAAAATACAATAATAATTTTACAATCGAAAACTGATTAGCTTCTAAAACTTGTACACGCCCGGCAGCGGCAGCGACTTGGCGCCAATGCAACTACGTATGTCCTATGAAGAGTATGTGCTATGTCTTGTATACATTGTCTTGTTATGGATTATGTGACTATGCGTGTATTTATATATATTAAATATGTGGATTAGACGTGCATCATGCTGGGGAGTCTCTTGCGTTGCGTCTTTCTTGTTAGAGTTTTTTGTGGCTTAGTTGCTGCTAGCATTTATATCCGTCTCTTTTAGTTCTGCTTGTCGTTACTGTTGCGGTTTAGGAAACGTTGCCCATGGTCTTTACGTTCTTATTGTTGTAGGTTGCTTCTGCTGTCTGTTGTCTGTCCTGCCCTCCAGCTGGTGCTCACTCATCCACCGAAGAAGTGGGCGGACTGTAGCTGCATCAGGAAGCGCTGCGCTGCTCGTTCTCCGGCCTGCGATCTGTGGCGATCTGCAGCAGGTTGTTGAACTCCGTGTCAAGTATTTGACGAGCCTATGCGAAAAGATTAATCTTAATAATTTGATTATGAATATGGGGTTCGTCTGGTTTACCTGAGCATTTTGTGTGGGTATTTGGAGGGCCAAACCCATGGCGGTGGCATCGAAACCCTCGTCCAGGGCCATCAATCCCCCATGCACTCCCGATTCGAGCAAGTTGTTCGCATATTCCTGTAAACAGTGACGAGTAATTAATGCTTAAGAATCCCATTTGCGTTTGGCGACACTCACCTTTAATCCGATGCTGCCCACCCACCGTATGACTCTGTCGTTGCTCCACACTAGCACATCGCACAGACCATTTTCACTCATCTTGCGCCTGTGCTCCAGCTCCGTGCGATCGTAGTTAAGGCGCTTGAGCATCGATATGCCATACTGCAGGCTGGTCCGATGGAAACTGTCCACCATTTTGAGCTGACCCCGCAAGTCCTTCTTGGTGAGGTGGTCCAGCATGCGGGCATCCACCAGACACTCCATGAAGGTTGTGCGATATTGCGGCAGGCCGAGGCCGGGCAACCAGTAGTTGCCAATCCACTCGTGGTTCATATCGCCTAAGGGAACAAATAATTAACTACTGATTTTAGCATTTTAATAGGCATTATCTTACCAAACGCCAGAGTGGTCCGTGAGGTTTGTGGTGCCGAGGGAGAGGTTAGTGAAACCATTTCCTGAATGGCCAGGCGAAGCTTGAGCCTGTGCAGAGGATTGCTGATGCCTGTGGAGGGAAAAAGTTAGCCAGCGAAAGCGATAAAGACATCCAGGTTGCGTACCGATCTCCCGTTGAATTTCCGTGTCGCTCAACGCACTCATAATGGCCCCGGACTTGACGTTGGCCCGACAAGCGGCCACATACCAGGCGGGCATGCCCACCCACAGCTCAAGCCAGGCGACTATGGTGGGGCCGTTCCACAGGGCAAATGGAGTGCCCGCTTTCATGGCCTCGCCCAGCAAGTCATTGCGATAGTCGTGCTCCCTGTAAATGCAATAAAATGGTTATCATACATTCCCAAATAAGGTGATATACTTTTAATACGCACTTCTTCTGTCTTCCATAGTCAACGCTGCTTATTTTGGATCCCTGGGAGCTGGCAATGCGGGGCATCATGCCACCGGTCATGCTCATGGCATCATAGTTTGAGTCCACCTCGCTCAGTCCGATCGACAGGTTGCCAATGGACATCATGCTGGGCGAGCCGTCGGGCAGCGTGTCCTTTACGCCCTTTACCTTCTCCTTTTTACTGAAGAACCTTCCCAACGACGACTTGATTCCCTTCTTCTTCTGCACAGCAGCGGCTGCAGCTTCCCTCGAAACGCCCGAAGTAGGCGTCTGCAGCATGGACATGGAGCCCATGGTGTTGTAGTGCCGCAGTGACTCCTGGCTGCCGTAACGAGAGCTCAGCGGCGACAACCCGTAGCTATGGCTGCTCATCGCCATGTGACCGCCACCGTGGTTGGGCGCCACCGGGGCACTGGGATTGAGGCCGATCGAACGTCGCCTCAGCTCCTCCTGGCTGTGGGCCAGGGCCTGGGCCACGCGCTCCAGGCGCATGGAGCGAGCGGTCAGTGGAGAGGCAGCTCCGCCGGAGCTCGAGTCACCAGTGGTGGACATGCCGCCATGGAGCTCCTCGCGGGAGGCGTCACTGGACAGCACGGGCAAGTTGAGCTGTTGAGTTGTCAGTGGAAGCGATCATTAATTAGTTAATTTCGGATTAGAAATACTTTAAGATAGATAACAGACAACACCCATATATCATAACGTTAATTTATTATATTAATCGGGATGTTTTTCTAAAATCTGTAAGGAAAAAAACGTACTTTCCTATATTTTTCCCAACCCATAAATCATTTTGTATTTTAGATAACTAACTTGACCCACTCACCGTATGATACTTCTGCATGAAATCCCGTTGAGGGCTGTTCGGAGTGCTCCGGCCGCTCATGGGTGGACTCTGCCGGTCCATGGAGCGTCCACGGGACAGCAGGTTCACGTGCTCCAGGCTGCCCACACGCGATTCCAGCTCCTCGGCCCGCGCCTCCGTCGACTGTTTCTCTTCCTGGATCAGGCGAATCTCATTGTTGATGGCGTCCAGCTGCTCCTGCAGCATCATGGCCAAGGTCTGGGCATCCGTGTGACCCGACGGCGACATCATGTCCGCCGTGGCCGCCGCGTACAAGACATCCGCGTCGTCGCAATCCGCAGCACTGGCCACCAGCTCGTAGGCCTGCTGCTGGGCGTGCGCCGCTTGTTGGAGCTTCTCCCACTCCTGCTCGGCCATGGAGCGAACCAGGGCGTTCTCCTCGGACAGGCGCTGTTTGCTCTGGCGCCGCAGCGAGTGCGTCTCGAAGCTGGCATGCGAGTTGCTCCGGCTGAAGGCGCCGCTGGGGTCCACCACGCTGCTTGGCGAGAGGCTACGGGTGAGAGCCTCCGTCTGCTGGATGTTGTAGGCGATCTCCTGCTGCAGCAGCTGGCGCTTAAAGTTCTCGATCTCCAGCCGCGTCTTCGACAGCTCCTTCATGATCTCGCTCTTCTCGTGGTGCAGCTCCTCGGCCACCTTGCGCGCCTTCTCCAGCTCCTGGGTGAGGGCGTTCTTCTCGTCCAGCGCATGCATGCGCTCCTTCAAATGCACCTGCAGCCGCTCGTTTGACTCCGAGAGCAGCTTGTCCACCGTGGAGGAGAGCCGCAGGTTGTGCTCCTCGTTCATCTTGAGACGCTGGTTCAGTCTTACCACCTCGTTGGTCTTCTCGTCGAGGTTCGTCTCCAGACCCCGGATGCGGTCTTCCGCCGAACCGTGCCTTTCTTGAGCCTGTAAATGGTTTGAGCCAGCGAGTTTAATGAACTTGTTCACAAGGTTTTATCAGTGGCAGTGAGAGATGTTAGTTTTGGGTTTTAGTAATGAAAGCTAATAGTGAGTGAGCCCTCTGGTATACCAACTACTTTGGAAAAAGCTTAATTTTGTACTTCGAAAATAAAAACAAAAATAGAAAGAAATGAATTATGAAGATATTATCTTTTAATTATGAAGGTTATAACATTTTAAATAGATCGAAAAACAATTTAATAATATAATTTGTAAATTATATTATAAATTCAAATTAGAAATCTTAGTAAGTACTTGGTATACAGAGGGCATTGTTGGGTCTGATTTTGATTAGTTTTCGGGTGCGTAAGAGAATAGAGTTCTGGTGCAGTACAGAGAGAAAAATAGTAGGTATAGTACATAGAGAAAGACTTGTTGTTCAAGTTGTTGTTGGTGGTGGTTTCTTGTTGTGGAAAGTACGCAAAAGAAAAAAGAGCATTACACAGAAAACAGAGTTGAGGTTGTACGGGATTGTAATAATTGTTGATAATTGTCATATGGAACCTGTCCGGCGCGCATATTAGTTCGAGTGCATACCTTGTTTCCTACCTTAGTCAATGCCTCCATGCGTGCCTTCAGCTGCTCCTCCATGTCGGGCTGCAGCTTGGCGTGCTGGGCGAGCTTCTGTTCGGAGAGCTCCAGCTTCTCCTCGATGGCCCCGATCTTCTCCTCGTGCAGCTGTTGCGGATCCGGCATTGATCAGGTGGTGGCATGGATTGTTGTTCGTTGGTTTGTGTTTTTGGGGCGGGTGTGGTCGATTAGTTGTCGGGGGATTTGTTGCGTATGTAAATGCAATTGATTAGTCACGCTTGAGGGGAGCTTAATGAGAGAGCAGGCTTGGGCACAAATAAAAGTACAATGGATCGATTTTTTTTGTAAAATATCAAAGAGACTTATCTACTAATTTAATGAAGTAATTGCAAAGCGATAATTTGTTTAGCATTAAAGATATGTATATGTACATATATATTGCAAATCTAGTCGATGGAATGATATATCTATTTCAAATATTAAATATTAAAATATTAAAAAAATCGATCCCCGTAGATAAGTTAAGATATTTTGCCCGCCTTGACCATAAACCCAGCCATAATTCCTCTTTTTACCCACCTTAAGCTGGGCCTCCTTGTGCCGAAGCTCCTGCTCGAGTTTCTCGTTCAGATCATGCAACGATGTGGACTCCCTCTGAGCATTCAGGTAGCGCTTTTCCAATGTGGTAATGCGCTCCTCCTGTAAATCGACAGAATGAATAAAATCTAAGAATATATAGGCTGGTTTTTCCCTCACCTGATCCTCTTTCTGGGCCACATTTTCGCGTAGATCTCGCTGCAGCTTCGAACATTGGTCCTGGGCCTTGCAGTGATCCTTCTGCACTCGCGACATATTCTCCTCCAGCTCGCTGATCTTGTTGTTAAGATCAGAAACACGTCGCTGCCACTGCGAGAGTTCCGAGGTCTTGAAAAAAAGGAGGAGGAGGATTTCATAACTTGGTCTTTTTATGCAGATTAGGCAGGGCCTTCGCTATGCTCACCTGCTTCTCGATAATCGTTTGCAGTTCGTGGGTCTTGGCGGCGTAGTCGTTCAGCTCATTCGCCTCGCCATTAACGCCACCAGATCCGCCCACGCCCGCCATCTAAAGTTTTGGAGAAAATAAAATACATTTTATGACCGACATGGTTGACTGCATTTCAAGGTGGGGAACGCACCTTCTCTTTGAGCCCGTTCTCTGCGCCTCCACTGCCGGCAGTTGTTGCGGCACTCCCCGCTCCGCCGCCACTGCCCGCGCCCGCTGGCACCACTCCGGCCTTGTACTGGGCCAGCTCCTCCTTGGCGGAGCTCAGTTCCTCCTCCATCATGTTGTTCTTCTCGATGGACAGGCGCAGGCGCTCGCGCACCTTCTCGTCCAGCGCCTTGTGGTGCTCAAACAGCGATTTGAGCGCCTTGAGCACCTCCACCTCGCTGGAGACGCCGCTCTGGGCGGCGGCCTGTCGCTTGACAACGGTCATCCGCAGGGAACGCTCGTGGCGGGAGACCAGGCACTCCAGGTGCTCCAGCAGAAGCTGAAAAGATAAAGTTATATTAGTGGCCGAAAGTGTAAGGTGTATATTGTAACTTTTTAAAACACTTAAGTACCCTTCAAGCAAAACATCCGATCACATCAATTTGATGATCGTATAAACGTTGTTTACCCCTTATCTATTAATTTTACAGATTTCAAAAGGTTGATGTTTTCCATTACCCATTAATAGATTTTTAAATGAATTTCCATACAAATTACTTTGTATCCCAATGTTGACATCTGTTTATGTGTGAGTTTATAGCGTTTTTAATAGATATCATAGACATTGTGTATGGTTTCTCGTATAAACACAAAATACAAATAGACAAATATGGAGACGTATAAAGTAAACTGTGTACACATCTTTACTCTATAATATACATACTTTTGAAGAAAAAGTACTGACAAGTGTTACTTGTTATATTATGAGTAATTTCTTAATGTTTAAATAGTAAATCCACTTATTATTGCTACAATACATAGAGTTCTAGGATAAATAAATGTTGTATATCTCAGAAAGTGCGGGCTTACTCTGGTATTATTGCGCTCCGCCTTGAGCTCCCCGATCTCCTCATCGCGCTCCAAAAGGGTTTCCCGCGCCTGCGTTAGCTCCTTGGTGAGGGTGGCAAACTCCTAGAGGGATTAGAGAATTAGGTCGTTAGTAAACTGATAAGTACGTATAATGAATCTTATTACCTGCGGCAGATTGGCGTTGATCTGGCGCTGCAGACTGTCCCGCTCCTTCTCGACGTCGTGCAGCTTGTTCTCCGTCTCGCCGAGCCGCTCCTGCGCCTCCCTCAGGCTGTCCATCAGCTTGTCCCGCTCGTCCAGCATTGAGACCATCAGCTGCTCGAAGTTGGCGTCCTCCCCGCTGAACTGCGAGGAGCGCTGCGAGATGCTATCCTCCGATATCGTGGGCATTACGTCGCACATCATGTTCCACATTATTTAGTGGGGGCCGCCAGACTGTTCAAGGGGGAGGGAGTTATAGAGGTTATAGCATACAATTGTAGAATATCAAAATTTCTTTGTGCAAGCCCAAACCCAAAAAAAAACTTTGAAAAATTAAATAAACTATTCTTTATAAGGACGTGAGTCTAGTGATAAAATGTTCTTATTGGACAGATCCTATGAAATACTAGAGATATCCGGATATAAAATATATTAAATAGCCTCGGGGCTATTGACTCTTTGTTTCTCATTCAGCAAATAAAACATACAGAAAGTATAAGTGTCATCGACTCTATTTTCGTATTTATATATTTAAAATAATTTTCTTTGTAATAATAATTTTCTAAAGTGGCTATCAAAAATCGAACATTTCGTTTCTGATGACCAGTTTTATGAGAAACATAAAAAAGACCCTGGGCAAAAAATGTACATTCTGTCCGAATGTGAATGTGGGGCCAGTGGAGTCCGGCTATTTCACAAACACACACGCGTTCGTTCGCCATTCCATTGGAATGCCCAGCATAGTGGGAGAAACATGTCTAATGAGACTTATCATAGGCGCCGCATTGATAACAAGTTTTCTACACCAACACACACGCACACAGGCACATGCACGGCATACACACTCACACGCGCACGCACACAGGCACGGCACTTTTTCTCTTTCGCATAACTGGCATATTTTTTGTGCCTAGGTGTGTCGCTGTCGCATTTTGCAACCACAAATGCCCCAAACAGGGTTAAACTAGCAGCAGGTGCGCGTTTTCAGCGTTTTTCCATGCATTTAAATGACTTTTTCACCTCGAAAATCAGTTTTGGGGGACGGCGTTTGTGCGAAAAAAAAAAGCTGCGAGAAAATCGCTCCCCACTCCTCGAACCGCCGCAAAACGTACCCCGATCGATCGCACGGCGGCTGGGCAGCAGCAGCAACAACAACTCTGGCCGCGATTTGCCCTTCGCATAGGTCTCCCGGCTGTTTTTTAATTAAATAAACCAAATTCCAAAAAGGTTTTTTTACGATTATTGTAACGAAACTAGAGGTGGAGAAACATCGATGGAAACATCGATGCATCGATGTTTTTATAAATTTTGGAAACATCGATTGTATCATCGATGTTTTTCGTTGGAAAAATGTTTTGCGCATTTTTAAATAGTATAGTTTTGGTTGCCTAAAGGAAAATATGGACGGAGATCTGAATAGTACGCTTTGTTTTGTTTGGTTTTCCAAATCAATTTCAGCGATACTATCGATATACCTCCTCTTATCGACTATCGATAAATCGAAAGTAGACTGTGTTACCAGACTGCAAAACGTCCAAATGCCCTAGACCAACCCCAATTTTGTACTAAAAAATCTCCAGTTGTCCCAAAATGGATACTGTCCTGTATCCCATGAAAACCATACTGAGAAGTTTCTCAATAAAAAAATTTAAAATTTAATTGTACGTCGTTTTAAATTGTATTTATATAAGTTGTTAGCATTTTGTTCTCCACAGCTTGGAATTCTTATTGACATTATTGAAAACAAAATTGGCGGTATATAAAAAGTTAAAAATTTACATTAAATATAGGGGAAAGCCCCGAATTGAAGAATTCACGATTGGTCTGGCAAAGGCAGCACCACATAATAGAAGGCTGCTAACCCGGGGAAAATGTATGCCAGGTCAACAGGTGGGAATTGTAAACGCGTCGCATTTGCATCCATTACCAGTAACTTTAGATTTAAGTTGAACTTATGCACTTACGCGTAACATGGTGCGATAGCCCAGTTGGTAGGGCGTTTGCCTCTGATGCGAGAGGACCCCGGTTCAAAAACCGGATAAATCAGAGTAAGTAAAAAGTTTTTAAAATGCATATTTAACATTTCTTTAATAAATTTAAGATCAAAAATGTATTAAAAAATTTTAGTTGTTAGATTACTATTACAAACAAAAAATGTGTGTTGTGAGCGGGATTTGAACCTCGTACCACCAAAAAGCTTTTATTGCAGCAATGTTTTGCATGTATTTACGCTGTGCAAGTGCTGTTCTGCTCTTCTTTAGCTCGCGACTGAGAATTTCACAGAACAGCTGTGTAGTGGAAAAATGCTTAATGCTGAAATAGACGAGGTCCCATTTTCCGATGTCGATAATTTAAACGTCGCTATCGTCACTTTGTTCTGAGACTTTGATTCGACAAGAGCTAATACAAGAGCAATTATGAATAAGGCGATGCGAAAACGATTTTTTCCCTCCAAGCTTAGAAGGCTGTGCAGGATTAGCGGGCTGACTTCAGCGAATTTGCATTATTGCGTTCTTGCTTGCGATGGAACCAAATAAAAAGTTTACGCAAGCGATCGGCGAAAGCTATCTGACCATTTGGCCAGCTTTCCTACCTTATCCTTAGAAATTGACAGATTAATAACAACCGAAGTAAGATTTGGTACATTACCCGAGGACACCGCAAAAATGGTCATTTAATACTTATTAAAAAGTCACAAAAAAAAACATATTAAAAATGGCATTATTCGCCTGTTTGGAAATTTTCATTACTATAAAAATTAATTCTTCTACATTTGATTTGATAAAAATTATAATACAACGACCAAAAATCCTTTAAAAATCTTATCTTCAAAGCATACTCGCATCAAACAAATGTTACTAAAACAATATCAATAAGGGTCTGGGAAATTGAGCCAAATAACCATTTTTGTTCAAACCCATAGCAGTAGACATTTTATCAATTTGCAAAGGACTTGTCCCGTACCATGTAAGTAAACAGTTGCTCGCATTCAGTGAGAGCCAACGAACTTGTGGTAGAACAAAGATACAACATTAAAGAAGACACAATATTAAAAAGAAAGTAAGCTAGCTTCATCCAGCCGAAGCTTATATACCCTTGCAGATCGTTCCTTTTAATTTACAAATTGCCAAAATGTTAAATTTCGTATTATTTTGACATTATTTTTTCTATCCTTCCTATGGCAGCTATATAACAAGAGAGAACGCTATAGTCGGGTTGGAGTCCCGACTATCTAATAAACGTAACTCAGCTAAAACTTTGATCAGGCATAAGTTTTAAACGAATGGTCCGATTTAGATATTTCCTGGTGTAGATATTTCCTGGGAACTGGACCCACACACACACGAACATCGTTTCAGATAATTTATTTGTTGAATTGTCGGCGCTATATCGGACGATGCCGTTGGGGGCAGGAGGCAGCAGACTTGTATAACCGCCGGTTATAACTGAAAAATCATCTTTGTAATCGAATTTAGGAGATATGTATGTATTCCGTAAAATATTCAGGAGTTTGAGTTTCTGAGCTCTACTTGAAAACTGTAAAGAAATTACAAAAGCCATTGAGATATATGTACATACATATAAATAGATGCGTACATATGCATTTATGTACTTAAAAAAACAAACTGTAATATCTGCGTGCACAAATATCAAACCAATTTAACAAAAGGTAGTATTCGCGCAACGCTGATAATCTGGAAATTGTACCAGCCAAAAATTAAAAAAAAATTGGTTTTAAATTGTGTTAAACACGAGGGGCGCACGAAGAACATTTTTTGAAAATTTCGTCTCCAAAAGGCTCACAGGTCAAATTAATCCCACAGTTCTCACCCAAAAGTAATTTTGGGGTAAATGCGGTGTTAAGGTAAGGTATGTTATGGTTAGAAGGATACCCTCAAAAAATTGTTCGCCCTGAATTTTAGAAATTTGCTTCACTGGCGATTTTTTTCTGAAAATAAATCAAATTTTCTACTGGTAAACAAAATTTTCTTCAAATTAATCAAAATGTACTAAATATAAAAAAATTTGTTTAAAATATAGAAAACAAGAAAGGAAGCTAGCTTCGGCCAGCCGAAGCTTATATACCCTTGCAGATAATTCCTATTAATCACTAATTTTCCGATCGTTCCTATGGCAGCTATATGATATAGTCGTCCGATTTTGATAAAAATTTATTCGAAATTCAGAATAAGATACAAAATGATATTTCCAAAAGTAGGAGGTAATATGTTCAAAAACACCCAAGACATAATTTTTTACATTTTTTTCCCGATTATTCCTATGGGAGCTATATGATATAGTTGTCCGATCCGGCTCGTTCCGACTTATATACTACCTGCAATAGATATAAGATTTTTAAGAAAGTTTTAGCCCGATAGCTTTAAAACTGAGGGACTAGTTTGCGTAGAAACAGACGGACGGACAGACGGACGGCCAGACGGACAGACGGACATGGCTAGATCGACTCGTCTAGTCATGCTGATCAAGAATATATATACTTTATAGGTTCGGAAACGTCTCCTTCACTGCGTTGCAAACTTCTGACTGAAATCATAATACCCTCTGCAAGGGTATAAAAATCGCCAGTGAAGCAAATTTCTAAAATTCAGGGCGAAAACTTTTTTGAGTGTATGGATAGAATGTAAGTGGGTTCTAGGGGGGTTTACGGTTTAGCTAAGGATATTACTTAGAATTTGGAAATATGAAAAAATCAGCAAAAAATGCTTTGCTAATAGTAGCGGACAACGTCGCTTCGGGTATTGCTAGTTGCGTCATAAAATTTCGCCCTAAAAATAGGGCAAATTTGCTTTTTTGAGAAAACTAACCCTAAAAAATATTTTACATGGCGATTTTTTACGTATATTTTGGGCTAGCACCCGTATAATAAGAAACCCGTAAAACTTTTAAACTTTATTTAAAATATTCAGAATATTCGCAATAATTCGTATTATTAATTAAATTTATTTTTTAATAGAACTCAGCAAAAGTTTCAAGATTAATCCCACAATGAAAATGGTTAATACTTTCTAGTTTTTTCGTCAGTATACTTTTTCCATTTTTTGTTTGAAGCTTTCTTTTCTGCTATAAACAAATGCCACTCATCAGATATAGAAATGATTTTTATACCCTTGCAGAGGGTATTATGATTTCAGTCAGAAGTTTGCAACGCAGTGAAGGAGACGTTTCCGACCCCATAAAGTATATATATTCTTGATCAGCATCACTAGACGAGTCGATCTAGCCATGTCCGTCTGTCCGTCTGTCTGTTTCTACGCAAACTAGTCTCTCAGTTTTAAAGCTATCGGGCTAAAACTTTCCGAAAAGCCTTCTTTCTGTTGCAGGTAGTATATAAGTCGGAACGAGCCGGATCGGACAACTATATCATATAGCTCCCATAGGAATAATCGGCGAAAAAAATGAAAAAAAAATTATATCTTGGTTGTTTTTGAACCTAGAACCTCCTACTTTTGGAAATGCCATTTTTTATCTAATTCTGAATTTCGAATAAAATTTTTTCAAAATCGGACGACTATATCATATAGCTGCCATAGGAACGATCGGAAAATTAATGGGAATATAATAGGAAATAAATTATTGCTTCGTTGACTTTTATTGTATTTTCTTCTACTCTGGGATATGAGACTTTTTAAATGTTTTCGAATATCGATTTTAATTTTATCAATATCGAACAACTATATCATATAGCTGCCATAGGAACGATCGGAAAATTAGTCATTAATAGGAATTATCTGCAAGGGTATATAAGCTTCGGCTGGCCGAAGCTAGCTTCCTTTCTTGTTAAAACCTAAACTCACTGACGATTTTTTTCTTAAAATAAACAATACTTTCTTCAAATTAATCAAAATGTACTAAATATAAAAAAATTTGCCTGAAATATAGAAAAAAATTGCCAGTGAACCAAATTTCTAAAATTCAGGGCGAAAAATTTTTTAAGTGTACTTGAAGAGATTATTATAATCATCTGTACTTCGACGTCGCGACCTTCTGGATGATTTCATCTTATCCATGTTTCTACTATTTCTCTAACCTCAAAATGTTTCCATTGCGGAGTCGCAGATTTACTCACCTTAATTTCAAACATCAAACTATTGAATTTGGATTTTAAAAAATCATGTTTTTTTGTATTGTTTTTTTATTTGAGATATAATCGAAGCAACTTAAACAAAATCGGTGGATATTATAACAAAGCTGACATGGTTTTAACTGCAAGTTAGGGATGTTGAAAATATATCAAAATATCGATATATCGATGATATTTTCTTAAAAAATATATTATCATAGCGATATTTTTTTGGTCCGAAATATCGAATATCGATATTATTTGTAAATGATATTTTTGTCCTTTCTAATCGTTGGTCACTTTAAAGACTTAGCCCTAGCTTGCCTTATTACTCCTGAAAGTTCAGTTGCATCTGAAAGATGGTCTTCTGCCATAAGATGGCGTGGTTTGAGATGCCCGCAGTTGTATGACGGACCAGCATATAACAGAGCGAGTATTTTTAAAGTCTTTAAGTACAGATTTCTTTTCCTAGCATTTTATATCATTTTATTTCTAATTTACATAATTTACTTTAAAAATGGTGATGTGTCCAAATTTGAAAATGTATATATTCATATATATATATATATATATATATATATATATTGTTGCACTAATCACGAATCTGGCCAGGAAAACGGTCTCCAAGAGATGGATTTCGAAAATTTCTCAATGAAAGTCGAAAAATTTGTAAGCCCCTATAAATTTCTCCTTGAGAGTCAAAAAATTGTGATTTCGGGTTTTTTTAAACACCTATAAATTTAAGAAAAACATTAAAAGACCATTTTTTGTTTTTAAAAACGAAATTTTTTTAAAATCTGGACCGTGGAGACGGTTTTTTAACCAAATTCGTAATTATTGCATCAAAATATATGAAGAACATAAGCTTTCATTTTAGAATTCTTGTATTTAATAAAAAAACATGAATTTAATTTGATAACATTTTTCGCTTTCTTGAATTTCTTCATATCTGGTATGTTAAATCAACATATTAACGGTAATGTGCGCTGTGAATTTTAAATGAACAGCCTGTGATGTCCTCTCCCATTAAAATTTAAATATTTTGAAAAAATAGAAAATATCATCGATATATCGATATTTTAAATTGATATTTTCAAATATCATTAATGATATTTTTTCAAAAACCAAATATCATCGATACGATATTTTTTAAAAGTTCGACAACCCTACTGCAAGTTTAATGTACTTTATTTAGATTATTTAAAGACAACATTTGTTAAGAAGAAATTAAACATTAATTACTAGAAATATACATTTTTTAGTGGAAGAACAGAAACATTAGATATTCTCATGAAGCTTTTCATAAATTAACTCTCACTTATAAAGAAGTTTGACAATAGCGCAAATGATTAGGGCCAAGTTATACTTTCCCCATTCATTTGAGCTGTTCGCTCCACTATGTTGGGGCGCTGGAGATCCTGAAGCTTTCGGGGACGATGACGTAGCGGTTGTGGTTGATGTAGTTTTAGTTGCTTCAGTTTTAGAACTGGTAGGGCGTGCAGTCGGATTTCGAGACTTGCTTTGGACCCTATCCTTAGAAACTACCTTTGAGTTCTTTTTAGGCTGATTATTCTCTCTATCTGGAGATTCTGTAGCTTTCGAGGGCGATGACGTAACGGTTGTGGTTGATGTAGTTTTAGTTGCTTCAGTTTTAGAACTGGTAGGGCGTGCAGTCGGATTTCGAGACTTGCTTTGGACCCTATCCTTAGAAACTACCTTTGAGTTCTTTTTAGGCTGATTATTCTCCCTAGCTGAAGATCCTGGAGCTTTCGTGGGCGATGACGTAACGGTTGTGGTCGATGTAGTTTCAGTTAATTCAGTTTCAGCACTAGTATTGCTTTCAGTAGAATTTTGAGAATTGCTTTGGTCCCCATCCATAGAAAGTGCCTGTGAGTTCTTTTTAGGTTGATTACTGTCTCCAGCTGGAGATCCTGGAGCTTTCGTGGGCGATGAAGTAACGGTTGTGGTCGATGTAGTTGCTTCAATTTTAGAACCGGTAGGGCTTTCAGTCGGTTTTTCGCCAGGGGTCTTCTCGCAGGTTCCTAAGTTTGGTGTCCACTGTTCGTCTTTGCATGAAGTGTCTTTATTTCCTGATACTTGGAATTCGGCGTGACATTCGATCGTCGCTGTCAAGCCATTCTCTGTATTATAAATAATATTCCCATTCTTCTCCGTTAACGTTGTGCATTTCGTCTCTGAAAAACAAATTTAATTTATAAGGTTGGCTTAGGATTTTATTTAATGTTGTCAATTTAATTTAATAATATTCAAATAATTTATTAACAAATAAAATAAACCCTTTCCATCTTTTTAATAGACTTAAAAAGTTTTTTGAAATCTTTAAGGATTGTCAATATTTATATTACTTTGGTAATTTAATGGATTAATCTTTTGGGTTAAAAGAAAATATAAAATCACTATGTTGGGACACTTTTTTAAATCTTTTACAGATGGATGAATGAAAAATAAAAATTCGAATAATTTATTACCATTAGAATCCTTACTTAATTATACCCGTTACTCGTAGAGTAAAAGGGTATATTGTATTCGTGCAAAAGTATGTAACAGTTAGAAGGAAGCATTTCCGACCCTATAAAGTATATATATTCTTGATCAGGATCACTAGCCGAGTCGATCTAGCCATGTCTGTCTATCCGTCTGTCCGTCTGTCTGTCCGTCCGTATGAACGCTGAGATCTCGGAAACTATAAAAGCTAGAGGATTGGTATTTGGCATGAAGATTTTTGGAGTTCTTACGCAGCGCAAGTTTGTTTCCAGAAGGTGCCACGCCCCCTCTAACGCCCACAATAGTTCATATACGATTTTAAAAATTTAAATATTTCGGAAAAGTAAAAATGCAGTTTTATTGTGCTTATCAATACCTATCGAAATGTAGAAGAAATTTTTTTAATCGGACCATTCGTTAAAAAGTTATAGCTGATCAAATTTTATGGCTCCATCTCCCTCGCACTCCCTTTAGCCGAGTGACGGGTATTAGATAGTCGGGACACCAACCCGACTATAGCGTTCTCTCTTGTTTTTTTTATATATTCATTAATATATACCTTATTTTAACTAGTTATGTAACGTACAATAAACAAGAAAGGAAGCTAGCTTCGGCCAGCCGAAGCTTTTATGTATACCCTTGCAGATAATTCCTATTAATCACTAATTTTCCGATCTTTCCTACGGCAGCTATGATATGAGTAGTTCGATATAGATAAAATTAAAATCAAAATTCGAAAACATTTAAAAAGACTCCCAGAGTAGAAGAGAATACAATAAAAGTCAACAAAGCAATAATTTAATACCTATTATATTTCCATTATTTTCCGATCGTTCCTATGGCAGCTATATGACATAGTCGTCCGATTTTGAAAAAATTTTATTCGAAATTCAGAATTAGATAAAAAATGGCAAAATTGGACAGACGGACAGACGGACATGGCTAGATCGACTCGTCTAGTGATGCTGATCAAGAATATATATACTTTATGGGGTCGGAAACGTCTCCTTCACTGCGTTGCAAACTTCTGACTGAAATCATAATACCCTCTGCAAGGGTATAAAAATTGTATGCTTTTTAATATAAAAGTTTTAAAAGTAATTATTAAAAACTTGTGAAAGGTGTCTTCATATTATTTCGTCCTTACCGAAACAGCTGCTTATCTTCTCTGTCAAATTTTCACTTTCGCAGGTAATTTTATTACTTGGGACCGCGATATATCCTTTATTGCAATATAAAATTGAATGATCACCCTCTTCCTCAACCTTGCCATTTTCAATTCGAGTGTCCGGTGCACACTTATCCCCATTTATTTGGACTAAGATGCAAACCACAAGGACTGCAAGAGCACAGAAAAATTTCATGGTTGCGAAAATCAACCGAGAAGTATGTACTTGAAGAGTTAAAAAACGACTGAGCTGCGATCTTAAGTTGTGGCCTTAAATATACCACTTTGTAGGCAAACTCGTAATATTGTTCAATAAGATTAGTTATTTCTCAGAATGGTTCTCCAAAAACGGAAGAAACATTGTATACCTTTCTTATCGAAGGCTGACTTGTGCCTCTTAAACTTAACAATATTGCTAAATGAAACAAAAAAATTCTGTAGAAATTGTAAGATATTAGAAAGAAAACATTTCCAAATAATTATGATATTACACTCATAGAAATTTTCCTGGTAACTGGACCCAACACATACACACACACACACACATGAACATCGTTTCAGATAATTTATTTGTTGAATTGTCGGCGCTATATCGGACGATGCCGTTGGGGGCAGGAGGCAGCAGACTTGTATAACCCCGCCGGTTATAACTGAAAAATCATCTTTGTAATCGAATTTAGGAGATATATATAAGGAGAAAAAACAACTTACTTGGGAAAACATTAGGTGTCTCTACGCGGGATCGAACCCACGGCCTCTCGAGCTGGAGTCTAACGCTCTAGCGCTGCACCACAGTCCTATCGCGCTAAGCGACGTACAAACACTGTACACATCTTATTTTCTTGCTGTCTAAGTTACACAAACAAAAACTTGTATTTTTTGCTGATGGCTGGAATACTTTGGGCCGTTCCTTCGCATGCTTAACATAAATTAGTCTTTAAACTCAGAATTTCCATATGTATTTAGGGTTTTAAGACTACTTTAAATTTAACATGCGGACGAAAAAACTTAATTAGTATTAAAAACTGTATTTTTAAACAGCAACGCTGAAAGTGCGAGCCGGAGCCGTCCCAGTGTCACGATCAACCGGCGTCGCAGTCCCAGTGTCACGATCAATCGGCGTCGCAGTCCCAGTGTCGGGATAAACCGGAGTCGCAGTCACAGCAGCGGCCGCAGTCCCAGTGTCAGGATAAACCGGAGTCGCAGTCGCAGCAGCGGCCGTGAAGCGGTTGGGCGGCGCCCATTTCCTAAAGGTGATGGTCACAAAGAGGTGCGTCCATCACGCAGATGCACAGGGGCATGGACTGGTTAGGGCCTTCGCTGCGACGGATCCATCCAAGGTCCGGTTGCTCAAAGTCAACGCCAGGTTGTTTGAGAGCATCGGAAAGGTGTGGAACCAGCTGCTCGTGGCCGCCTTCGATGAGGCGTTTCGATTATGGGAGGTGAAAATGGGGTTCAAATTGCCACACAAATTGTGACCGCCTTTGCCTACCTCGAGAGACCCATGGACGAAATGCCAAAGTAAGTAATCTTCGTATTCTTAGAAACATTGAAAAATAAATTTTAATAATACAGGCTGGTTTTCCCACCCGAGAACTCAGGAGAGCCTGGCGCAAAACGTCAAAAACAATAAAATCAGTTTTTAAATTAAGTTTTCAATAAAAAATAATGAAAATCACGAAAAACATAAAAAAATTGGTAGTTCTAAATGTATCTCCCCCTTAAGGGCGCTATGAGTTTTTGAAGTTAAGGATAAGAAAATCCATCCAAAATTCAGCCAGAAAGTCGCAATTTTGAACTTACTTTCGGCCTTGTCACGTTTTTCTCGGTTAGGTTCTTTGAGAATAAGAAAATTATAATTTAAGTTAGAGCTCCTTTTATGCCAAAGTTCTAAAGAATTCGGACAAGTAGTTTTCATTTACCATATTTTCAAAGTGGAAGAGAAAAAGAACGTAAATTTAAGAAAAAACTCAAAAAAACCGCATGCATTTTGGCCAAAAAAGTAACTTTCTGGCCCAGTGTGCGTCGCCAAATCCAAATCGCCAAAGCCTGTCTCTCAGGAATGAGCACGACGAAGAACAATTCGAAAAAATATGAAAAAATATTTATTTTTTATAGATTTTTTGATGCTAGAACTTCATTATTTTTATGTTATTAATATCTCTGCCTCTTATATCAAATTCCATGGCTTGAAAGCATGCACTCGGACATTATTTTCGATTTCCTTGTTGGATGGAGATTCTAAAATTCTCTCTCTAATGGATTTGTGTTGGTTCGAGCTTCTGATAGTTTTTTTCGCTTGCATTTGTGTTGGTTCGAATTTTTCAAAAAAACGTGTCGATTGCAAGTTTCTTTGCAAAAATGCCTTTCCTCTTTCATTTCAATTTCGGCAGCAATATGAGCACACATAACTACTACGCGTCCGCGACCGTAAACCATTTTTATTTCTCGGTAAGTGTTTTTTATTCATTTTTAATTTCTGCTATAATGGTCCGAGTGTAATAAGTAATACACCAATCGAAAGGTATTGCAAAAAGGGATTGCATACCACAACTTGATCAGTTTCAATTGGTTTCAATTAGAATTAAAATTGGTGATAGAAAATTCCAAGGCAGCAAAGCATATGAACTCTTTAAAAGAATAGTTACACAATATGGGAACTGTATACAATTCTAAAACAAAACAAAATACAAATAAACTTGTCCAAAGCAAACACTACCTTATTAAAAAAATAAATGAAGAAATTGAACATGGACATAATTTCCAAAATAAAGCCAATTTTTAATAAAAACATGGAATAAAAGTGGCCGGAGAACGTGGAAAAGCTTGGAGCTACCGGCAAGTAAGAATCCTGTTAAGAGCGGTGTCGCCATGCAAGTGCACAAAATCCGTTACAAATGAGAGGTCGATAGCCTATTGTTATCGACCATGTTTAGATACAGTTGTATCGATAGGATATCGGAAATATCACTATGCGATATTTCGACCCAAAAGATATCGCGAATCGCGATAATATATTTCCCACATCCCTGATTTTTGTGCCAGCTCTAGGCGTTTGTGTTTTATTTTTTTAATAGTGAAATTAACCAGTAAAAGCCACTAGCATAAGGTTTAAGCCGTTGCCAAAACACTCAGCCAGCGCCGAATCGATCAGCGAACCAATACAATGGGGTAAGGCCGGTGGGCGTGGCGGAACCGCCACAAAAAGTGATTTTACTGTGGGACAAATCGACGCCGTACTAGCGCTGACATCTCTCTCATGTTGTTGTTGCTGGCGCTCTGTGTGTAGCGGGCGGCGTAAATATGTGCACAAACATACATACACACACACACGCGTGGGCAGGCCAATTATGTGGGTGTGCAGGTGTGTGCGGATGTGCAGGTGTTTAAGTGTGCGTGTGTTTTCCGCCTGAGAATCAAAAAAATCAAAAGCAAGGCTGCCGAAAAGGCTTAGCACATAATGCAATTTAGTCGGCGGTCGCCAGTCGCCAGCGATAACGGAAAGACACTAGAGCTCAGCGGACGATGTCGGAGGATAGGTAATAGATAAGATAGTATATTCATAGGCGGTGGAGATGGAGACCCCCTCGAATATCGTAGAGCCTCCCCCAACAAATCAATCCCAATTACTTCAAAGGAAGAACACTTCGGATTCTATTTGTTGGATGAGTTTCCAATAAGAACGCGAATTCTTTGGTTTCAGGACAAGCCAAATGGTTCCTAAGTGTCTTAATTGATAATATAATTTCGAAATTTACTCGGATTATAAGATTTACAAAGGAAATGTACAATATTAGTAGATCAAAATTTAAAAAACGATTTTAAAATTATACAAAATAAATCTAAAGCTTGTTATCTCAGTACTGAAAAGCATAATTAAAATATATGAATTACGTTACTACATTATTTTATAGTCAAAAGCCTAGTTTTACCCCAGCTGGTTTCTAATTGGCTCACACAAACGCAGGCCCAACATTTATTACCACCTCGAAATGGAATTTTTAATTAATCACACCCCTGCCATTTTAATCCCTTTATGACCCCCAGCGAACAACCGATTTTCACCTGCCAGGCGCACGTCTTCCACATCGATCCGAAGACGAAGCGCACCTGGATCACGGCCAGCATGAAGGCGGTGAACGTGAGCTTCTTCTACGACAGCTCGAGGAATCTGTACCGCATCATCAGCGTTGAGGGCACCAAGGCGGTGATAAACTCGACGATCACGCCCAACATGACCTTCACCCAGACCTCCCAGAAGTTCGGCCAGTGGAGCGATGTGCGGGCGAACACGGTGTACGGTTTGGGATTCGCCTCCGAGGCGGAGTTGACCAAGGTGGGCTGGCCAGTCTATGTCCCATATTTGCTGTAACTTAATAAATACTCTTCCTTCACAGTTCGTGGAAAAGTTCCAGGAAGTCAAGGAGGCGACCAAGAATGCCATGAAGTCCGCTAACGGCTCAAATGCCGTCACGCCCACCACCTCGGCCAACACGTCGCCCATTTCCGGGCGAGCTGTGGGCTCCATGCAGAACGACAACACAGCCATCGATCCGCACACCGTGGAGCCGCCGAACATGAGCAACACGAATACCCAGAACGCCAATCCGGACAGTCCCTCCCACAAGCTGCTGAACACCAGCGATGTCAAGCCCGACATCGGATCGGCCACGCCCTCGCCGCAGCCCACTTCGGGTGGAACTGCAGTTGGTGGCGGCGGCGGAGTGACCATCTCGTCGGGCGGAAGCATTGTGGGCATGCACACGGGTCCAGGAGCGGGCGCCACCGCCGAGCAGCAGCTCAAGTACGAGAACGAGCGTCTGAAAATGGCCCTGGCACAAAGGTGAGGGTTGGATTAACCTTCCATTGCTCGAGGTACCAATTCCCTACTTTGCTTTCAGCTGCGCCAATGCCAAGAAATGGGAAATCGAACTGGCTACCTTGAAGAACAACAACATTCGCCTGACCAGTGCTCTGCAGGTGAGCTTATTATGCTCAATATTTAGATAAATGTCACTCTATTATTAAAATCTCTTTTTGTTCTTACTCCAAAGGAATCAACTGCCAATGTAGACGAATGGAAGCGCCAGCTGCACACTTACAAGGAGGAGAATATTCGCCTCAAGCGGGATATGGAGCAGCTTTGTGTGGGCGGAGGTGGTGTGGCTGCAACCGGAGGAGGAGGCGCCGCGGAAGACGAGTTACGTCGCGAGGTGGCCACGCTTAAGGCGCGAACGGAACAGCTGCAAAAGGAACTCTTGCAACAGGAAATTGAGCTTAAGTCGGCCAACCTTAGCCTACGCGAAAAGTCCAATGATCAGACGGTAAGAACAAGCGCAATATAACTGAAATGCATTAGTTAATATTACCCCATTACAGCTGGCCAAGTTGAGCGAGTTAAACGTTGTTTTCGCCAAGCAACTTTCGGAGCTATATGGGGTGCAGAAGGATATGGAGGGTGTTATACAACTAGCCAAGTGCACTTGAGACACAGAGTTGGCGGTTATGCGAAAGGTTTGACCCATATTGGTATTGATTCTTGCCAGGCTTATATATCTCTCTACCAGGTTTCAGCGCAGGAACAGACTACAATGATCAACACTACAACGACATCATCGACAACAACAGGAAGCACGACTAGTAAACGTTATTTAAGCAACTTTCCAACGGCCGAGGCAGAGAGCACGCTCTCCAACGTCACCTCGATCCACACCCAGCTGCAGTCGTCGCTTTACGAGACCCAGAACACGGCCCAGCTGAAGGCCATGGACAAGCACTCGGCCCTGCTCCAGGAGCTCCATCAGCGACAGGCGGCTCCCAGGCGCAACTCCGCCTCCGCTGAAGCAGCTGCTGCAGCCGCAGCCGGGTCTGGTGGGGCCAAAACCGCCACCATACTCGTATCCAAATCAAAAACCAAAACCGGGCTGCCCCTGTTGCTGAAGAATTCCATTAACAATTAGAGAAAATCCAAGAGAAGAGCGACGAGAGAGAGAATTTAGTCAGTGGCATTTTTGTAATCTTTATATTGGTAGTTTGTATACAAGGACAGCGCTAGGAGATAACCCTCGTACTTCCCCAATCCCCCCTCATTTTAGGCCTATATTTATGTGTATCGTAGCCTCTTTTGGTACCTTCGAATTGAAAACAGAATAAACCTAAGCCCAGTATTTTCGTCAAAATTGTTCGCGTCCTTGTGGCACTTATGTAGGTCTTAATTGATTGATTCTCGTGCGCATTCAAGTGCAATATACATTTATCTCTAGTATTTAAATGTAATAATGATATTATGTGCTCTATACACTTTCAGCTGATTGTTAATTAATTTTTAATGAGAGCTTGCTAACGAATACTCCCCGAAACTCATTTCCCAAAGAAAAACCCAAGCATTTTTATTGATCAAGTGTCACAAAGATTATTTTGTAAATGTGCTCGAACTTTTTATAGTATTTTTAGGAGGAACCTTTTGTATTCTCTAAATCTTAGGACTAAAATTTAAATGTTTATTTATTGAATTGTATTCCAACCCCATTCGATTTCAAGGTCCCCTCACAAGGCTCCCGTTTGCAGTTATGCACTGATTTACTAATATTATATATGATATTTATAAATATAAAAATTAAAGTATGCATAACTAACAATGACTTAGACGACGAACACACTAAAAATCCAATATTGAAAGGTAAAATAAATAAACGAAGAGAAAATTTTATAAGTGGAACGAAGTCCAAGTAAATCACGAGACTAGCAAAGTAAATTAAAAAAAAAAACAAAACCAGTCAAGTATGTGCATCAGTGGACAACTAGTATAATACATTAAAAAATTATTAAAATTAATTTATATTTATCGAATCGAATTAAAAACGCAACTCGAATGAAGCCAGCAAATAATACATAACAGTACACAATCTCCGAAACACAAACACCCACTAAACGAAACGGTTATGAAGCGGTAATTTCGAACGTTTGCGGTTATATTCAAGCCATATTGTTATGCACTCGCTGCATAAATAACCCAGTTGAGAACAAATAAGAATTAATAACGAAAATGAAATGTTGAACATACAAATTTAGCAGTTAAAAGTAAACAACAAATGAAAATATACATAAATAAATATATGAAATAAAGTCGAATTCAAAATCAAATTTCTTTTATTTTTTACACAGTAAAAGGGATTATTTTCAAGCATATATTTTTATTCGTTTAAAGATGATTTTTTATACATAAGTAGAAACCTGCAAAAGTTACCTGGCATTAAATATAATTATTATAATTACGAAATAACATTTTTTATGACATTTTATAAATTGTATTCCTATTTAAAAACTTCATAAACCATACATTATTGTTATTCTAAATTTATATTTTCTCTAGACAAACAACGATTTGTACAACTCGGACTTGGAGCTCTCCGTCCAGTCGCTGATTTCATTGGGCGCCATAAAGTTGATGAGCTTGTTGTGCACCACGTATCTGCAATTATTTTATAAATTTCATTATCAGTAAAAAATAACATTAATTCAAGTTGACTTAATTACCGCAGCTTTCTGCCTTTGCTGGCCCTGGTGTCCACCTTCTTCTTCATCTTCTGGCGCAGCTTCTGCAGCTCCACGAACTGTTTGGTGATCTCGCTCATGTTGGAGGAGGTGCTGGCCTTGTACTCGATGAGCTCGCGTAGCTGCTGGTGGTAGAAGTCGCTGTCGTCGTAGATGTGCTTCAATCGCGGCACCGGCTCGTTTTCCTGCTGATCCGCCTGATTGCCCTTCGGTGTCTGCGACTTCTCCACCAGAACTTCCCGGTTGGCCAAGGCGCTGTCGATCTTCTTGATGATGTCGTAGTCCTCCTGCAAGGACTTGCGTTTGACACCCGCCCCGGGGGTCAGGAGCTTGGTGCGATCATCCCACTTCAGCAGGACTTCATTGCGATATCCCTTCATCTGCTGGAAGTTGTTGTGTAGCACAGAGCCAAACCTCTTGGCCGGTGGACCCGAATCCTCTGAAGGCTGTTTGCGCTTCACCGACTTCTTCATCTCCGAGTTTTGTTGGTGAAGAGCCGACTGAAGTGCCAGCAGTTGCTGCAGCAGCTTGGAGGACCGTTCCTGGGCCTCGTTTAGCACCGATTGGAGTTCATCATTCTCGGAGCCAAGTTGCTTTAATGCCTCCGGGGCAGGCAGCTGATTCGCCTTGCTGGTGAACTTTTGGGTGTTGATCCTAAGCTCGAGGAGTCGCTCCCAAATGCCCAGTTGGTTTTGGACGCACAGTCCTTTTTGGATTTCAGCCTGGTGGTTGGTTTTGGACATAACATCCGTGGGTTTGATGGTGTCTTCCTCTGCATCTTCATCGTCGGTTTCGTCGTCTTCATTAGCGTCCTCTCCTTCACTGTTGTCTTCGCCGGATTCATCAGAATCAGAACCGTCATCCTCCTCTTCATCATCATCAAAATGTCCAGCCAACAGTTTCTGATTAAAGTCCGGCACAGCATCATCTTCACCGGATTCGGAATCTCCAGGAGCAGGAGCAGTTTCCTCCTCTGAATCTTCGGCTTCTCCAGCCTTCAACTTATTTTTGAAGTCTGCCAAATCCCCATCATCTTCGTCCTCATCGCTTTCCTCATAGGACAGCTCCTGGTCCTCATCCTCCTCGTCCAGCTCCTTGCGGCTGCTGATCTTACCCTTGTACCGGTCACTCTGCTCCGACAGCAGCTTGACATTCCTCTTCCTGAAGTCGGTGCTCCGCGCATCCGGCAGGTCGTACTCCTCCTCCTCGAAATCCACCAGACGGGGACCGGTTGCCACGTCGAAGTCCGAGTCCTCCGCGCTGTCGCTCTCGTTCGGATGGGCAAGTAGTTTGCCGACCTTTTCGGCCACCGTTTTGGGCTGTTTCTTTGATTTTCGTAGCATTTCGCTAGAGTTTCATTTATAATTTGAAAGTGACAGACCTACTTTACCACATGGGAGCAGTGTTGTCGAACCAGCTTTTTTCCCGTCATTTCTAGCTTTTGTTAAACTTGTTGCAGGTTTTATTTTCAAACAGTTAGCTTTTTTAAATTTCCTTATTAAGGAAGTCGATATGCTTTCCCAGGATTTCGCCGAGATCTACTATTATCAAATAATAAAATTTAAGAAATATATTTTTTTAAGAATATTTGAAATTTGTGCCGCAGAAACATATATTTTCTCACCAAAGCTGCCAGCACTGGTTCAGTGTAACCGCTGTTTGAGAAATTAGCTTCGATGAGTTAGCAACGAAAGTGGAACAGTGGAGTTTGGCTATTTTTATTTTTAAATTTTCTCGCTATTTAGGGAGCGAATTGAAAAATGTTTGATGCAAAATTGCTTCGAATAAAAATATCCGTGTAATTTGGAACACCCTTTGTATAAGGATTTACAACTATTTTTTAAATTATCGAATTTGTATATCGGTTGCTGTCTAGAATACACCGTTTCATGTCATGGCTGTCCAATCTTGTTGGATTCCAATTGGCGCCATTCTCGCATTCCTTTAAAATTCACCAACTGGTTGTCGATTTTCTTTAATACTGTGATTAATTTGTTAATGCAATGTTTTAGGATCATTGCTTAATTTACCCTTAATCTGCCTATAAATACGTTATTGGGGACACGCTCTGTTTGGTTTTTAATTAGAGAAATATCTTCCAACCAAATACGGTTGATTTTGTGTTTTGATCAGGGACTGTAAATAATGATTATTGATATATTTTTTGAACCAAAAAATCAGGCACTTAGGATCGACATACGCAAAAAAGGAAAACACCATAGTGATCCTCTTTGATTAATCTATTCATTATCGCGATGATTTTTATTTTTGGGATTTTTATAATATTCCTCAAAAATAATGATTATTTTTGAGTTTTAAAATAAAAATCAAAAATAATCATTATTTCTGATCGAAAAAAATAAAAGTCAAAAATAATGATTATTGTTGATTTTTATTTTTTTCGCTCAGAAATAAAACTCACTTGGACGCCACGGCTTTTCTGTGCCGATTTTCGGCGTTTTTTTTGCATAGTCCCATGGAGCGAATGCAGACGTACCACCTCTGAAAAAAAAAACTTGAACTTGGCTTCTGCATCCCGGTAAATGGTATCATTCTTATAGTCAGTAAAGGGGATACTTCTAGCCTTTGTTTACGATTATGTCTTTAAACAAACATTATGTTTATGTATTTAACCATGGATTGCAGGTCGAAATGCACTTGTCTTTCTCTCTCTCTCTACAAGAACTAATTAACCAATGAAGGCCGCCCGATTTAGCAAAGTGCCACCGCTTTTTGAAATCTCTAGAATCTCTTATTCTTAGGAACAGTTATCCTCTTCTTCTTAAGAATTCGCGGATTTTGCAGAACTAATTTAAATATCAAACCATGTATAGAAAAGGGTTTAAGGTAAGTAGAATTTGGTTAACAAAGTCTGAGGTATTAGTTGTTCTTAAGAATTCGCGGTTCTTAAAAAATCGATTTCAGATACGTTTTTATTCAGGAATTCAGTAATCAGCACAACTTCCCATCCAAGAAAGACAAACCGCGAATTCTTAAGAACAACTAGTACTCTAAAAATCGATTTCAGATACGTTTTTATTCAGGAATTAAGTAATCAGCACAACTTCCCATCCAAGAAAGACAAACCGCGAATTCTTAAGAACAACTAGTACTTTAAAAATCGATTTCAGATACGTTTTTATTCAGGAATTAAGTAATCAGCACAACTTCCCATCCAAGAAAGACAAACCGCGAATTCTTAAGAACAACTAGTACTTTAAAAATCGATTTCAGATACGTTTTTATTCAGGAATTAAGTAATCAGCACAACTTCCCATCCAAGAAAGACAAACCGCGAATTCTTAAGAACAACTTGTACTTTAAAAATCGATTTCAGATACGTTTTTATTCAGGAATTAAGTAATCAGCACAACTTCCCATCCAAGAAAGACAAACCGCGAATTCTTAAGAACAACTAGTACTTTAAAAATCGATTTCAGATACGTTTTTATTCAGGAATTAAGTAATCAGCACAACTTCCCATCCAAGAAAGACAAACCGCGAATTCTTAAGAACAACTAGTACTTTAAAAATCGATTTCAGATACGTTTTTATTCAGGAATTAAGTAATCAGCACAACTTCCCATCCAAGAAAGACAAACCGCGAATTCTTAAGAACAACTTGTACTTTAAAAATCGATTTCAGATACGTTTTTATTCAGGAATTAAGTAATCAGCACAACTTCCCATCCAAGAAAGACAAACCGCGAATTCTTAAGAACAACTAGTACTTTAAAAATCGATTTCAGATACGTTTTTATTCAGGAATTAAGTAATCAGCACAACTTCCCATCCAAGAAAGACAAACCGCGAATTCTTAAGAACAACTAGTACTTTAAAAATCGATTTCAGATACGTTTTTATTCAGGAATTAAGTAATCAGCACAACTTCCCATCCAAGAAAGACAAACCGCGAATTCTTAAGAACAACTAGTACTTTAAAAATCGATTTCAGATACGTTTTTATTCAGGAATTAAGTAATCAGCACAACTTCCCATCCAAGAAAGACAAACCGCGAATTCTTAAGAACAACTAATACCTCAGACTTTGTTAACCAAATTCTACTTACCTAAAACCCGTTTCTATACATTGTTTGATATTTAAATTAGTTCTGCAAAATCCGCGAATTCTTAAGAAGAAGAGGATAACTGTTCCTAAGAATAAGAGATTCTAGAGATTTCAAAAAGCGGTGGCACTTTGTTAAATGTTGTTCCAGTATGTATTGTCGAGCTGGCGGCCTTCATTGGTTAATTAGTTCTTGTAGAGTGAGAGAGAAAGACAAGTGCATTTCGACCAGCAATCCATGGTTAAATACATAAACATAATGTTTGTTTAAAGACATAAACGTAAACAAAGTCTAGAAGTATCCCCCTTACTGACTATAAGAATGATACCATTTACCGGGATGCAGAAGCCAAGTTCAAGTTTTTTTTTTCAGAGGTGGTACGTCTGCATTCGCTCCATGGGACTATGCAAAAAAAACGCCGAAAATCGGCACAGAAAAGCCGTGGCGTCCAAGTGAGTTTTATTTCTGAGCGAAAAAAATAAAAATCAAAAATAATCATTATTGTTGACTTTTATTTTTTCCGATCAGAAATAATGATTATTTTTGATTTTTATTTTAAAACTCAAAAGTAATGATTATTTTTGAGTTTTATTTTTTTTGATCAAAAATAATGATTATTGTGTGAGTTTTAAAATAAAACTCATAATGATTACGGTCCCTGGTTTTGATATACTATACCGAAATCTTATTATGAGATTTAAGAAACGGAACAAACGAAATTCCTGAATGACTTTCCCCCATATCATATTCAGATTATCCAGCTATTTTTAAGGGACAGCAAACTTCAGTGTATCAAAATATTGTTGCATCAACATTACAATTGGAATGTTTTTTCGCCTGTTTATCAAAATATTCATGACCCTTTTTTGTCGATATTAGTATCAACTTTTAAGCTTTTAAGTTGTTTTGCTGTTTTTCCACCCTTGCCTATTTTATACTTATTTACTGAAAAGATACTCCCTCGTTAAAGCTAAAAGCATAACCGCTGCATATTTTTCGAAAATATAAAATTAATCGGCCACTTAAATGTGCAGTTTTCAACAGTCAATGCACATGCTATATGACCGCTCATTAGAACCGACCGACTCGAGTCTTATCAGGTGGGCCAGGTGCATCTTGATAAGAGCGCGCACACGCCACATTCGTAGCATACAAAAGTGCGCGCCTGAACGTGAACTTGAAATCCTTTTGTCCGCTTTCGTGCCCTCATTAAATTTAATGAAGCGTTTTGTCGAATTGCGTATCGTGAGGTTAAATTGTGAGCCTTGGCAATGGACTTGCGCCAGATGCCAGTGGAAACTCGACGGGATCGGAGGTGCTGCGCCATCCGGAAAAAGGATAAGGATATTCGAGTGTATTGCGCCGCTCACGGAGTTCCAGCGACGATCCAGGGGAGGAAAGCTCGGGCAGACGCACCTAAGAAGCCTATAAGTAATTCCAACTTGATTACTTGTTCTGGGTGAGACGACACTCATACGGCATGAGATAAGGGATCGCAACATTTGGCGATCAGACGGACCACCGTTTGAACTTTGAGTCGCGTACACGCATTGATAATCGTGAAATTTATGCGGGCGGGACCTGCGAGAGCACACATCTGTGTATGTAAGTAGAATCATTTGCTATTGGGGTCGCCCGCTGTTATCACCTAACGTTTTTCTTACCCGGTACTCGAAAGTAAGGGTATTCTGTTCTAGTGCAAAGGTTTGTAGGATCGATATCTCGGGATCTAACGGAGCCAGGTATTTGTGATCTAAAGACAAATCCTTAGTTCTTAAAATTCCCAGCCACATCCCAAATTTCATATCGTTTGAGCGACTATGAGGGTAACATCAACAGGTTTCTCCACAGTTGGTCGCAAATAAGTATGCAATTAGTAGTATAGACTTTATGCCAGGTATTCTAGGGTCGAGACTCTACAAGTTCCTACTTTATTCGCTCTTCTTATCAGTTGTTGTCGAGATTTCCAATTCGCAGCATCGGCATCCCGGGCATTCGGTTCGTTCAGTCAGTTCCTGCTAGTCAATCGGTGTGAACCTGAAGTACCGTTAGTCCCGTGGTCCGTTAAGAATCTTTCGTATTATCAATAGCGATAATTACGCGCATGTGGGCGTGGGCGGTTGGCAGTGAGAACGGTGTATTTGTCGGTGCTGGGAGGTGTGTGCAAAAATGAATACATTCCGAATGCTATTCGAAAATCTCAGGTTTAGATCTCCCAGATCTATATAGTATACGGTTCAGTTCACGGTGTGGCCGCGTGTTTAGAAAACGCAAAACAAAACGGAAATCACAAATGGAAGAAAAACAGAATGAAGAAATATAGTTGTATATAAAATAAAAGAAATTATACAGCACGTACGCGTTCTCGTAATCAATGATTACGCCTACAATAGGTATATTATAAGATCCGATCGATTAGCCAGAGAAAACTAGTTGAATCTTTCTGTAATCTTCGAGGGGTTCCGGCACTCGATTAGGTAAACTAGGGATTCTGCGAGGTGCAGCGAGGTTAATAGTTTAATCATCATTAAATCTTATAATACTACTGAGTGTTTTTATAGTTTTTAGAATTATTTTGGAACCGCCTTTCGCTCCATTTGGTTTCCCCTTTCTTTGGAACAACATCTTTTATAAGAACATTAAAATTCCAAGTTCAAAAGGCATCAAACGCGGCGCGTCTAAGCAAACAACCCGTAAAATAATTCGACTGAAGGATTAATGTGAGAACAATTTGTCGGAGTTTTTCGTTGCTATTGCCTTTCAATTGAGTGAACTTTCCGTTCGATTGAGCGTAATTGATTAACAGATTAATCAGTCGGCGAGAGCGTAAGATGCTCTCCATTATAATCATTATAGTTGTGTCAATTCTAGAAAATGCACCGGAGCCGGAGAGCTCAGCATAAGTGGAATTTTTATTATCAATTGGGCGAGAATAATTAGTTCAAGGTCATCGCGAGCTTCAGCACCTAGAAAACGGGGCAGCAAACAAAACGTAGAAAATCATAACAATAACATAATAAACATGTTCTTGAACCTAAATATTCAAAGAAATCGAAAAAGTGTTTATTATCAAATTGAGTGTAATTGATTCGTTTAATTGAGTGAGTGTTTGCCACGCGAAGATAGGGATTTCTGTTTGTGTTTTCATTATTGGATTATCTCAAGAGAGCCGACCGAAATAATATACAAGCTTCAGAAATAATTGACAGGCCCCCAAACGAATATAAATTTATTATAGTATAATTACCAAGAGTACATTTTTGACAAACAAAAGAAGAACTGAATGGAAATATAACAAATTTTTATAAACTAACTAAACACCTAAAAACTAAAACGTGGAAATTGTGAATTTTTTATACTTTAGAATAAAGGAAAGCTCAACGTAATTGATTCGACTGGCTTTAAAATGGGAGAAGTGCTCGAAGAGAATGATCATCGCGTTCTTAGCAATTGGTTAAATGTGAACGATACGAATGGAACCATTCACCTGACCAAGGATATGGTGTTCAATAATGGCCATCGATTGTCCATCACAGTGTATAGGTGAGTGAAATACTGAATACCTAATCGCTGCGATCGCCACCCACATTTTATTTGAATATTATTCAGACTTTCGGAGTCAAAGCTTATCAACTTTGACTTTTACTATCTGTAACACTTTTCCAAGTCTAAACTAATCAATCGAGGTGCAGGTGTGGGTGTCGGCTGCATATAAATACCTATAAATCATACTGGGCTCATCATCTCTGGTTTCTCCTCCTCCGCTGTCTGGCTATCTGTCTGAGATTCAATCATTTTCACTTGGAATTTGAACTTTGCGGTTCATTGCAGGGTTCACTTTTTCTGAATGCCAGAGATTCGACTAATCGATTAAGAGCGAGTCGCACAGCTAGACAAGGCGTAGAAAGTGATTTGTTTAGCACCATACAAATATAATGAATATTCAATTAAATTTGTATTATATCTTTGCTTGAAAATGGTTCAGTTTTTATAGCTACATTCTTATTCCTATAGCAGGCTAAATTTTATACCTTGGGTTTTATATGGTTTTACAATTATTTACTAACTTTAATTTTAAGATTGTACCTGTTTCTTCAAATTTTACTTAATGTCGAACGACATTTTTTTCCATTTTAATGCAAAATTTAGATTATCTTTTTAAGAACTTAATGGAATCCTTAACTACAAATAAACCTGAACACAAAAAAATTTGCTTAGTAAAATTGACCAACAAAGATAGTTACGTAACTATTAAAATAGTTACGTGTATTTTGTTTTTGCTTTGGGTGTGTGTCTTTGCTAATTGTGTGTATTTTGTTGTTGTGGAATAACTATTTACTTAGTAGAATTGACAATTTTACCAAGTTTTTTTGTGTGTAGTTTATTTAATAAAGTTTATTATCACATTTTTGACTCGTTAAGAAAATAAAAAGAACTTTTCAAATAATTGGGTAATTCACGATAATTTCAAAAGGACATAAATTGTATCGGCAGATCGTCTACGACTGATATTCGAGAGACGATTCATTTACCCCGTTCGTCCAACGAGTTTACCTTTCCTAACTGCCATTCGTTGACCCACTTATCGAGCCCACGACACCCACGCCCACACCCACCTTCGGGAAGAGTTCTTTAATTTCCCACTCACCCGTTTAATCGCTTCTGAACCCTCCTCACCCACGCCATCACCCCTTCCCCACCCATGTCTCATAAGTTCTTTTTCATTCGGTACATTTAGCATACTGTTTGTGATCTCAACAATTGGCAACAGCACCGTGCTTTATCTGCTGACCAAGCGGCGACTGCGTGGTCCCCTGCGAATTGACATAATGTTGATGCATCTGGCCATTGCGGACCTCATGGTAACTTTACTTCTTATGCCGATGGAGATCGTTTGGGCCTGGACCGTCCAGTGGCTCTCCACCGATCTGATGTGCCGCCTGATGAGCTTCTTCCGCGTCTTCGGGCTGTACTTGTCCAGCTACGTGATGGTTTGCATATCGCTAGACAGGTGAGTCCGCAGCTCCGTTGACTGTCGCTAATGGACCAAATTGATAGCCAGATAAGGCGGCTCAATGTGTCAATCGAAGGCTGACGGCTTTCTCACCACCTGGTTGTCTGTGTCTCTTGTCTCTCCATATCAGATACTTTGCCATCCTGCAGCCGCTGAAGCGCTCCTACAACCGGGGACGCATCATGCTGGCCTGTGCCTGGCTGGGCTCTGTGGTGTGCAGCATTCCCCAGGTGAGTAGATTCACTAAGGTGAATCCAAGTGCTTCTAAAAAAGATAACCTAATTAACGCGCGTCTCCGGCAGGCCTTTCTCTTCCATCTGGAGGAGCATCCCAAAGTCAAAGACTACTTTCAATGCGTCATCTTCCACTCGTTCAGGAGCGACTTTGACGAGAAGATCTATCAGGCGGCCTCGATGTGCAGCATGTACGCCTTCCCGCTGATCATGTTCATCTACTGCTACGGGGCCATATACCTGAAGATCTACCGGAAGAGCCAGCGCGTTCTCAAGGACGTGATCGCCGAGCGTTTTCGTCGCTCCAACGACGACGTCCTCAGTAGGGCCAAAAAGCGCACCCTCAAGATGACCTGTGTGATTGTGATCGTGTTCATCATCTGCTGGACCCCGTACTACATCATCTCCATGTGGTACTGGCTGGACAAACACTCCGCGGACAAGATCAATCCCCTGGTCCGCAAGGCGTTGTTCATCTTTGCCTCGACCAACTCCTGTATGAATCCCCTGGTCTACGGGCTCTACAACATTCGTGGACGTATGAACAACAATAATCCGGTGGGTATTACTATCTATAAATTAATATATAATACTAGCCTTTTCCATTTATTATATCGGGGGTAATTTTTTCATATTTATTACTCCAAGATTCCATTTATTATATCAGGGATCCATATTTTCATATCTATTTTTTCAAGATTCTTTAATTTAGATCCTTATATCCACACCTAACTTATATTTAGGGACTAAGGGTATATATACCCTTATAATATAATATATAATATACCCTTATAATATTTTCATATCTATTATTTCAAGATTCTTTAATTTTAATCCTTATAACCACACCTAACTTATATGTATCTATGCAGTAAATACTAAATATTAAGAACAATTTTACAAAATCTTTTGTTACAGAAATATGTGTATTTGTAATATGTAATCATGGTACTGAAGTGATCTTAAAATGTTACTCCAAATTACACATTTAGGGCCGTTTTATCATCCGTTTGTTAAATTTAAACCTTGAAAATAAATTGAAACCTTGAAATCGTATGGGAAATCAGAGATTTAACCCTACTTCAAATTTAACAGGCGGAAGAGAAAACGGAACTTTATGTGAATACTAAATATTAAAGTGAAGATTTAAGATTTCATACTCGGAGAACAATTTTACAAAATATTTTGTTATAGAAATACATGTATTTGAAATATGTAATCAAGGTACTGGATAGCTCTTAAAATGTTACACCAAATTACACATTTAAAGTGATTTTTAAGGTGTCAAGTATTAGTAAGGACTAATGAGGACTGAAAAGCAAGCGCACTCACCTTCGCATCCTCTTTCCTTTGCAGTCGGTGAACAACAGGCACACATCGCTGTCCAATCGCCTGGACTCCTCCAATCAGCTGATGCAGAAGCAGCTGACCAACAATTCGCTGCTCAATGGAAGGGGCCAGGCGATGGCAGCCGCTGTGGCGACCACCGCAAAGTTGGCCAACGCGGTGGGTCTAAAGAACAACGCCAGTACAAACGGCTCTGCTGCCGCCGCGGGCAGAGAGGTCGCCGTTCCCCCGTCGCCTCCCCTTAAAGTATCCATAGCTCCGCTGGCCAGTGACGACGAGGCCAACGACGATTCAGGCCTCAGTGCGGTGACCATCAGATGCCAGGATCAAACCAGGGTCCGCCAGAAGTAATCTCGGTCTCTACACCCTTCCCTATCTTCTTGTCACCTCAAAGTACCCATGCTCATCTTCATATGCACATTCTTTACTTAAATGATTTACAGACGCTCCTCAAAATCACTTTTCCTTTCGATTTTTTCCATAAAATGTTGGGTTTTACGTTGTGGTTTAAAGAATCAATCAGCACAAAGCTAAGAATATATACAAAATTATACATGATGTAATAATTTTGTCAGGAATTTTTAAAGTTTTTTTTTAGGAGTTATTGAATGAATAATATTATTTCTTATTCGGTGTTTCGGGGCTGCCACTCCTTTTTTACTGATCTGCGTTGTCAAATCCATTTTTATTTATATATATACTAAACAAAGAGGTATCTTAAAAACAAAAAAGGAATAATTGAGTGAGTTTAGCTGTCAAGACATTTTCCCAAAGATTTTAATAAGGTGTTTAATTTAAGTAAACTTAAAGATTAGCAAGTTAATAGTGATTAATTATTCCACCCTGAAAATTGCAACAGCTGAAAATATACTACCTCCGTGAAATCTATCTTAAAGTTCAACCCAGGCCAAGCCTAAGTCTACTATTAGTATCTGGGTTAATGCTGGATTACATCATCATTTCCCTACACCCAAAAGCTCACCCGCAAGAGATCCACTCTAAAAGCCATTACTCAACCGCACTTCATTTTATGTCAACTCATCTGGGCATCAATAAGAGCCAAGTCTAAATAAATATATACTTTCAGTTGTGGCGACTCCATCGAAATGACCAGTGTGGTTAAGTAAACAATAACAAATAGAGCTCCGAGAGCAACTGGATCAATTAAGCGATCTGCTACTGTTCATCTGGAGAAGTCGGCTTGGAACAAAGGGCATTTGATTTGCTAACCAGCTTAGTTTGGAATTTTCATCGTAAATTCTTTTGGCATTTGCATTTAGCTAGTTACGAATTAAAATGTTTTCAAGACACAACAAACGCCAATGCAGGAAAGAAACAAGTTCCGATTTTAAATCGTTTTGTTTTCGGACCACCAAATGTTTTTGGAGAACAAACCTATCGCATAGGAAATACGCTTAAGATGTAATACCGCTTACTATTAGACATACTCTAGTTAGTCGGATTATAGCTTATTTTAAAATAATTTATTCATAACAAATAACTCTAAACGAAATCTAAATAAAAATATCTTAAAAATTATAGAAAATTAAAAAAGACAGCCTCTTGAATTCTGATTTTGAAACTTTTGTTAAGTTGGCGTTAATCACTAGCTTTATGGCCCTAGCCCTAAACATTAATTATACACTCGTGTCTCTCGGCGACGGACTCTTTAATATTTATTCAATAATTAAGTTTGGATATGCGGGTAACCAGTTTAACTTGGGGGATAAGATTGTGAATTGACCTTTAATTACGTTTTAATTATATTGTTAACGGAAGGAGAAACAGTGGCTCAGGTGTGGATTTATTATAAAACAAACCAGTTACGAGGATTTGCAATTATTTTGCAAATTATTATTATTTTGCATGTACCTAATACAAGTTAAATAACTTTTTCTACCATTTCCCAGGAAGCTTGACCAACTTTCCTGGCCAGTTAACTCCAATCAAGCCATATCCCACCCACGCCCACTCATTGCCCAGGTGCAAAGCATCTGGTCTGGTCGGCGTCATTAGCTAGGTAACCCAATTAACCGTCGAAGACATAAAATGACAATATTTTTTAATGCAATTGAATGCCCGCGATACTCCCCCGCCCATCCGAAGTCTTAGAAAGTGGCTCACTTTCGTTACACTGAACAACAAAGTCACGTTTGCCGGGAAAAAACACTCGATGTTCCACATAAAGAGCAGGAAGAATGCGTGTAATCGAATCTCGAAGACCGAAAAATAAACATGTTAATAATACAATTTTATGATTAATACGAAGTGAACTGCAACGGGAGGGGGATTGGAGGAGACCGGAGGAGATGGGATGATGTTGCTGTTGTGCCGGGGAAAAAAGTGCGTGGGACGACGTCTTACCTCGTAACCACTGAAGATGCTGGGAACAAGCGAACACGATGGAGGCTTATTTATAAATCACGCACATAATGAAATTTCAGCAAGTGGTCGCCGCTGTCCGAAAAGCGGCAAAATATGCAGCGTTGATGTGGGATAGCATCTCGATCTCGGGGTGTGTTCGCACTGCAGGTCCATGATATATGCACATCTGCATAATGCCCAAGCCTTCGCTGTCCGCTGACATGCCGGCGACATAATGACGAACAGGTCGCAACTCCCTGCCCCTTTTCGGAATCTTTGGATACTGTCGTGTTACGCATCAGTCTCGTGTCAACAGAAAATATGGACGGGGACCTACGAAACGGGGGACACTTGTACTGCATAAGTAGCCATTAATAGGTGCCATATGCATATCGTTTTGGGGTCTAGTCTTTACGAGTGGTTCGCTTGCTTTTAAATGCCTGTGCAGAGCGTGCCGTTTATTTACGATCTTCATTTCAAAAGAGAAAAAGTCTGGCACCGGGACTTCGTCTCCCTTCTGATTTGAGGATCGCAATGGGATGGTGCTGTGGAGGAGGTCGAAAACAAGGCTGGACGCATTATCGAAAAAGGGTTCACATGAATTCGATTTAATGGCCCTAAACTGGCTACAATGTAAACATGTTTCGGAATTGAATTTCAGTTTAATGGCCCAAACAATCCACAATTGGGGCAGCTCAAGCGGGAAGTTCCCGAAAATAAATTAGTCAGCGTCCATAAGTATTTAATAATTATGTTTAAAACAAGTTGGATTTTAAAGCGTTAAAAAAATAAATCAAACTAATGTTAAGTAATGTTTAAAACTATTGTTTATCAACATTATATTTTTTGAATATCTTACTATAATTTTTTTTAAGGATTGATACATTAATTAGATACCCAATTCCTTAAACATTTTTAGAGGTTTGACTTATTGAGTTTTCACTTATCCTCTTCACCTATTTCAAGTGGTAAGAAGGTTTTTAAATTTTTTCATCCTATAAGGATGAGGTCCTTAGTTAATACTTTCTTGAAAAATGCATCATAACAAAAAATAAAGATATGTAATAGATTTCTAAATCTAAACTGGTAATTTCCTGCCATATTTATGAAGTGGGTAATAATTTTTAGATTACGCCTGCGCACGCTGAATCCAAATCCGCGGAAGTTATCATATCATATCGCAAAGTCCATTCTCCACTCACTTCCTCAATTATTTGCCGGCACTCTGGCCACACTGTCGATGTTTACGCAAATTTTGCACGTGGGCGTCTCGGCTTACTCACGCGTCAAATCAAAAGAAACACAAACGAAGACAAAATGCTGCGACGTCGCGTTTCTCCCCAGAGCAACAACAAGTCAACAGCTGAGAACAAAAACAAACTGCAGAGGCAACCAACAACAAGTTGTCGCTGCCTCAGTCGACGACGACGGCGACGCAGAGCGGCGATCACTCCCTTTGCATTTTCAAATTTTCAGTTTCAGTTCGCGTTGGCACGTTGAACAAGACGGTACGTGTTCGTGGTCCTTCGATAAGTGATCAGAGTGATCGGTGATCAGTTATCGTTAGGCGTAGAATCTTGAAATAATTCACACCGATCGATAGATCGTGGAAATGCCTGGGATCTGTGACAGTTTTTGAGTGTGTTTTTGAAATCATCCGACTGGATACAAGTTTTCCTACAGTACACATATTAAAGACCGATCCTCAAGCACCGATCCTCCATTTCCAAGGTGTCCAAGATCGCGTCGCGTTCGCCGTTAATAGCATAAAAGTGTTTTAATTTTTATTGGCACGAACGGGGCGAGTCAGTTTTGAAGCAGTTTTCGTTGCTGGAGGATCGGCGTCGCGTGTTCGCCTCGATCCTCGATCCCATAAAATCAGCTCCACGAAATCTTCGCGTGTGTCGTCGTCCCCATTCCACCTTAACGCATACCTGGGGGACTTTGAAAAGGGTTCAAATTATCTAATGCATCCGTTTCGTTATCGATTCTTTTAGTGTGAAGAGCCTGCGATTTGTTTGATCTTTCGGTCAGCTGAAATACGTAATAAAAGTGTCTGTGAGGTCGTCCAGGAAGCGGCCGAAAAGTGTGGAAATACTCGTAAAAATAGCTCAAGTCGTTTCCATTCTAAATTGCGCGTTGACAGCCGCAAGTGGCGCAAACAAGCCAGCAACAAGGAGCTGTCACTTCCGACCCGCCGAGTAGAATTCACTTGGATCTCTGCATCGGCAGTGGGGGCACTTCTGCAGCACGAACAACGTCCTTGACCAAGAGGTGAGTGTGAAGGTTGGCTGCAGGCGCTCAAGAGTGTGCTATAAATGTGCCTTTTGTGTGGCCAAAATCTGGGTTAGCCTTATAATTTCCCCCACGAGCAGTTGAGTGCTCTAAGTGGCCAGGATTGCAAACTCGTGCTAAGTTTAGTTGTTCTCTAGGAAATAGAGTGGCAAATGGTGAAACATTTGTAAACCCACACAGAATACTATTTTTCAAAAACTTAAAGATAAATATTTTAGATTTTATATGAGACTTTATAAAAAACTACATAACTTTTAATATTTTTCTTGGCTTGACCTTCAAAAATCTGCAAGATATTAAAAAAACAATATCTACACTTGAAATAAATCTAAAATAAATATGACAAGGTGCTTATGTTAAGCTACACAATGTGCCTTTCGATCGACCGAATAGGAAAAATGTATCTCATAAAGTATTGATCTATATAAGGTGGTAGTTTAAAATAAAAAAGATATGATTATAAAAAAGCTTTTTTTCTTCCACTACATCCATTGAGAAAATATAACTCTTTTCAATCCATCTTTATTGGTTGATAATAACCAACTTGTTGAGAGGCCAATTTATGAATATTTTTTATAAGCGCCCCTAAAAGATTACGATTCATTTCACCGCCACTTTATATCTGATGATAAATCATGCTAATTGTTGTTGTAATTCAAATACTATCGATACATATTAATTAGCCACACCCAAGTCAACCGCAATCTGGCTGCTAAATCGGCCTGTGGCATCCACAGAGACCGAGCGACATTAATCTATGGGGGATCTTAAGATCTTATCTGCATTGGCGCCATAAATACCGCAGTCGAGTCATAATTTATTAATTACCGGACTTTCCACACATATTTAAGCGACCAGATTGAGGTTTATTATAGTTTTGAGAGAACTATAATTATGTGATCACATAAGGTCCGAGTAAAGAATATTTGTTCCTACCAAATATGACTCGTGGCTCGAAACAGCAGCCACAGATTGTTAATGATGTTGACCAAATGAAGCTGGACACAATCCCCAACAACGGTTTATATACTTAATTTTATTTGTCTCGATTTCCCAATCACTTTGCTATTTCTACTGGGTTCCGATCTGGTCCGCTACTTCATCCAAGCGATTCAATTAAAAGACGCCCACAGCAAAGATCTCCATAACAATTTATAACTGCCCGTTCGAGAGACATTTTAGACTTGCGGTTATTTTATTATTCGAATATATTATTCAAAGGCAGTGGCGTTGTGACCTGAAGGGGTTTTTGGGCTTAAAGAGCTGAGAAATGAGACCTGTAGACTAGTTACTTTCCCTTCAATATTCTGCTTAGTTATCATTGCATAACTAAGATGTGACAAATAAATAAATATTCAAAAATGTAGTTTTGTATTTTTGTTGGCTCTGTCCAAACATTGATGCCCCTCCACACTCCACACAAATGTCTCCCAAAGACATGGTAATATTTTTTCTGACCATATGTAGAGCTTGAGTTTGACATTATTAAAACATAAATAATATTGCCATTGTTGGTATTGGAATTTCCGCTTGGCAGCGAGTTATGAGTTCATAAACAAATGCAAATTAAGTGGAAAATTGTTGCACCAGCAAATTAGCGCATCGTCAGTGGAAAGTCATTTGGGCGCCGATATCCGACCTTATGTGGTGAATATGGCTAACAAATTTTAATGCTTTGTATTGACTTCAGCTCAAAATTTGCAATTCAAATAAAGCCAAGTCACAATAGGAGCTACGGCTTTTTGTGTTGGTTGTTTGGACTGGGCTCTTCAAAAAACTAATTCAAGTCGAATGGAGACGCGACTTCGTTTTAATGGTTCATCAACATAAGTTAATGGGTTTTCGGTTTTGGCCTAATGACAGATTAAACACATTCTCAAACGATTTGACAAGATCGCCAACAAAATCTTATCCGGGCATGAAAAATATCATTTTTTAAATCTGGATACCGAAGATCTTTCACATTGGATTCGCTTTAATTACATATTCTGCGAAGATATGCAAATTTAGAAGACGTTTGATAGCGAGGTGTGGTCCAAGAAACACCTGACCAACATCATTTAATTATATGGCGGCAATATTCGTAGCCTGTTGTTTAGCTATAGTCGATGGCAATATAATACGATTTGGGACAGATTCTAGCTGCTGGCTATATTTATTTAAAAATGTTTTTTAATGATATGTAACTTATTCATCATGTATGTTTAGCTTATCGCATGAATATCTAATACTTTAAATTAACATTGGATTAAAATCCGCGGCAGAAGATTTATAAATCCAAAACGCAATTTGTGTAAATAATATTTCATGCATTTTCTTTACACCAAAAATTTCAATAGTTGTTATTTACTCTGTTTTTTCTGATTGAGCAACTTGGCAGGTGGCAATTACCATACCAGTAATCTCCATCACCCCGGTTTATAATTGACAGACCTTTCAATATTTTGAAATAGGACTCCCATATAACACCTGAAAAAGCAGCATTTCAAGCTGTCAACTACTGCATTTTTTTGGAAAATAAATAGTCAAAAATTGAATGGGAAAAAATCCGACAAAAAGACCGAGCCGAAATTCAAATCGATACAAATACAGAAATCAATAAAATGAGGACGTCAAGTGCCGTAATGCCGCTGGAGACTATTGAACTCGACTGTGACTCCAATCTTAATCTTGACACTTTGAAAGCGACGATCGAAAAAATTGTTGCCCCTCGCCGGAAGTTATACAAAGTCTATTATGATGAAACCAATTTATCAGGCTGCCTAAAATCAATTCAGTTCACCGCGTTTCGATATATTCGATATTTTGTTGCGTCCAATTATAAAGTGCCGGGAAAAAATTAAACAAAGGCTGAAGAAAGTTAGCTGCAAATGAAAATCCGGCGAAGAATATCCCTAAGTGGCTTAGCTGGGCTCTTTGCTCTTTCTCTCGATTTTTCACTCTTTCTCGCCGCTCGAGATGCGTAGGCGCCGGCATAGATTTTTTCCATGTCAAACCAGCAACTGACAGCAGGTTTGCCAGCCATTCAGCCATTGGGAGCCCCAACTCGAACTGAAGTTTTTGGCTGAGCATTTAAGCGCGGCTGATTTGATTTCAGTGACACGACGCCCGCGGCGGCAGCGAAACTTGTCCTGCCCACACGCGACTGCGCCGAACGGCTTGCTTTTTTCAGTCTTTTCAGTCGCCGCGCATGCGCAGTAGCGTTCGCGAGCGTTTTTCTTTTCGTTTTAATTTTTGCGCCGTTTTAAACGCCCTGGGGGACGTGGACACCACACGGTTGCATGTCGGCGCGATCGGAAAAAAGAGTCAAAATATTTGAATTTCTAATGCCATACGAGGGCCGACTCAAGAGTGTATCATTAAGTCATCCAATAGGTTAAAGACAATTGAGTTGTTTGGCCTTGCTGGGAGTTAAGTTTATTTTTAGAGAGATAAAAAGTAATTTGCAAAGAAATGTATTCTTTTTTATGTTTCAAAGGAAGGGGGAATCTCTAGAATAACTAGGCAAATGACATGCACACATAGCTCATATCATAATTACAAACTCAACCGTTTTTTTTTCCTTATTAAACTTTATTTAATAATTTTAAATAATTGATTACTGCTACTTTCTATATTTTTATATCATACCATTCCTATTGCCATTAGCATTTATTGTTATGAAAGGATACAATAATATTATTGCAAACCATTTATAGAGGGGCGAAACCTTTTAAAATATTTATTTTATCAAAGTGCAATTAAGGTACATTACGGTTCGAATAGATACTTCTTAACTATGAAACAACCCTCGCTGGCGACTGACTACCCTGGGTTCTTATTTCCCTTTTGCTGCCTCGCTGGCCGGCCGTTTAATCTGATGGAAATGACTTTTCCGATAAGCATAAAATTTCCTTTGATGATAGACCTGAAACGCCTTTGTCACTGCCATGAGAGTCGTTTGCCGGTGATGTGACGCTGAACTTGTTCAATCGGCTGAGATCAGTGAGGGTTCCACCCGGCCAGTGGGTGAAGATCCCGATCTCGAATCCGAACCCTACTCAGTTGCGGTTTTGGCTGCGGCTTCCGTGTGCATTTGCCTTTGCTTAATTAAATGTCAATCAATGTACTCGTCGCTTTATGGAGACGGACTTTGTTTCTGATTTGTCCGCTTTATTAAGTCGATGTGGCGTCCGTCGTCTTCATGATGTGGCCGAGATGCTGCTGCGGTTTTTGCTGTCGCCTCTTTGGCGTCTCCCTAGCGAGATTTTGTTTTTGGGGCCTCGAGCTGACGACTGCGTGGGCGCTGGACAATAATATATACTAATATATGCTCGGCCTATGCATGATCTATGCCAAACCAATGGCATTAAAAAGTATTTAATAAATTTCAGGCCTGGGGATTATGTGTTTTTAGGTGTACACTCGGAGGTGTTTCCACTTCTGGTTTCGGCTTTTCTTTATGTTCGAGGCGGATTACTCGGTTGACATTTGGTGGGAAATGTTCTGGGTTTCGATCGGTAGCCGGCGGGCAACTTAACTGGATATTAATAAACGTTTCAATGAACACTTGGCACAGATCTCGGGCATTACGATGGGTTAAGTTCTTGATAACCTTTCAGGGAATTTGAAATGGATGAATAACTCGGACGGCTTAAGTCTGTAGAACTTTTGAGAGAGATGGGATGAAATATCTGTCGCATAAGACTGGGATCTAAGAAAATCTTGGTAAAATCTTATGAATTTTTCGTCTAATCTTCTGTAGATAAATTAAATTTCCAATTGATGGAAGATTTATTCACATTTTAAAAATTCCAATGATTCTACTGTAATATGTTTGGTGGTATGCTTTAAAATGTTGGTATTTCTACGATTTCTAGCCTTTATTTTAACTTCCCTATGGAGCCTTCTATATAGCTAGGTTCCTAAGCATACTAAACCACTCCCAGATCCAATCTGTCGAACGGAAAATAAAAACCCTAAAATACTTTCCAATGCTCTCAGCTCAGCTCGAGTATATATAGTCTCTCTGCGATCTGCCACCGTTTCCAGCAGTTTTATTACTTGGAGAGAGAGACCCAAGCTCTGGTAATTGCGATTACACCCATAAACGGAACAGATCCTACAGCCTACAGATCAGATCCACTTGTGACTCAGTGACATTGTAGCCAAGAGAACGAGTAGTCAACAACAGCAATAACCACTGCCACTATAAATCCATAACTGTCAGTCAACATTTTGGACCAGTATCGGAGAAGTTGTCGTCGTGTCTTGTATGGCCAGAACGCCATTTGCTTTTGGCCCGGCTTATTCTCATTCTCTGATTCGGATTCGGATTCTGCCTCTGAATCTCAATGTGGCTGCCTGGAGCATCGTCGACCGTTACCACATTCCTGGGACACCTTCGGGCCAAAGCCAACAACCAACATCTCGGCCACATTTCTTGTGTTTATTTAAGCATGAAAGTTGTGTAATGGCCGGGAGGATCAACTCTGAAACTCTCTATCAATTGGAGTTTGTAACACGTCTTGACATTTGTGGCCGCTCAAGTGATGAGCCAAATGCCTAATTGCAACTGTGTATTTTTGGGTGGTATTTTCGAATACATTTTACGACTATCCCTTGTTTAATACCCATCAGTGAGTACTTGTTTCTACATCCTATTTTATTTTACCGATCGTTAAACGCTGAATTTATGATCACTAAAGGAGGTTGGGATACAGTTTCTTTTCTTATGTTTTGATAGTGTTTTGAAAGGAAAGCAGATGGAACAAAGCGTGTTGCTTAATATGGGTTGATAAATTCTTCAACAAGTTTTTACAATCATAAACTTAATTACGTAATTTTGCCTTACCTGATCACAGCCCTTCCAAGAAATAGTTCCGAATATTCAAAATTCACCATTAGGCTCCCATCAACTTTTCCTCGGAACTTCCGCTGGCGAAGCACCTGAAAACACACCCAGGCGAAAACAACCAATCTGAACACACACATTAAATAAACATTTATTTAAGTTAAAAGAGGCATGCAAGAAAGAATGATTGCAAATATCCAACATAAATCTCAGGAAGCTCAAAGAATCCACAATGGGCACACGAGGAAATTACAACAAGAAATATAAAACTTAAGCTCCGAAATGCTTTATGATGATGACGCCCACAGATGGCTAAAGAGATGAAAGACATCAGGGGGGGGAGGGCTACACAAATATATTTTTGAGCAGATATATAACTAGGTGATACCCGACCAAGTACTTCCGGCAAAGTGGGGAGTTCAAAACTGAGGGGGAAATCTGAACACGCTTGTTAAAAATTTCAAAAATGCTGCAAAATATTTACCATTTGCTCCGCTTCTGTCTTGTTTAATTCTTCTCCAGCTAAAGAAATTTAATTTGAATTTTATTTATTATTTTATGCGATTTTATTATATGCCCCGCCACGCAATGCGTTTTACTGGGCGCTTTATTTTTAAACGTAAATAAACAACCACCGACCGAGGACCCAGATCTGATTTTCTTTTTTATTTATATTTCAGCGGACGGAGAGATTTTGGAGTGAGGAGCCGGGTACCCCCTCCCTCAGAGAAAAAGAAAAACACAGAAGACAACAGCAACAACCACGATGAATTGGACGCGCGTGCTGCTAATCGGGTTGACCGCCTTGGCGCTGACATTTGTGGAGGTTGCATCACTCTCACTCGATCCAGGTAAGTGCCAACGATCCACCTTCCCCGCACTTTGCATTCCGGCAAACTCTTCTGCTTAACAGTCCCAATGAACTGGACAAAACTTTGTTTTGTAAGACCTGAACATCATTGAAAAATTCCCGGTTATAGAAAAGGGAAATGAATTTTAATCGATAATATTGTACATTATTATCGGAATAATATATGGGTTACTTAATATTTAATGACAATATAACATAGATAAAATATAATTTCCAATTCTCTTAAAATTTTAAACTACTTTTGATATTTTTTTAAGATTCTCTTAACCAAAATCATTGATTTTTATGAATAAACCTATCCAAATATATTTCTACATGTGCAGTGTATGTACATATTTTTACTGTTTTTATGGTTAACCAAACGACTGCAGCATCGTCAATGTTTGCCGAGAAACGCCCGTAAGCCATACTTTTGGTTAACAACTTGGCGATTTATGTAAATCTCCAACTGAAATCCCAATGCAAACGTCGCCAAATGACAGTGGGGTCACCAGTTGTTGAGTTGGTGACCTCCCTGGTCCGTAGATGGAGATATTGCAGCCCGATCACGAGCCGTGGGCCCTGGCCCCAGACCATCTCGCGACTGGAAATGGCCACATTTATGCCCGTGTCCATGTCCATGTCCATATCCACATCCATGTCCACGTCGTGAAGGTCACCTGGCATGAGCCTGTCAAAAGTCGGTCGCTGCCAGCATGACAAATATCCGCACAAATGCGTGAAATTCTATATAGAGTCGTCGTCTTGATGGATTCCTTTGCTCAGCAGTTGTTCGCTTATTCGGATTGTGCAAATACTACGGTGCATCGTGTATTTATTTGGGTTAACACGGCCCGCAGTATTAGAGGCAATCTCTCTGCCCCTCTGGGTGACCAAAATAAATAGTTCCATGTTCCCTGTCCGAGGTGTTGTAATCCGTGGCAGGCGAAATAACCGATTGCCAATGTTTGTGGGCAAATAGAGCAAGTGGCCAAGACTCGGTTTACTTGAAGAGATTAACAAACATGACCCAATGATGATTTGGGTACCTAAAGCCGTATTATCTCTGTTTATATTTGGCTGTTTATTGGGTAATCAATATGTGTGCGGTTGCGGTAGAACGGAAGTTGTTCTTAACAGTTTCGAAACTGATCACCGAAGACTAAACGAGATAAGGCACGAAACAATATTTCACAAAAAATAATGGATTGGATGTGTATATAAATATATTTTAAAAGAAATTCACTGTTTAAGCTGTTTAATTTTATAAACTTAATAATAATATTTTTTCTGTTCTCTCCATCGACAGTTGCTTCTGCTGAACTGGAACAGTTTATTCGAAAGGGAGATGTGGTTATATCAACACGTCACATACGGTAAGTGATTAGTACCGATTCTTAGGGTTGATTTCTGATTTTCCCCTCAATTAGGCCTCGTCGAAAGTTGCACATCTCCATAGAAGCCCTCTTCATGATTGACTTTCCCATGTTGAAGCACAAGATGTCCTTCTTCCTGGACCGCAAACAGCAGCGGGTTACCCTGGACATCAGTGCGAATGGAGCCACCGAGTCGCGGAACTTCGAGATACCCAATATCAATGAGACGAGCACCATCCGATCGCTGGCTCTGCAGTTCTCCAAGAATCGCATAACTCTCTATGTGGACTGCAAGGCGAGCACGCATCATGATATCGACATGAACCTGGCCAAGTTGTACACCCAGATGGATGATCCGGTGATCAAGCTGGTGAGTGGATGCAAGCCAGTCGAAGGCGAGATTGAGAGTGACTAAACTAATGCATTGACAGTTCCGTGAGCGCAAGTATCCCCTTCTCTTCGACGGGGACATGGAGCACTCCCTGCAGCGGGCCAATTGCCAGAAGGGCATGCATCGTCGGGGCAATCGTCGCATGCTGCGCAACAAGATCACCGAGCGTGGTGAGTTATACCTGACAATCTCTGGCTCCCTACGACCCACCCAATTCTGCATGCATTGGGAAAAATATTAATCCCTAGAATAGTTCTTCGTATGGAAGAAAATTCTAGTATTAACATGTTTTAGGGATTTCTGAAAAGAAATACAAATCGTTCATAAGTTCATCACTGATGAATCATCAGATTTATTGAAAACAATTTTGGGATTGATATTATAACTAGTGTTCTAATAAATTAATAACATTAGTAGTTAAATCATAAAAAAATGTATTAATAATGTTCAATTACCATATACAATAATAACAATAACAGTAACATAATAATATGTATTTAATATTTATATACATGAATGTAAACTAAGAGGGTTCATGGGTTTCATAAACTGATGTAACCTAATATCCTTCTATACTTTTTCTCTGTGTCTCAATCATTTCAGAAAAGAACAAGAAGCGAGATGTGCGCGGCTGGTATGAGCCAACGATCGCCAGGGAAGGAGTCGTGGACAACCGGCACCAGGAGGTGCCAACGAACGTGGATCGCGGCGACATTCCCGTTCTGAATGGCGATTGCGAAGGTAGGTTTAGGTTGCCCAGCACACTCACCTCAACCACCCAGTCGCTTATCAACTGTCAGTCGGTAGTCAGTCGAGGCAGTCAACGGATCTGGGGCCAAAGGCGTGGCTCCTTTCCAAAACGAGGGCTTCCTACAGATCCGAGGGTTGGGCTGCTGCCTAGATTAGATGCTCGCTTTGATGAAATTATTTGGCTTTTGTCAGTTGGCGTTTATGTCACTAGAGGAACATAATTCAATTAAGCAAATGTTGCGGAGCAACCTGAAATGGGGTATGTGTGGGTTGGGGAACTGATTCGGGGGATTGTTGCATCGAGTGGGGGCTTGAATGGTTGAATTTCAATGGCATGTGCAAGTGAATGAACGAGGCCTTGAAAACCAGTAAACCCCTTCTCAAAATGCAATGCTATCGTAGCGTATCAGAACAGTAAGATATATGTTATTAATAGAAAATCCATACAGCTTGATAACTATATTTGGTCAGTGACAGAATTCAGCGGATCTGTCAAAATAAAATAACTTGTGTTGATTGATAACCTAAAAGTTGACTGTATAAGGCAACAGATATGTGGGATGCCGAATAGATACGCAAATAGCTAAGAACTAGAAAAAAACAACATTAAACGGAAGTATCAAGTGATTGCTTAAAGCAACTCTAGAGGTTAATACCCTTGTAATGCCCTTCTCCATTACCAATTTGCATGGCCTTAAACCATCTTCGCTCAACTCGCTAATGCCTTATAAATCTGGCAAGCAATTAATAACGACCCATACACTATCTATGCCTGCGTAATATAGCCATAAGTACCCTCATCGATGTCACTGTCTTGGCCAATAAGTCGCCGCTAAGTGATCACAGCGAAAGGGAAATATCGGATGGAGGGTATGGGCTCTACGAGGCGCCCACAGAGCGAAAAACACTAATGAACACCGAGATATGACAAAGCCATGCATAAGCTGTGCACTCGTTTCTTATATAGTACACAAAGCCTGGTGTCGAGCCGGCATAATTATTATTTATCTGGCTCACAGCAAAGACACCAAATTGGTAGCCTAGCCAGCTCTGATCTGTACCCACACAATCTACACTTAGAAATGCGGAATAGACTGTACATTATAAACAATTATTTGTTCAAGAATGAATTTTACTCTTTTGCCTTTTTTTAATGCCAGTAAATTAAATAATAACAAAATAAAATGTAAAAAAAGGATTAATTTAAAAAAAAAATTAAAGTCTTTTAAAAAGTCTTTTTTTTGGAAAAATAAAATTTATTTGATAAATGTACATCATAAATCTTAAAAATATTTCTGGCTTAGTTACGTTTCAAGCGCTTCCAATTAGAAAATTTTTAATTCTTTTTGGAAGATTTTAACTTAATTTAGTTCTCCCAGTGCTGTCGACATGAGTACGGGGCGGCATATAAATCGCAAAGGCAAAAAGCAACGACAACGGCAAATCGTAATGAATGAATTACGTGGCCATGCCGCCGACGAACCAGATAGAAGCGAAGGTTGCCAAATGTAACCAAAACGAGATCGAGATTGCTGGGGCGAGGACCCGACGAGATGGAGGAGCGGATCGAGAGGCCCCCGATCCCCGAACCGAGTTGGAACGGATGCGTTTGGGCGTTAAGGCGGCGGCGGCGTTTTCAATGTTGACAAAACTCAAAACTCAAACTCACTCAGGCACTCAGCGAGGTAAACCGACAAAGTCAGACAGATGTGCCCATAGAAGCGACCACTATGTTGAACTAGTTTGCTGGTTGCCATGTGTCTTACACGGTGTTGTACAACTTAAGAGGCCTAGAGATGACAGATCTATAAGCGATATATTGCAATTTGTTGACTTGGCGAGGATGATCATAAGAAATTGAGATATCTGGTATTTCAAGTCGAACCCAGGCAATCTTTGGATAAGAAGAGCACTCTTTACCGTCGCTTTGCCGCAGTTTTGCTGACGCGAATAGTGTTTTTTTGATAGATAGATAGATCTGATGGTGATTCTTATAGATCAATGAGTAATGTTCTAATTATTTTTCATTAATCACCGTTTTTATCGGACACTTCCTGTTGCGAATTCTTAGTCATATGCATAAATTATTGCATAGAAACAAAATTAAATGAAACGATCATAAACAACTTAGGCCTACACACAAAGTATGCATATATTTAGTACCTGGATTATTCCATTGCATTCAATTAATCAGCAGACTGACTCATCCCTAGGGAGCTCTGAGGATTGGGTGCTCGGTGCTTTGTTGTCCCATTGCATTAAGCTGCACTAAAACGCCGAACGCATTAGCAGCTGTTCGAAATCCTGCATCCATTGGAGCGACAAAGCGGATTAGGTTGCAATCAGAGGGTCCCCACTCCGAAATCCAAACTCCGAACTCCGTTGAAATGAGTGCGATTTTTGCATCGCTTGTACCTTAATCTTGTCAGACGCTTGAACGCTTCCCACACACACAACATATTCGCCGACTTTAGTTCAGGGTGTGGAGGGTGTTCGTGAATTATTGTTGCTTTATTTAAAGTCCCCCCACCGAACCCCGACTTATCTCAACTCATTGTTCCAAACAGACGCCCTCGCACGCTCGCTGGCGGATTTGCTGGCATTGGTGAAGCTGCTCCGCGAAGACGTCGCCCACCAGCGCCAGGAGATTGCCTACCTGCGGATGCTCTTGGAGAACTGTGCGGGCTGCAAGAATCCCCTCAGCAACGACAACCAACTACGCATCGAGCCCGACTGCCGATCCGCCAATCCTTGTTATCCTGGTGAGTGCGATTAACCAAAATATCGGGGTTTGAGCTAATAACACTAAACCTATGTTCTTAAATGGGCTTTGTAAAGTCATGCATTTTTCAAGATTTTTTTTATCAATCAATTAAAATAAATATTTATATATTTAAAAGGTTTAACAATTTAGAAGATTTTTTCTGGATTTCATAACAAAGAGAAATACAAGTTTTGCTAAGTTGTAGAAAGCTATAATGAAAATATTGTACCTTAAAAAAAAGATAGTTAAGTATTTTCTACAAGTAATTGAAATTGTGACCATATTACCTCAAGAAAATGTTCATAAAAGATGCATTATATTTGTAACTCGAGCTATTAAATATTTAAATGTAACTAATATATTGATAAATTTAAACTAAACTCCGATTTTCTGTATAATTTTTTAGGAGTGGAGTGCCTGGACTCTGCCGCCGGTCCCAGATGTGGCCACTGTCCCCTTGGCTTCATCGGCGATGGCAAGACCTGTAAACCGGGCGTTACCTGCGCCCACCACCTCTGCTATCCGTAAGTCTGTCCTGCATCCTTATCCCTATCCCAGTGTGTGCTAAATACTCCTGTGCGTGTGCCTGTGCTCTTCGTGCGCCTGTGCGAACAGAAATTAACGCGGCCTGTGGAGTTTTTAATGGCGTCAAGGGCGTGGCCATCGCATCCATGTTAATTGTATTTGTCATGCTGCGACTCCGAGGGCTTGAAAAGCGCCGCCATCCGAAAGGCTTATCCCTGCCCTGACTGTGCAATTATTTGCATTTGGCCTTAATGGCAATTTGATGTTGTTTATGGTTTGATGATCTAGTCAAACAACAACCCAGCGCCTCCTTGACAAGCTCCTCGCAGCCCAACCCTCCAGCCACATCCTCATTTACATCCATATGCATATCTGTGATTGATAAGCACGTGATGGCCATTGAGAAGAAGACACATTTAGGCCTTTATTTACTCTGTGAATTCTACGAATAAGTGGAAGCCAGGAGGCCATGGGACATAAGCTGGTTACCCAGAACAGAGTAAGTGGATTGGGCTTGATGGCTGTGAGTCATGTGAGGGATTGTGGAACCTGTATTCTCACCTTCCCATCTGATAAGCTTTGTAGATCGTAGATATGTCAATTCGAATGCTCAGACTTCCTAATCCCCTCTTACACTGTGAGATTTTCCATTTCTTACGCATTATCAAGTCGGCATAATCAAGTCGCAGTGAGTTAAGTATTCAAATGGTCTTTAGGAAGGGAACTTATCTATCGAATGATCTCTTTGATCTGCCTAGATTATTAATGAGGTCAGTCAGTGCTATTGGAAATAGAAATTTGGTCATCTGAATATAGATTTATAGCTCAGTCGCCTGCTGATATAATAATACCACCCACAATCCGTATCAAGTTGTCTTTCTCGAACCGGAAGAGCTTGTCACAATCGAAAATCAATAAAGAGGTAAATATTGTTCTGGCGCTGGTTAACAAGTCGCTGCCAAATTTGTGTCGAACCCAACTAATTATGCAAAAGACCCACAGCACTGCTGGGGAACCTAATAAAAACATTATTTCGGGCCGTTTCAATGCCTGCATCATAAATATGTTAAACAAAACTATAACAAGTTATGCGTTGTAACGGAGCTGGAACTCGAAGAAGAAGAATATTTTGTAGATATTGTTGGACAAAATGCAACAAAACCTTTGGCACTACAGAACTAAGGAACCCCGAAAAGCTGTGAGGTCTGGACCACAAATGGCACTTGAGGCAGCCGCATAAATTAGTTAAATGTGAGCCGGAATAAAGAACCCGCACCCAGAGTTCGATTCTGAGGACCGACTGACTTCATTGTGTCAAGATACTTAAAGTGATTTCTGTTATTCTTTCTTTTCTGGCCGGGGCAACCTGAGCGCCTATCGCCTAGCCTCTCCTGGCCACGCGCATGCGCTCCTATTGGGCCATAAATTTGAGTAAATTATTGGAAAAAGACCTGGCTTTCGGGGGGACCCACTAAGAACGGTGTGTATGTTGTAGGTGTCTACGGATCGCCTCGGTTTGTTTACTTTTCCCTGGGTTGCGGGCAAGGTGCGCCCCTGGCTGACCGACCGACCGACCGTATTTTAATTTGCATAAAATTGCCTTAAATGTTGTCACGACGCCGACTCGTTACTGTCATCTTTCATTATCGAAGAAATGTGGTCAATGTGTGTGGCAGGCCCAAAGCCGGGCATCGAAAACCCAATCATTATACCCGTTACTCGTAGAGTAAAAGGGTATATTGTATTCGTGCAAAAGTATGTAACAGGTAGAAGGAAGCGTTTCCGACCCTATAAAGTATATATATTCTTGATCAGGATCACTAGCCGAGTCGATCTAGCCATGTCTGTCTGTCCGTCTGTCCGTCTGTCTGTCTGTCCGTATGAACGCTGAGATCTCGGAAACTATAAAAGCTAGAGGATTGGTATTTGGCATAAAGATTCTTGGAGGTCCTACGCAGCGCAAGTTTATTTCAAAAAGGTGCCACGCCCCCTCTAACGCCCACAATTGTTAATAAACGATTTTAAAAATTTTAATATTTCGGAAAAGTAAAAATGCAGTTTTGTTGTGTTTATCAATACCTATCGAAATGTAGAAGAAATTTTTTAAATCGGACCATTCGTTTAAAACTTATGCCTGATCAAAGTTTTTAAATCCCTCGCACTCCCTTTAGCTGAGTTACGTTTATTAGATAGTCGGGACACCAACCCGACTACAGAGTTCGCACTCCCTTTAGCTGAGTGACTGGTATTAGATAGTCGGGACACCAACCCGACTATAGCGTTCTCTCTTGTTTTAATTTAGAACCCACCAAATGTCATCTCAACTTGGTCATCGCTTTGTTTATTTTCACTTTGATTCCGACTCCTATTCTTTCGAGGTCTTTGGAAGACTATCGATTCTATTAAAAGGCCGTAAAACTTGCACTAATGACAACGCACACCTGTTGATCCTTTGTTGTGGCAGCTATCGAATGTGTTTTATGGCGGTATTATATGTAAAGGTTCCAATATCCCTGTCCCTGTGGCGTCCAGTTGATGGTGTCTTTTCCATCGGGTTGTATAATGGATTCAATAATGAAGGGTTTGGTTCCCAAGCGCTCTACATTGATTGAACTTGTTTTCCAGGAACCTTAAAGCTGTTAATCTCTTGTAATTCAGAAAGATCTTTTAATAAAATGTTGCTATACCAAAAATGGCTAACTTCTTTTTTAAAAACTTGCTTCCTTTCAGTTCCCTTTTTGCTAAAATATCCCCTACCTTTTGTGCCCATTTCGTTTTCGTTCAGCACTTTCCATTTCCCAAGGTTCAATCCCAGGTGGTGTGCTGACTGACCACCTGAAAAGCCAATCATAACTTGGCCCCAGGCCGTTGACAGTCGGGCGCCTTCGCCCAGAAAGTTTTCACTGCGCACACACTTCTGTTGTTCAATTTAAATTATGCATTTGACGAAATAATCAGCCATGCAATCAAGCTGCAGGTCCACGAACCTCGGGAGATAATATTACCATCTAGAGATCGGAGATACCGATTTGGAGTGTGATTCTCAGGCAGATTCCGATTTCGATTCCGATGCGATGGCAGCTGCAACATGTGTACGAGCTTGTTGGACAATTCCCGCGACAGAATTCCAACTTTGATTGAGGCAACTTTCCCACAGAATCTCAGTTTTCCTCTCCAGAGTTTTCTACGCCTCTCTTTTCGAGCCAAAAGGCCCGAGAGGCCCCAGCAAAACGTTTACGGCCACAGGTAAAAGCAGGAAAAGCCAAGAGTGGAAGCAGCGGCTAGCTGGTTCACAGCTCCGAAACATCAAAGTTCGGTGGAACGCATATCTCAGTGTGAATCAAGTTCGCCTACGCATCGGGAAAAAAGTGGATCCATTGATTCCAAGTCGTCGTCGTTTTTGTTGTTACTGCGCCTGGGTTGCCTGGGTTGCCGTGGCTGTTGACTCTGCGGCTGTGGCAGCGTTTGACTGCTTGAATTCAAATTAATAGTCGACTGGCAGCGATTCCCACCCTGCCCCCGTTTATACCCAGCGAAATTTCATGATAAGTCCTTTAAGACATGAATTTAAACCCACCATAGATGGTAATTTTAATTTAGAGCGAAGTTTGATCCTAATTAAGCAGAGTTATGAATTTCGAAAAAGGAAATACTAATGTAAGAACTAGATTATCGGATTTTTTAGCATTGTGCGGGGATCTACATATATGAGGTATTATATCTAAATAAATATCTAATACCCTTTTATACTTCAATAACTTGACTATTAAGATACATGTAATGGTTGTTATTGGTATTAAAGAGTCTTTAGTTTCACTATAAACATTAAATAACTTTAATTTCAAGTCTTCTATTAGCTTAATACTCCAATAGGGTTTTTATGTACAAGAAGTTTGCAATCTCGTATCGCCGCATAAACATTTTACGACGCCGGTCGTCTTGGCAATGCGCAGGCGCAGCAATGAAAACAAAAACAAGCCCGGGCCAAGTCGAGATCAGGCCCGAGCCAAAGAGCTGAAAGGCTGAAAAGCTGGAGCTGGAGCCGGAGTCGCAGATGGAGATGGGGATGGAGTTGGAGCCCCAGTCAACCTCGCAGATAAGTGGCCTGTGGCAAAATAAACGCCGCTTTATGGCGGTTAGCTGCAGTTTGTCCAAAGCGTGCGCCACATTCGAGGATTCAAGGGGATTGGATGGTATGGAGTACTTGGTATTGGAGATTGAGGATTGGATGCTTGGATTCTCCACTGAGAATAGGGAGCTCTCCCTCGAGTGGCAGCCAAGTGTGTTTGCTGGCTCTTTTGTTGTTAGAGCATTTGCATGGCATGCGCTACCATTAGAAGCCATTTGGGTGAGGTTAATGGCTGAGCGGTAAAGTAAACCCCAAGAACAGGGCTTACGTTCGAGCCGAGTGGCTAATAGACCATTAAACGGGCCAAGGGGATATCTAAAATATGTGATCTGACAAACCCTAAGTATAATAATATTGAATACCCAAAACTGGTACCACAGTAATCCGTGTGTTGATCCAAAGTTTTGTGCACCACATCCCCCTTTCCATTTCAATGTGGCTAAAAGCCTTTGCATGCTTCAGAGCCATGTTCACACATTACTCAGGCCCTGCTCCTTCACTCTGCTTAGGGACCTGCCCTCTATTCCTTCTACGGCTCCTTGGCCGGTGTTTGAACTGGACTCGAACTCGCTGGGGAGTTTGGGGCCCAAGCCAGCAAATTGGAATTATGAATTATGAATGCGTGGTTAATAAAAAGAACGTTCAGAAAGAACGGCAGTCGAATGGGTCCGCGTTTGGGTTTAGGTTCGGGTCTTGGTCCGTCATGCCAACCAATCGGTGGACTTGGAGGACGGAGGCGGCTGAAATGCTAATGCGTTCCTCGTTGCGCTTGACTGGATATTTTCCCAGCACTCAAACGATGCCGCAGAGCCGCAGAACCCAGACAATATGGTCGAATGAACTGAAACAAAGCAGAAAAGCTCAAAGTGGTGGTCAGAAGAGGCCGAGGAGGAGGTTAGCCCACAAGATCAGGGGCGGAGGCATCTGGGAACGCAGCCGGAAAGCGAAAACCCCCACGCAGCATCCAACTCTACTCACTTGACTTGGACCGCTTGCCACTTAAGTACTTAACACTTTTTGCTAATTGCGCCTAGCCAGTTAGAGGCAAGCCCCGAAAAGCTGCCACTTCCACACAAGACCCAGAACCCAGGAACCCAATTGACGCACTCTCCCGCGATCGGGACAAGTGTGTTGTTGCCCACCATGGATAAGCCAAACTCGAGGGCCCCCAAGCTGATGGATCTCATCAACTGACAGCGCCAAGAAATAACAAACGCAATACTTCAAGTTCTCCAGCAAACCAAAAGTTGTTATTATAATACTCTGTTTAAAACGAGAATGGTGAATATTATAAAAAACTTCCCATTTGTTAGGAGAATATCAGAAGGGCCTTTATTTTACAACAGATAGAAAATTATGAATTAAGTTTTGATTAAATAATATTTCATGAATATTTAGAGAGGGTAATCAGGGGAATGTTATTTGGAGATTAAGTTTTAATTAAATAATATTTAACGAATATTTGGAGATTATTTGAAGATTTTATTTATATATCAAAGGAGCATACATTATTCAAAAGCTTTAAATTCTCTTTAAGTATATGATTCATTAATATTTTGTAAATATTTACAGAAGGTAATCAAAAGAATACAATTTTCAAGTTGTAATGTAGATATTTGGAGTTTGTGATGTAGATATCTGTGTAGTTTATTCGTTTTACAGCCATTTTTCCGTTTAGGGCTTTTAATTTTTTTATTTATTAAAAGAGCATACTTTTTAATAGAATTAAGATTTGACTTAATAATATTTGGTAAATATTTAGAGTAGATAATGTAGAGGGTTTAGTTTTAAAGCTTTTATTTTATTTAAGGGTACTGTGCTACAGTCCGATCCTGTTTTGCCCCATCATTATTATTATTTGCTCCTCGGGCCAAATGGAAGTTGGGAAGCTAGGTCTATAACAACTCAGAGATGGAGATGGAGACGGAGACTTCCGGCAGGCGAAAACGCACTGTGTGCTTAGCCATAAAATATTTGAAACTATGGCTTCTGGGTCAGTTGGGCACGGTAGTTCTGGCTGATGGGCGATTCTTCTAGGAAATTGGACTGCCATGAGTTATGTCCCGACAAAGTGGGATGCTAAATTGCAACTACAGACGTAAAAAGTGGATGTATGGATGATGGAGACCGAGATGAAGATGGAACATTCGACGATGGCCGATGGCCCGTGTAACTGTAACCCCAAACCGAAGCGAACTAATGACCATGTCATGATATGTAAATATTTTGCAGAGCCATAAGCAAACCCACACTCTGGAGCATAAATAAGGAAAACGTTGGGAGAAATTTACATGCATGCAATGCAGTTGGATGTTTTTTGTGATTTTGTGGCCAGGGGCCATCTGCATCGCAGCCTACACACACTGACCGAGTGCAACATCCCCCCTGCTTTATTTATTTGTGTTTCGCTGGCTTTTAATAAGATTTTTTTGTAATTGTAATTTGTTTTCTTTTCGGGATCCGTTGTCTTCCTGCGGCGTATGGGGAAACTATCCGAAAATCCACCTGAGGAGGGGAGGAGGAGGAAACCCTCACGGCACATGTCTTGTCGCTTGTCGAACTGCGCTTTGTCGGTGCTTTTGTGACCCTCGGATCCTCAAATCCCTCCGCGGGGGCAACCTTTTCTTTTCTCCCATTTCCCCGTCTCAGTGGCTTTTGTGTGTGCAGCCGTTTCCACTAAACATCATTAATAAATATGTATGCCTTTGTATGCTCGACTGTGACTGTGTCCAACATTAACAGTCTTTTGTTGCTGTTTGTTCCTGGCTGTCGGTATTAATAATAATAAACAATATGCCCCCTGCCCATGCAAACCCTGCTCGATCGCATTAACAACAATCTGTGTGTCTCCCTTTGCAGAGGCGTTCAGTGTCACGATACCGTGAATGGGGCCCAGTGTGACTCCTGTCCAGCCGGCTACGAAGGTGATGGACGCACATGTACGCTACGTAATCCTTGCCTGGACACGCCGTGCCCCTCAGGTAAGTGGAGGTGGAGGGAAAACCACTCAAATGGAATGGTCTCCTATGGGCTTACCCCTCTGTGTTCTTAGCTTGCCCCTCCTAAATGGAGTTTTGTCTTTTTGGGGATTTTGTTGATTTTATGGCTAATTTGCGTTTGTCGTGCCATCAACTCAGTTGCGAGTGGGTTGATTGGTAAACATGGGATCCCAGAAGAATCTTAGAAGTTCTCAACGAAAGGGGGAAAAGGAAATGGTTGAGTGGCTAAACTGTTTTTATTATTATTGTTCATCGGGACTAGTTTACAAGAACAGAACAAATTAAACCTTTTTGGGGCCCATTAATTTCAATTAAAATGTTGTTTTCTGATGGATAGAAAACATTTATCCTTCAAAAAAATTTAACTTTTCAATATTATGTTAAGTGTGCCTAGCAAAAAATACTATGTCATATTCAAAATTAATTTTAAAATGTAATTTTTTAAAATTTTTGATTTAATAAATGAATAATTAACACTAATACGGGTAACTAATAATTTTTGAACGATTTACAATCGAGAAAATCCAACTTTTTTGAAAATGGTTTGTTTTTAAAATGGTTAATTTCAAGAGAAATGCATATGCCTCATCCATTCGACTGTAGGGCGCTCAATTCACACGATTATTTGATTTATTAATGCCCACTTCAGGTTAATTCGGGCTCTGAGGACTCGCCGAACCTTTTGATTGAATAAAGAACCCTCGAAAATTATATAGTACCTGGCGTAATTACGGGCTTCCCGCAAATGTGTGAAACAAGAGGGCTAATCAGAGCTCAGTTTTACTGAGATCCAAAGCAACGATTTTTTTGGGGCGTCCTGGAATGTTCAGGGGGTCTAATTGGATTGCGGCGAAAGTACAAAGTAGATGGACTTAATGTCAAATGGGAGACTCATCGCAAATAACTTACCAACTTACTAATAAAGAATTCTCATTTGTACTAGGCAACATTCACTATCAGAGGCAGAGCCAGTACACGGCCCGCAAATACTCGGTCGTAACGAACTAATTCGCAGCGGAGGGGACAATCGCGGCGCTTCGGCTAAGCTATGATATAATACACACCTAAATTACCTAAATTACAAGTACAGAACGTAGAAAGTGCACATATTGAATTACTATCTTTATAAAATAGTCATAAGTTGTAAGCTCTACGATTGGCACACAGCGGAATTCATAGTATTAGCAATCCATTTGAATTTGAAAAGCAGAACGAGCAGCTCCAACGAATAAAAATAATATGAGATAATATATTTGAAAAATGTATTCTAGTATAGAATATCATATAATATGTCACAATTAAATGCCCAGAAAGTGGAGTCTATAAACGTGTAACAAAATTTGCTTTCCCCCGCCTGAAATCTCCCAATTATTGTAATAAACTATGAATAATCTTAATAAAAAATGTATGCTGTAATTTCTTTGGTATTTAATAAATAAACTCCATCATTGGCCACATATTTTTTATTTGCCTATCGAAATCATCACCCAAAACCCACATGCCTTTATATCGCATCATGTTTATACACTATCATTTTCTGGTCATGCTTCTGAAGATTAATGGTGAGTTGTCGTACCAATATAATGTCACATATCAAACGAGATCATCGTAAAGAATTAGCTAAAACATGTTTTAAACATATTTTCGAATTTTAGTTACTTAGTTTGCAAGCTTACTTTGGAAAACTGAAAATGCAATGGTCCGATTTTGATTAAATATTTTTCCAATCAGCGAAATTATAAACCTTGATCTGTGTATAAAAAAATGTGAATGGGAATATTTAAGTTTTATTAAAAGTCATCAAATATTTTGCAGCTATGAGGTTAAGTTCCCTCAAATCATTCGTTTCCATGCAATCCAATCACTCATCTTTTGTCTCACTTTGTATTTGTTATCATTTTTTTTAACAAATAAGGTGCCCAATGCCTGCAGGTTGGTTACCCGCCCTATTTCCATTGCATCTCATGACCGATGGGTCACGAGGTAAACGGCACAAGCTGCCGCGATTTGGATGAGTGTGCGATCTACGATCCCTGCGACGATCTCGCGATCTGCACGAATCTCAGTCCGGGCTTCCAGTGCGGTCCTTGTCCCGTAGGCTTCGATGGAACCCACGCCCATGGCTACTACGCCGACTTCTACTCCCTGGATTATCGCAAGCAAACATGCCTGGACGTCGATGAGTGCCGGACTGGTTTCTTCCGATGCCCGGATCATTCCACCTGCATAAATGAGATTGTGAGTCGAGTATATAGAAGATAGAATATTATGAACTATACAAATTCCCGGTAGTGTTCCCTTAGAAGTAATATAATAATAATAGTTTAAACTTAAAACACTATGGTCGACCTTAGCACTTTCAAAATAGTTACCATGGTCATTAATGGTTCCTCTTGGTCTGAAGAATTCGCGGTCTCCATAAGTTAAAGAATTCATGAATGGCTTTATTGGTTAAAACTTTCAAAATTGTCACCATGGTCATTAATGGTTCCTCTTGGTCTGACGAATTCGCGGTCTCATTATGTTGAAGAATTCATGTGTATAAGTACAAATTGCAACCTTTAAAATTCCAATTCCAATTGAGCAACAGATATTTAAGACTTATATATTTTCGATCACCAAATAAAAGTTATTTAATGATTTTTATTAGAAAAAGTCTTTTCATAAGAGTTATCTTGACTTTTATATTTTCAGTCATAAAATAACAGTTATTTTTAAACTTTTATTATACTCGTAAAAGTCATGAATAAAAGTTACGAAGGACTTTTATTTTTTTGGAAAAAATAACTGTTATTCTCTGACTTTTATTTTAAAAGTCTGAAATAACAGTTACTTCATGACTTATAAATAAAAGGTGGTGAATAACGATTAATCGATGACTTTTAAAGTAAAACTTATAAATGTTATGGTCCCTGGTTTAAAGTAAATTAATATACAAATCAAATTTTAAATAAATATTGACACGGTTTTTTTTTTATTTGAATAAATCTAAAGTATAAATAGTTTGGACTACTTACCTACATTTAAGAGTAATTTTAATACTATTAAAATCAACATCTCCCGAGCAAACTCAACTTCTTTATTTCCCAGGGCTCCTACAGATGCCAGTGCCAGGAGGGATATGTAACTAATGGCACCTACAGCTGCCTGGACAGATCCTCGGTGTCCGTGTGTCCGGATGGCACTGTTTGCGATCGCAATGCCGTTTGCCTGCGGATGGACAACCTGCGCCACAAGTGCCACTGCAATGTGGGGTGGGCGGGCAATGGATTGATGTGCGGCAGGGACTCCGACATGGATGGTTGGCCGGACAAGGCGCTCGGATGCCCGGAGCTGCATTGTCAGCGGGACAACTGCCCCAGGTTGCCGAATTCGGGGCAGGAGGACGCCGACCTGGATGGCCATGGCGATGGGTGTGACGAGGACGCCGATGGCGACAATGTCCAGAACACCCAGGATAACTGCCCGCTGGCCTACAACACCGAGCAGGTGGACTCCGATGGCGACCGGGTGGGCGATGTGTGCGACAACTGCGTGCTCAAGTACAATCCCAGGCAGCTGGACACGGACGAGGATGGTCTGGGCGATGAGTGCGATGGGGATATGGATAATGATTCCATACCGAATGAGCTGGACAACTGCCCCCTGCTGCCGAATCCCAGTCAGTCGGACGCGGACAACGATGGTGTGGGCAATGGCTGTGACAACTGCCCGAATCTACCGAATCCCGATCAAAAGGATCGCGACATGGACTTTGTGGGCGACGCCTGCCATCGGGACATTGATGGCGATGACGATGGAGTGCCCAATTCGCTGGATAACTGCCCGATGGTCAGCAATTCGGATCAGCTGGACACCGACGGGGATGGTACGGGTGATGAGTGCGATGACGACATGGATGGCGACGGGATACCCAACTACAAGGACAACTGCCCGCTGGCCAACAATCCCAAGCAGGAGGATTTCAATCGCAATGGCAAGGGTGATCGTTGCGAGGAGGACGAGGATGTGGATGGGGTGCCCAATGCCATTGACAATTGTCCGAACAACTCGATGATTCATCACACGGACTTTCGTACGCTTCAAACGATTCCTTTGGATCCGAAGGGCCTGTCCCAGGCCGATCCCAACTGGGTGGTCCATGCCAATGGCACCGAGATCGTGCAGACCCTCAACTCGGATCCAGGATTGGCGGTGGGCCGAGATGCCTTCGGTGGTGTCGACTTCGATGGGACCTTCTATATCAACGATGATACGGATGACGATTACGCCGGCTTTGTGTTCAGCTACCAGAGCAGCTACAAATACTATGTGGTGCAGTGGAAGAAGGGCCCGCAAACCTACTGGGAGCCACGACCCTTCACTGCCTCCGCGGCGCCGGGCATCCAGATTAAGCTGGTGAACAGCACCGAGGGTCCTGGGCCAACGATGCGCAACAGCTTGTGGCACGAGGGGAATACTGACGGGGAGGCCAGGCTGCTGTGGAAGGATCCGAAGAACATTGCCTGGAAGGAGAGAACCTCCTACCGCTGGTCCCTGGTGCATCGACCGGCCATTGGCCTCATCCGGCTGCAGTGAGTGATGCGAAATCCAGTGGTTCCCGTTCCCATGTCTTTAATCCCACCTTCCTCCACAGAATGTACGAGGGTCATCGCCTGATCTTCGACTCGGGCAATGTCTTCGACTCCACGCTGAAGGGCGGACGGCTGGGCGTGTTCTGCTTCTCACAGAGGATGATTATATGGTCTAACCTGCAGTACAAGTGCAATAGTAAGTTGAACCGCACTGGTGAAATCTCCCAGCTCAACTCATCTTTCCTGTATCTATCCCTAAAATAGATCGCGTGAGTCCGCTGATCTACAATGATCTGTCCGAATATCTAAAGACGAAGGTGGAGTTGCAGGACTGAAAAGAAGAACCCCCACACCCTGGAGATTAAAAACCTTTTTTGCCATCCATTTTAACCAAATTAATTATTAATGCTAGCATTTAGTTAATAAATGAGTTGCCAACCGAGTTGGCCATTTAAAAAGGTCTCGAATCAAGTGGGCCATGCGTTTGGAAAACCGAGAAGACGACTAGTTGTCAAGTTCAGTTAGTTGACCTGCCTCAGTTAGGCGAACACACTTACGCTAGGGAACATTTTTACCGGCGAAATAAGGAAAACTTACATAACGAAATCATTGAAAACACAAAGAGCAGTGAAAATAGTTAACTAGTTAACCGGGTAAAATTCAGTCAGTCTTGCTAAAAATTTGTTAAGGGTAAGTAAGTAAGCAGAGAACACGGTGGTGTTTAGTTGTGGTTCCAAATATAGTTAAATTCGTGATCTTAAGCGCCCCCCAGATAGCAACGATGGCCAGCTGCGATGTGCAAGCGACTCGCTCCCAGGACGAGTTGAAGAAGACTGAGAACACCAAAAATGTGAAAAATTCCGAAGATTTGGGGCCATTAAATTTTAAATCAAGCGTCGAAATGGACGCGGAACCGACAGCCTCCTCTGAGAGCGATCTGCGACCCTCTCGCAGTTCGGTGACCAGGATGACCACCAAGATTCCGGCTCCCATTTTTCTGGGTTCCAGTGGCAGCCATCATCAGTTTGGCAGTCGCCGCCTGTACAGCTCGGTGGTGCGCAGCACCGACGAAAACCATCAGGAGACCGACGACTCGGGCATCCAACTGGAGTCTTCGACGACCGAGCTGGCCGACACAACGCTAACGGTCCGGCCCAGTCCCATACTGCAGACGATTCTCGACAGGATTCCGGGGTCCAGCAGCGAAATGGAACTACGGCGGGCCGAGGAGCAGACGCTCAAGGAACTTCAACGGGTCGTCGCCGAAATGGAGGCCGAAGTGGCCCTAGATGACCTGGATATGCAGGAGCTGGAGGAACCGGAGCTCGAACCGGAGGAGCCTGGACTGAATGAAGAGCAAGGGCTCGAAAAAGGCGGCGAGAATTCTGGGCTGGATGGGGAACAGTTTTCTGCAAATGAAACTCAGCAGAAACTGCCCGAACATCCTGAAAAAGTTCAAAGTAATGAAGAATTGCCAGTGGAAAATCTACAGGCAAAGCAAGATAAAGAGGAACCAGTGGAGGAGGAAGTTGAACTCTTCGAGAAACTAGTTGAAGAGCCAACTGAAGAGTCCCCACACATGGTTCTCCAAGAGCCCATCGAGGAACCCCAGAAGTCTGTACCCGAAACGCTAATGCAGGAACTTGAAATGGCGATAAGTGGGGGTGGCGAAACCGCAGAGGAACGATTTCTCGGGGAGCAATTCGAAAGAAGCCCTGAGGCAATGGGCCTACTATTTAAGCAACCAACTGATGAGATGCAGTCCGCCATTTCCGAGTCGGGACTGGCCCCTCGTCCCTCGCTAGACGGATCGATGGAGAGCGACCGCCGGATGGTTCCCTTGGAAGAACTGTTCGATCCGGAACACAATGTGGAGCTACTGCGTCAGCTTCTGCAGTCGGGAGCCGAAGAAAACACCACCATCGAGGCAGAGCCTGTTCTGAACGAGACTGAATTGGCGGAGGAAATAGAACCGGAGGCAGAAACGGAACCGGAACCGGAAGTCGAGATCGAGGAGGAAATGGATTCCGGCAAAAAGCAGACGGTTGGCAAGTCGTTCAGTTTCTTGCGGCGCCTCATCAGCCGCAAACTTCTGCAGCTCAGCTATCCCATACTATTCTGCAGCTTGGCTTTCAGTCTGATCTACCTCTCGCGCAAGGAGTAGGCCACCGTTTTATGCAAATGGAAATTAGACTATATATACGAAAGCAGAAAGAAAAGATTTGACTCCAATTGATTGTACATTGCGTACCAAAGCACTTCAAAATCGCCCAACGCATTGGCACAGAGTTGCCTGAAATTAAATCTATTTTTGAAATAAATGTGCACATCAATATCAAGTTTACACGTTTCCATTTTGTAAGCTTTATATGTGTATTTGAATTAAAGCGCCAATTACTTTACCTTCTTTTACAAATGAGCGCTAGGTGGCGTGTTGGGCAGACAGGGCAGTGTTGGAAAGGAGATATGGTATCGATAGGTAATCGAATTTAAATTTTACATTTTTTGGTTAATGTTTCAAGTGGCCTTACAAACCCTTATTGTGCTTTGTAGAGGACAATATATATTTGTCAGTTTCTAACAGATGCTATATATCCTCATGCCGAAAAACATACCAAAAGCATTAATTATCTTTATGAGTAACTAAGTTTAAAGCCATTGTCAGTGGTATCTGATAGTCGAGGCACTGTAAAATTGCGTTCTTCTTGTTTTTATACCCGTTACTCGTAGAGTAAAAGGGTATATTGTATTCGTGCAAAAGTATGTAACAGCTAAAAGGAAGCTTTTCCGACCCTATAAAGTATATATATTCTTGATCAGGATCACTAGCCGAGTCGATCTAGCCATGTCCGTCTGTCCGTCTGTCCGTCTGTCCGTCCGGATGAACGCTGAGATCTCGGAAACTACAAAAGCTAGAATATTGGGATTACCAACACATATTCTTGGGCTTCCTACGCAGCGCAAGTTTATTTCAGGCGACCGCCACGCCCCCTCTAACGCCCACAATCGCCCATAGTCGCCCACAAACCATACTAAAATGTGCCTGGCGCCCACATTTTCAAATATTTCTGATAAGTATAAATGCAAATTTGTTGCGTTTAATTATACCTATCGAAATGCAGAAGAAATTTTTTAAATCGGACCATTCGTTAAAAAGTTAAGCCTGATCAAAGTTTATATCTCCCTCGCACTCCCTTTAGCTGAGTTACAACCTTTAGTCGGGACACCAACCCGACTACAGAGTTCGCACTCCCTTTAGCCGAGTGACGGGTATTAGATAGTCGGGACACCAACCCGACTATAGCGTTCTCTCTTGTTGTTTATTACTATCGTTTAAGATATATTCAAAACTTTAATTTAAAAATACCTTTTAAAATACATCGCAGTAACATTTGAAATTCTAGCTTCTAGATTCACTTTGGACTTTACTCAAATGAAGTACAATAGAAATATGCATATTTCAATACCAAAATTTCGATTTATTTTGTAAACATTTTTAAACAAATTTTAAGTTGTAAAGAAGCGCCTCACTTTCAAGAATGACTTCCTTGGGCTGTGTTTTCGTTGCTGGCCTGTTTCATGTGATGCATTTTGTGGCTTTGTCCTCGAAAAGTTCGAGCATTCCGGGGCCACAGTTACCCTCGCTGATTGTGGGTCTGGCTGCGATGGATCTGATATGGGACAATTGCTTCATTCCCCGACGACTTCATATTATGCCGGCAGTCCTCAAGCGTATCTACGAGTTGGCAATAACATTCCTTCTGCTGGAGATTGCCGTCCACGTCGTTTGGAAGACAGTTGAGCAGATATTATCTCTGCTGATCAAGATAATACTGATCGGAACGGGCCTGGTGTCGGAATATAACTATATGCGGTACGAAAAGTACTGGATGGGCAGCGTTACAGTGCCGTTGTCCTTTTTGATCCTGGCCTTTGCCGGTCAGGCTACCGACCATTTCCATATGCTGCACGATTGCCTCTTCGAGGTCCAGACAAAGGTACATTTGCGAGTGGACGAGTCCCTGAAGTACATTAAACGAAATCCCAGAGTTGCGAAGAAAAAGTTTCCCAACATGCTGCCGACTCTCAAAAAACACAAGGACCTGGCTCGCAAGCAACGACGAGGAAAGACCTTCGTGAGTCACTTTCAACGAAGCACTGAACTCGCTGATCAATAAATAATAACATTTGGTATCGCCACATCTTCAATTAGATTCATTTGTTTCTTTTATTTTATACAAGAAAATTTATAAAATTAATTGTCATACATAATAATTAAATTGCTTTTATTAAATTACAAAATAACGACTATATTTGATTTGCTTTTTACAGCTCTCGCGAATTTGTTCAACAAGCTTGGACAATCTATGTGGTTGGAAAAATCTATGTTTATATATATAAGTATATATGTATTGCAATTTGGTACCGCGTCAAGCATGGTATTTTCGAGTGTCTTGTATAGGTAAATAATACTTAGGACTAAAACAATATTTCATTCGTTATATTAGGCATAAGTTCGACTTAATTTCATGTAGTTTGCATACCTAAAGAGCACATATGGGAATTACTAGTTTAAGATTTATCGTCTCGCCTCGCGTTTTCAAGTAGCTCTCGAAGCCTTGCATTAAGCCACGTAATATCCACGTGAGATTGGGACTGAAGACGGATCGAAAGCGATGTCGCAGCTATTACGTTGATTCAATGCAAGGCTCTCCAGTGAGTATTGGTGGGGGCAGTGTTTCGATCACTGTTCTGACAGTGAGTTTAGTCGCTGCATCCCGTTCTCTATTTATGACCACATTTTACATTAAAGCAGCTTTGTTATCTGTAATTTATCTCTTCTAAATCGCGACTCGTTGTTTTACTGCACTTCGCTATCACTATCACTCTTTTCTGCAAGTAAAAACAGTAATACATTAATATTATTATTTTTATAAAGTTATCTTTTGGACTCACCCTTCTTGCCAGTGTAGGCGTGACGTTTCAGTCGGTCGTATAAGTCTTCTTTAGTTCCATACAGCGAGGCATTGGACCTGGCCAATGTACTCATCTTGCCGCCATGCAGACCTGTTAAGAGATTAAAGATGAGCAAGGATTTAAAAGGGAAGTATTTGAAATACAAAGGTTTAGGTTGCAAGATTGAGACTTTTAACTTGACAAAATTGTTTCATTACTTTCCACCTACTTGTATCCCAATTTTCATAACAATCACATGATTATAATTTAAAACAAGAGAGAACGCTATAGTCGGGTTGGTGTCCCGACTATCTAATACCCGTCACTCGGCTAAAGGGAGTGCGAGGGAGATGGAGATATGTATAAACTTTGATCAGGCCTAACTTTTTAACGAATGGTCCGATTTAAAAAATTTCTTCTACATTTCGATAGGTATAACTAAACACAATAGAATTGCATTTATACTTATCCAAAATCTTTAAAAATGTGGGCGCCAGACACATTTAAGTATAGTTTGTGGGCGATTATGGGTGATTGTGGGCGTTAGAGGGGGCGTGGCGATCGGCTGAAATAAACTTGCGCTGCGTAGGAAGCCCAAGAATATGTGTTGGTAATCCCAACTTTCTAGCTTTTGTAGTTTCCGAGATCACAGCGTTTATACAGACAGACAGACGGACAGACGGACAGACGGACATGGCTATATCGACTCGGCTAGTGATCCTGATCAAGAATATATATACTTTATGGGGTCGGAAACGCTTACTTCTAGCTGTTACATACTTTTGCACGAATACAATATACCCTTTTACTCTACGAGTAACGGGTATAATTACTCACCATCCTTCATGTACGTTTCGTTGTAGAAGTTGGGCATCTCCCAGCCATCCTCCTCGTCGTCGTAGTAATGCGCATAGGTGCTGTGATGCGACGGCGCGATGGACTCCGCGTAGGGCGTGTGGGCGCCGTAGTAGAAGTTCACCTGCGATCCGGTTTGGTCGATCGCCGGCGTCAGCATCTTCTTGGGATCCCTGCGCTTCGTGGAGCGCACGCAGATCATCCAGATGAGCAGTACGATGATTATGATGAAGATCACCGCTCCGGCAATTCCACCGGCAATGTAAGCGAACTCGGACCGCTCCGCACAATGGGGTCCGGTGAAGGAGCCAACACAGCGGCAAGAGGGCGTACCCTTCAGATCCTTGACACAGGCTCCCGAATTCTCGCAGAAGCCATCGCACACATCCGTGCAGGCCATTCCCGTTCCATTGAAGCCCGGCTTGCACTCGCACTTGAAGTCCGACGTCTCCGGCACCATGATGCAGTAGGCATTCGCATCGCAGTGCGGCTTGCCCTCGGCAATGTGCTCGCAGGGATTGGTGCACTCGCTCTTCGAGGTGGCGCCGGTGATCTTGGTGCTGTGATTGGGTGGACACTGCAGACATGAGGTCTGCTGGGACTCCGACTGGTAGAAGCCCTTGCGGCACTCGATGCACATGTTCAGCGTGGCATTCAGATACGTTCCCGCCGAGCAGACTGGCAGGGTGCACTCCTCCACCGAACTGGCGCCCACCTTGGGCGTCGTCCTGCCCAGCGGACAGGCGGCACAGGATGGCTGGACGCCCTGCAGGCGGTAGGTGCCCCTTGGACAGGGCTCACAGCGTCCGTCGGCTCCCAGTTGCTGGCCAGAGCTGCACTCATCGCGACACTCCTTGCGCGACGTGGCCTCCGTGGAGCGCGTCGTCTGTCCCAGGCCGCACAGTTCGCAGCCGAAGGATCCCTCGCTGGGTTGATAGAATCCATGGCCGCAGGAGCGGCACAGACCCGTGTCCGCATCGAAGTACTTGCCTGCGGGGCAGCGCTCCTTGCAGTCGGCCGCCGAACGGGCACCTGGTCCTGCGGTGACTCCTGGCCTGCCCGCAATCACCGGGCACTTGCTGCACTGCAGCTGACCCGCCTCCGACTGGTAGGTGCCGCGGGAGCAGGCCAGGCACGTCTTGTTGGCACTGTCGTAGAAGGTGCCGATGGCACAGGGCACACAGTCGGGAATCATCACCACCTGGCCCACGGGACAGGCGTACTCCGAGCCGAGCTCCAAGGAGGCCGGATCCGGCACTGTATTGGGCAGAATCTCCTGCACGGCGAACTGATCGTCCTCGAGGATGAGCTTCTCCAGCAATTGCTTGACGCTGGATCGTTCACCGGTCGATGTGTGCACCACAGGATCACTGGAGAGGGACAGAAGTGGGGCTTATTAGATATTTTGAAAGGGAATTGTCACACTGTAAACATATTAATAACATTTGTTAATGTCCAGGCAAAGTGTTATCCTGTAAGTATCACAAGAAGATCTTAGAACTCCTTAAAAAGCATTAATGTTTTAATCAGGGACCGAAAATAATCATTAATAATGATCATAAATAATCATAATGAAATATACCATTCGGTTACTGTTTAGATAACCTTCTCAAATCCGCAATGATTACGGTTTTTTGATTTTTATTTGATATTGCTCAGAAATAATCATTATTTTTGAGTTTTATAAATATGTATCCGGAATAATCATCCCTAAAGATTATAAAATGAAAGACCGATTTTTAAGGGGATACGACCACAGCCCAAACCGTAAGAGCTAGAGCAGCCAATTTTTTTCACAGTATTCCATTGGGGACGTAGGCGCCCACTAAGGTCCGATATGTCCCCCAGAGGCCCCAAACAGCTCCAACATCCATATTTTGAGCAAAAAAAATTAAATTATTTAATGCTTATCTTCTAAATTGGTTAGAATTTCGAAATTTGGATTTTGCAGTATTTTAGGTTTTGAAAAGGCCTAATTGGAAATCTAAAAGAAATTTCGATATCCCCCATAATTTGGGGGCTACATTTAAAATTAACTTTTCGATTTTAAAAATCTAAGCCGCTGCTCCGATCAAGATGATTTTTGGATCATTAGTTATTCTATGGCCCAAATGCTTAAGTTTAAAATTTCAAGTTTTTAACATTTTTTTAAGTATTTTTAACGAATTTATTTAGATTTTGTAAGTTATTGCGTTGCATTTTTTGGGAGCCTGCCGAGAGAGCGAAACCCAGAGAGCGGATGCCAAGAGAGCGACGGCCGAGAGAGCAACAGCCAAGAAAACTGATGAGGGGGAGGGGTAGTGCTGTGAGGAAAAGGGGAGGGGTAGTGCTGTGTGGAAAAGGGGAGGGGAAAAGGGCAATTTAAGTTTAAATTTGTTTTGGATTTTAAAAACTTAAACTGCTGCTCCGATGAATATGATTTTCGATCAATAGTCAGTTCTGTGGATCAAATGCTTAGGTTTTATTTTTCGAAAAGTATTTTGAATTTTGTTACAGAAGTAAGAGCCCTATTTAATTTCCGTAATGGATTAAAATAAAAAATTACTACAAAAGCAAAGCCAAGCTCCAAGTTAACTATTAAGCTTAAGATTCGAACTCTTGACCAAATACGTTTGTACATCTGTATATTTGGATATGTTTTGATTTGCTTACAATACATGTGCAATACAATGCATACACACAATGGGTGTGTTTAAATACAACAAAAATTAATAATTTCCTTTCAGGCAATGCAAAATTTGTCGAGTTTAAAATTAATAATTATCGATCAAATGTGGAATCGGAAAATAATAAGTTACTTCGCTACTTTTGTATTGGTGGCCAATCTTTTCGTGTGTGTACAAATGTTTTCGTTTTATTCAAAACAACAAATTTTGAAACAACAAATTACAATTTACAAACACGTATACATATTTGTGCGCAAATTAAAATTGCATTGATAACATTGTAACTGATAGAAATTATAAAAATGCACTACTTTTACTAAGATCACATTCATTTATTATATAGCTCTGCTACAAGCCTTTTGATTCTCGCTCCTGAAGGATCTTCTATAAAGGTTGTTTACACAAAGGTTTTCCAAAAAACGCACCAATAAGAAAGTCCTGACAACCGTACTCCAAACTAATTTTAAGCGAACGAAGTCGCTCCGGGTACAGCTAGTTACTTATAAGCGAAAAAAATATCGCTCACAAATAATCATTCGAACACGCGTTCACTGCACTGTAAACCAACACACTATCACCTAGCCTACATATCGAGTTAGTTCTGAATGGAATATTTTATAGTATCTCGTTAAGCCGTTTCAGTAACACATAAATGACATAAAAGTCTACTGTTGATAGATAATGGGATACGCACATAACATAAAACCGCTTTTTTAATGGTTTAAACAAAGAAAGTCCATAACTTTCTTATCAGGATATGTGCTCCGTACTTCCACCTACAAGCACACATTTAAATCTTTGTAAAATTCCGCTTAGAACGGCTGCAATCGCACTTTGAGTGATATTTTTAAGCGAAATAATATCGCTCACAAAATAATCATTATTTGTTTGTTTTCGCTTACATGTAATGATTATTCCTGATACATATTTTTAAAACTCGTAAATAATGATTATTCCTGATACATATTTATAAAACCCATAAATAATGATTATTTCTGAGTTTTTTGAATATCGCTTATAATGATTACGGTCCCTGGTTTTAATAGATCGTTTCAAGTTATAATATTTGAAAATAAATGGAGTGTTCATCCAAACTTTAGTTTAACTCTTGTGATACCTTATACGCAACACTCTTCTGGACATTGAGAAGTAAGCTTTAAAACTGGGTTAGCACGCATTGACATGTAATGTGAGGTTAGACAAGCATTTGGTTAAGTGGTTCGGTTTGATTGGATGGATGTTGGATTAGACTGAGACTGAGACTGGTTGTTGATTGGTTGGTTGGTAGTAGTACTGGGTGCAGATTTGATGCTGGGCAGATCGGGTGCAATTTGTCGGATTTGGTTATTCGTAAGGTGGACCAACAAAGGAGTGCTAGACATACTTTACAGCCGGGAAGGCTATCTCCAGGGTGTATGTATCGCCGCCAGTTTGTTGGCGTCCCTGGCGACCCGTCAAAGTCAGATCGTCATCCTCCTCGCTGCAAATTGGGTTAACGAACACACAAAACACATATAACATATACACAGTGTACACGGATAAACACGTCGGATCATCAGATCAGGTCATGCTATTGTTGGGTTCTTGGGTTAGGTTTCTCATGCAACTACTTACTTGACCACTGGCAGTTCGGCCTCCATCACATAGACACCGCCATCCTTGGACTGGCGACGCACGCGGTTATTCTGGGCAGCTCGGTAATGATCGCATTTCACGTCGATCTGGATGTCCTTGCATTCCCTGGATGAGGTGAGGATTCAGTTTAGATGAGAAGGGGAAACACAAAAGATGGAATGGGAAGACTTACCTAGTTCCTTCGATGGCATAGGAGCAGAAGTTCCAGTCCCTGTTGAGACCATTAACCGAGTTGGTGACCTTCTGACGGAGCACCGCCTGACCAGCCTTGTTGCACAGCACGTCCGAGGGGAAGAGCATCTTGATGCGGAACACACGCTGGGCGGGCTTCGATGGGGAGCAGGATGGGTAGACCAGTGGCATGGAGGGTTCGCGCGTGGGTCGCCAGAAGCCCTCGGCTCCGCAGGTGTAGAACTCGGGCACCTGCTCCGAGAATCGCAGACCGGCATTACAGGCAATCTCGCAGACCTTGAACTGACCACCGGCGCCCCAGTCCTTGCACACCTGCGATCCTCCGACAGGATCCGCCAATGCAGGGCAGAAGTCGGCTGTAAAATGAAAATATGGATAAATTAGAAAAGCCCCAAGGACTCAAAGACTCTACCCCAATACTCACTCAGCAGGGAAACCTTGAAGCTGCAGGAGGCAGTGTTGCCAGCTGCATCGGAAGCAATGTAGGTGATGTCGTAGGTGCCCCACAGCAAGGTGGTTCCCGATCGGTGTCCGTTGCGCTCATAGATCTTGGTCACACCAATGTTGTCGCTGAAGTGCGGCTCATCCCAGGTGACCACCGCCGATCCGTTCTTGGCAATCACCCACAGATCTCCGGGACAGTGCTCGACCACCGGTGGCTCCTTGTCGACCACCAGCTGCTGGCAATTGGCACCAGTGTAGCCCACAGGACACTTGCGTTGTCCGCAGAGGGAGGGCACATTGCGCTCCACTCCGCCGGAGGTCACCTCGTATCCCGCCCAGTTGAGGATGAGACCGGGATAGAGAACGGGCTCAGATCGGCAGTCGCGCACCTGTTTCTGGATCTCCGAGGTGATGTCGAGGGCTCTAGCCCAAACCTGAGCCTTGGTCACGGTGCCCTGGAAGCCGGAGTCCGAGTAGGCCAGCTCGTGACTCAGTCCATAGGGCTGAGGACGTCCCAGCACTGCCCACAGATAACCGGGCAGAGTGCCACCCGCTCCGTACTCCATCTTGCTGGCAATCAGACCTTCGGTAATCAGTTGCAGTTGTCCGGAGATTCCATCCCAAACCACGGCGACATGATGCCACTGGCCATCGTTGACGGACGTGTACTCGCCGAAGCTCAGGAAGGCATCGGATTGGTCCTCGAACAGGGAGACCTGAACTCCACTGGAATGCGCCTGGAGGAGCATTCGCCGACGTTGGGTCATGCGGGCGGATTCCACACCATAGAGGGTGAAGAAGATGCCGGGATCGTCCTTCTGGGCGAACTGCACCCACATGGCCACCGTCAGGCTGTTGGCCTCGCCCGTGGGGAATGGCACCACCTGGGCGGCGGTGGATCGCGACGGGTCGCTGAAGTACAGATCGTAGTCCACCTGGATGGCCTTGCGACAATCGTCGCCGGTCATGTTGAAGGGACATTGGCAATAGAAGCCGTTGGTCAGATCCACGCAACTGGCACCCGGTGGGCACGAGTTGTCCTTGCAGTCGACGATGTCCTGTTCGCAATTGTGTCCCGTGAATCCAGGCGGGCACTGGCAGCTGTAGCCAGCTCCATTGTCCACGCAGGTGGCTCCGTTCTGGCAGACCTGCTCCTCGCAAGCATCGTACTCGTACTGACACCCAATGCCCGAGTAATCCGCCGGGCAGCTGCAATTGAGACCCGATCCGAAGTCCTGGCACTTTCCGCCGTGCATGCAAGGATCGCCGATGCAGCGTTCCGGTGCTGTTTCGCAGTTCTTGCCATCCGTGCCGCTGGGGCACACGCAGAAGTAGTCCTGGAACAGGTCAATGCAGCTGGCGTCGTTCTGGCACGGAGCCTGCGCCCCGCAAGTGGTCACCTGCTGCTCGCAACGCATGCCACTCCAGCCCGGCTCACAGCCGCACTCGAAGCCACCGACGCGATCCCGGCAAAGGCCGTTGTTCAGACAAGGCTGCGCCTCGCAGTCATCGATGTCGGTGGCGCACAGCGGTCCCTTGAAGCCATCCCGGCAGACGCACTCGAACTTGTTGTCCAGGTCGAGGCAGCGTTCCGTGCCCACCGGATTGCAGGGGTCGCTCAGGCACTCGTCGATCTCCGCCTCGCAGGCGAGACCCACGTAGCCGGGTCGGCACTTGCAGCTGAAGCCATCCAGCTGGTCCACACAGGTGGCTCCATGTTGGCAGGGATTCGAGGCACAGTCGTCGATGGTGTGCTGGCAATTCTTGCCCGTGTAACCGGGTTCGCAGTTGCAGCTGTAGCCGTCGACCAGATCCACACAGGTTCCCTCGTTGGCGCAGGGGCGGTTCTCACAGTCGTCTATATTGATGTCACAAGCCGATCCCGTCCAGCCCGGATGGCAGACGCACTCGTGGTCGAAGAGCCGGTCCACACAGGTTCCATGCTTGCAGGGTTCGGACAGGCAGAGATCGATCTTCTGCTCGCATCGCTTGCCGGTGAATCCTGGCGGACAGGCGCACTGGAAGTCGTTGACCAGATCGGTGCAATTGGCGCCCAACAGACAGGGATTCTCCGAACAGTCGTTGATGTTCTGCTCGCAGTGAATGCCCTCCCATCCGGGCACACACTCGCACTTGTAGCGACCCTGTTCCAGGGCCTGACAACTGGCTCCATTGCCACAGGGATTACCATTCGCGGTGCATGGATCGATGGTCACGTCGCACTGATCTCCAGTGTAGCCGCTGCGGCACAGGCAGGTCACATTCTTGAAGCCCGGCTCGTTCTTGCACATTGCTCGGGCGGGGCAGGTATCGTTGCCACAGTCGCTGGTCTCCTCCTGGCAATTGATGCCCGAGTAGCCCGCCGGGCAGTCGCATCGGTAGCCCTGGGGCAGATCCTTGCACTGACCCCCGTTGTAGCAGGGCTGGGAGGCGCACTCGTCGATGTCCTGCTCGCAGCGACGTCCGGAGAATCCGGCCGGGCAGAAGCACTGGATGTCGTGACCCATGGGCACACAGAGACCGCCATGCTGGCAGGCACCCTCGCCACAGACCACCGGCTTGCACTGTTCGCGTCCCTTGGAGGCGGCGCTATCGGTTCTCATGTTACTGGGACACTCGTTGCAGCTCTGTGCTCCGGCGGCTCCCTGGTAGTGATGCAGTGGGCAGGGTGAACAGGGGGCCAGTCCGGTGGCGGAATAGGTGCCCGGAGCGCACTTGGCGCGGCACAAATCCTTATTCGAGGCAGCCGGCTGGTAGGTGAAGCTCTGGGCGGGACAGGCCTGACAGTCCTTGAAGCCACCCGTGGGCGGTTCGGCGGTGAAGGAGTTGCGCGGACACTCCAGACACGGCACCAGTCCAGTGGGCGAGTAGGTTCCATAGCCGCAGACCGGGATGCAGTCCGCCTGCGACTTGGTGCCCTCCTCCTTGGTATAGGTTCCCGCGGGACAGCGCAGACAGGTTCCTTGGCGATCGCGGTTCTGGTAGTAGCCCCTCGGGCAGTAGGTGCAGCTGTTCTGACCCTCGGACACATAGGTTCCAGCGGGACAGTGCAGGCAGCGCGGCACATCGCTGGTGTCCATGTTCAGCACCTCACCCACGTTGCAGTTGAAGCCACGCGAGATGTGCGATTTGAGGGCCCTTAGCGGTGGACACTGGTTGCCGATATTGGCGATGTTCAGCAGGTCATCGATCACGGCGCTGGCATAGGGGACACTCAGATCGAAGATCAGGTTCAAAGTGGAGCCACACAGGTCGTAGAGTTGCGGCTGACGCACCGCCGGCAGGATGGAGAGTATAAAGTCCATCTTGACCACATTCTCCTCCAGCAGCTGGGGCACCGACTTCACGAAGGTCACATTCATGTTCACATTCACCGCCGAGCAGCGTTGAGAGAGCAAGGCGTTCAATCCGGTGTAGTGCTGCGCCAGGACATCCTGGTACTGACCGAGGCAGGATTGAGCCACTGCTCCGTTGGCACGATAGGTGATGGAGGCGGTCACATGGTAGGCAGCCTGCTCCGTGTTCTCGGACACACAGTCGGGCACCACGGAGGTGGGACGCCATAAGCGGGACGTTTCGCAGGAGAAGGTCTTCAGGGGTTCGCCGTCCGTGAAGCGGAAACCGGGCTTGCAGGTGGCAATGCACTCGATTCCCCGATCTCCGGGCAGGCAGTTGATGGCTCCATTGGCCGGCGGCTGGAGCTCCCAGTCCACACAGGGTGAGGCCTTCACCGAGACCTGGAAATGGCAGGCGGCGCGGTTGTTGTACTTATCCGAAGCCGTAACCGTGACGTTCTCAAAGTTTCCAATCTTAATTGTCGCACTTTCCGGGCTAAACTGCAGCTTAACCTCTCCAGTGTCATCGGAGGTCTTGATCCTCTTGCGCGTGTCGTTGAAGTTCACAGTGTAGCTGTCCTGGCGATCCACCAGCTCAATCACGTAGCTCTGTGGGCACTGGAGCAGTGGTGGCGTGACATCTGGCACCGTGATATTGATCTCGCAAATGGCCACATTGCCATCGTAGTCGAAGGCCACATACTTGACCACCGTGTCCTTGAAAATATAGCTGGGTGTGCGGAAGTTCTGCGGCTTGATCTCCAGTCGAGCTATCGATCCCGAGTTATCCACGGCCGTGGGTTCGGTGAAATTCACCGGCAGCACTCCGCCGTTCTCATCGCGACGGACGACAATGGGTTGCTGGGGGCAGTTCTGGAAGATCGGTGGTTCGTTGTCCACGCAGGGCGAGTAACCGAAGTCGTAGCCCAGCAGAGGTTCCTGCTTGGGCTCGTCGCATCCCATCAGCTCGAACTTCAGACAGGCGTTGTCCATGTAGCTCACTATTCCCAGGATCACGAAGCGCGCCTGCACGAACTTGGGCAGTGTGATCATGGCCAGCTCACCGTAGTTACCCGGATCCCGCATGGTCAGATTGAAGTTGGGGAAGTACACCACGTAGTTCTCGCTTTCGGCCTGCTTGTAGAAGAATCGAATCTCCGTGGGCCTGCCCACAATGTCGTTGGTCACCACACCCTTGACCAGAATGGCCTTCACGCGGTAAATCTGTCCTAGATCCACGCTCACATAGGTGAACGCCTCCTGCTTGCCACACCAACCGGTGGCCGAGTTGAGTCGGATGTTCTTGGCCTCGTAGTTGGGTCGCTCCGAGGTGGCATTGATGGCCGAGTCCGGAATGCGACCAGATCCCAAGCCCAAAGGCCGGATGACCTTGCACTCGGGCTCGCGTATGCATGTGATGGGCCTGGGGTTGATCAGGATGTAGCCAGGACGATTGCAGCCGAAGTACACCTCCGAACTCTGCTCGTAGCTGCGGGCAATCTGGCGACCATCGGCCGGTCTTCCCGGATCCTCACAAACGGGTCCCTCGCAGCGCAGATCTCCGAAATCCCAGATCCCGTCGGCTCCGCAACGAACCACATTGTCATGACGACCCGTCTGTCCGGCCAGCTTGAAGGTGTTCTGGCAGCCGAAGAAGAAGCTGCTCTGGTAGCGCGTGTCCACAAACTGTCCGTATTCCGCTCCTGGCGTCGGCATGGGCGAGTAGCAGTCCACCCGGGGACAGGAGGGCTGCACTCCAGATAGCCAGTAATCGGGAAGACCGGGCTTGGGGTCGTACACACACTGCCGGAAGCCGGAGGAGGCGGTGGCTCTCAGTTGGCGTCCCGCCGATCCGCAAGCAATGGTCACATTGTCGCGGAAAGGCACTAGCACGGATTCCGGATCGGGACGGGCCACAGTCAGACCCTCTAGCTTATCATCTGGTAAGGAAACGCACTTGGCATCTATGGAAAAAAAAGGAAATGTATAGATATTATTGTACTGATATTTCATGTTTTCAGGTAATTCATAAAAACTATTCGATCTGAGTAAAAATCTTAAATAAATTCCACATTTACCTCGTGATTACTAAATAATGTCGACTTATAAAGATAAAATATGAATTAACACATTGATTTGTTCGTGCTAGGAACTTTGTTCCACACTTTGTACAATTCGATTATAACATTATATTTAACCGTTTTTTATAAAGAAACGAATGTTCTTAATCTATATATAATCTATGTAAAAAGAAAGAATAATCTAATGGAATATTGAGTAGAAGACTTGGAGCCGTTTACTCGTTCCTTTGTTAAATTTAAAGAAGGTTTGAAACCTTGAAATCGTATTAAAAATCAGAGTTCAAACCATACTTTAAGTTCGACAGGCGGACGAAAAAACGGCCCTTAAAGTTAATAAGGTTGAAATTTTAAGCTTGGTAAGTTATGGAGAATTAGGAATGCTAGACTTAAGGTTCAGTTTCTCATTACATACACTTATTAATCAACCCAAATGGTTATACTTACAGTTGCACTCCGGCACGCTGGCGTTCCACTGGCCGCTGGACAGGCACAGGGCCGCCGAGCTGCCGCTCATGATGTAGCCAAAGTGGCACTGGAATCGCACCACATCCCCAAAGTGGTAGTCGTTCTTATCGCTCAGCAGCTGTCCGTTCTCCGGAGCCTGCAGCTCGGGACACATGAGCGGGACGCAGGTCTTGTTGCGCTGATAGGTGTCCCCGTCGCGTTCACCCGACTCCGATCGCTCCACATGATAGCCAGCCGTTCCGTTGGAGGTGTACAGCTGGTAGCCAGTGTTGCAGCCGCAGGCGAAGCCTCCCGGCGAGTTGATGCACTTCTGGTCGCAGCCGCCGTTGTTCCGGCTGCACTCGTTGATGTCCACGCAGTCGAGGCGCGTGCAACCCATCAGCTCCATGCGCAGACAGGGAGCACCCACGTAGTCCTGGATGCGGAAGCGAATGTAACGCGCTTCGATGGGCAGCGGGAGGTTGAGAATGGAGAGAGTGGGCTCCAGGATGCGGAACTCGACGGCAGTGCCGTCGGGATTGGCGTAATCCTTGAACACATCCGTCAGATCGTTGGTGTACTGCAGACGCACCGCCGAACTGAAGGCCACATTGCCATCGGGTCGCTGAACGGACATGGTGCGGAAGCCACGCAGAATGGTGGGTGCCTTCAGATCAATCAGGATCCAGTTGGCTCCCGGCTCCGAGGACGCGCCACACCAGCCATTGGTGTTCAGTCGCAGCTGCGTCTTGCTGTAACCCGGCTCACTGGCCGAAGTGCTGATGCTGTCGTCCGGAATGCCTCCATTGCCCAGTCCCAAATCCGCCACGGGCCGACACTCCGTGGTGGCCGTGAATCCCGACCTGCACTGGCAGTGGAAGGAGCCGTTCGTGTTCTGGCACTCGGTGGTGGTGAGATCGCATTGCGAGGAGCTGCACTCGTTGATGTCCTCGCAGGTGGGTGGCTGTTCGAATTTCTGGGCCTCACTGCAACGCATAATATTGCTGCCGATCAGCTTGTAGCCCTTGAAGCACTGCACCCTGGCCTCGTCGCCAAAGAGATAGGTACGCTCGGAGTCCACTACAAAACCGTTGTCGATCTCGGGGAACTCGAAGCAGCGCTTTCGCGTGCACTTGGGCACATCGCCGCTCCAGGTGCCATTGGACATGCAGGTCAGCACCGGATGCCCGTTGCGCTCGTAACCCGGTTCACATTCGTACTGGACAATGGTGCCGTAGCTGCGGCCACCGCCATTCAGCAGGGTCACATTGGCGTGGGCCACCTCCTGCAGGGCTGCGCACTGGGAGGCCATGCAGTGGGGCTGCCTCTCCCAGCGGCCATCGGGCAGGCAGGAGATCTTCTCAATCGGAGCACTCGAGGCGAAGGCGAAGCCCGCGTAGCACTGGTACATGGCGATGCCGCGATACGTGACATTCGAGGAGCCAATGGAGAAACCGTTGTCGATTTGTGGCACAGGACCGCAGTAGACCTCTGAAAGATCCATAAGATTAGTTCTGATACCTTAGATTATATAATGTCGAACTCACCCTGACACTTGGGTATGTAGGAGACACTCCAGTTGCCACCGCGCAGACATTCAGTTACCAGTCGCGTCTTGCCGGTGGCAAACTCCTGTCCAATGGGACATGTAAAGCTGACCAGCGTACCGAAAGCGGTGTCGCGACTGGAGGCCAAGGCTCCAATTCCGGGCTGCAGTTCCGGGCAATCGGCCGAGAATGTGGCCGACCATCTGCGAGGGTAATATAAGATTTTAAATTAGATGATGGAACTAGGGATCTTAAATGGTATGTTCACAGAAAGAAATCCTAAGTTCTTTTTTAAATGAGAGTTATATTAGGTGGGTGTTGATTCAAAATATAATCCCAATGAAAATACATTTTCGAAAATTTTTGTTTAATCTTTTAATTTTATCACATATTTTAACTTTTTTTTTATAAACCCATATCATATACTTATGTAGAGGAGAGGTCTGTAGGTTGGTACACCTTATGAAACTTCACGAATTAGGTACCAATCGAAGGGTTACTCTTTTAGCTTCAAAATAAACCAAAGAAAATATTGTTTTTCCTATGAAGAACTTCTTTTTTTTTAAGTGCCAAAAAACGACATTCTGAAATATGGGTCTGTAATTTGGGACACTTTTAAAAGTCAATAAAACTCACACCAAAGGGCTTTAATGTTCTACCCAAAAGTTTTGATACTAAACAAGATATTAAAAAATATTTTACAACAATTTTGTTAGTGGAAAAGTTTTGAGAAAGTGACAGACCTCTCCCCTACATTTTCCTTTCTGCGCATTTAGATAGTTACAAACTACTTACCCAGCAGCATTGTGCAGAGCATCCGAGGTGAACTTGATGAGCATTTCCCCAGATGAGGCAGTCAGGGTTAGTTTGGGAGCCGCAGGGCCCGTGAATCCGTTGCCAGAATGCAGGCGCAGACCGGAGGTGGAGGATCCATCGAAGACCTGGACATTGTCGCTCTTGTGGACAGTGAACTTGTCGAATTTCAGGGAGAGCGGAGCACGGGCATTGTTGCGGATGGTGAAGAAGCATTCCTGGTTCTTGGGGTAGTCGGCCAGTCCGAAGGCGGGCGAGGTGACGGTGCCATTTCTGGCGGTGATCGTGGCCTTGCAGCCCTGGATGTAACGCAGACTAAAGCCTTTGCCGGCCTCACCCAAACTGGACTTGAAGTACAGGTACAGGGCATTGCCCGTCGAGATGATAACCCGATTGTTTTGGCCAGTCTTTCCGGTCAGCTTGGCAATGGTGCGACTCATGGGCGAGTCGCCATCACGGATCATCAAATAATCGCGTCCCTCGGCAATGTCCAGATCATCCACTTCGATAGAGATGATGCGACCCGGCTGGGCCTTGATCACATACAGGCACTCCAAGCCGCCGGGATATTGCTTCGGGTAGTTGGGGCTGGTCAGGATCTGGCGCTGCAGCGTGGCCTTCAGGATGCCGCCACAGTTCTTGGCCTCCGTCTTCCAGGTGGCCCGGAAACCCTTGCGCTCCACACTGCCATCGGTGGTGAACTTGACGATCATGAAGTTGGAGGCCGAGACAAAAGGCTGGGTGGTCAGGTCCTGTTTGCCACTCAGCGTGGCCAGCGACACGGACTTGTCCTCGGTGCGACCACCGACCAGGATCTGCACGGTGTCAAAGGTCTTCTCCGTCTCAAAGTCCTGGAACTGCAGGATGATGTTGCTGCCCAGCGGTCCCTCCAGCGTCCACTTGCACTTGCTGAGAGCTCCATACTTGTGCGGATAGTTGGGCGTCTCGATCACATCGCCGCCGGACTGCATGTGGTAGTGGCACTGAGCCGGACAGTCCAGTTCATCGGTGCCGTCGCCACAATCGTCGCTACCGTCGCACTTGAAGGCCTGGTTGATGCACTTCCCATTGGCGCAGTGCAGGGCTCCCTGGGGGCAGGCCTGGGCGCGGCACATGAACGGTAGCAGGGACTCACAGGTGCCCAGATCCCAGCTCTGTGATTTGCCAGCGAAGGCGGCCGCCACACACTCACCGGACTCGGCATTCGGCTGATGCAGCGACCAGTAGCCGGAGTACTGGGAGATCAGGGCTCCGGAGGCGGACTCCAGGGTGTTGGTGCGCAGGTCGTCGAGGGAGGCCAGGCCCAGCCAGTACTTGTCCGAGGCCCGCTGGTTGGGATCACTGGCCCGGGCGATGGACAGGGTCTCGTTGTTCTCCGCATAGCTGTCGATGGCCACCAGTTCGGCACCGTATCTGAAAAAAATAATGTCATTTAATAAAATGTTTTTATTAAAAATAAACTCTTAAATAACATTGTTATCTATAAATACAGGTTAATATATAAATAGATAAAATATTTCAAATATTAGTAATATTATCTAATAATCTTCTCCTAATTATAATTGAAGTCCAGCTATTCCTTGCTAGTTTTACTACATAAGAAAGATATCCTTTTTATCTTAAGACACTAAGAAAAATATTTCTAGATTATAGCGAAAATTCTTGAGCTAGAAGGAGTCAAGGTCTAAACATGATATACATTTAGGAAACAATAGAACTTAAATTTAGTTAGTTCATTTAAACATTTACTCTGTTATTTCTCAAATTGGGAAAATATTTATAAAATTCTTCAAGTTTTACTAAGTTTGATTAAATTTTAATCATTAAAATCAAAAACACTGAATAAAAGGAAATTTGAAATAACTCTCAAGACAATAATCTTAATACATTTTTTTTTAAATTGAGTAAATTAAGCCAACAATTGAAAAATACCGATTCTTATCAGCATAAAACCAATAATTACTCTATTTTTCTCCAAGTGAAGTCGGCCAGGGGAGGATATGGCCGATTAGTATGCCGCACTTGGCCAAGCTTCCGTTGCCGGGCGTAATGCAACTTCAATTATGCAGCTGCGCTTTACTTTCTATTTTCTGTTTCTATCTCAATTATGCTGTGCTGCAGCATGTGGATTGTGGACTGTAGATTGGGGGGAAATCAGGCTCACTACACGTAAAACTTTCATTTCCAATCGCTAAACTCACTTTGATTTCAATCTCATAACTTGGAGTTCTGCGGGCCCAGCGAGAAAAACACGTTTCCACCCGAAAGCCCAAAACCCAAAAGCCAAAAGCCATTGCGACATTACGCATTCGCCGCGTGGGACGTGGCTGCCTTTGGCAAATGGCTGCAGCTGCGGCATGCCAAAAAATGTGAGACACTCCCTGCCGTCAACAATTGCTGCGTGCCACACAAGAGTGAAAACTTCAGACGCGGCTCCGTAAGTCGCGCATTTTTTCTTTTTTGGTGCGGTTCGGCATTTTATATATGGCTTGGGCGTGTATTAAGGTAAGCAAAAAATGTCCGATCTGTTTGGGTTTCCACTTAGCGGGGTTTTTTTTATTAAAGAAATTTGTAGTTGGCGGATTTCTAGTTTACTTTGTGGATTCGCTTAGTACAATATTAGGATTACAAATGAGTTTCTAAAAAAAGCAATAAATGATATTACCTTCAATTAATTTGAATGGGTGAAAAAATACTAATTTATTGATCTCCAACACAGTTCTCATGAGGATTTTAAATCAAACAACATAACATAAGAAATTACAATTTTAGTTTTCAACAAATTCTAAATATTCTTATTGAAAAAACCTCTCTAAAACATTTGTATTTCCATAATTCAATTTAATATTCCCCCATATCATTTCCAACTTGATGTTTTTCTGGTAAAAACTCCGTTAACTTGAAGTGTTAACGCCTTGTCAGAGGCTTTCCTTCATTCTACCCAATTTCGCACGCTGGGCACGCGAAAAAGAAATTTCACCGAAAGCAGAGTTAAGTAAACTACAGAAATATTTCACAGTTGAATGAATGTTGGGACTGGGTAACGACACCTGTCAACGCAATCGCCCCGGTGTTGATATAAACAATACCCCCACATATACCATTTTTTTTTTGGCAAATCGTCCATTTGAAGAAACACACATAGATGGATGGCAAAGTGTCGGTCAACGTTTGTTGAACTCCCGGCCACGTTAGCGGCATTCAAATGAGCACTGGACTTGACTGGGGCGAGGTCTACGGCATGTAAATTACATTAGGAGCAGTGGTCTTTGGTTTGTCTTAGAGTCACGATGTGCCGGGCATACTTAAGTGCCATTTAACGCCGCGGACGTTTCGTTGGCGAAGAGAAATTGCGTAGGCCATTGACACTCGGCGGCAGCCAATAACTTTATTAATACTCATTTTCAGTTAGCGCTAACGAAAACCACACACACACACACGAAGTAATGTACCAGGGCCAAAGGCGAATCAACCAAAAACCAAAAACCGGAGAAACTTTCACCCCAATATGTACGATGCCCTGTGGGTCAGCAGCTCACGATTCTCACGTTCATTAAGCCGGTCCCGAAACTCATCCCAAGCTCTATTATCAAAACACTCTCATTTTTCTCAAGATTCCTCTGCAGGTGATCGGAGCTCAGGTATTTGGGTCATTGGTGCAGGTTAACACCCAAAAAAAAAGAAGAAAAATTAAATAAAATATGCCTGCAAGAACAGCTTTGCCGGAAGCATTCGGCGACTTTCTTTTCGCTCGTAAGGAGAAGGCGGAAAAAGAGTTGGCGAAGAAAACAAAATTATGAATCACCCGGGTATCGATCGGTATGTATTGATGGCCCCGCCCAGTTGGGCTGAGAAACAATTTCAAACTTGGTCAGCAAAGCCAACTTGTTTCGCTTCTTTTGCTTTTTTGGCTCCGACTGGCGACCACTTTGGCATTGACAGTTAGCCGTCGACAACGGAAATGCAATGTGCTGCTGTAACGGCAATTGCTGGAGCAAGTACATATATATCCCAGCAACCAGCCATCTATATCTACCAACCCAACCATCTATCTATCTATCCATCTATCTATTCCGTCAAGAACAACAGGTAGCGCATTTGTTCAAGCGTGGCTTGAAATAAATAATACAACTTGATTGCTTTTGCCACCTTCTCTTAAATTCGATCGTTGACAAAAGAGGCGGAACAAGTTGGCGGCACTTCCCCCGCTCACTTCCGCACAAAATACTCGCAATCTCATTTGGCTGGGGAAATTATCATATGGTTATGGTCGCTAGACTCCACTCACCTTCGACACAGTTCGGCGCTTTTATCCCACGAATGCTTTATATTGAAATATTTATAACAATTTAAGCCGCGCAGTTCCCAGCCTGGAAAATAAAGAAAAGGAATTCGTATATATTAGACAAGGTTAAATATAGATAAATATAAAAAAAAAAAGTGCATAAAATATTGTTCTTGAACCTTCTAAAATTGAGTTCATTCATGATGATAATAAATGCAAAGTTAAGAATATTTTTTTAAGCTAATTTTTCTGGATTAAAACCCCTATTTACATACTACCGTAATATTAGACCTCCCATGTTCATGATTCCCAAAGTAAGCCTCTTAAAAAACTCTTCGGTGATTTCATGGAAATTAAACAGTATGCTCTTAATCATTAAATATCACCACCAAGGGGGAAATAAAGAGAGATGTGTGATGACCCCAATCAGCATCTTAACTTGTTTTGCATAATTTATGTCCGGCAACTGACAACTTTCAGCGTGTTTCGACGATGAGAACAAGAATTCAAACAGCAAATCAGTGGATAATTAAGCTGTTGGGCCAACTGAGATTAGATTTAAGATGCGACGCTGTGACGCTTTCGTTTTCCGCCGAATGGCGAAGAGTTTTCCTGGTAAAATGGGAAAGTTGCGCGCGAAACATGGACACGGCCCGCCTCGAAGTCAGCTTGATTGACAGCTTTCATTTAAAATCAAATCGACTAAAATATGCTGCGCCGCGCACTCGCAATGAGCGAAACCAAAACAAAAAGCAGAAAACTATTTAAACAATTTGTTTTTTTTTTGTTTTTATGTGCAGACGCACGCGCTGCCATTTAAAAGTCGCATACAAAAGTGGTCGGCAAATGTTGTCTGTTTGGTGTTTTCTGCGGGTCGGCAAGTTGTTACAGATTTCCCAGATTTTCCAATTCGCATGGGTGTTCGAAAAGGGGTACTTTCACGATTTCCTAGTCTTCGAATTCGATCCAATGGAAACAGGTACTGATTTGGCTGGAAAACAGCATCCCGTCAATTGAAAATTGCATTTCTGAGCAAACAATAATTAAGGAAACCAAGGTGACAATTTCTAGGCTATTTCATTTTAATCTCACATTTGAAAACCGGAGGAAAAGTGCAAAATAGTTGTATAAACTCTTATTCGTCAAGATGGAAAGTTTAAGATTAGTTAATGGGCTACTTTTAAGTATTTTCTGCAAAACGTATGCAAACAAGTAATTTTCTTGAAGCTTTTACTCTAACATTATAAAAATTATGAAATTTTTTATCAAAGTACAAAAAAAGGTATTGCATAGTTAATGCATTTCGAAGTCAATAATTTCCCAGTTGAATCTTCAATCAGTCAGTTGGCCGCAAACCTTGTGGTCATCACCCATTTCGCCATCAATTCCACCCAATTTACCAACTGTAAAATTGTTAACGTTCCTTCTGCGGCTTATTTGTTTGCCTAACTGGTTGCGAGAACCGCTATATGCCATACAATTTGTTCGAATTTATTTATTTGTCTGCCCATTTACCGCAGCGCAATTTGGTATTAGCCATGCTTGAATGCCAAAATAACCACAGCTAACTGTAAGGTGTTCCACTTATTGAAAGAACGACGACGGGGGAGAAATGGAGTGGGCGAGTGGAGCGGAGTGTCTTGGACATTTCTGGATTTCCTTCGCTCTTTCGATCTTTCTTCCTCTATTTCTGGGTTACCTAACACGCCTCAATGGAAATCTAAATCAGCACAGAAGCCCCGTGTAATTGTTTTTAATAGCTGCTGATAAATTCTCCCCCACATGGATACACAGAGATATATATTTCTTTCCTTCTCTGCGATAAATTCTCCACCTTGTGGCCATGTCACCGTGACAGCCGAGAACTTCAGACTCCGAGTTCGATTCGCCGTGAGCAATTAAAGCCACGTAACTGCCAATTGGCTTCGGAAATTCTTTTGGTCTGCGAAGACTTGGGTGCAGCCAGAGTAAAACTGGACAAGGTTAGCCGGTTTCAGTCTCCATCCTCTTGGCTTTTGCTTTTGCATTCGCTCGGTCGGTTGTTATTTCTTTAGTTTTATTGAATTGTGTGCCAGATATTTGAAATTCTTGCCAGGAAGTTTTGCTCTTTCCCCAACTCTTTTTTGCGCCATTACCTATGCAAATGTTTGCTGCGTGACTTGGCCAACTGATTCGCTCTGTCTTTCTCTCATCAACTCAGTTCTTCTCTTTCTGCTGCCTGATCATTGTCTATATATAATTTGCAGTGCAAGCCAAGTGATTGCGGCATAGGAAAAGATCTTGTGAAAACAATACCAAATTAATAATGTGAGAATTTCTTACGTAAAAATCATCTAGTTATATATAGAGGCACGTGAGATTTTTACATGCCCATGTATATGCTAATATAATATATATGCGAATATCTGGGTGTATAAGCTTCTTGTAGTTTTTCGCTTTGTCAAACTAATGATTGTTCATTACATTAGCTAATTGACTTTTTGTGGGTTAAGTGTGGTAAGATTTTTAATGTGATGTGAGAAATAATTAAATTATTATTTTACTTGTTTTTTGAAATTTATTTTTCTTTAAAAATAGCAAACCAGTTTTCTTTCCTTCAATCACTGAAGTTTAATCTAATTTTTGTAATCGCTTTAAGCGTACAATTAAGTGGATTATATCTGATTTACTGAACCGCACGAATGTACTTATTACCCAAATTCCGAAAATAAATATGTCGTGCCCTGTTTTCAAACCAACTCTTTCGAAATCGCTGCGGTTCTTTTGCTTCGAAAAAATAAGAAAAGTAAAATAAAAGAAAAAGTGAAACCTTGGTTGCGGCTGCTTGCAATAAATCTTCTTCAGTGTGCTCATTTCATTAACCCCATTGCCAGCTGAGTAACTCGGAATCTCAGCCATTAAATCTCTACGAAAAAAAGGAAGGCTTAGGAAGAGAATGAGATCTCAATTTCAGCGAGTGCGTAGAAAGCTTAAAAGCCAGTTAAAGTAAAGTTCTTAGAAATTCTATTTCGTAAGTCTTCAATTAGCTTTGATTGGATTTTTCTCTCACTATTTCATCCTCATTTGTTTGGTTCACACAGAAGTCGGTGAAGTGAAAAAGTGTTGACTTCCCCTGACCAAAATCACAAAAATGTTGTTGAATTTGTCTTGAGCGCACGCTTATTTCACGCTTTATGATTTACTAAATGCCTCAATATCATAAATAAAACAGAAAACAAATAAAGCCTCTACAAACACGGGGTGGCAGCACATTGTCGCTTTGCGCATAAATCACTTTGGTGGCTCTTATCTCTAATCCCATGTGTGTGCCTGCCGACCCAGAAACTATTATCGCCCAACCGAAATCACCATAACTTTCTGCCAGTGTACGCTTGGATGGCGTAAAGAGAAGCCGCAAAGAACACACCGACCGACCGACCGACCGACCGATCGACAGAGAGAGATGCTCATTTAATTAGCTTGAAACTCTTGGCAGCTCGGCAGCGTTTACTCAAGCGTGTCCAAAAATGTGGAAGTTGCTGTTCTAAGTCTTCGCGATCGACTCCGTGCTCCATGCCGTGAGCCATGTTTGTCAGTCTGTCAGTTAAGTCGGGTTGGTCATCATCAATTTGAGGCTTTTACCGTTAGGCCTTAGGATTCCTAAGTGGCCGCCAATGGCCGATGGCGGTACAACTTCTGTTTGTGGCCGACGATCAGTACGGAAATGGTGAAAATTGATTTTTTTTTGTCAGACCGTTGGAAATAGCCATTTTGAAGGTGGAAACAAATTATTATAGATTAATAGTGACTCTAATGGAAGTGCATTATTTATTTGGAAGCCTTATTATATTTGGAAATTAATTTAAACCTACAGAGAAATAAATTTGGGACTTTAAAAATATAAAATAGGAATTAAACAAATAAATAGGAACAATAAATATATTCTGGTTTTTATACTAAACTATTAATCTAAAAGAGCAATTAAACTATTGGGGCATAAAACCTTTATTTAATTCACTATAATTAAAACTTGTTTCAGATAAATAGTTTCTCATAAATTTTTGAATTTGTATTCTTCTGTGATGAATCGGGATTCCCCGTATCACCAATATGATTGACACAACACACAGATCTTTTACATCTGACAACGCAATTAATAGCCCAGCATCATAGTTCCATTAGTTGAGTCATAAAACCAAAGACATCACTTCTTAGCCCATATCCATATCCATTTCCATATCGGTGTTTTAACATCGATCAAAATGCAACGGCTAAATGGTAGGTAAAACTGCAATAACTGGCAAGAGTTTGGCCTAATTTTCAGGCCAGCGTGTGTGCAACCAAATCCAACCAACCGACTGCACCTAAAACAAGTCACCGACACCCAGACACCTGCATATGGAAAACTTGAGTGTGGTGAAAAAATATTTAAAAAATAAAAGACTTAGGCAACGAACTTGTTTGGCTGTGCACAAGTGTTAATCAGCACAGCGAGCTGCAGCTAAGCTAGTCAAGAGATGGACTTGGATGTGGCACAGCGGGAACAGGCAGGAATGCACTGAGAAAAAAATCGAGAGCTAATCCAGGGGAGAAAAATACTATTGATACATTGAATCGCCTTATTAAAAACATTTTTTTTGTGACCAGTGGAAAAATGTTTAATGATTTGAAGGCAATGAAAATTAATTGTAATAATACAAAAAAATAAAAATTTTAAAAAATACTTAATGTTAATAATTTAATAATATATATTTCTAAATTTATATTGATCGTAAAGAGAACATTTTCAGCTCGTTAATTGCATTTTTCCCTGTGCAAAGTTAGTCGGGCAAGTGAAAAAAAAACAGCAACAACTGCTGCAGCGGCAGCGGAAAACCGTTAAGAAATCTCGTTTGTGTGGGGCCCAAGTCTGGAGTTGGAAATTCTTCATATGGAGTATATATATTCTATATATGCTGTCATGGCATTCTACGAAGGAGAGAAAAAATGGTAATGGGCGAGGAGAGAAACAAGTTTGGCATATGTAATAACCGTTATCGGCTTTAGCTTTTTTTTGTAGAGGTGTTGTAGGTGGCAATGCCAAGTGAAAGGCTCCCACTTTTCCACCCTGCGACTCCCCCTTCATATTGATTGATTAGCCTGGTCATAACTTCCGTCATGTACACAATTTTTCTGCACACTCTTCAGCTCACTGAATTGTATTTCATGTCCGAGTGTTGTTTTTTTTTTTCTTTCATTTTGTAGGTTTCGTTAAGTGCTAACTCGTTTAGCAGGTTGCTTATTGGCTTTAGTGGATTTTGTCATTAGCCCAAGAATTTTTATAGCACAAACGTATGCGATATGTTTATGACACAAATATGGCTAAGCCTACACTGAAAAACCACATTTTTTGAGAACGAAAATACAAACGATTATTTTCGATGATAAGCTCTAAATGGAATGACTCGTTGCCCTTAAATGCAGAGGAAAATTACTTAAGACACTTTAACAACCGGAAATGGTTATCATACCACGCTTCGATCGAAGACAATCAATTACGCCATTAACAGCGCTTAGAACACTCAAGACAACGTACATTCTTATAGACATAATTGCCAGCTCGAAGCACACACCCAATGGAGACACCCAAACAAATCTGTTTCCAACTGCCTTGGCCACAATTATTTTCGCCTTTGATTTATGCGAAAAGTTTTGCTTTTGGTTTTTGGGCCACACCTGCGTCCGCTGGGAAACGCACGTGTTTCAAATGCAATTTCCGAAATCCATACTTAATTTCGAGTGGCTAGAGGTGAAGGAAACAATTGGGCCAACTTACCATTTGGACATGAGAACGCCTCGTCGGCTCCGATTAAGTTTAGCAAATTTAAAAGCAGCAGCGACGACAGCAAAGCGGCCAGCCAATGCGAATTGGCTGCCGTCGATTTGGTCATTTTGGCCCGATTTAATGCCCAGTTAGGCAGTAGCGCAGTCTTTTGTTACCAATCTGCAATCAGAAATCAGAGAAAAAGTGAAAATAAATATCAGTTTCGATTTGAATCCAATAATCCGGAGTAAATTAGTTTACGGCCTCGCCCTGGCCACCGAAAACTCAAAAAAAAAAAATAATCATAAAAAACTGGTTGCCTCATTCACACCTAACTCACACATTCAGACATCCGATAAAAGGTAATGATTAGCAAATTTATGCCACGCTGACTCAGTCTCCGGCTGAAAAATTTGACTACATTGCGATTTGAGCACGTGTTTCTGTTTCTGCGGCCGATCGCGTTTAGTGAATGCGGTTTTAGAAAGTTTCTCGAGAAGTCCGCAAACCGCAGCAAAAGAATTTGCATATACTTAGCTAACACCTCTTTCCTCTCGAGGTCGTTTTGTTCGAGAGCCATAAATAAAATAGATAAATGTTCGTTTTAGTGCGTTGCTTCTATGGAATGGAGAATGGAATTTTTGCAAGATGACTTTCACGGAGTAGAAATTACATATAAACATTTAAAAAGAGGGGAATTCCTAATGACTAAGAGAATTTAGAGAAGATGCTTTAGTCATTATATATCTAAAATTTGTTTTCAACTTCATAATAAATAAATTCACCTTAATCACACCTCTAATGAACCTGTATGTACTCAAAAATAATTGTTAGCCCGAGACAAGAGTCAAAATTTGGGTTAGAAATTATTATTTAGAGCGCAAAGCAAAGTTTAAGGTTATTCCGATTTGACTGTCATTTATCACGATTGCGTCTGAACTTGTTTGAAGTCGTGTGATCTGTGTGTGTGACTTTTCATTCATATATCCAAAGCTAAGTAAAGTCGCTCTGGGGTGTTTGAGGTGGCTGGGGTTTCTGGGGTGGGGTCTGTTCGTGGGGATCGCTTTGTAAACGGAGATCGAGGCGCAAGGTTGCCGTTATTGTCAAGTAATTATAGACTAGCTAACACAAGATGTACAGTTGCATGTTGATATAGTTTTTATGGGTTTGCTTGCCTGCTAACTGAACTTAATTCGAGGGTGGAGGCTGGATTAAGGCCAGTATATTTTTGGGTAAAGTCTGTGACCTGGAATAGTTTAATGTTTAAACTATACGAAAATTAAGATCAACATTTAATTTGTATGCCAACATTACACAGAAAAAAATGTCATAAAGGTAGAAAATATTAATTAAAACATTAGTTATATATACTTTAAATATTTGATGCCACTAAAAAAAACAATTTCATATTTAATTCAAAGTTTAACATTTCTAAATTTACTTTAATCTATGGATTTACTTTTTAGCTTTTATCAGTGTAGGAATAACTAAGAGTTAGCTCTCCTATATTTTTTTATATTCCCTGCATTTTTCATATTTCATAACTAAACTTTCATGTTTGTTGCCTAAGTCTTTTGTTTGCTTTAGCCTAGAGCTACAAACGAAATGCTGATTGACAATGTGTATTATACAGAGTGGTGTGTGTTTCTTAACTGCATTTGAAATACGAGAGCCCAGTCTCTGGACTCAGACCAGTCGCAGACCAAGTCCATTAACAACTTCCGCAAATTGTCTCTGGGAGAAATCTCAATCGCGGCTTAAAATTTAGTCAAACGCGAAGGCAAACGCCCTGCCACATGTTTTATTTGCAATGAGATACACCAACATCATCAACACAACGTCGAAACATTAGATAACTTTGTTGAATGCGAATGAAAGGCTTAAAGCCCAAAAAACTCAGAAAAAAACAACAAAAATGGTGAATAAAAGCCATTGAAAAGCGGCCTAAACCCAGCAGACAGGTCTTGGCGGCTTTTATTGAAGAAAAAAAGGCAGAAAAATAATTTGCAAGTAAGCTAAGACTGCACGCACCACTCGACGCTAATTAAGAAAAATAGCGATGCCAAGTCTTGTTTATGTTTATTTCTCTTGGCGCTCAGAAATCACAAATAATTAAAATACTAATATAAGCAAAAGGGCAATGAATTATGCAATGCGTGGTTTTCCTTCGCCCGGAGTCTGGAGTCTGGGTTTTCTTAGTTTAAAGTTGAAACTCCAACCGCAGTTCAGCAGCTGCTGCCTGAAAAGCCGCAAGTTGTAAGTCGCAAGTCGCAAGCCGCATTTTTCGTGCAATTAGTTGACTATGCGGTTTGGCCCAGAAAGCAACTTGCAGCCGTCAAACAGCTAACTCGTTCGATAGCTAACTGTTTTTGTGCCTATTGTTGTTTTTACTCTTTATCCACTTGGTTAACAGCAAAAACATTTTTGTGTGTGGGTGAGCCAGGTCGCTTAGAGCCAAGTTAAACTGAAGTCAACTCGGGTCTAGGCTGCGCCAGCAGTAGCATTCAACGGAAAGGCGCCGAAAAATTATAGAGATTTACCCAACATTTATTTACTTTGCTGTTTAATGAAGCGCACACACACACACACAAACAACAGGAAAAGGGGGCGGGGACGTGGGCGTGGGTGGGAGGCTTTGACCCAACCAAAGACAGCATTGTCATTAGCTGATGGTGAAGGTTAAACCTCATCACTACTCACAAGAGGTGTTTGTTGAAGATTCATTAAAATTAAATATTTAAATGTACCGTTGAGATAATAAAAAAATCTGTGGGAATATGTAAAAAAAAATACTAACAGCTTTATGCAATTATTTTTGATACTGCCTTTCAATTCAAGAAGCTAATTAATAAATTAAAAATATTTTTAAAATATTTAGTAGGTATAAATAACTCTTATCTTTAAAAAATTTTTAATAAATCTTAAAAAAATAATCTTCAACCGACTTAACGGTGCATATATAACTGTAATATCTTCTATTTTCTTGATTGATAGCCCGCGGAGATAATAGAGAAGAAGTCAACACCCTGGAAAATATTTGGCCAGAAGCTTATATAATCTCAGCTAATGATGGCAACACGAACGAAGTCGAGAGGCTTACAAGGAGTTAGCGAACACTATTTCGCATTCTTCACTTAAACTGCAAACTGCAACCGATTGCATACGCCATATACAAATGTTGGCTTGGCTAATAAGTAATAACAAAAAATAAGTGAAATGACCACCCATTTAACATGTAAATAAGCAAAAGACAGACGAGAGTGAAAGGCCTGGAGGCAGGTAAATTTGATTTAGTGCCTGTATTTTATTGCCCATTGATTTGGCTTCGATATCGGTGTGTCTTTCTTAAGCTCATCGTATCGTTTCGAAAGATTCACCAACAAAATTAGCATGAAAATGGGCGGCATGGGAAGTCGTTTAGTATGGTTTTTCGTAACTCCCATGACTGACACCGTTTAAAGGTTGATCGGGTTAGAGATAGCTAATTAAAATTTATTCGATAAGCTGATTGGCCGGTGTGTGAATCCCAATAGATACATAAAAGTAAGGTATCATTCAAGGTAATTGTGCAGTAACTAAACGACCTGTTAAAAACGAAAGACTTAGGCAACGAACTTGACAGCCTCCGGACAAGAGAACCACTCATCATCTCGCCCGCATCGAGGGAGAACAAAAGAGTTGGGCAACCGAACATGAAAAACCTTTTCCATCCGCATCGAAGCCGTGAGTTTCGCAATCGCCATCGAACGGAGAGGGGAAATCTTCAGAGCCAGAAGTGTGGAAAAGACTCATGGCTGCGTCGGTCGCAATCAAAATTCAAATATTTTCTGGGCACACACATGCATATATGCGCAAAGCAATGCGAATATCAACAAGAAAACTGAACGATCTGTGACCGAAACCGGTTGCCGATTGATGACACCTTCGACATTTAGCCAAGCTAAATCAAAACGACTACGAATACCTTAAAATGATGACTAAGTTGAGCAAATGGTAAAAGTCAAACGGGTACATAATTTCTGGTGAACTTTTTGTGCCGCTGGTTTTTGATTTTCGATTTTGGTGATTGGAAATGCAGCTGCTGCCGGTTTGTTTGCCTTTTTTGGAGAGACGACGGCGTTTAAGTTTTCCATTACCATTTCCCATTGGCCACCATCTTCTTCTTCACACGAGAGCCCACTGTTTTTCCAGCAAAGCAAAGTCGGGGACTTTCACTTGCGCACTTGTCTGGGGAGCTGAAAACAGTGTTTTTCGTTGCTGGTTTTCCTTTTGTTTTTCGTGTTTTCCTCGCTTATGCCAATATTGGCCACACAAATCGATGTTGGCCAACCGGAGGAAAACACGTTTCCAGTTTTTGTGTGCCGCCTGCCCAACTAATGACCAAATATTATTTTACTTTGATTTCTTTTGGCCTGAAGGTCAATTGGTTTTTACCATTTCTTACAAATTGAGTTGGCTTTTCGGTGTCAGTCGGCTGTTGGTGTATCCGAGGAGAGAAGTGGAAGTTATTGAGCAGAAACTGGGACAGTTAACGAGGATCAAATGCTTTTAGAGAGAGTCTAAGCTCTTAAGTGAAGTGGTTAAATGAAATGGAGAACCGCTGAGACTTCAATGTCTTTCTTTAATTCGATGGGTGATCGAGCATCAATTGAGATCGGTTAGAGAAACATTAATCATGCGGCCAGCAATCAAGCAGATTAGATCAATCTGGACTAGACAGGTTAATGTATAATAAATACAGCATTGGTTTCTTTTCCTTTAATTGAAATTGAAACTTTTTCTTGAGAAACTAAAGTGATTTGTCCAAGTTAGTTCTTCAAATTGAACTGATTCAATAAATAAAAAATAAAAAAATAAATAAAATGCATTATTTAAAAAGAAGTCTATCCTAAATGAAACATTATTTAATTATTAATAAATATTTTTTAAATATATATAGATTTTTTTAAAGAAATGTTTATTATTATTCTGGAAACAGATATAAGAATGCGGCTTATTTGTTTGATCTGCCATCAGACTCACTCTCATTGGGTCTTTAAGCTTTTCATAATCCCAAACCAACCGTTATGGAACTCCAAAGGAAAAGAGAGACACTTAAATGAAACCAGATTTTTATGTAAATTTATGTTCTTTCGGACCTCATGATTTCTTTTCCCTCTCGCTGCAGCTATTGATCTTTTGGCTCAACATAAAAATTTGTGTTTAATTTCGATGGTCAGGTAGCCGAAGACGGAGCCGCAGGCAGCCAGCAGCAGAGCTCGGGGAGATCGGGGAGCAAAAACCAGCTGGGCAGCTGGCCGATCGGTGGAGGGACCCAATGAACTAGTTTCAGGCTTGTGGCATGTAAGCTGTTTCTTGTTGTTGTTTTGAATACTTGGTATTTGGGTTACATGAAATGTTTGTGGCCAAAACCAATGAGACTTTAATGGCTAAGAGAATAAAATCGTTTAATGAGCTATGAAGGGCTGCTCTGCGGTCAATCTATTGGTCACTTAATATTATGGCTGAGTAAAAAGTGAATTAACTTGTTTTCATTTACCCATCGAAACTCTTTTCCAGGCAACAGAAACTTTTCACTATCCTCATATTTGTACTTATGTATCTTTTTCGGGTAACTTGCCACCGCCAACTTCAGCGGCCAAAACAATCATTTGTTTTCATGTACAACAGCCGAAGAGCCGTCGAAAGCTGGGCACAAAATGGTCAAGTGATTTCCACTGGCCAACACTTTCACAAGCTAAAAACAAGAAATAAAAACGCCAAGAAGCGTTGCGGAGAGGTCCGAAGTGGGTGAAGCGGGCAATTAATATTTAATTCGTAAATAGACAAGGAAAAGTTTTGTTTTTCCAGTGCCGCAAGCTGATGGTTTTGTAATTGAAACTACTGGATGACTTGCTCGAGCGAAGAAGTCCAAATGCTGAAATGTGCAATCGGCCGCTCCCCGGCAGAAAAAACAAACACAAATACACCCACCGAAATGCCAAAATGAAGTCAACAACAGGTTATAAAAAAAATAACAACCACGGGAATGATGGCACGCCCGTGATGTCTTGAAGTGCTATCAAAACAGCCAAGAAGAAATTGGATCACCAAAAACAACGACAACGGATTTCTCTACCAACAGCTGGGAGCGGCATAAATAGTACAAATTAAATTAAGAATTTAATAAATTATTATGAAAAATATTGGGTATTAAAACAAAAGGAAAATATTTCATACCATCAAATTATTAAGTTGATAGAATTTAAAAATTCCAAGTAATTCATGCAATATTAAAAGGGATCTTTGACACTTTTTGCAATTAAAAGAAATAAATATTACCATTAATAAGCCATGACAAGTGAGTCTCTAGAGTATCACTATCGTATCAGTTTCTAAATTTTCTGTTTTTGAAACCGAAGTCGTTGGCTGCGTGGCTCGAAGAAGCGCAACCGTCAAGAATGCAGCCAAAAAGGCAAGCGCAACCAAGCCTAAGGAAAAACAGGTTAAGAGAACTCTGAAGTATGCACACCAAAGTCAAAAGTCAGACAGTCGGGGGATCATTGTGTTTTCGGGTATGTATGCGGTGTGTGTGCGGCAGTCATGTGAATAATATTTTGAAGATTCGGCAGCTCAAAAGCACAGACAGTCGGAAAGTGATGAAGGAAGCTTGGGAGAATTGCAAACTAGAAGATGAAACTTGATAACTTGGCTCGATTATAAATGCGGAGCTCTCTGCTGGGCATTTCTCTATACTTCAGTTCAGCTCACTAAGCTTGATCACTTTTTCCATTTTTAACAATTGTCGACAATGACAGCGTCAAATGGTTTTTGTTTTGCTTCGCTTTTTCCCGGCCAGTGAGCTACGCTTTTCCACACAATTCTCACAATTAAAAAGATAAGAAGACAGAAAACAGAAAACGCACACACCAACCGAAACATAAAGATGGAGAAATGAAGAAAATTTGTGGCAATTGTAACTAATCGACGAGCAATGGAAGATGGCGCCGTGAAAGCGCCCACCTTGGAAAACTTATGAAATTGTCAACTGCTTTTCAACATGATTAAGCTGCTTTTTGCCGCAGACTCAGAGAAATAGAGAGCGCCGAGATGACCATTAATTCGCTTTTAGAATGAGTTTGGTATTCGCTGGCACTTTCACTGCCGCTGAGACGGAAGTTGAGAATTTAAAAAAAATATAGAAAAAAGGAAAACAAAATTGAAAATCAAGATCCAAAACCCAAAACTTTCGTTGCCGGGAAAGAGTTGTTGATTAGAAAATTATTGACCCAATCAAATTGTTATATTTATTTAATGATTTGATGGACGCCTGACATGCATCTCTCTCTATAATAGGTTACTCGCATGTCGGAAAAGATCTTAAACCAAGCCATGATGGATCTCTCTTAAGATTAACACAGACAACGCCCCAACATTCCTTTTTTTTGGCTTAATGGCCAACTGACACTTGATCTGTGGCAGGAGATTTGTCATTCATGTGAACGACTCGAAGGATCCATCAGCCCTAAACTAGACCCATAATGAGTTTTCTTTCTCTAATTTCAACTGACTTCTAGCACTTTCAGTAAAGAATTGGAAATGGGAGTTTACCTGTGAATTAATTCCTGGACAAACCAATTGTTATTGTGTTTTTTAGGGTGTGTTTTTGTGCCTATCTACCTGTGGCATCAGCTGGCAATTATCAACCTACGAAAAAGGTCGAAGAATTTTATGCTTAACTCGTCATAGACCCAATAATAGATGACTTTTCGGTGTTTCTCTCAGGGTTTGATTCCTGCGAAATGGGGATTAGGTCATCTAAAAGGATTTCAAATCTCTGTATAGAGAAAATTTAATCCCTTAGTTTTACTTATTCTCCTTAGCTTTTGAAATGTTCAAAGTATTATGCTAAAAACCCTAAAAAAAACAAAAGACTTAGGCAACAAACTTGCAATCACTTCTGAAGTCTGCAATTTATACTTAACTTATTAGACACATTTAGCCACAACTTCCGTTTAGATACTGTGAAGCAAAATGCCAATACTCAAATTATGACTAAGCCAAAGCGACTTAAGCCATAAAGCACGCGCTAAAACAAGTTTTACTTGTTTCGATACTTTTTGCCAAGTTATGGAAATGACTTAAGTAGAACTCATCTCTGAAGAGATTCCTTAATCATGGCACAAATTTCCATAAAGAAACGAGTTTATTTATATTTGCCAAATAGCATTTTTTGCCAAAAAGTTAAGAGCAAACAGAGCATTTTTGTGGGTTGTTTACAGATGTGATGAGAGGGTTTTGTACGTCATTTGTTCTGCTTTTCACTTTGGGTTGAGTGAAATTTTCTACTACTTCTATGGTTTGTTTCGGTTTCTGTTATTAGGCAACAACAACAGCGCGCCGAGTGCGTCTTGAAATTGAGGTTAACTGTTTGGGTAGCTCTCGCTTTTCGTCTCTTCGATGGAGTTTTTCGGTGGTTGCGGGGAGAATCCGAGAGACTTGGCCTTTATTGAATGAATGTGACAACAAAGGCGAGTCAGACACGGCCGACATACAATCGAAGCTTTTTTTCGGGTTTTGTTTAATAGAAAGTAAAAGAAATTGTTCTGTTGTTGGGGTGTGCTACTTTTTATGGCTAAGTGGGAATCTATATTGAAGCCTTTATATGGCCTATAGCATAACCACACTCGATACAGTCGATTGTTATGCTCAATCAGTGGAATCAATCAATTATTTAAACACACAATTAAAGCGAAGTTTAATTGCAAATCGTTGGATAAAACGAAAGCATGGCATTGTTTATGGATTGGATATTTCTTTATAATCGAATATTTGCGCAATGACTGATGTCAAAATGAGGCGTGTCTTCGAAATTGTTTTTACTTAATTATTGCTCATTGATTGATAGTTAAAAGTTTTTTTTGTTGTGTGGAATGTAATGATGTCAGCTCGAAACCAGAAGAATATAACGTCATCTATATATTCTCACTTATTATCTCCCAACCGATATTGGCATACATTCAGCTTGGCTTCCAGTCGAAACTATTTAACTTTTTCACTCTTTTCCGGCTTATTCTCCATTTACCATTTCAATATGCAACTCACCTCTTAAAAATGCAGCTGTTGCTTTGTATATAACCACTATATAGTTCGATATTTATCGTTCGCGAATGTTTAGTATTCCAATTTATGTGGCATGTCAGCTGGTTATCCTTGAGGTCAACAAAAGCGACAACAACAACGACGTTTTTTTCCCTTTCCCGACAACGGCGGTGTCAGTTTTTTTATGGCAACTCTTTGGTGCTTTTTTCTTTTTATTTATTTATACTTTTTTAGCGGATAATGGACAAGGCCAGTGTTGCACTGCAGGGAGATATTTAAGTTGATTAAAAGTTGAAACAAATAAAAGCTAAGATAAATGAAAACGCGTCACATAAATGTAATTTATGGTTCGGTTCGGCTAGTCGGACTATCTATAGTTTGGCTAATGGGGTTGGGTCTGCTTAATTATGCATGCCGTGAAAGGGATCCGAAACAAGTTAACCCAAGAATTCTCGTCACGTCTTCGAAATGCGTTGGGAACATTTTGGTTTTGAGCTCACCAAAAAATGTTCAAAGAAATATTTATGATAATTAGGTGAAAACCTGGTGGGGATAGGCCTGAAAGAATACTGAGATTGAAAAGCCAAACAAGTGACTTAGGAAACGAACTTTTTGAAGGTAGGTATATAAGTTAGCTCTTCTGGTAAAATTGTACTCAACTGCATTCTTCTTGCCCTTATTATTATATTATTTTTTGGTAATTTCTTTTGGCCATTGCGCAAAACACTTGTTGGCCAGTTGTTGCTTCTTTTTCCCGTATGTTTGTTATTTCTACCCGGTTAATGGGAGCGTAAATGCGCAGCTGGCATGTGAAGTGAGTACCGGAGTATGTTACTCCCTGTGGATGGACTACTTACTCACACAGGTAGTCAAAGTCTAATGTCAGTTAACCAAGTAAAGTGCAAAAGGCACAGACAAGTTAATGGACTGGTAACAAACCGAACGGCGCACAATAAAAAGAAGCAAAGAAAATAGGAAGAACAAATTATACTAGAAGTTCAACTAACTCGGTTATAAGACACTACAAATAAACTTTCTAACTTTTAATATTTAATATAAAATATTTAAAAATATTTAATATTTTTTTATTTAATAAAACTATTTGAGAAATTCTTGAATTAATTGCTGATATCTCTTCGTCTTGTTTAAATTGTATTAATTGTTATTTTTGTATACACTGATTTTGTAGTTTAGTCCTTAAAGTTGCAGTTAATCCATTCCACTTTTTTTTTAGTTTAAAATTCCTTTTTTAATGGTCAGTTTGCTCATGGAGCACACACGATCCAAGCACGCGCCTCCATTAAAATGCACAGAAATCCTTTTTCGCTAGCCAACAAACAACACACATAGGCACTCGAATCAAACACAAAACAATCGAATAAAATCCAGTTTCGAGGCAAATACATTCACAGACTGCAGCACAAGCACTTATTGTTATAGGACACAAAGAGATCTGATCTCAGAAGATCCGGGGAGCGTTTACTGTACCATGTACTGTACCACACGAAGGCCAAACTCAGACTGAAACTTGTTCAGCAAAATCAACGCGGCCTGCACCTGAAGTTTCAGTCCACGCACACACTCACTCACTCACTCAGACCAAAAGACCAGAAGACACGACAGCAAAAAAGGTAAGAAAACGGCGAAGAGCGGGCCAGAAAAACAGAAAACCGAAAAGAAGGTAGAGGTAGAGGCGATCGGCAATAGGTAGAAATGTAAGACTGTCGAGGGAAATAAAACAGCTCAACGTGCCCGTTTTACAGATTTTCCTATGGTCTTGCCTTCTCTTCTGAGACTTCTTAACGGCTTTCGTTCGCTCACACTCACTCGCTCACTTAGAAAAACCCAGTCGATTCGATACATACACTTGTCTAGAGTCTAGAGTTCGGTTCGCCGCAGCCTCTCAACGTCTTAACGTCCACAACGCGCCACAGTCGAAGGCATACTGAAGCCCGAAAGCTTCCGATTTCTTCAGTTTCTATATGTGTTTATCGGTAGGTAAAAAAAACCGGCATACCGATCGTTATTCGCCGACGTTCGGCCGAAAACGACGGCTCGGTAATCTTAGCCGGCACTGCGAATTCGCCGCTACCTAAACCTAAAGCGATTTTTGGCCAACTGCGTGGGCTGAAGCGTCTCGACAGGATTAGTCGCGGCATCCTTGTTTCTTGGGAAAATCTTGTTTTTAATTGCCCAGGACATGTGCAATTGTAGGAGGAGTAGCTGGGTTTTACCCGCCCATTGGTTCCATGGGTCGCTAACTGTTTTCAAACATTCGCGCGTAACGGAAGCGGTAGGCGAACGAAAGACTCAAGCGACGAACTTGCTAAAAGGGTTTACCAATAAACTAGGGTGGGCAATAAAAGTGGGATTGTTACAAATACCTCTTGAGATCCTTTTATCCTTTATTGTTTGGCCATCAAGGTTTTTATATTTGTGGTTTTCGGACGCCTTTTGCCTATTTAAAAATATTAATTTATCCATTTTCACCATATATATATTTTTTTGGATTATTAAGTCCTAAAAAATGATGATTATTCTTCAGTTTTAAAATACCAATCAAACATAATCATTGTTTATGATCGGAAAAAATATAACTAAAAACAATGATTATTGTTGATTTTTATTTATTTTTGATTAAAAATAAAACTTATTTTGTGCGTTCTTTTTACATAGTCTTATTAAACCAATGCAGACGTACATTTTCTGACTAAAAAGCTTGAACTTGGCTTGTGCTCCCCGTAAAATGGTATTCTAATTTTAGTCAGTAAAGAAGAAACTGAAATGGTATTTCCCAAGCCATAACAAAAGACTCAGGCAAGAAAACTCCTAAAGGGTTAACCGACCAAACATAGTAAGCCATAAAAGTGGGATTGTTACACATACCTTTTGGAATCCTTCGGAACTCCTTGCCTGCTACTGTTCTTTTATTGCTATTTACTGGCCTTTCTTTGCTCATTATTTTTATTATTTAGCAACACTATCCTTATTGAGCCATAAACTGTGTAAAACGTGCGAAATGCCAAACGGAAATGGAATATACTAATGGCTAACGAAAGGCTTAAGAAAGAAACCTGCTCTAAGAAGTAGTCATAAAAGCAGGGATTTTGCACGTAGTTTTAGAAATCCTTCTCATGCCAAATTTTTCAATTTTTTATTTGCTGTCATTTTCCACCTTTAACCTTACGTCACTTCTGTAAACTACTTGGAACAGTATACTTGTTCCTAAATCAATTATACTGAATTGCATATAACATGTGTTGTTTATGGCAGGGGATTTCCCGAGGATTTCTGGTGAAAGGCATTGAGGAAAGAGGGCTTAAAGGTTTTTGATGACAATCCTAAACTGGCGGTAAAAATAGACGGAACCAAGTAAAAAAGGTTTCTCATAGGAATATAACAATACAATTTTGATTTACTTTCTATTAAGGTTCACCTATTTACTAAATAAATCTATTCATCTAAAATCTATTTAACTAACTTTCTACTGAAACATTCCAATGATGCCTTAATGATTCTGTTTAAGGAAAATAAAAATATCAGTTGTAACGGAAACTTACTAATTACCAAAATCACCGACTAATATTGATCGAGTACTTTGACGCCAGTTGATGAGTTATTTTTATCCAATCAATAAGCATGATTAATTACATTTTTCACTATCATTCCTTCGTTAATAACGTAAGCAATAACAAAAACAAATTGTATAAAAACAGATGATTAAAAAAATTGAAGCAACAGATTCTTGCAAATGCAACGATGCAATCCACTTAAAAACCAAAAAAAAAGAATAATTATAGGGTACAACCTTCCATTAGAGTCGCAACCATGCGCGGATCCACGGGGGGTGATATGGGTGATATATCACCCCCCACTCGAGTGAAAATTAAAGAAAATTTGGTTTTCAAAAAGTATGCAACAAAAAAATTGTTCTGATATCACCCCCCACAACAAAATCCTAGATCCGCCACTGGTCGCAACAATTCATCTTCAAAAGGTTATTTTTACTTCCTTTTTGAAAACAACAAATCATGACTTTGTGAGTGTAATTAAACCTTTTTGGTTTATGGCAAGGGAAAGAAACAGGGGATTCTTCTTTGTTCAAATGTTAGATAAGGTAATATAAGGAAGGGTATACCCAAAAAAAAATGATCATAGAAACTAAACTATTTGTACATTAAAAGTAAACTATTGAGTGTCAAAAATTTCTCGATACTCTGAGTATTAACCTTATGACTTCGAAAGTGTTAAAATGAAACTTTCGAAGTTGACAAGATTAAACTAACGAGTATACACTTTATACTCACTCAGTGTACTGAAAATTAGGCTGGTAGTTTATTTTGTATACTTTTTAGTGTAAAGGCTACGCTATGTGGTCTTAGTGTTATACTATTTTGTATACAGAGTATGCTATGTTAGCAATGTTAGTATACATGTTAAACTATTTTGTGGAAATGTTAGTTTACATTTCATACTATTTTAGCAATGCCAGTTTAAATATTATACCCCGTATTAAAAAGACAAAATTGAAAAATGTTGATTTTTTACTTTTTATATATAATTAAAAATATTTTTTACATTTTTATAAATTACTGAAGGTAATTTTGAGTTTAACAAACATACATAAATACAATAAATGTACAAAATAAGTACGTATCTATGAATATTTGGGCAAATGCAGCCGTTTTACCGCTTATGTCGCTGATCATCTCCAGAATGGGCGCCATCCAGTTGAATTCCGGGGATTGGTCGGGGACGCTGATATTGAAGTAAACTTTGCGCTGGCCACGGTCAGAAAAAATGCAAGCCAATTGCAAGATCCTTAGTTTCCCGGCATCTGGAGCGGATTTCATGTTGGTGTTGGTAAAAGGGAAGAATTTACTCATTAGTTAAGCACTAAGACACAATTTAAATATACTTACTTTTCAAATAAGCCCAAAATAACGCAAATATAAAAATTTTCTAAGAAAATTACCTTAAACAGACCGCAGCTTCGCTTACAAAATACACTAATGTCAAACCCTTAATATACTAACGCGTCGAATAACATTATAAAGTGGTAACACTTTTTCTTTTCGAAATGTCCAGGTTCCACACCAGAGCATCCAGGTTCCACACCAGAGCATCCTGGCTTCACACCAGGAACAAATATCGAGTCTGCGGTATAAAAATTAAACTCAGGGCATAAACTTAACACTATTTAGTCTTGACTTAACACTATTGAGTCTTCTCCTTACATTATTTAGTGTTGAGTTAATACTGGCATTTCAACACTAGCTGTAGTATACTTTTGAAACAACGCTCATTAAATGTAAACTTTTGGATATTTTTTTGGGTGTATATTCTAATTACCCATATGAAAAACACAATTATTTCCACCTTCGACCATCCTTTCTACGCTCCGCTAATCGGCAAACGAGTACACAAAACACTTCTGCAGGTCATCTATTAAAATTAAAGACAATACCCTTCCTTAGACGGAAACGTAGACGACTGAAAGCCAATTGAAGGGGGACAATCAGACAGTTGACAAAATCAGACGGTTGAGCCAGCAGAACGGAAGTGCCATATAGGGCGCACACTCGAATATTCCGATGAGGGTTTTTGGGTCCGAGTTTAGGTTCTGGGGCGTGCCTGTCCGATTTTGGCCGGAGAAAGTCTTGACATTTCCATCAGAATAATTTTGTATTCGATTTCCCAACACACACACTCTAGCAGCTACCTAAATAGATGTATCAAAAATGCCTCTCGATGACGATTTCAAAGATTTTAAAGAACTGCGAAAAATTCCGAAGCTAAGCACAAAGTACACATATATTGGTATTATGGTTACTGTAATACCTGGCATTTTATTAGGCGGCTATTTGGGCAAGAAGTTTGCCCAGTTCCTTGAAGTTTTCGATCTGTACGCGCCCGATATAGTGGAAGATGATGAATAGAATAACCATGGCACAGATTGATCGAAGACATGGAAAAACTAAAGAATTTGGAGCAAACCTGTGCACATCCTGTTTGTAAATATGCTAATGGGCCACAGCAAACAGGCCAAACGTGAAGCTAGGCAAAGAAAACGTATCGCAAACTACTGACCAGACCGGTAACCAAAATCAAATCGGGATAGTCAGTCCACAAGATCAAGTAAATCATAATTATTCCATCGACTTCAAAATCAAACGAGTTTATGCCAATAAATATACATTTTTTAATGTTCATGGTTTTTATAAATTAAAAATCGGTTCATGTAGGATGTATACATTTTCTCACTTTTAAGAACAAATCTCAAAATGTTTCCCAGCTTTCAAGTGTAGGTCAGACACTTAAATAATTTTTAATTACGACAATATTACCTACATTAGAACAAACTTTAATGTTCAGTCTATGTAGAGCATGAATTGTATTTTGAATTGCAAATGAGTTTTGCTTGCCCGCAGATTTGGTCATCGCCAGACTTTAATTGCATCTAGTAAGTGTGGAAATTGGCCGCTGGATTTGGGTTAGGCATTCATTGAGAGCGAACACGCATAAACTAAGCAAATAAGAACCAACTGAAATTATCACGCTTCAAAATTTAGCCAAGCACACATTCATCATTACCTGCACATTTCGATTCAGTGATCGTTCTCCTGACTGAGATTTTTCTTAATTTATGGAGTATTTCTTTTCGTTTCTTGCAGTTTATTTGGGTCGCCAGATTCACTTTCTTAGTTGGAACAGCATGGAACACATCGTCTTAAATTTTTAAATCTAAAATAAATTTATAAATTTAAAAAAATGTCTGTCCATAATAAAACAAAAAGGAAGATTTCTGTTATAATGAGAAACCAATTCGTTTTTATTAACTCTGCAGGTTAATAAACTTGATTTATTTATTTTCGTAGTTTATTTTTCATGTTTAGCTTTGTTATACCTCTTGCATGAAAGTCAAAATGATAGATTAATATATTTTCTAAAATATTTTTTTAAAACATTTTTAAAGACCTCTTCATAGTTTATAAAACGTTTTTTGAAGATTTAAAATTTAAATTTCAACGGCTAAACAATTGTACGGATCCCTGAGTATGCCTATATATTTAAAAAAATACTAAAATCAAAGTATTTTCCACGCTGCAGTATATTTCGCACACACATACATTCCGAACAGCTGATCACTTCGAAAACATAAACAAATGTTAATAATAGTAGAAATGTATTGAACGTCAGTCTAGAAAATTCAAAAGACGTTATAAAAATCATTTTAAAAGAAGCAGTGAAAAATGTGGCTGATAGGAAAACTGCTTGGTGGACCCACAGCCATCAGACTTGGTCGTTTTCTGCACCTCAAACGTAAGGAGGTTTATATGGTGAGTCTAAGCTTTACAATCTTAGCTCTCACCCGACCATTATGCAATATACACCTCTTATCACTAGGAGTGCTTTCGCATCCTGGGCGTTCACGAGTCGGCCGACCAGAATACAGTGCGCCACGCCTACTTGGATCTCGTCAAGCGGGTGCATCCCGATTCGGGAACCGAGGAGGCCAGTGCCGAGCGCTTCCAGCAGGTGGACGAGGCCTTTCGGGTGCTGCAGGAGAAGTTTGCCAAGGGGCGGCGCAACATCCTGGAGGACGAGGAGGAGGCCATGGAGTTCGACATCAAGCACACGGCTCCGCAGCACCGCCAATATCTGTCCAACGAGGGCATTGGCATGGGCAATCCCTTCCAGCGGCAGAAACAGTACCAGCAGGTGCGCGCCATGAAGGCGCAGGAACGCGTCCTGGAGCACCGCATCGACAAGGCGGCTGCCGGGGAGAAGACTTTGATGTCCAAGGGCGGCAATCACTTTCGCAAACACGCCATCAAGACCAAGTACGGCATCGATCGCGTGGTCGAGGATCTCATCCAGGAGGCCATGTCAAAAGGTGACTTCAACAACCTCAATGGTTCAGGAAAGCCATTGTCCGCAGCTCAGTCGCAGAATCCCTATCTGGACTTCACGACCCACAAGTTGAACAAGATCATGCTGGACAACGGCTTCACGCCGGAATGGATCAGCCTTGGCAAGGACATACGCGATGCGGTCGCTCAGCTAAAGATGAAGTTGCGCCAGGAGCGCATATACTACGGTGAATGGCCACTGCAGCGTCCCGAAGACTTGAGCGCCTGGCAAACGTTTACCCAGCAGCAACAGGAGGATGTACAGCAGCTAAACAAGCTCATTGACAAGTACAACCTGATAGTGCCCATCCTGGAGAATCAGTTCTTTCGCCTGCAGCTCGACAGGATGGCGGAACCCATATTTAAGGACCCACAATTGCAGCGTAACGTAGTCAGACCCGAAGTGGGTGCTAGGACCAGGAGCCATGTGAAGAACCAGGGGAGTACTAGTACAAGTCTATTTTCCCTAATAAGCAAACTATTGTAAAGGAAAATATGTGATCGTCGATTTGTGATATTAGAAATAGATAAATGTGTAAAAAAAAGGTGTGATTTAAATCTATATTACAATGATAAGGGAAAGCCATTAAATAGTTGGAATTATTTTTGTTATTATTAGAATTTAGTTATTCGTTTTTTCAATTCAAGGACTATTGTTATTCATTAACTAAGAACGCAAACTTACAGATCAGATTTAGGTAAAATTTCAGTTTGCTTTGAAGAAAGTTTAAGGACGCTTTCAGATACCTAAAATACAAAGGCCGTAACCTATTTTTTTATTAAATAGTTATTTATTTAAAACAAATGCAGTCTTAACCTATAAAAACTATTGCATAGCTAATTATAGTCGAATTATATAAAAGTTCGAGGTTATTAAAGTTAATTCGACTTGGCAAGTCCTTTAGTTAGGAGAAGTATACATATGTATGTATGTATGTCGTATAGATAGGTTCATCCGTGTAATATCCATTTATTTAAAACCTTTAAGGTCGTAAAAACCGATTATGAGTCGTTCACTGGCTTCCTTCGGGCCCAAGACGAGCTGCTCCGCTGGCCAGAAGCGCCAATGCCCTCGGAAAAGCCCAATACTCTGCCTTGTGGATGCGTTGCGTCAACGAATCCTCATCGTCATCGGGCAAAATGGGAACTGCGGCCTGAACTAGGATAGCTCCCGTGTCCACGCCCTCGTCCACGAAGTGAACGGTGCAGCCGGACTCCTTTTCGCCCGCCTCCAAGGCCTGCCGCTGGACATGCAGACCCGGATACTTGGGCAGCAGCGATGGATGGATGTTGATGAGACGTCCACGCCACTCCCGGACAAACGGAGCACTCAGGACTCGCATGAAGCCGGCCAGGCAAATCAAATCCACGCGAGCAGCCTTCAAATTTCGGGTCAGCTCTGCATCGTAGACCTCGCGACTGGCGAAATCCTTGTGGGAGATGACCAACGAGGGAACGCCAGCTTTGGTGGCTCGCTCCAGACCAAGGACACCCGGCTTGTTGCTAATGACCAGCACAACCTCGGCATGAATTCCCTGTGCCGAGTCCCGCGAGGCATCTATTAAGGCCTGCAGATTGCTGCCGGTTCCCGAGATGAGAACAGCAACACGCTTCCGAGGCATGGATAGAATCTTCTGGGTTCTGGCCAGCGAGGCCTCAAAGTTCTGAACCACCACCTGCGGCTTCTTAGGATCCTTGCGGGCAATCACCTCGCCGACGACAGCAGCTCGTTGTGGATAACGCAGCTCCTTGAGGACACCCTCGACCTCCGTGGGAGCGACCACCAGAACCATTCCCAAGCCACAGTTGTAGGTGCGCTGCAGCTCAGCGGAACTGATGTTTCCGGCTGACGCCAGCCAGGCGAAAACGGGCGGAAGCTGGAATTGGTTGGCATCCAGGCGCACGGCCAGGTCCTTGCGCAACACTCGCGGTATATTCTCACTCAGACCTCCGCCGGTGATGTGGGCCAGCGCCTTGATGCCGTGATTCCCGCGGGACAGCAGGCTTGACAGTGCCTGCACATAGATCTTGGTGGGCACCAGCAGCTCCTCGCCCAATGTCTTCTCGCTGAAGGGCGCCTTGTCCTGCAGTCCCAGACCCACTCGCTTGAGGACGGCGTGGACCAAGCTGAACCCATTGCTGTGGACACCAGACGAGGGTAAACCGATGAGCACATCTCCGGGCTGAACTTCCTCCAAAAGGGGCAGGATCCCGGAGCGTTCAGCTATGCCTAAGGCGAATCCAGCCAGATCATAGACCTGCGGCCCGTACAGCAGCGGCAGAGCAGCACTGTGCGAAGCTGGAAGGGATTACACAGAGGATTAGGTCGCATGAAGTAAGTAAACTTATTTCAGAAATTATCATGAGGATTTACAGAATCAAAATCTTAAGTCAAACCAATCCAAAGTTCTAAAATTTAAAAAAAAACTTTTCTTCAAAATTGTAAGATTTTAAGATTAAATCTATAAAGAACAAAACAATTAAAAGTGCAAGATCAGAAAATACTGTTTCTATTTTTGTTTAATTTTTATGATTTAAATTTAAATTGTAATTAATCTAATTTAGAAATTGAAAATTGTTATAAGTTATTATCTTATGATATATTTTAGCTCAGAGAAGCTGGGTTGGGTAAAATACAATTTTTGAAAAATTCAACTTTTGGATTTTAGAATTTCAGTGAAAACTTAAAAGTAATATAGTTGCTAAAGTTTTGACTTATCATATGACATATAAGTCCACCAAATAATTTTTTAATAAATTGAAATTTTTGATTTTTGAAAATGGACGTGGACCAAATTTTAAAAATGAGCTATATTTTTTTATTATTTGGCTATATTGATCCTTATGATCCTTTTATTTTATTCAAAGGATGCCGAACCACACTTACCAATGAAACTGCTGTTAGCCTGTCGTGCACCCTCCTGCACTCCGGAATGGACCTCCTTGGCCAACTCCTCCTGCCAGTGGCCGCAGGCATAGTAGCTGGAGAAGCTAAGGGGCTCGGCCCCATTGCAGAGGATATCATTGACGCACATGGCCACCAGATCGATGCCCACGCTGGCGTTCCGATTCGTTTGCTGGGCTATTTTCAGCTTGGTGCCCACGCCATCGGTGCCCAGGATGAGAATGGGATCCTTGTAGTGGCTGGGTACGCGTGTGAGTCGACGTCCAGCTGCGTTTACGAAGCAATCTTCGCGAGGGGCCGTTAAATCCAGATGGTCGGGCAGTTTCTTGAGCTCCTCGGGCAACTCCCGTTCACCAAGCCCACCGAACGGTGAGGCAACCTTCTGCAGTTGCTCCACAAAGTTGCGCACCTGAACGACGGGAGTTCCACTCTCCTTCGTTCGCCTCTGCAGGACACCCAGCACTTTGGCACCCGGCAGGGATGTTCGCCACAGTTGACTCGTCTGGGGCAGGATCAGTACCATGCCAATGCCGCAGTTGTGCCGCTCCAGCAGACTCTGGGAGCTGAGCTTTAGCTTTCCAGCCAGCCAGCCAAACACTTTGGGCACTGGCACTGCACCGAAATCCAGCGTCGTCTCGAATCCTTCGGGCAAAAGGCGAAGGACATCGTTCAACAATCCATGCGTCACATGGGCCACCGACTTGACCGCATCGCCCTTCTGAAGATGGGGCAGCAACTGCTGGACATACAGACGAGTGGGCGTGGCCAGGACATGGGCCAAGGTCAGACCATCCTCGCCCCCATCAACGGGAGAGCACTGCCTGAAATTCACTTTGGCGGCAGCCAACTGGGTGAGTATCTCATTGAAGTCGGCGCAATGGAGTCCAGATGATGGCAGACCCACGAGGAGGTCACCCGGCTGGTAAAGATCAAAGCGGGGCAAGACCCGAGACTGCTCCACGATTCCCACGCAATAGCCAGCCATGTCATGTTGACCGGGTGCATATAGAGAGGGCATCTCGGCAGTTTCGCCACCTAAGAAACAAAAAATTGATTAATTTAAATGGAGATTCGTGGTCAAGCCCGAAGGATTCTTACCCACTAAAGCGCAGCGCGCATCTCGGCAACCATCGGCCATTCCCTTGACCAACTGGGCGGCCAAGGGGACGTGCAACTTGCCACAGGCAATGTAGTCCAGAAATGCCACTGGTTCGGCGCCCAGTTCCAGGAGATCGTTGGCGGCCAGGGCGAAGAGGTCGTAGCCAACATTCTCGTACAGTTCGTGCTCCAGGGCGAGATGGATCTTGGCCCCCACTCCCTGGGTGGCCTCCGCAATGACTGGCTCCTTGTAGCTGAGTTCCTTGAGGCGGAACAGTCCACCAAACCCACCCAAGCCACCTAGGACGCCCGGTCTCTGGGTGCCACGGGACAAGGGCTTGATGCGCTGCACCAGGGCATCGCCAGCATCGATGTCCACGCCGCTATCCTTGTAACTCAACCCCGGGGAGGTAGCTCTAAATTACAAAAATACAGTAAACAATATTATACAAGTTTATCAGTATGTCAGATATAGCAGTTTAATTATAATTAGTCAGATACTTGAACTGTGATATGAATTCTGGAAAGAGGAAGAAAAGTCTATAAACCAGGTCAATTTTTAAAAAATTTAGAGTTGTTTTGGAGAAAATAGAAATTATGGGACTTTTATTGTTTTTAAAAATGTACGTGAAAACTTTTTTGAAAATTCGACTGTAATTATAAATTTTCATTTTAAAAATTATGGGAGTTCGACTGTATTTATAAATTTACTTTTTAACCTTTTAAGGGCCGTTTTCTCGACCATTTTTTAAATTTTAAGTACTGTTCAAATCATGAAATCGTATGAGAAATCTGAGTTTAAATCTTCCTTTAAATTTAAAAGGTGGACGAGAAAACGGGCCTAAGTATAAATGGAAATCTTTTATTTTTTACACGGAAGTCCAGAACATTTATAAACCCTTCTATAGCAATTATAATAGACTTTTGAGTAGACTTTTTAAGACATTTTCGACTATATTATGAATAGCTATCTTGCCAAACAACCAGTTGAAGATTAAATATTATTTTCAACAAGTATTTAAAAATGTTTTCTATTAAAAATTCTACAAATGAATACATATTATCGCAATATTTTCTGTCTTCCAAACTATCCATGCTTTATTTGAAATGGGTCTTGATAGATGATGCGCTGGTAATTACATTTTGAATGCCTTCTGGGCGATGTCCGTTCTGTACTGAGCTCCCGAGCCGGAAAAAGTGATGCTGCCAGCCAATTTGGTGGCCTTGGCGGCGGCCTCCTTCAAGCTGCCGTCCAGAGCAATGGCGATGAGCACGCGGCCGCCGTTGGTCAGGGCTTCCTTTTTTTGATTCACGGCAAGGCCGCTGTGGAAAACCAATTGAGTGGGTGAATTTTCAGCCGGAAGTCCTGAAAGCATATGTAAACTATGAAAACAAATCAAAGAGAGTGGTCATAACCATACCCGTAATGAGGCATCCCTTGGTGGAGGTCTCCGGATAACCAGCGCTGGCTAGGATCACACCCACAGCGCTAACTCCCTGGCGCCATTGCAGGGGAATCTTGTCCAGCTGTCCGCTGCAACAGGCCTGCATTACCTCGAAGAGATCGCTTTCGAGCAGCGGCAGTATCACCTGGGTTTCGGGATCTCCGAAGCGGCAGTTGAACTCCAGGACGCGAGGACCATCGCGTGTCAGCATGAGTCCCGCATAGAGGACACCCTGGTAGGTGATCCGCTCCTTGATCAGACCCTGCACTGCCCTCTCCAGCACGGCCTTCTGGACCAGTTCGAGGGCTGGCTGGCTGATCAGTGGACAGGGGCAGTAGGCGCCCATGCCTCCGGTATTCGGTCCCGAGTCGCCGTTGCCCAAACGCTTGTGATCCTGCGCCGGTAGCATGGCCCGCACACTCTTGCCATCGGTGAAGGCCAACACGGAGACCTCTTCGCCCTCCAGCAGCTCCTCCACCACCAGAGTGGCTCCCGCCTGTCCGTACTTCAGCTGTCCCAGGATCTCGTCCACCGCCTGGCAGGCTTCCTCCACATTGGCGGCCACCACCACGCCCTTACCGGCTGCCAGTCCAGCTGCCTTGACCACCAGAGCTCGATACGAAGCACTGTAGGATAGACACTGACATGACTTTCACTCGAAACATCTTCCCAGACTGGAAACTATACCTTCTAATGAAGCTCTTGGCCTTCTCCGTGTCCGTGAAGCTCTCGTAACGCGCCGTTGGAATGCCATGACGCAGCATAAAGTCCTTGGCCCACTTTTTGTCCGCCTCGATTTGGGCACCCTGCTTGCCGGGTCCAAAGCAGGCGATTCCTTCCTTCAGCAGCACATCGCCCAATCCCAAGGCCAAGGGATCTTCGGGTCCCACCACCACTAGGTTTATCTGGTTTTCTTTACTCCATTTGGCAATGGCCTTGAAAATATAAAAAACAAAAATATTAAAATAATTAATTAAAATGCTTCAACATTTAAATGGAAACGGTAATCTTATAAATCGAAATGTATTAAAAACATATTTTGCTAAGTGATTCATTTAGATTATTCGAGACCATCCATAACAATAAAAATCCCGGCCAGCCTGTTGTGATGAAATAAAATCAAATAACCGTTGCTTGAATTTGCAAAATTAAAATCAAATTACTTAATTGACATCGAAATCGTAATTACAATTGATACACTGATGAAATTTGTTATAAGAATATTTTTAGCCTTTTTTTAATTAGTGCTATATATTAAAAATCTTAAAAATTGCATAAAATGCAATCTAAATTTTGAGATCATAATTGGTTTTTCCCATCAAACCGGGTCACGATCGTCCGCCACTTTTTGGGCTCCTCATTGTTTTTGAGTTGTTTTGGCTTTGGTTTTTTGTAACCACATTCCAGGTGGGAGATAACACTCCTCTAAGTACTCAACCGGTTCCATCGTCAATTTGTCGCCAAAATACTAAATGCCTTCCTAATTGTTTTGCCATTAAACTGGGTCTGGGGGTGCATTGTCTTCACATTTGGCGGATGGATGGAAGATCAACTGACTCAGGCGCCAGCTATGTGAGCCATGTCAACAAACCAAGTTAATCCCAGCTCGATCGCTGGTCCGGTTTCCAAGTTGTCGGTCGATATCGTTACTCAGCTCTAATTCGAATTGGCGCCAGCGCAGAGTCGGATTACCCCGCAGTGGTGAAACGCGTCGAGAGATTGCACTCGACTGCGTTCCAGACCATTTAGCACCTGGGAGACTCATCCCGATTTCCTGACCCCCGATCCCCATCCGGTTCGTTAGTGTTTCCCAGGGTTCAAGAACGTTCACACACGGAATGACGTTTTTATTGAGCTATTTGGCTTTCCAAATTAAGAGCGATTTAGCGAACCCGGCCAAGGTTTTAATTTCCCGTAACCCGAAGGTTGAAAAGAGCTTATGACAGATGGAACAAGAGCAAAGAAAAAAGAAAGATCAACAACTTTTTTTATTATATTCTATATATATATTTTAAACTCGCATTCTCCGACTGGCTTTTCCCAAATTTGGTTAGAACGTTTTCGTCTTTATGCTTTACAGAGTGCGCTCATGATTTACTGTATTATATGCAAATTAAGTGCGGGAGAATGGGATCTCGAGATCTCGAGGGGGCGGTGAGGTTGGAAAAGAATGTTGCCACATTTGTTGGCGGATAAGTAAGGAATTAGATACGCTTTGCTGAATTAGTCGGACGGGTTTTCGAAATAGCCAAAAAAAAAAGAAGTATCTTCAGGCGGGAGATAGCTGGGATGAAGCAGGAAATTTCGTCTACGTTTCTGCCAGGTGATTGAATTATATGTTTGATGATAAACCTCCTCCAAAGATCATTTATCAGAATAACTATGCTGAGCTTAATGATCAAGCTATGCAATTTCTAAGAATAACTATGCAAATAAGGAGAACGAAGAATGTAGCAGATCAAGTAAGTTCAAGAAGTAATTAAGCTTCATTATATCAAATACGCCAAATTTGGCATTTAAGATGTAAAGTAATAAAAGCGTTCCTTTAATTGGAAAGTAATTTCCTTTAAACTTAATTTAACTTTAGAACCAAACAAAGTAATACAAATAACAAGCAATAGAGCGGAACTTCCAGTCTTACATTTAGCTTACATAATATAATGGTAATTTCAATAAATCCTATCTATATGGTTCAGATCTACCAATCAGTCAAAAAGTAAAATTCCATTTACAGATCTTAACCACATCTGCAATAATATTTTTACGACAGTTCAACGATCGCCATGGTATTTAGTTCCTTGAGAATGTAAGCCAAGCAAGGCAATATGGGACTTTCAAGATCAGCCACAATACATATCAAATTGTAAGTGCCCCAACCTTCGAGTAGGGCATAACCATTCACGAATGTTTCATTTAATTTTTACTCTTCTTTCCGTTTTGCTGGATTTTACCATCCCACACTTTAGGAATTGCAACGGCGACAACGACAAATAACGTCGTTGATACCTATATAAAATAATACTTATAAGAAATAAAATCATTTTATTTATGACTGACTAAGGCAGCCAACTGCGATGATGTAGATGACGAAGAAGATGATGATGTTGACGAGCGGAGATGGAGACGGCGGCTCGGAACTGGGTTTCCGAGGCGAAATATTGCCAAAAATCCGCTGGCGAGCGGATGGATATAAAAACGAAAGCGTCCGAGAAGCAGACAAGCAGTTTAGAACCAAACTCGAACGCGACATCATGTATTTGCTTGTAAGCTCAGCCTCTTCTGGGATTTTCGCGAAAATGGATTATAATCGCTGATTCTTCTACAGGTGAATTTCATCGTGGCGCTGGCCGTGATGCAGGTGCAGGCCGGCTCCTCCTATATCCCGGATTCGGATCGGAACACACGGACTCTTCAGAACGAACTGCAGGTGGAGCGGGATGGCAATTACCGTTACGCCTACGAGACCTCCAATGGAATTTCCGCCTCCCAAGAGGGATTGGGCGGCGTCTCCGTCCAGGGTGGCAACAGTTACACCTCGCCCGAGGGCAATGTGATCAGTGTGAACTATGTGGCCGATGAATTTGGCTACCATCCCGTGGGCGCACATATTCCCCAGGTTCCGGACTATATACTGCGCGCCCTGGAGTACATTAGAACGCATCCGTACCAGATAAAGGATTACTATACGGGCGAACTTAAGACCGTGGAACACGATGCGGCTGCCTTTAACGTGTACACCCGCAACATCCAGGAACCAACGACCCCAAGATCCCGACCGAGCACCACTCCAAAAACCATATACCTCACTCATCCGCCCACGACTACGTTGCGACCTCTGCGACAAAGACGAGGCGCTCTGAAGCACTGATGATCGATGGTCGACAATTTTTTTTGGCGGGGAAGGGGCTGGTCTCTTAGGAATCAACCAGGCGAATCTGTGAATTTTTGATCTAAACAATTAATTAAGCCACAAGCAATAAATAGAAGTGCTAAGCAAACGTAAGCTAAAATTTAAAGCGACAACAAAAGATTTCTATTCTTATACCATCTGTTGACTTGTCTTCTGGAGCTCATAGATCACTACACAAACATTTTTTGGTATTTGATATTTGATGGGGATCGATTCAGTTGAAATGTTTGATATACGTATGGCGAAATTGATTACTATGCGTGAGATCGCAAATCAAAGGTCTAATGACAAAAACGTTTTACTTAAAGAAAACAAATTTGAATAAAACCCAATTTGAAGACTTAGTTTTATTATCTGAAGAATACATTCAGCATTCATTCCCATTGCCGCGGCTACTTGCTTTAATTAATTAACCCAAATGAAGTAGATAAAGCTTTTAAACTGGTTTCTAAGTCGAGATCACTTTCAGTTGTGGTAATGTTTCTGCTATTCCATTAATAAACAATTTAAAAGTTTTTTTCCGTTCCAGCGGTAATGATTTTAGCTTCATATATAGCATTAAAAACTTAAATTGTATTTTTTGAATAACTTTAGGCCTTATGTATATCAGAATTTTGCCATTATATATATAACTAAACCGTTTTTCTTATATATAAACAACTGTTTAAACGAAAAGTAAAAATTTACTAAATATTTGAAGCCCTACGAAATCTAGTCAACTTTTCCGAGATTCCACATCATAATAATCAGAATAAGTCAATATGCATTATTAATTCAAAAAAGTCGGACAAAATTATAAGAAAAAGAATATCCTCGTTGTGTTTTAAATTTTTTTGAAAAGCTATTCAGCACTTAGAAAATCATTTAAGGGCTTTGAAAGTTATATAATCACAAGCTTAAATATAGAGCAAATGTAATATATGATGCCCCGTTAATAAATCACATTTTAAAAATATGCACCTACAACATTGAGTTAGATTTCGCTAGAAGATTTGCACTGCGCGAATCACTTATCAGCATCACTTGCACTCGCAACCCCCATGGCCCGCCGAAGGGTTAAGGCTCAGCAACTATCAGAGATTGGATGCAATAAAGCGCTTTCCCAGAGTCTCGATTACAGATTTATTGCTCCGCTTAGCATAAAAGTTCTCGGCCAGCATGCAGTAAATATTTTACCATGATCAGAAGCCATAAAAGCGAATCAGTGTAGCAATAAAACCAAGCCAAACGAATTAAAAGCCGAAAAATCCACAAGATGTTTTGCTAAATCTGCACCAGCAGCCACCCAATTAACCCACACACACACACACTCTCTCATTTCTGAGTAACTTTAAGCCCCTGACGAAGGTCAATCCAAGGTCGGGATATCGAACCTACCTCGAAATCCTTAGGATCCAATGTCTGGGCATCCAGATTCTGGCACTTCTCCACCTGTTGAATGCCATGGCTTCCGGGCAACGCGTATATTTTGGACACTTTCGGGGATTGCGATAATTTCCAGCAAATCGCGTGCTCCCGACCGCCGCTGCCAATTATCAGAACGCGATGCGACATATTTTTGGAACTTTGAAAGCAACAAGAACTACGCTAATCACGTTTTCCAAGCAATAATATTACTTTATTAACGCTCGCCCACGTGTTGCGCTTGGCGATCCCAGAGAGAGTAAGAGCGAGAGCGAGCACACGCGATTGTATGTTTCGGCTCTTCAAGCGAATTTCGGATTATAAACCGCTCTGTTCGACGCCTCTTTTTCAACTAAAATCTGGAATCGAAGTTGAAAATACTAGGCCTAGGTGGAAATACATATGTGTGTATGCATGTCATAGCCTCCCGATGTGCGATTATGTTTGTGTTCAGGTTCCAGGGGCTGATAAGAGCGGTTCCAGTGGGATGATTGCATTTTTTTATAAACAGAGGGAACATTTTTGTGATAGTCAGGTTCTATAATATTTGGCAAGATTTAATTTTTGTATTCGAAATGTAAAATATAAGTTATTGTAGATCACTATGGACGGCAGTCCATGTAGTGACGAAGCGCACCAGGAGAGTGTGCGAAGGCGACTACTATATATACACGAAGAAATGAAAATCTGCTGTGATAGTCCGATCGTAATGAGTAATACACCAAATTAAAGGTATTGCTAAAACTTAAAGGATTGCATACCAAGACCTCAAGAAAATCAATTGGTTTGGGAGGGAGAGCGGTGAAAGTGTAAAAGTGAAAATTTAGAAATTTGGATCTGTTGGGGCCGGTGGGGATAATTGGCCCCCCGGACTACGTTAGTTGTATTGCTACTGAAAATGCGCTTAATATGAGGGGTCATATCAGAAGATCGGACGCTCCGTTCAAAAGTTATAGCCAAAATAAGATTTTCTTCTTCTTCCCAAAATGAAAATTTAATTCTGTTTGTCAGTTTGTCCACTTGTCCACTTGTCCAAAATATGTTTTTTAAGTTCTGAAAATTTGATATGACGTTTATCACATCGATATAAAAAACTTTTGTTCTACCACTTTTGGAAAAACCCGCTAGTTTAGCGGGAAAACAGCTATAAATAGCTAAAATTCGGAAAGCCGTAACTTCTATACTACTAAAGCTACAGACTTGTGCTGCATCTCGTTTGAAAGGTATTTTTAAATGCTATAAACGCCTTCTATATGCAATTTGTGTAAATGTAATAGTTAAAAAGATATAAACAAAATAACATTTTTTTAAACTTTTTTTTTAACTTTTTTTTAATTTTCTCAAAAACGGCTCTAACGATTTTCCTTACAACTTTAAACTTTATAGCCCTTGAGATTCCTTAAATTTTGGTATATAACACATTACTGTAAAAAATCGAGTTTAAAAGTTATTAAGAAACGAAAATAGCCACTTTTGCCAGCTCATAACAATTAATGCTGCCTAAGGGCCGTTCATTTACGAGCCAAACAGATTTGGGGTAAAAAAATTTTTTACATTTTTGATTTGCCTGAAAATTTTTTTTACATGTTCTATTCGGAAAATGAGCAATCACGTGTATCAGGATTCGTCCGAAAAAAAATTATTTTTTTAGTTAGAATTTTTTAAAGTTTTCCAAAAATTGACAAATTTGAAAAAGAACCCTCTCATTGAAAATCTTTATCTCCGGTTATATGAATCCGCGTGACTTCATGTGTTTTGATTTAATTCTTCTAAAACCTCTTCTTTAAAAAAAAAATGTTAAAAAAATAAGTTTTTATTTTCTTAAAAATAAAAACAAATTAAGAATTTAAAAAATTTTGTATTTAAATTTTTTTTTATAAATCAATATATGCGCCATATTGTTAGTTACAATCGATTTTTGTAAACAGTTGGAGCCATTTTTAGTTTTTAAAATATCGAATTTTTTTAAAATGGCCTCTGCTTTTTTTTATGAAAACACGTTGCAGCAAGTAGGGCTTGCAACAGTGCTTGCAATATATCAGGCGGCGTTCAGCTAAGATCAGGGGTCAATCCTATGTGCTTTAGTTTTTTAATAACTAAGTTATATGGGGATGACTTTTGGTCATGGTATGAGGTATACTAAAATGTAAATTAAACCCAGGGTATAAATTGTCTCTTTAAAAACTTCTGATATCAAACAAAAACACCTCTTAACGAGGTAAAAAAAATAGTGACGACCGCACCTTCAACATACAAAAGATCTGATATCATATTTTGTGACGAAAAATAATTTTACATTCGAAAATATAAAAACACTTTCTAAAATTTACTTTTTCAGCACGCTACAATAGAAAATGTTCGTGTGGGTAAAATCTTATAAATTTGTCTGAAGCGGGCCGAATGAGTAAATTTTAGAAAGTGTTTTTATATTTTCGAATGTAAAATTATTTTTCGTCACAAAATATGATATCAGAATTTTTGTATGTTGAAGGTGCGGTCGTCACTATTTTTTTACCTCGTTAAGAGGTGTTTTTGTTTGATATTAGATTCCTTCAGAAAACATAACGATTATAGCTCTAATTAAGAAACAATTATTATATTTCTTCAAACGACTTTTCTTTCTGTGTACCGCACTGTTTGTTGTTTTTCAGCCGGGCGATTGTAAAAGTGGCGAATAAATAACAAAAACACGATGATAGCCTTTCGGGACCCCAAAAACCAACGATCGCTGGGGGTAAATGTAACTGTAACTCAAATTGCATCGCTTATCAAGAGCATTTTTTAAATGCAAACTTTTTAAAATCATCAGAAAGATCTGGAATTTTTCCTCTTATGTTTTTTTTTTTAATTTTTTTATGCTACTTAATAGATCAGCTGTGTGATAAAAGCTACATGTACATACATATATCTAGATTAAAAGCTTGAAGCTTTTTGACACCCCTCAAAAAAAGGTAACTCCACCGTTAAATTTTGAAGAAATTGATGTTTTTTAAATTGATAAAACATGGAACAGACTCCTTATAATTTCGAATTAAAAAAGAGGTACTTAATTAGTCAAGCGTATAAAACTCCTACAGAATATTGTGATTAAAAACGCACCATTGTCAATACTTAATAAGGTCGAAAACGAGTCAAGACGAGTTCGAATCAACATCCGCTGATTAATTAGGTATTGAACAGCAGCAGGCAATAAACAAGATCAGATCTTGAGCTCGGTAATTTGGGGGATCATTGTACTCCATAAACCATTATCAGGGAAGACTGAAAAATAAGTCGAATGAGTCACAGTCAATACGTTTTCATCATATTTTAAACAAGAAAGGAAGATAGCTTCGGCCAGCCGAAGCTTATATACCCTTGCAGATCATTCCTATTAATCACTAATTTTCCGATCGTTCCTATGGCAGCTATATGATATAGTCGTCCGATTTTGAAAAAATTTTATTCGAAATTCAGAATTAGATACAAAATGGCATTTCCAAAAGTAGGAGGTTCTAGGTTCAAAAACACCCAAGATATAATTTTTTTACATTTTTTTTCCCGATTATTCCTTTGGGAGCTATATGATATAGTTGTCCGATCCGGCTCGTTCCGACTTATATACTACCTGCATAAGATATAAGACTTTTGGGAAAGTTTTAGCCCGATAGCTTCAAAACTGAGAGACTAGTTTGCGTAGAAACGGACGGACAGACGGACAGACGGACAGACGGACGGACAGACGGACAGACGGACGGACAGACGGACAGACGGACATGGCTAGATCGACTCGTCTAGTGATGCTGATCAAGAATATATATACTTTATAGGGTCGGAAATGTCTCCTTCACTGCGTTGCAAACTTCTGACTGAAATCATAATACCCTCTGCAAGGGTATAAAAACTACGGAATCAGAAAATGAAAGTCCAATCCAAAACTCTAATCTTTAAAATGCAAATTTCTTAGCTAGCAACACTTTTTAAAATTACTGTTTCGTTTTATTAGTATGCATTATACAAAATTGTGTGGTGTGAGTTGTAAATTTACAAAATATCTACCATAGTCCGTCATAAAATTTGTTTTACATAGTTGTTGATGCTTGGGTCTAGCCAGTGGATACAGAAACGAATATGCGCCACATTGAACCTGAGCTTAATGATTGGCGACAAAGAATCTCAGAATGACTCGTGAGTTGTTGTTTTGGGTTTTTTTTTCATTTATATAAAGAAACATGCATTTGGAATCAATGTACCAAGATGAAAATAAGAAGGTATTGAAATAGACAAGCCACTCTCCATCGCTGCAGTCTGTTACCGGCGCATCTGAAAGCCAATGGAGCCATTCGGACAAGGACCCTTGGGCAAACGCAGGACTAGGTCATTAAACGGATGTGGATGCTGGCCAAGCTGCTGCTGCTGATTCTGCTGTTGCTGCTGCGGCGATTGCATCGACTGTTGGCGCAGAAGGGCAGCCGATACTGATCCGCCCACAACAGGTGACCAGCTCTGCTGGGGATTGGGCGACGATTGAGGCGGCGCCTGACCCGACATGCCTCCCACTCCTCCCAGACCCGCTCCACCGCCTCCATAAGGCGGCAGGCGTTGGTTGTAATGCGGCTGAATTGAGGGCGGTGGCTGATGTTGCTGCTGCTGCTGTTGTGGATTATGCGGATAGTAATAGTTCAGGCCCGGCTGATTGTGCGGCCCCTGGAAGTAGCTGTTGTAGTTATTGTACATCGGCGACACCTGGGACATCTTTGGTGCCGAACTGGAGCGATGCATTCCAGCTGCTGGATGGCTACCATTGTTGTTAATAACGTTGTTATTGCTGCTGGCAGCAGGGGAAGTGGCAGGCGGCGCCGAAGGCGGGGCAGCCGCACTCGGTGTGCTACTGTTTACAGCTGGCGAGCTGGGAGCGGCCCTAAAAAGAGAAGTAAACATTTAGATATTTTGTATAAGGAAAATGCTACTACTGGTACATAAATCATTATTATAATATGGGTTTTAAAAAAGATTTAGATCGAGAATTCAGAAACTTATTAAGAAATAATGAAGAGTGAATCAGCAATGGTAATGACTACTTATTTAGAGACTAATGAGGATGTGAGTTATGGAAAAACACGCTTCGTGCAGCCTGTATTATAAAGTATAAACCTTTTACAAAATGTTAGTTACCAAATGTTCACCTGTTCATTTCTGTAAAGGCTTTTAATATTTCTAAATTCTAAAAATTATAGTTAAACAAATAATGAAACACTCTTTTCTATCTGCTCTATTCACATTTTGAGATATTAATATGAAAACTACTACGATTTTTGATTAAATTATAGCCTCTATGAGCTAGCTACTAACGGTTTGTCATCCTCGGGGTTCTTGGCCGCGCCAAGGATGCGTAGCCTCGCCTCGGCGTACTCCTGTTCGCGCTGCTTGAGCGTCTTGATGGGCTGCTTGGGCCGCATCCCGTTGGTATCCCGACGCTCCTCCGCCTGGGCGGGCCGTCGCAGGATCTTGACGGTCTGGTTGCTGATGGGCGAGGCATAGCTGGCCGCGTCGTACTCATTGGAGGACTTGTGCAGCACCATCATGACGGGCAGCTGCTGCTGGGCAGACGGATCAACCTCTGCTGCTGGCGGTGGCTGGGGCTTCCGGGCAATGGTGATCTGCCGGGGCAGGGGATTCCCGCTCCCGCCACCGCCGTTGCCGCCGCCGCTGTTGTTGAGGATTTGTGAGGACTCCTGGAGGCTCTGTGGCCGTTGAAGCAGCTTCATTTTGTGGACGGGTGGATCGCTCGTCTGCAGTTTCGTTTGCAGAGTCATGGAGAGCTGCGAAAAGAAGAAGGGGGTTGGGTTCGTTTAGCTATCAAGGGGCAGGGCTCGAATATGTCGGATAGTACTACTACTCACCCCCGCCTCGTCGATTTCCTCCCAGTTGTCTAACACATCCTCGCCATGGGACATCGTTCAACAAAGCACGTTGCTCGCCTTGTGCTGGAATATGTACTCTCGGTTTTTCTCGGTTCACTTTCTTCTCTTCCGCCTGCTGCTGCAGCCCGCACTCTTACTAATACATGATTCCTTCGCACTTTTATCAGACATAAGTTATGCGTATGTTTGCAACCACACTATTTCCACGAGATTTGCACCCAAAAACCTACTGAAAAAACAAAAAAAAACAATACGCAACAATTTGGCCTGCTGAATGTCGTTCTTCTTCTTCTTCTTTCTTTTTTGGTGTTGTTGTTGTTGTTCTCCCGTGCTTCTTCTTCTCGTTCTGCGTCCGAGGTTTTGTTGTTTTCCACGCAGCAGCTGTGAAAATGGTTTCCCGTTTTCGGCCAACCTGCACTTGGCCAAAGCGTTCTTGGCACCTCTTTTGTTAACCACAACTGTTAACTTTTTTGTTTCAGAGCTCAAACATGGCTCTTTTTTGGATTAAAAAAGTGTGTGGCCGTCCTCGCGTTTCGCTGCGACTGTCGATCGAAATTTGATATCGAGGTATTTCCGATAAGTTGTGTCATCGAACGGAAAATTTGAAATTCGCTTGTGGTTTTTAAGAACTCAATTTTATTTAAAAATGTGACAGTGTTTGAAAGGGAAAAAACTTTAATTTTACGACATATTTTTTAGGTAGACTCGACGGGTCTAAAAACATACTTTAAAAAATATTCCTTCTCAATTATCACATGGTAAATATACACAAATATGATAACAGGGGAAAATATAATGTGTATATTTACTTTTCAATAAAAATCGCTTTCAATTTATACTTTAAGGTTTTTTTTTAATAAAATTGAGCCTTAACATACTGCAATCGATAATTTTATGTTAAATCGATGTTAAGTGAATGCCTATTTAACATAACAGCTGTTGCCTCTGCAATTTTGGAAAGGCAAATGAAATATTTGAAATAGATAAGAGCATCAATTGATCATGGAAGTTGTACTATCGCACTATTTGGAAACACACAGAATTATCATAGGTCAGCAACCGCTCACTCAGCAGATAACCCATCGATAGCGCACTCCTGTAAATCAGCAATCTGCAAACACGTGCGTTTCTTCAGAGAGGCTGACGGAATTCTCACCTTGTTTACGTAAATAGTTAAAATCCCGCCATGGAGGAGGTGGAGATCGCCCCGGCAAATAAATCCAATCCCGTAAAGTCCTTTATAGCGGGCGGTGTAGGTGGTATGTGCAATGTATTGGTCGGTTATCCCTTGGACACAATAAAGGTGAGAAAGTTGGAGAATGTAAATCTCTTTGTGGACTAACAAGAATTTTTTCATCCATCCACAAGGTTCGCCTTCAAACGATGCCCACACCTTTGCCCGGGCAATCCCCCCGATACAAGGGAATCATAGATTGTACCGCCAGGATGTTTCGACAAGAGGGACTCCGTGGATTCTACCGAGGAATATCGGCTCCCCTGGTGGGAGTGACACCCATCTATGCCGTGGACTTTGCCGTCTATGCAGCGGGCAAGAGATTGTTCCAGACGGACGACCACATAAGGCTCACCTATCCGCAGATCTTCGTGGCCGGCGCCTTGGCCGGAGTTTGTTCCGCCCTCGTCACAGTGCCCAGCGATCGGATAAAAGTCCTCCTGCAGACGCAAACCGTGTCCAGTGGACCTCTACTCTACAATGGGACCATGGACACTGCCGCGAAGCTTTATAGGCAGGGTGGGATTAGAAGCCTCTTCAAAGGAACCTGTGCCTGCATTCTGAGAGGTTTATGTCTGTTTAATTCTTAAAAGTACCTTTGTAACTGGTCTTCCACCCTATAGATTCCCCCACCGGATTTTATTTCGTGACCTACGAGTTCCTTCAGGAATTGGCCAGGAAGAAGTCCAAGACTGGCCAGATCAGCACAACATCAACGATTCTGTCTGGCGGAACGGCTGGCATTGTGTTTTGGACTTTGGCCGTGCCCTTCGATGTACTTAAGAGCCGCCTACAGTCAGGTGAGTCATGCAATCACAAATCGCGAGAATTGGCAATGATATATAAATAATTTAATTGCAGCACCCGAGGGTACTTACAAGCACGGCATTCGAAGCGTTTTCAGAGACCTAATGGCGACGGAAGGTCCCAAAGCTCTATTTCGCGGAATTCTCCCAGTTTTACTACGTGCCTTTCCCTCCACAGCCGCCGTGTTTTTCGGCGTGGAGTTAACCAATGATTTGTTAAAGGCTTAGAATTAAGAATTTGTATTTAGGAGAGGCTGTTTATTTAATTAAATATTGTTATCGAAGTGATTGCTTTACAAGTTGTTGAATTATTTATTAATGGAGTGTTATACAAAGTGGAAACTTAAATCACGAAATATTTAAAATAGCTTTTTTAAATGAAATGATCCAAACAGTGTATGTGTGAAATAAATGGCATAGTATCTAATCTTTTTAAGATCATCTTAATCTAACTATTTGTTTTGGGATACCAACTTTTTTTCAACCGAGACGTTTTACTGACTATAGAACGGTGAATAATATTTGAGTAGATATTAATTACTCTACATTTTTAAAAGCTTTGACGCGATAGCGTTTATTAGATGTCGATACATCGATATTTGTTGGAGCAAAACAGATCGACAGAATAAACGGGAATTCACGCACAAAGTATTGTTATTTTTATGTCCAATTAGAAGTCTAAAAAATAATTGAATAATAAATAATATAAAAATAAAACTAAAAACTCTGAAAACTGCATAAAATAATAAAAGTGTGGATTTAAACAGATCCAAGTAAAGTGAAAGATTTTTGTATGATTCATACTAATTTCACAATTCTGTAGCTTATCAGTTGTTTGACCTGATGCTTGTAGTTGCACCTAATTAGCCTGCAATAAATACACAATCCAAGTTATAGGAACTATTTTGATAAAACTACTTGATTATGACCGCGCAAAGGGAAATAAATGCCCAAATTCAGCCGCTAAATATCATCTCATATAATATTAGAGGTCTGGAAGGCAAACAAAATAACAAAGAATTTATAAAGTATCTAAGCAACTTTGATATTTTTATTTTACTGGAAACACATACACTTCCGAATGCGCCAGCCACCGAGGACTTCAAGAAACAGCAGCCCGATTTTGAATTTTTGCATTGGAAGGATGCAGTAAGAGTCTTTCGTCATGGCAGAGGAATCGGTGGGTGTATCATAGGCATCAGAAAATCGCTCAGGGAGTTTGGAATAACTCACGAGCCAGTTGAAATAAATGGTTTAAAGATTCTACAACTTCGCCAGTGTGATAAAAAACTAAATATAGTTCCACTTTACATTCATACTACAGGCTGGGATGACGAATTCGAGCCGGTGAAAAAAGCTTTTGAAAATGTGATAATTCCCATGGAGAATGCAATAGTTATGGGCGATGTAAACATCCGCATTGGAGAATTTAAACAACCAGTGGAACCCAATCCCTGTGTGGCTAATTCAAACGGTCGTCAATCTCATGACAAAAAGAGGGAAAGGGGAAGCAAGTTTCTACGCTTTTGCACCGATAACCAACTTCAGATTCTGAATGGTTTGACCCACGGAGATTCAGAAGGATCTTACACCTACTTCAGTAAAATGGGCAACTCCACCATCGACTTAGCTGCAGTTTGCCAGAATCTGATGGCATCCGTGATAGACTTCAAAGTGGATAAGTCAGATGAGGAGCGAACACGACATGGATCCGACCATTTGCCCATCTGCCTGCAAATGGACCTTAACTTCCTGAGGAGGGATCAAGTCATCAGAGTTTCACCAACACGCCTGACAACCAATAATATTGTCCCATTTGATGATAGCATTGTACTGACCGAATCGACGTTGGACTCGAAAATAAAGCCCGACGAAGTATTATATGTTCTCAGTCACTGTTATTTTCCTGAGTTTTCAAAAAACGACTTAAAAGATATTGTTGGCATAATCACCCGTAATTGCAATGATCTTTACAACGGATCACAACAAAACCCAATTGTGGGTTCGAATATATTATCATTATCTGATTTAACAAACATTCTAATCAATATACTAAAGATAAGATTGACCAAATGGTGCAAAAAAAATCATATCCTAAGTAATTCTCAGATTCGTTATTCGGGAAAGTCCTCTAAGACAGATTTTGTCTTTAATTTAAGTACTATTGCCAATATCAAGTTGGATGAAAAAGGAACAAGAGTTTACTCATATTTTATTCAGTTTGAATCGATATCTTCTGAAATCATTGGATCACTTTTATGGACCAAGCTTCAGAAGCTTGGAGTGTCGTCAAAAATAATAAACTTTTTAAGTTATATATGCAAACAGAAAATGTATCGAGACAAATTCCTTAATCACTTTCAAAGTGGCTGCGGCGGCATGTCAGAACTTATATTAACCCTATATTTAAATGATCTTCCCGAGGAGTTGAAGGAAGGAGTCATCATTGATAATCGCCAAATCAGCATCCTAATGTATGCTGACAAAATTGCTATTCTTTCTGACAGTATTAACCGGCTTCAAGATATGATCAACAAGCTGGAAAATTACTGCACCAAATGGGGCCTTGTGGTGGATATGAAAAAATCGGAAGTTATGGTATTTAGGCGAGGCGGTCGGATTTCTGCGATAGAAAAATGGATTATAAGAGGACAGGAGATCAAAACAGCTTCCAAGGCAGTATTCCTCGATTTTGACTTTACTCCCTTACTCTCCAGCAAACAGCAAGTACTCAAAATGATATCAGACGCCAAGAGTCGCCTGGAGGATTTCAGTAGCGAATCAGAAAGTTGGGCACGATTAATGGAACTTTATATGGCTCAAGTTTGGGGAAGTCAAACATTTAAGGAGATCGACAATCTGCAAGCCTCTTTTGCAAGGAAAACGAGAAGCAATTGTAGTAACCTTAATTGTCTTGCCCTCTACCTTCATCTAAAATATATTGGAAAGCAATATTTTTCCCACAATGAAAATTCCCTGGCGCGATTTCTAACTTACAAAGTAATAGAGAAAAATATTCTGTGGGCGGAACGGCTTAACGATGTTTGTGGCCCCTTTAAATTAAAATGGAAGAGTTTTCTGAAATCTGAACTGGAGTGGAGCGATTTTTGTTTCAATCTTCTCAGCCGATTAGAAGAAACCTGATCATTGACTGAAGTCACTACGGTGATCACAGTGGAGTTTTTAAATAATTACACAAATTATTTGTTATTTTTAAACTTTATTAAATTTTTTAAAAACTTTTTTACAACTTATAAAAATATATTTTGTGTTACGTTTTATAAAAAACATTTTTGTTAAGTTTTTTAAAAAAAAATATAATTTGTATCTGTACTATGTATGCGAAAACACGAGTTTAATTAAGGTGGGAGAAAACTTATTTAATTAATTATGGGTATCAAAATATGCTTCAACTAAAAGAGTTTGAAACAAGAGAGAACGCTATAGTCGGGTTGGTGTCCCGACTATCTAATACCCGTCACTCGGCTAAAGGGAGTGCGAGGGAGATATAAACTTTGATCAGCAATAACTTTTTAACGAATGGTCCGATTTAAAAAATTTCTTCTACATTTCGATAGGTATTGATAAACCCAACAAAACTGCATTTTTACATTTCCGAAAAATTAAAATTTTTAAAATCCTATATAAGCTCAGTTCACAGATAACCCATCAAAAGCGCTCTTCTGTGAACCAGCGATTGTCCAGAAAAGTTTGTTAAAGTTCCCCTAAAATTTACTGACTATGGTCAAAAAAATCCGTTTCATTCATTTAAAAAAGAAAGCAAAAATATAATTTGGAAATTGAAATATCTCTTTGATTGACTGCAACAGTGCGGATGATTGATAAACCAAAATTAATTTTTATATCTTTTGGTATGCTTTAAAGGCCGTTAAACTTAAATATTTCCAAACGAATTCCCTAATACCCTAAAACCAAAAATTAAATTAGTTTTTGATTTGTTATGATTAGCACATTTTTATAAATGAAATCAAAACACTTGTAGGCCATACAATATTAGTTTCATATTTATTTTATTCTTCTCGTTTAGTTTTCTGGTCTATCCATACAGTTTCTACTTCTTAATTTTTGGAATGTCATGAAATCACCTTAAACACTATTACGAGTACCATTTTAAAATTGCATTACAATTGATTGCACATTAATTATAATAATATTTAAAAATAATTGCAAATAAATATGCATAAATTGTATAGGTATACAAAAAATTCAATGTATAAAATATGCAATACTTCTTATGGAAACAATCAAAATTAACAGAATTGTGTGCATAGCATTATTGATATCATAAATTTCTCGTGTGATGCTCACTTGGTAAACGATCCATAATTGGATCAATACGGTAATATAATACTAATCAATAAAATCAGGCGCTTAGAACACCACCAATGGAGTTCTTGTAACACAAATATTTAGCATCCTTAGTCATTGACAGCTAGTTTTGGAGTAGTTCGTGATAATCGTGATAATTTGGGTTCTAAACATTTAAGGGATCAACTTATAAAATCATCTTGTAGTTTGTAGCATGTGTTATTTGTAAAAGTAATAGGAAACAAAATTGTTTAAAATGGGAGAGCTTGTTATTTGAACTATAGGAAAACAATACATTGTAAAAGATCAACAGAATATCGTGATAATCGGTAATCCGAATATTCAAGGGTAAAACAAGTCAAATAACAAATTAAGATGTGCTAGAATAGGGGAGCTTGATGAAATCAATGAAATATCACGATTAGTCCTTAACTAAATATAGATTAGCTGATCAGTTTCCAGTTCAGTTCAGCAGCTCAGCCCACTTGACTAGAGTTGGAGTTGCCGCCGCCGCCGCTGGCGAGTCCGCCGCAGCAATTGCTCTGCGCTGCCTTGGCACTGAAGCTCCCCAGCCCGATGGAGCTGCCCTCCGACTGGCGCTGGGCGGCCGCCGCCGCCGCCGAACTACTGCCATCCTTGCTCCTCGCCTGACCAATCAGCTCGGCGGCTATCTCGTAGAACAGCCGCTCCACATTCTCCGCCTCTTTGGCGGACGTCTCCAGGAAGTACATGTCGTGCTGTTTGGCAAACTCCTCGCCAATCTGCGTGGGTATCTCGCGGTCATCCCGGTCCGTCTTGTTCCCCACCAGTATCTTGAGCACCTTGGAATTGGCATACTCCTGGATCTCGCGCAGCCAATCGGGCAGGCAGTCGAACGTGGGTTGGCAGCTGATGTCGTAGACCAGGATCAGGGCATGCGCCGATCGATAGTAGCTCTGCGTGATGGAGCGGAACCGCTCCTGGCCGGCAGTGTCCCAGATCTGCAGCTTGATCTTCTCGCCCTCCACCTCCACCGTCTTGATCATAAAGTCCACGCCGATGGTGGCTCCTTGACCGGGTGGAAACAGGCCCTGGGTGAAGCGGCGCACCAGGCAGGTTTTGCCAACGCCCGCATTGCCCACCAGGACGATTTTGAACAGGAACTTGTAGTCCTCCATTGGGGGATAGTACCGAAATGGGTTGGTTTTTTTGGGTGGCCCGTATATGTAAGTGTGTTTTTGTGTGTGCGCACTCTGCAAACGTAGATGAAAGTTAGTCAGAGCTTAGACACACCTAGTCAGCGACGCGTAACGATTATATTTATATTGCGATGGGGTGGTGGATTCGCTGGATCGGCTTACGCCATCCTCGTCGAAGAATACGCCTATCACCTGTGGCTCACCTGCGGGGCTCTATTGCTGGTCAGAAACTTGGTTGCTTCTAACGACTGCTGGCTGGCCTTGTTTTTCTTTTTTGGCGTATTTGTCTAAAGCGCTGATGACTCAACAGCAGCTGCAGATGCTAGTTTCTCGCTTCTTGCCTGTGCGAAACGGGCCCCAAATCCATTCAGAAGGTTTTCGCCAGGTTCACTATATCCAGGAAATTGCAATCAACTGGTTGCACTCGCATGCTGGCGCATTAATTGCCAGTCTCGACTTCTTCTTGCGTATGTTTACCAACAGAATTTGCTGTTTTTCGATGTGATGGTATCCGAGCTGCCCAATCAGCAACGAATGCCAGTGCTACCAGACCGTAAAATGTCTCTTACCAAAACCATCGATTCCCACTAACAAATAGAAATGCGGAATAAAAGATAAAACAGCAACATTTTATTTAAATTAAATTTAATTTTAATGTTATTTAGTGCCTAAGATTATTAAAAAGTTAATAATAACTAAAAATGGAATCATAATCTGGGTATTTCTAAGCTGTTAAATTGCTGAATTTTTGAAAATTCAACAGAAAATTTCAGCCAATAAGGGAACGACCTAAAATGGTTCTTGTTGAATTTTCCAACAACTGTTATTTGTTAAAAGTTTTAGATTTTTCATTGTGTGTTACTGTCTAAAATTGTTACCACGGTTCGATTCAACAAAATTATCAACAGGCTTGAGGTTTTTTAATTAAGCAGGCTATCCACAGTCGAATTTGTTAGGCGAACATGTTCGAGAGTTTGTCGTTGGTGGTAGTGTTCGCGTTCCAATTGCATAGAAATTTGTTCGACGCTTTGTTCGACAAAGATAGAAACGATTCTATCTTGCCTGTGTTCGCGAAAATGTTCGTTGATCAAATTCGACTGTGGATGGCCTGCTTTACTAAAATTTCTGAATGTTGACTTTGTATGGAACAGCTGATTAACAGCTGACCAAAATCTAATAATTCAGCAGCTCAACAGTTTAGGGAATACCCTGAATATGTTTTAAAACCAAGACTTTTTTAATGAAATAAGGAGACAATTCATTAAAACCCTTTTTTGCATAGAATTTGTTCTAGTTTTCACCTCAATTCCACCCTTTGAACGCTCTGCATTATTCGGCTATCGATAGGAAGCTCGCGATAGTGCTCCGCGACCAATCGATTAGCACTATTGAATGCGCACTAGAGGTGGAGAAACATCGATGTTTTCGATGTTTTACAAAAAAACATTGATGTTTTAATCAAATTATTATTTTTTTTTTTTTAAATAAATAAATAGAAGAATATAGCCCAACTAAAAAACTTTTATAGTTCATAAAATAACAAAAAAAATCCTTTATTCGGCAAAAAAAAATTTTAAAAAATGTATCAACAATATTTAAGTGATCAGCATACTTTATATTATAGCATACATTATAGTATTATAGGATAGTACTATGAAAAGCCCAATCCACCGCCGCTTCCCTCCTAAGGCACCAATACAATATACAGTGGCGGATCCAGGAATTGGCTAGGGGGGTGTTTTTAAAAAAAATTTTTTGTTGCATACTTTTTTAATAGCAAATTTTCTTTAATTTTTTACCCGAGGTGATTTCTAACCCCCGTGGATCCGCGCATGACAGTAAAAACCTTAAATTAAAAACGCATTTTTCGCTTACATGCCTTACCGTTTCTTTAAAATTGGTGATTTGTCTAAAACATCGATGGTCGGCATAAAACATCGATGTTTCTAAAAAATTGTAAAACATCGATGTTTTCATCGATGTTTCTGCACCTCTACTGCGCGCCATCGATAAGATTTGCGACAACCCTGAAGCCGAAAACAAGCAGCCACGCTAGAGGAAATTCTGGTGGAAAATTGACAGAAATTGCATATTATCAAGCCCAAAAGTTGAAAAAGGAGTTCGTAAGTGGTTCTGCGAATTGCGCTGCGCGTATCCACCACATTTTGATTTCTCCAAACGTGCCAGACGCCGAGCAGGGGACTTTTTTCACGGAGCACCCCGGATAGAACCGAAGAAATTTTCGACATGGCCGAGGACTTTGATGTGGAGGCGATGCTCGAGGCGCCGTATCAGAAAAACGTAAGTTTCGACCGCCCGACATCAGGCGATTATCGTTTAAATTAAGCCCCTCTGGCATTTGTGCCAACCAAATGCGATTATTTTGCTGTGAAAAATATGAAAAACAGTTACTTCATATGTATGTTTGTATACTTTTTCTTACATAGACACCCACAGGCGTGCATTTTGTGTTTGTATGTAAGTCGTCGTCGTCTCGGGCACACACACACGCATGTGCACTCGATGCATAACTAAGTGGTCTTAAATCGATTTTTAACCTAATTTTGTTGTTAAATCACAAAAACCGGCAGACGAAACGCTGCACTGCGTGCTGATTTTCGTCATTTTTTCCTTCTATCTACTTCATACATGACTGCGCGTGCATACAGAAAATTATTTTGCCAGCGAAAATCTGTCTGTGTGTGGGTTTGTGTTGTTCGTTTTACTCCGCGGCACTTGAAACAGCCGTGTCCATTGCACTGGGTACAGTGGGGTGCAAAATATTTGGCACGACTGAAAGGATATAGCACGAGTGAAATACCTTGTACTACCTTAGATATTAAAAACCGACATACATTGATTTATATTACAAATTCAACTATAATATCTATAATATTGTTAATTAACTTGGACTTTAATCTTTTTGACTGATTGAAACTGACTTTTACTACTGAGTATTTTCTTATCTTATCTGGGCAAACTATCTAAAGCCAAGCCTAGAAAAATCGTTTAAAGCCCTTTGCATATCTCATTTAGGATCTTTATAGGTTCAACCCTAGGTTAGTCATCTCTTATACGAAAAATCTATTTGTAAAAAACAAGTAATATTTTTTTGATTTGTTACTCTTGTTACTGCATTAGTGTGTGGATTTTAGCTAACACATTTCTGTTAGAAAAGCTCTCAAAAATACTATTACTATCTTCAGAAAATAATTTTATTCATTGTCCAATATTAGCAAATCAAAATCCATAAAGTACAACTTTCAATTTATACAGAATTAAAACTCAACTGGTAAACTTGATTTATCAAATACTTTAGGTTCCATCGTAAATGCTATCTCAAAAGTATGGAATTAATTGAAGTCCCTCTCTTCCCGAACCAACAAATCTTGAGTTGAAAGCTCTTATCTCTTCCTATCTGCTCTCTCACTAAGAACAACCGAAATTACCCACACACAATCACCATTAAAAAATTACAAACCAAACCAAAATGCTAGAATAATTCTTAAGGGTGAAATGTCTTTGCAGAGAATCGAATAAGCTCAATATTGTTGCTAGAGATTGTTTTGGTCATTCTAAACACAAAAAGCTGGAGACCATTTGGTAAGTTTTGAATGTGCCAGAAGCTGCGAAAAAAACCAATTACAAAATTACAAAACAATAAAAAAAACCAAAACATATCTAGGCATTTTGTATTCAATATGATTTGATTATGTTTGAGTTTTTTTTGAACACAATCCAATTGAAATTCGTTACCTTACTGCTCTCTATGTAAACCAATGAAACTGAACGTGCACTAAATTTCAGATAAACTCCTCCTAACTTGTCTGGGGCAGCAGGCAGCACTACTACTACTCTCACTCACAGTCAGACAAGAAAGAAAGTATCGCTCAAATTACAAATTACAGATTTACCATAAACAGAAATCGAAATCGAAAACGAAAAATAAGCAATAATGACCAACACAAAAGCCCAAAAAGCTAAGCCAAAACAAACCTATTTGAACAAACAAACAAAAAGTAATAAGCAATTCTTAAACTATAGCACTACAATCTTACTTATATAATGTCTATGTCCTATATATATATAGACGACGTCTTTTTGAGAACCAATCAACCAGTCCACTCCACTAGCCAGCGCTAAACATTCCCCCAAAACTGAACTGATTGAGAATGAGAATGAGCATGAGAAATTTGCCCATGTGGAGACAACATTTCTCGCCGTCGTGAACCATCTGTGTGTGTGCCATATATATACTATATATTTTACCAACTACGTATAAGCAATATCTACCTTATATCCTTATTACTACCTTGCTAAAAATTGGCAATGATCCCCAAATGATCATTGTTGACTTAAGCATTTCTACTTTATATACTTGCAGATGCCAAAAATTTAACTAATTTACTTTGATTTGCTTTCTCTTATTCAAAAAAAAAAATATTTACGAAACTGAAAAATAATATATCATAACAAACTCAAATGATATAATCGAAAATCAACCAACATCTCAACAACGACAACAACGTAACGAACTATCAACACCCGTTATGTGTTCCCACCCACCCAAAACCAAAAAAAACTGAAACCGATCGACAAAAAATAATCCACTTATCTGTATCTACATTATTGCTTGCGCCCGACCCAACCCATCCTCCCTGTCCAATCCCACACCCAATCCACAAAACAAACAAAACAACCTATCTGTGTAGAATGTCAGTGCGGGCAGCGGTGGACGTGGTGGACGCAGGCGCAGCGGCAGCAGTCCCGGCGGCGGAGGCCACGACGAAGTCTTCGGCGAGAACGGTCCTCGGAACGGCAGCGGCGGTGGAAGTTCACACAAAAAGCAAAGCAAGCGGTCACGGTAAGTGCCATAAGTTATAGAATTAATATTTAAGGATCCTAAGTATGGATTCATAAAAGTAAACTGAGGATCCTAAGGGGCTGTCCATATATTACGTAATCACCTAGGGGGGGGGAGGGGGTCAACCAAATGATTACTCTAGTGCAAAACAATTTTTTTTTTGTATGAAGAATTGATTACATGGGGGGGGGGGGGGTCAAATATCGCCAAAATGGTGATTACGTAATATATGGACAGCCCCTAAGTCAGGATTCCTAACAGATTACATGTAAGGCAAACTAGTAATGATATGTACTTAGCACATTGAGATAGAAATTAACACATAGAATACAATTCAAAATATTTTATTTTATAATACTAATTTAATTATATCTTTCTAAAACCCTATACATTTTTTTATACCCCATTTCAAAAAAACTTATAAGATATTTAAAACCACTTGTGTAAACTGAACTACGACAAACTACCTACCAATCATTATACCCGTTACTCGTAGAGTAAAAGGGTACATTGTATTCGTGCAAAAGTATGTAACAGCCAGAAGGAAGCATTTCCGACCTTATAAAGTAATAGCCATGTCCGTCTGACCGTCCGGATGACCGCTGAGATCTCGGAAACTATAAAAACTAGAAGATTGGTATTTTGCATGCAGATTCTAGGAGTTCCTACGCAGCGCAAGTTTGTTTAAATATTTCGGAAAAGTAAAAATTCAGTTTTATTGTGTTTATCAATACCTCTCGAAATGTAGAAGAAATTTTTTTAATCGGACCGTTCCTTTAAAAGTTATGCCCGATCAAAGTTTATATCTAAATTTCCCTCGCACTCCCTTTAGCTAAGTAACGGGTATCTGATAGTCGGGGCACCCGACTATAGCGTGCTCTCTTGTTTTTTAATGCTATTAATCGATTTATCTTCTTCTCACACAATCTCCATTCTCATTTTTCAGGAGTAGAAGCGGCTCACGTGATGGCAAATCCCGGCGAGATCGCGGCAGTGAACGCAGCAGTCAAAGGGACAAGGATAAAGAGCGCGAACGTCACCGCGATGGAGGAGGTGACCGAGATCGACACCGCAGAGAAGGCGGTGATCGAGATCGCGAGCGGGACCGTGAACGCGACCAGAGACGTCGCAGTCGTTCGCGGGATGAGCGTGGTGGCGGCGGCGGAGGAGGAGGCGATGATCGTCGCATACGCCATGGCGATCGCGACAGGGAGCGACGCTCGCGGGATCGACGTGGCGGCAGCAAATCCTTGCAGCAGCAGGATCGATCCCGGGATAAACGTCGGCGCAGTCGCTCGCGTGATCAGCAACGCAAACGGCTAAGTCCGATCCGTGAACGCAAGCGAAGTCATTCTCGCTCAAAGGATAGAAAGTGAGTTGAGATCATATGCAGATGATAGTTTACTTGTAACTAATTAATGTAATTTATTCTTGCGAACTCTAGTAGCCGTCGTCGAGGAACCCACTCGCCCCGTCGCCGCTCGCCAGCGAACGGTGCTGGCGACCGAACCCCGCCCACCGAGCTCAGTCCCGAGGAGCGGGACGCCCGCACCGTTTTCTGCATCCAGCTTTCGCAACGAGTGCGCGCCCGCGACCTGGAGGAGTTCTTCTCTAGCGTGGGCAAGGTGCGCGACGTGAGGCTAATCACGTGCAACAAGACAAAGCGCTTCAAGGGCATCGCTTACATCGAGTTCGAGGATCCGGAGTCCGTGGCCCTGGCTCTGGGCCTCTCCGGCCAGCGGCTACTTGGGGTGCCCATTATGGTGCAGCACACGCAGGCGGAGAAGAATCGCCTACAGAATGCGGCGCCCGCATTCCAGCCGAAGAGTCACACCGGTCCCATGCGCCTCTACGTGGGATCATTGCACTTCAACATTACCGAGGACATGCTGAGGGGCATATTCGAGCCATTTGGCAAGATCGACGCCATTCAGTTGATCATGGACACGGAGACGGGCCGATCCAAGGGATACGGATTTATTACGGTGGGTTTCTGTTTGTTTTACAGCCATTCGATTTCTTACTAATTGGTCTTAATATGCCTGCAGTACCACAATGCTGATGATGCCAAAAAGGCTTTGGAGCAACTGAACGGCTTCGAGCTGGCCGGCCGCCTCATGAAGGTGGGCAATGTGACCGAGCGTCTGGACATGAACACCACCTCGCTGGACACGGACGAGATGGATCGCACGGGCATCGATCTGGGTGCCACGGGACGCCTGCAGCTGATGTTCAAGCTGGCGGAGGGAGCCGGTCTGGCGGTGCCCCAGGCGGCGGCCAATGCGCTGCTGGCCACAGCCCCTCAACCGGCGCCGGTGCAGCAACAGGAGGCGGCTCCGTCGATAGCCACGCAGTGCTTCATACTCTCCAATATGTTCGATCCACGCACCGAGACGAATCCCACCTGGGACGTGGAGATCCGGGACGACGTGCTGGAGGAGTGCGCCAAGCACGGCGGTGTGCTGCACATCCACGTGGACACCGCCTCGCCCACGGGCACCGTCTATGTGAAGTGTCCGGGCACAACGACTGCTGTGCTGGCGGTGAACGCCCTGCACGGACGCTGGTTTGCCGGACGAGTGATCACGGCGGCCTATGTGCCCGTGATCAACTACCACTCCATGTTTCCGGACTCCATCAACGCCCTCGATCTGGTGGCGTTCACGCGCAAGAACACCGACGATTGAGCGGGATCTGCGGACAAAAATACTGTTAATATTCGTTACAATAACTAATTTTTGGTCAAAACTTTTTCAATTTTTTTAAAGACTTTCGACGCAAGCTGAAAATTAGGGGCACATATTAAAATACAATTAAATACATTTATAAATATATATGTGGATTGAAAAATTACTTTAAAGTCTAGACACTTTTCGCCTTGAACTAAGTATGTCCGTAAACGAAATTAATGTTGTAGACCGCCTGAAATGCTGCAAGATCGAGTTACTTACTGATGGAATATAACCTAGTTTTTAGTGCTTAAGTTGTAATTCGCTAGTTTGACCGCCAAAAATGTAAGGACGCTGACCGACCTTGGCTTGCACATAACTTGATTTTAGAACATTGGATATTAAACAAATTCCCCATTTTTTATTAAGCCAGCCTAGTTTTACTAAACAAATATTTTGTAGAAAAAACTGAACTAATCAAAAATAAAACATAAAATTGGGAAAGTATTGAGTTTCAAATGGCGATAACGATTGGCTAAGGTTAAATGTTATCCGATTGGTCCAATATACTCGATAAATAATGAAGTGCTGTTAAATGCCGAGGAAAATATACCAAATTTCAGGGAGAAAAAATGGTATTAAAAGTATTTTTTCCTTCGAGCGAGCATGTGTTTGGGCAGCCCTGGTTCTTGCATGTGTTGGTAGGAATGTCAAATATTTTAAAAATATCGTATCGCTGATATATTTTCTTTAACAAAAATATCAATATGATATATAATATATCGCCAAAAAAACATCGATATTTCAAAATTTTTGCCGCGTATAAGCTAAGCCCTAAGGTCACTCTACTGAGAGAGCCGCTCCGCTCTCAATTTAAATGGCCGTTAACAGTGCGCAAGAAATGGAGTGAAATCGTTAACAGTGCGTTAACAAAATATTCTTATCATCTCTAGCACCGTAGAAATCAGGATGGCAACTCTCCTTTCGAAACCGATCAATTTAACATTATGTTAAGATACAACGTTTTCTTACATTGGCAGAACTGTTGCGCCTCTGCCGCTGCTCTGCCAATGTAAGAAAACGTTGTATCTTAACATTGCTGTTAGAAAAACCATGAAATCCAACATTTAGGAGCGCCAAATTGGCGGAAGGGGGAAACTGGTTTAGGAAAGGGCGCCCTCTATGGAAATAATATCGAAAAATAAAATATCGATATTGTGATATTTGGCTAAAAAAAATATCACGATATAAATATATTTTTTTTGCAAAAAATATCGATGTATTGATATTTTGATATATTTTTGACATCCCTAGTGTTGGGCAACAGCCAATCGAAATCAGGCTAAATAAAATAAAATTAGTTAAATTCTTTGCTACAGACGTGCACGTTGCACATTTTAGGACCCAAACCAATTGCAAACATTTTCCAATTACTGACGAGCGCGATGTTGAGTGCGGAATTGAGGAAAATTCCATGTGACCCCTGAATTTCGTGCGTGTGTGTTTGTGAAAGCAGCGCGACGAAAAAAATGGCAAACACAAGCCAGCAGCTACAACAAATGTAGGTAGCACCAACAACAACTAATAGAAGGGCCGCTATAGGGCCGAAAATGAAAATTCAATAATTGGACGCCTTGGCGCAAAGGTTAGTTTTTCCCGTGAAAGCTGTGAAAATTATTATGAAATGTGAGAAGAGTGCGGGTGTGTGTGTTTTATAATTCCCTCACACACACCATCGCACAGCTGCGCCCCCGCAAATGCGTGTGTGTTCGTTTTTGACCTCCCCCAAGCAGCATCCCCCGCCCACCGCCCCCACCAACCAGCTGATTCATGCTGCTGGTGATAAATCAATGGTTTAATAATCGAAAAATGTAAAAAACAACCACATGCAACATTTAACGGTGTCGTCTAATGACCCTGCCCCATTAAGCAACAACAACAAGCGACGCGCTACTTATATAAGTGAAGAAGAAGAACCAAATGTGTGTGTGCCTGTGTGCGTTTGAGTGCCAAAACAACGCAAGTTTAACAAATTGCTTGGCTTTTTGGCAAGCGTTTGAGGATTGTCGTTGCTTGGAAATTAATTTTAGAGCATTATGCCATCCACACACTAGTCTTTTTGGCCTGACAATTGCGCGTTCTTTGCGTCTAAAAAAAAACAGAATAAAGTGAAAATTTGAAAAATGCCTTCCTGTGTGTGAGTAATAGAATGCGTGCGTATGTGTTTGACAGCAGCGCAGTTGCAGCGCTGCGACTGCGCTGCCAAACTATTACCGTTAGCCGCCGGTTTCCATTCACGATTTTCTGATTTTCTGTTTTGTTGTTATTTCTGGCTGGCTAAATGCGAATTCCTCTCAGCTCTTCGATTTTCTACATGTTATGCAATGCAAAATGCAGCCAAATGGCGAAAGCGAAAAAAATAAAACAGCGCCATTGATTTTCTTGTGTTATCATCAAGCGGCCGTATCGCGATTTTGCAGGGAAACACCTTCATTTTTTGGCGTCACATGCTAAGAACTCTTTGCTCTTTGTGCGTCATCGTTTAAAAGTCGATGCGAGTTGCAAATTGCAAACTCCAATTCACAGTTTTTGAGTTGTGCACAGAAAAAAAATCAGGTCAATATTTAAATATCTCCTGAAAAATTTTAAATTTCTCAAAATTTAACAACCATTTTGTTGTGTTTATTGATACCTATGGAAATGTATAAACAATTTTTTAAATCGGACAATCCATTAAAAAGTTATGAGCAAAAATTTAAACAGCGCAGACGACTGCGTATATCCATCTCCCTTTCGCTGAGTAACGGGTTTCTGAAAGTTGAAATACTCGATTATAGCGTTCTCTCTTGTTTCTTTAAAAATTCTGGAAACTAATTATTAAATTATAAATGCAAATTTAATTGTTTATAATTTTAAAAAATATATTTATTTTTGGTTGTAAAATGATTATTTGTATTAAATTTTTAAAAATCAATCAGAAATTTCAGCTTTTTGCAAATATTTAAACTAGTTGTTCTAAATGAATTTATTTAAAATGCAAAGTTGATAGATCTTTGACCATCTGCCCTGATCTTTTTACCAGGGGCAGATGGTCAAAGAGTATAAAATCCACCCCTTCCCAAACCATTTTTACATTTCTTCACTTAAGGAAATATTACTTTAATTTTCCATATTAAATACAAATATTTAAAAATAGTAATATTTCCTTCTTTATCTGTCCTTCGAATAATGTATGACCATCATATATCAAATTTCTTTGTGTGTAGTGTTTATTGACTAATTACACTTTTTACCGCTTGTTCGCTCGTTTCGTTATTATCACCGCGGTTTTTTGTACTTCTGAGTGCAGGCAACGCGCCTCTGAGCACGTAGTCTATCTGTTTCACATGCTTTTGGCCATCTCTTGGGCTCTTCGGATCTGCTCTTCGAGTACTCCACATTTCCGACCTCCAAAAATGATCGGTATGACTCGACAAAGCTCGCAGACTCCACTCAAATCGATTGTGGGCCAAGAAAAATCAGTTAACGCCTGCGCGACGCTCAACGATCATCGTTGGCGTACTAAAAAATCATATTTGCATTTTTCCGAGAGACCAAAAATACAAAGTATATAAGAATTTTATAATAAAACCCCTAGTGGAATTTTCACCCAATTTATTTTCCAAGTTGGCTGATTTTGATGGACTTTTTGGACAAGCATAAATACAGAGTTACTTGTGACATTTACAAATTAATATCACAGAACACAGTAACGAAATACACAAGTTTTACTTTCGTAACCATTATAATGTTCCTAAACTTATAAACAACATTTGCATAGAGAATCCGTAGCTTGAAACAATGGTTTTTGGAGCACACAGTTAAAATACAGAATTAGAACACAAAGGAAACCCTTCAAAAGTTAAAATTGTATCGTGTGAAGAAGGCCGAATCGCGTATTTCATAGAAATCGCTTAGCATTTCAAACAGGTGTGAGTGAGTGTGGGTCTTAGCGACTGCCAATTTAGTAGTTGATAAATATTAGTCGAAAATCCTTTGACGTTTCGCTAATATTTATAGTATTAATAATCATTCACATTCAGCGCGCCGACTTTATCAGCCGAAAAGATAAGCAAAAAAAGTACGTTCGTTCCCCTGTTCGTTTGTTAGCAATGAACTCATACCGAAGGGTAAATAGCGAAAATAGAGTGGAAAAAGTCGCTGGCAGCTGGCTTATTAGTTTCATGTGATTGCTCGAAAATTAACACAAGCCCGCCTTTTCTTTCGTCTTTTCCAGTTGAGCAAGTAACCAGACAAGGAGGAGGAGCCCCAAACCCCCCGAACCAACCAAGTGTCCATTTTAAATCCCAAAATCAAAGTGTAACCACAAATTCAAGACAATACTGCAACCCAGAAGCGATCACCATTTAATGCTATCCGCAACTCTGGGGGCCAATGGCGGCTCACAGCCGCTCAGTCCCTCCGCCCAGGCGACGCTCAGCAAGCACCTGCCGCGCCTCCAGTCGAAGCGTCTCCTCCAGCAGACGCAGTCGCAGTCGGCGGCTGTCCCGAGACCACAGACCTGCGATGCCAGTTGCCTAACCGGTGAGCAAATCACTTTGTTCTTCGCCACAGTCCATCTTCCAAAAGTTAGGATTATAAGGAATAAACCCAACCATATGAGGCTTAAGAATTCGCGAATACATATTGTAAAGCGAGATGAAAAACTGTAAGAATATTACAAATATTTTGAAAATTGTTTAAATATTACCTGGTAAAGATAATAGTCAATTAGATTAACTTAATGTTCAATGCCTACATTTTTGGCTTATAAAAAAATTTTAATTTAAATCAATGAAATTTTCGAAATCTATTTTTCGTCTTAAAAATATCTTAAATATTTGATTTATTTTTCATGCAAAGTTTATCGTTTTTTTTAATTTGTTTACATGCGTTTAAAGAGTACTTATTAATTCATTAGAAGTTGTTAAGCCTCATAAGAAATAGGTAAACAAAAGAGCTAATAAATGTAAAAATCGAACAATGGAAGTTGGACTGTAGGTGCATTTTAAATTCTCGCACCACCGTGCTAATCTATTCATTAACTATTTATCGTAGAGCTGTGCAGCAGCGAGAACCTGCCCGAGGTGGAGATTTTTTCGCTGCTGGAGGAGCAGATACCCAAGTACAAGGTGCGCAACGATTTCCTCACAAACTTCTCCGGCTATGCGAATGAGGACTGGTTCGTTCCGGCCCCAGCGCTACCTATTCCGCCGGAGGGTTTGGGCTTGACCAAAGAGCAGACAAGAGAGTGCCTCAATTATTTCCGTGAGTCTGCATTTCATAAATATCTTAGATTAAGTAGAGGAAAATCCTTTGTTTTATGGGAAGAACAAAAAGTGCTACTATGACTGAGATTATCCAGATTGACTATTGAGATTGAATATTCTAATAATATTACAGACTTTCCAGGCAGTATTCCTGAACTAAGTCTATATATATGGAAATGATATGATATCATGATATCATTTGTTGAAAACAGTCTATCAATCAAGTATTTCAAAGACTCTTGATAGGGTAAAGGCAAAATAAATAAAAGCAATTGAATTGAATTGGTTTCTTGAATTCTTGAAAGTTCACTCAATCTTCAAAGCTAATAAGCAATTGACTTTAGTACTTCCATGGATGCAGATGTTGATAAAACTCTGAGAAGAACCTACAAATGTTTTAAAAAATATATATCTGAAATCCAACCCAAAACTAGATTTTTAAACCTTTTGTGCTTATAAATTTGAACAAGCCTTTAATGGGGTAAGGCCAAATTTCCTAATGTATTTGTTTTTATGGCACACTGCTGAGCTCTGCCCGTCATACAATTGCCCAATTAATACGAATTTATCAGCGGAACTTGTGCGGTCAGCCTTTGAATCATATTCATTGTGAGTTATACAATCTCTGTGTACTATATTCTATATGAATCGGTATCTGTAGTATCAATGGCAAATTTTATTTCTTTGTCTGCCACACTTCAAAAGTTTGTTTGAACTTGTCATAATTCTCTTGTTTTTTAAAATTCCCATATGTTATTTTATATGTTTTTAAATATTTTTTGAAATTGTTTATCCACTTTCACTTGGCAGCAAAACGCAATTTTCTTTTATCTACGCAAGAAAGCAGATTATAAATAAATTTCCTGGTATACTATGAGCAGAATTCTTTTTGTATCACATGCAAATGTTTTTTGTCTCTGACATTTGTGCGAATATTATTGTCAATATTTCAAAAGCTCTTTTTTAAATGCTTTAGTTCATGTTTATTTATGTTCCGTGTGTTGACAAGTTATTGGCGATGATTTATCTGTTTAATCATAACTCATCTGTCAATTTTATTATAGTACCTATTATTCTTAAAATTATATACATCTTGCGGTCTAATAACTTTAAGCTGATATATTTAAGATTTTTATTTTTAAGAAAACCCTATTCAGAAATATTACTTGCACAAAAGCAATAATAATAACTATAAATTCCCCTACAATATTAAAGGTTAAATACAACTTTGAACCTTTTTTTTTAACCCTAGGGCCCTTAGAGTAAATTTAACTACTATTACTGTAAGATTTTGAATTTGTAAAAAGAGTTCTACAAAATGCCCGCCAAGTATTCAAACAGATTTATCGATTTCCCGAGCAACTTGTTGCTTCAGCCAGTGTTGAGCAACGCCAGCCGTCAGCTGTGTCTTGCCATTCACACTTGATCGGCGCCACATGACAGCCCCAAAAAGAGACAGCTGATTGGGGCCCGGCCGGCGATCTGGCAACGCCATTCGTGCTTTGTCAATCTGCTTTTGAGTTTTGTTGGTTTGCAATCGGTGGGGAAAGGGAAAAGTATAGCTGCTCCGCGTGCTTCTGTGTGCAACATTTGAAATGTCTTAGCGCCGTCGCCGCGAAATAAATACGAAATAAATAAAGCAAACCGTGTGTGCCAAAACGAAAATGTAAGGCGGTGGTCCGCTCTGGTTTTAATAAGTGCAAAGCAAAAATAACGAAAAATTGGCAGTGAAATTGTGCGTGTGCTTGGCTGGCATAATTTTGCCAAAAATACTCGAGAAATGTGTGTTATGTGTGTGGGCCAAAGCACTGACGAAAAAATCATTAACGCAAAATTATTAATAATACTCGTACGCAGTGTGTGTGTGCCAAAAAGTATTTGGAATTTCTCCAAGTGCTTTTTGTTTCGTGCCGTCATACGAATTGAATTTATTTTTAGGACAACTATTGTGAGTGTGTGTGTGTGTGTGCGAGTGCTAAACTTTTTTCTTCTTCTTCCTTTTTTTGTGAATTATGAAGAGGAAAATGCTGGCTGTTGTAAACATTTAAAGGGAGCGCTTGTTTAATGAATGGTGTGGTATATAAGTATATTATTGGGTGGAGGCCATGGGCATTGCTTGTTTTCTGTCGGCTTAATTTGTTCTTGCCTTTCGAATGGGGTTTCTCAGCTTGTAGTTGTTGTTCCCCTCTTTACATAATCGTTTTTCCATGCCGTCTGTCGGTTTCGGTTTCGCTGATAAGAAGCACTTTTAATTCTATAGTATGGGCCCTCTATCGGAATTTCCTCTCCATCTCTGTCTCTCGGATTGACATTCCGTCCCGCTCATTCCAACCCAACCAGCTGTTTGCCCAGGTTTGTTTGCCTTGGGTGTGTTTATACGTTTATATACAAACATATGTGCGTATTGGTGGGTAATTTACCATTTACCGCTACACGAATTCCCGTCTTCCAGTTCTTCGAGTGCAGCCGGTTTACAGTGATCCCAGGGTAGTCAGAAACTCCTTGCTTCCAGATGCTATTTTGTAATTCCCCCGCTAAAAACTTTGACAAACAAATCAAAGGTCAGAATGGACAAACCCTGCACATGGAAGTGATCAATCTCTTGTAATCTCTTTCTTTGACACGTTTTGGAATTTTTTAAGTACAGTCAAACTTTTGCATTGCGAACTAATGTGATAATATTATAAATATTATACTTTTTTTTAAAGATAACATGTAATAATAATGATGTAAGTAAAAATAAAATGTATTATTTGGAATTTTTATATAATGATCGTTTTCCATTAATGACCAACAAAAATAGTTTGACTTATTGTATAAAATACAACTATGTATGTAACGTAACCGCAATCAAGAACCTATTGTGAGCTTTATAAAATTAGACTCATTCAAAAAAATAAAGTTTCCATTTAAACTGAGCATAATCTTTTTAAATTCCATTTTTCGAATCTGGGAACTTACATTTGTTTTAGTCTACCCGAATTCCCTCTTTGAATTATCTAATAAATCTCGAGTTAGTCATACTTTTTAATTTCGCAATCTTTAGCTATTAAAAAGTAAATGATTAATAAATATGAATCACGGACAAATGCAATTAAAAATTTCTTGCATAGCCAGCTAGAACTGTACTTCTTGATCGATTACCATTATCATCTCTCAGTGGCTTTTCCGCATCAATCAACGGTTTATCTAGCTCTAGCTGAAGAACGCGTTCCGTTGGCTCATCAAGAGTTCCGCAGAAAACTAACCGCAAACTATATATATTATGGGTACAAATAACATTTGAGCTATGGGGCACGTTAAGTGGACAGTCATAATCGCCCTGGCAATTGTACTTTTATTGGTGCTAAGCTTCTGCCGAACCAAATGGTGTCATGTTCGTGGGTCTTACTAACTCGGCCACCGAAAAAAGCGGCTTATGTCCGTCTGACCATGCTGCTCTTTAATTTATTTTTTTCTTCTCTTTTTTTTTTGCAAGCAAACAAACAATGAGATGGTTTACATTTAGTGACATACTTTCATTGCGTCATTTCGCAAACACTGCACCTGCAGGCATTCGTCAAAATCCGTCTGTATTTCCTCTACCTCCACCTCTTTAGCTTTTTTCTCTGTGTCACTGGCCTATTGAGTAGGACATTCACATTGCCGGCGTTAATTGGTGCAAGAAAATGTGGCTCAAAGCGTTTTCCTCTGTAATAACAATATGATACAATAATTACCCTGGCTATCATTCACTCGCATATCAAATGTAGCGGACATCGAACTTCCTTGACTTTGTAATTGAGCATAGGTTGTAGTTGTAAGAAGACTAATTGAAGATTGGACTTAATTCAGGTTTAAATGTGAGGTTTTTCAATTAAATAATAGTATTATCTCAAAATTCAGCAATTCCCTGGATTTACCAAAAGTTTGGGTTGAGAAACCACCTGAAAATAGTTGTATCTTGATCTTGAACTTTTTTTTACTTATAAAGAGATAATCAGATAATCTGGCAGTTTCCAAATAAAGTCTTGGACGTTGCGCATCTTGTAGTGACCATAAAAATATGCTTAAATGCACCAAACTTTTTGCCAATAATTAATTACGAACAGCATTTTGTGAAAGTTGATGTGAACCAAATACATCACAAAAACTGAAGAAAAAAAAAAAATAAAACATGCCAAATAACAACAGAGTTTGTCTAATGTTACTGCGCTGCCGTTTTCGTTTCATTTTCGCGTGTACGAATTGATTGGCCTTTTTCGGATGTTTTGCCTGCTTTTCCCTCAGTTATTTATTCAGTTGTCTTTACATAATTACCCTGCGGCACTTGAATTGAAACCGATCGTCTGTTATTTTTTTCCCCCCATTTTATTTCATATCTTTTTTATTCAATCAACCAATTGTGCATATTCTTGAATCGCTCGTTTTGTCATATGCCATGGAGTTTATCTATGCGATAAGTTGATTTATTGGTGGGCTCCCTTCGATTGCTTAGAGTGTTTAAAGTCCGGGGAACGTGACTCATGAGTGCATACGCTTTTTGCATGTCGATGAACCTGAAAAAACCTCGACAGAAACGAGGTTTTTACGCAAAGCACATTACCGCTTTCAACTGCAGGGATTAATAATATTAAAACAAAAAAAAACTGCAAACGGTGACTCGAATCGGTTGAATCATCTCATCTTAGGTTTCAAGATTTTTTTCGTTTGATTGTTCGACTGGCCAACTTTATGTGTTGGTCATCCCATGTTGGCCATCCCGTTCATTTGGCACAACCGTTAGTATCTTGTATCTAGCTCGGCGGCTATTATCTCAGCTGGGTTCAGCTCAATTTTCTTTCACTTTGCCTGGTCGGCCTGGTCGGCTGGCCATATAAATTATGATCGAATGGCTATTGAGAGCGTGAATGAATGGACCAGCTTCTTCTTGGGATGTGCAGCATTTTCCACTCCAGCGGCCTCCAGAATGCCGAGGAGGCAACCCACGCTTTTTACTACCTGATTCTGGGTGTTACGGGTTCTGGAGTTTATGTTTATGAGTTTTCCCAGCGCGACCTACGTGATCTTGGCCATGCTGCAGACTCATTTGGACCAGCAAGAAGACCAAGGCTATACATAATTTGTAAAACTTGTTTTCGCCCAACTTTCCTTGGCTTTAGTGGTAGCCTCTAAGTTTCCACGATGCCCACAATCTGTCCACTCTTCTCCTGGGCGTTGCGGTGTGAAGTTAGTCGCAGTTTTGAAATATTTGTGATTTATTTATATTTTTGAGTGGCATTGTATGTAAATTTTGGGATTTATATGGTCTCACACAAAATTTGCCATTGTTTTGATTTTTTTTTGGGAAATGAGGCAAACGCCTTCCGCCGATTTGTTGCTTAATAATAAACCAAAAAAGTAACAGCTTGTTGGAAAGACGGTCTATCTATAGCCCATCGATAATTGCAATTCCGGTCGTAAAGATAAAGAATCGTATGACAATATGGTGCGCAGTGTTTTAACAAAAAAAATCCCTAAACTCACAATCTTTATAGGCACTAACTAAACCCAAGCCAAAACCCAAAGAAGCAATTAAATAAATAAAAACCTAAAAATTTAAAGTTAAAGTTACAAATTGAGTGTTTGTGTGTTCCAAGTATATGTTACAAACTAAAGAATTCGCGTTCAAGCCAAGCCTACAATGTAATGTAAAGCAAAATGCCAACGCGAAGTAAAACCAATCAGCAAGAATCATCACAGGAGCCACATTATCCCATCAAGAAGCTGGATTCCCTGCCCATAATAGTCGAGCAAGAGGCTGATGATGATGATTATGGGCAAACCTTCGAAAATGGCAACCAGTTGAATAGCACCTTTGGCGGGGATGTAGAGAATGGCAGACGGAGTTCATCGACCTCGCTGATCTTGAGCAAATCGAACAGCTCCCTAAGCTCGGAGGATTCCTTTAATGCCACCCTGATCACCAGTCAACCCTCCAACTCGAGCAAACACTTTGAGAACACCTACAAGCTGCTGGGTCAGCATCTGGACACCAATTGCCAGCGTTCGGCGGACAAATTGCAGCAGCAGCTAAATGGCTCTGGCAGTGATTTCGACAGCATATCCTCCAGCTGCTCCTCGATGTCGGCGATTGTCAACGGCGTTGAGCCTCCGCCCACGCGTCTGGAACTCGAACTGGAGGCAGTGGATCGCATGCGATGCATTGTCCAGCAAATGAAGTCTGGTGGGCCCAAGTGCATGGATCCACCGCTCCTGGGGGCTTCGGCTCCTCTTTTGGCCCTGCTCCATGATTTCGCCTCGAAGGGACAGCGAAAGGATGGCAGTGTTCCGGGTACGCCGGTCCCCAGTCCGATCACCGGTGTCCTGGAGGCACCGCACTTTGAGTTGCCATCGGAGCTACTGCAGGCAGCCAGCAGCTGGGAACTCATGTACTACGCCTCCAAGAATGTCGATGGCAAAAACTGCCTGAAGGTGGTGCGCAGTCTGCTGACGAACAAAGGTAAGATGGAGGGTCCTGGCAAGATCGCATTGGATTAGGTTGAGTCTATAATTAGTAAAGCTTTGAACGATTATACTTCTTGTGAATCGATTATTTTCGATTTAATTCTGAAAACCATTGCATTAATCGTTTTAAAATCAAAAAAAAATGTTTTTTAAAATATGGACAGAAAAACAAACAATTTAAGATGTGGAATTAATTAGTTTAATTGTGTTAAATTACTTTAAAATAATAATAAAACGGAATCGATTATTTCTCTTATCGAAAAACATCGATTTAAAAATCGAATTGTTAAGCTTCTTCATCTGATATTATCCATAATTTGTCAATCAGTCTTTCCTGCTCAAATATGTTTAGGTAATATCAATGAAACTATAATCCATTACTCTTCATTGCACAAGAGATAAAATCAACTCTAGTGGATAATTGAGTATGCGATAATAACTGCACTCGAAATGTTTCTAGATTTGATAGGCCATTTGGTAAAAATAAGAGTTAAAGTGCTTCAAATTGTATTACAAGTGGCTCTGATTATTATTTACTAAGTATCGGAAATCAGATTTAAGTTTTCATTACCATGAACAGTTTATGCCCACTATATTTAATAAATAAAATACATTTATCTCTAGATCAAAGCTTTGAACAATAAGCATTGATATCGATAATGTCTTATCATTAATCTTCCAACTTAACATGGTTTTAAGGAGATAGCCGTTGTTGTTAAAGTATTTTGGCATTACGGCCTCACATTTCTTTACTTTCTTTACTTATCGCTGAAGTGCAGCCTGCAGGCCTTATTTTGGGTTTATCTTATCGAGGGTCTTTTATATATTTCCAATTAATGAGTGTTGTTTTTCCTGCTTATTTGAGTTCTTTTGTTATGGTCGACGTGTGAAGAAACACGAAAGCCATTTTTTGCACATATAGGCTTGAGTAATTTCTTTTTTTTTTTTACAAATTTATTTTCTTTTATTTTCATATTCGATATTTAGACTTTGTATTTGCTTTCGATACGATATACTATATTGATCGTGCCGACTTGTTGTTAGAGCCCCAGACTGCCATATTGATATTTGCACAACTTATGATGGTTTTTTTGTACGCCTATAGACGATTTTAGCAGGTTCATTAGAAGCGAAAACTATTAAGTTTCAGGGGCGCACGGGAAGTGGCGAAAAGCACATGATCTCATCTTGTGCCTGCGATCGGGATCTTTATTGCTAGGGCCGCCACTTATCTACGCAAGTTTGTATTAATTTCGTTTTCCAAATGTGGAGAGGAGCTTTCATTTCGCGCTTATCATTTGTTCGCCCAGACACAGCTCGCTATCTTGGCCAATTGATTGCGGAAAAAAGCTCTAGTCATTTATTGCCGTTAATGCAGGCCCAACCACATGACATTATTGTCTTGAAATCATCACTGAAGTTCTATTAGCGTAAAGCTGCCAAAAACCCATTAAGAATCGTTTTATGACTTGCACGTAATTCCATTTGTCTGAATCTAAAAAGCAATCAAGACTCTAAATAAAATAGTATACATTACTTATTCGAAAACTATAAAACAGATATATAGTTTTCAAAAATAATGTGTTTGTATTAAAGAGGCGATTTAAAATAATACTCAGGTACCCAATAAAGGTTATTGGGATGTTACTCATAAAAGGATAATAGTGCTAAACAGGTTGCATATGTACACTTTTGTAGGGTATGTAAAATAATCAGCTAACCACAGACGTATGGTAATGAGTTTTCCTATGATTTTTATGACCGACCGGCACGTGCTGTATATCTTTAAGTGGGCCATTAGCTGATTTACAAACTCTCTAACTAGATATTTAATTTTTAGAGCACAGTCCAAAAGAATCGTAAATCTTTTACCCATCGCTGATCCTATCCCACTTCATTCTCTGCCAATGCTTTCTACCTGATTTACCTGAACAGTTTGCAATTCGTGGAAATTCGTCTGAGAGCTACGCGGAAAATTACCCACGTAGTTTTTCGCGCCCTAACCATGAATGGGATTAGGATTAGGTGGAAAATGGTTCCGGTTTTAGTTGGAGTTTTCTCTTGTCTGGCTGTTTACCTGCGAAATAGGAAATATGAGATATATTGCAAGTAAAAACAAACAATTGGCAAACTGCTTTGCCATCGTTTATTTGCTTCATTTGCATCCAAAGTTTCGAGTGTCAGCTGAGTAGCACTTTCTCGATATTTTACAGGGTATATGATTTAATAAATTGTAGTAAAAAAAGTATATAATGTGGTAGAAAACAAATATCTCGTAAGATATGTAAAAAAAGAAATGGAAGAACAATTTTTTTTAAGGGCTGTGTTTTTGAGTATTAATATAATTATCAATATACTATTTTAAGGATATCCTCCTTATAATGCCTTTATTGAAATACTTAAAAACTTTTTAAAGGTAACTTTTTTTCTTATGTTTCCAAAATTGTAAATAGTTTACGTTTAATCAGTACAGTTATATAGAATCAAATAGTCGACCCTCTTATCGCTCATATCATTACCTTTTATTGAGCTGGCAATGCTGTGCCGCTCTCTTTGCTCTCTATTTTGGCTCTCCCCCTTGTGGATGTTATGGTGGTGGATGTGGACTCCAATTCCAATACAACAAACCGATTTCATTCACTCTTGGCTTCCACGCCTCGCGTTTTGTCATTCTCTCGAGTATCTGCAATCTGTAAATTACACAATTTGTGCAAAATTCAAACGGCACAGTAAAACAATTTGTGCCAAACAATTTGCCAAAGTCAAGGAGTCGGGACTTCGAATAGTGTGCATGCGGTTAAAGATGAAGTGAGCAATTTGAAACGTTTGCCAACTGCAAAAAGAATAAAAAACACGCAAGAGGCAAAAGAAGAAGAAGAAACTGTATTTGTCTGTGTGTGTACCGTCACGAGTTTGGAGCGCAGTTTTTTCGTCTTCTTCTTTCCATCTAGATTGAAGTTTTCGCGTTTATATAGTTTTTTTTTTGTTGTCTTTCCTTGTGTGTGGTTAATGTCTCTAACCTTTGGACTTTTAAACTGCCATTATATTATTTATTGCAAAGTGAAGTGAAGTAAAGTGAAACGCAGAAATATTTGGAAACATGTGAGTTTTTCAAGTTTGTGTTTGTACCATTTTCCTTTTAGAATTCCCAGCTGTAGTTGTAAATATTGCCATTTTCCTTTCACTGGAAATGGTCGGCTGGGAAAACGCCTTTTACTTTAAGTGATGCTGCAGTTGTTGTTGTAACTGCCGCTGCTGTTGCTGCCTTGTTGTTGTAGTTACCGCTGCTGTTGCTGCCTTGTTGTTGTTGTTTCTATTGTTGTTGGCTGCGCTGCCGGTCCTCCTCAGTCGCCGTCGACGTCACAGCTGCCATTTGTGTGTGTGCGTTTGGCCGAGCAAGAAGTTCCACTTCCAGTTTCCAAGCTGCGCTCATGGCTATAAATAAAAACAAAAACTGAAAAGATAACATTGAGCAGTCAAGCGAGGTTTTTTTATATATATAAATCTTTTATTCGGCCAAGCGAAATCTTTAAAAATAAATTAACGAACGCTAAGTGACTTTGCGCATGCTCCGCGTTTAGTGGGTGGCAAAAAAACAAGAGAGCAAAAAAGTGAGAGAGGAGAGAGAGCCATCGCGATGACAGTTATTCATTTTCTCTTGTGACTCTGGACAATTCGCATTAATTTAGCAATTATTTGTGATGTTTACATTCACCGACCATCAAGGCAATTGAATAAAAAAAAACTACAAATCATGTGACCCCCAGGGAAAAAAAGAAACGGATAAAAGGGGTAGAAATACGCAGAGAAACACAAACCGAATACACCCCAAACAAAACCAAAAGTGCCTAGACAGACGGAATTTGTAAAATGCTTTAAAAATTACATAATACAAATCGAAGAGGAAATTGCTCAAACCAAAGCGATTTAAATTTAAATGTAATTCAAGAATGCCGAGTGACTAAGAAAAGAATTTGCCATAGAAAAAAGGAAGGAAGAGAAAACAACAAAGACAAAATGACGCACGTAAACAATGGGGAAACGGAAAAGGAGATGGAGCCAGGGAGAGAGCGAGAGAAAGAGAGGGAAACTGCTGCCGGCAGCGGGGTCCATCATCGATTTTTAGCCAGTGCATCTGAGCGAGACGGCAATAGGGATGATGCATTGGAAGCTGCAGCGGTTTCTTCTTCTGCTACTGCAACAACAACAACAACAACGAGAACGATTACCACAAACTTGGAAGACTTGGCCTTTGAGGCATGCCAAAATTGGTCGGAATTGCACCAAGACTTCTTCATCACGGACGATGAACTTGAGTACGATGATGAACTCTCTTTGGGGAGCAGCAACAGCATGGGGAACATTGCAGCAGCAAACGCAACTGCAGCTGAGATAACGGGAGAGCAGAACGAGCAGCTGCTAATGGAAGGTGCTTAGTTTGTGTTAACTGTTAAATCGATGAATCCAGTCCTTGGAGCCTTTGGAGCTTTTCTAACACTGTCCTACAGTGAAACCCAGGGCGCTTAATATAACCAGATTTTATAGATATTACAAAAAGCATTATTTTGAAGGACTTTTCCTGTTTTTAAGTTTTGAATCTTATTTTTAAACACCATATGAATTTGAACAATTTTAAAAAGCTTTTTTTTATAGATTTAGAAATGTTATATTACAAAATCTGTATTACTTTATTCATTCTTAGAAGGATACAGAATGTTGAACCCTTTCTGTTTTTTTCTGAACTTGAAGAAATGTAAAATTTAACTCCATTCTAATAAGCCCTATGAAATTTAGCTCTTGAGCCATTCTCCTTTTTAAACACTGTCAAACAGAGCCTGTCGAACAACTTCCTACGAAAACTGATCACATTACATAAAATTTCCCATATCCATATTACATCAATTAAGCGGCGTTTAAACTTACATTATTGTTTGCTCATTATATATTTTATAGTTCTATGCGGCAACCGCGTTAGCCAGATGACTCGGGCGTACGATGATATTGAGGCCGTGACGCGACTGTTGGAGGAGAAGGAGAAGGACCTGGAGCTGACTGTGCAGATCGGAAAGGAGCTGCTCACCCAGAACAATGCCCTCGAGGCCCGGGTTGCCGATCTGGAGGCCGATCTTAAGACCTCCAACGACGATCGCGCCCAGCTTGTCCACGAGCTGCACAAGAAGAACGAGCTAATCTCGGTGCTGACCAACGATGCAGACGATGGCACAGATACTGGTGAGTTGTCAATTGTTTTAACATTTAAAAAATTTTTAAGTAATTAAGAGATTACAAATTATTACTTAAAATGTGGTACCTACAGACAAAAATAGAAAAAAAATCAAAGAAACCAATTTTTTGAAAAGCTATAGAAAAATGTTATAAGAAATTATTTAAGTACAAAGCTTAAAAAAATGGTATTAAATGTTCTATAACAGAATTTCAAAAAAGAAGAAATAAAAAAAAAAATAACATCACATTTTTGTTATAAACTATTTTGTAATTTCTATTTCCAGACACTCCCACCATGTCGAAGTCCATTACCCTGGACCTTCTGCAGCGCAAGGTGAACACACTGATCGACGAGAACAAATCGCTCAAGTGCGAGGCCACCCAATTGGCCCACCAGACGGACGAGGTGGAGGAGCACGAGCGACAACTGATGGCCGATATCAGTGCCCAGTTAAACGATGCGAATTCCCAGTACGACAACCTCAGTCTGGAGTTGGAGCGGCAACGGGAGGAAAACCGACTGCAGCACGAGCAGATTGTGAGTCTGACAGCTCGCCTGGCGGAGGCGGAGATGCGGCTACACCAGCTGACGCAAGACAACGACGAGCATCTGTCCCTGCTGCACGTGACCAAGGAGAACCAGAATGCTTTGGCCCTGGAGCTGGTGGAGTTCAAGCAGCGTTACGAGGAGGTGCTCGCTCTGCTTCACTCGGCCCAGGATCAGCTGAAGCAGCAGCGCAAGCGGTCGCAACCGATGGCGAGAAGCTCCTTCCTCGGTGGCCTGGGCACCAGTGGAGCCGGCATTGGCGGTGGTCTCTTCCAGCCGGATTCGCTGCATTGCGAGCTGATGGAGTCGTCGCTGTATTCGGAGAACAGCCTGGACTCTGGCATATCCGGCGACAGTCAACGGTCTGCCGACCGCATTAACCGCATGATGATGCACATGCCCTCCGGCGGCATGAGCTCGTCCACCATGGGTGGCAGTATCTATGCCGGAGCTGGCAATGTGCCGCCCTACAAGCGCGTGTTCGACACGGTGCGATGTGCCGGGAAGAGCGGCAACTACATGGACAGCGGCAACGTGTCAATGACCCAACTGGGCGCCATGTCGATGAGCAGCACCTCGGGGCCGCGCATGGCTTCGATGGCGTATCCAGCGGGCTCTTACTATCGTGGCGGTAGCAGTCAATCGCTGGGCGTTAAAACTCTGTCCAGCGAGAGTCTCAACTCCCAGTCCGATGACGGTTATCCAGCCCAGCCCTCTGGTGTGCCAGGAGCGCCCGGCGCCAAGGAGCTGGAGGCGGCTCTCAAGAGGCTGACGCCGGCTGAGGTCTTGGCCCGCCGTGCTATGCTTTCTTATGCGCCGGCTGGAACCTATAACTACGATGAGCCCCCGACTCATGGAGCAGGAAACGACCGCAACTCGAACCTACCGCTGGGCGTGCGCACGCCGGACAGTATCATGTCCACCGGCTCCTCTGGAATGTCGGGCTCAACGAATCACATGTCCGCCTCGATGACGCACCAATGGCGCCTGCCCGAGAAACTGCAGATCATCAAGCCCATGGAGGGCTCGCAGACGTTGCACCATTGGTCGCGCCTAGCCACGCCCACGCTTAGTGGACTTCTGGACGAGCGTCCCGGCGTTACGATTCGCGGTGGTCGAGGGCTCGACGACCTGGGCATGCAGATCTACACGCTATCGGACGTCGAAGAGGACGTAAGCGATGATCTGCCCGGCAAACAGTTCGAGGCACCGGGCTGCACGTTCACCTACACCAACAGCATGGTCATGCATCCGGATGATGGATTCGTTAACGATCTGTCGTTCCTGTCGCAGTCGCAAATGTCCTCCCGCATGGCATCCACGTCGACATCACGACAACCCAGGTAATTGAAGAATATTTTCTAAATTATGATTCACCAAATAAATATAAGAATAAAATAATATAAAAAATTTAAGTAACAATTAAGGGACATTTCGCATATTTCATATTTAAAAAAAATTCCCTTTTAAAAAAAAGTGGAATATTTTATCATTTGTTAATTAAAACCCCTATTAACTATTCATTTACCACGTTTGCCAGCTGCGTTATTTTATTTTTTGACACTCGGTTATTAAGGTCATTTCTTTTAAGTGTGTTTATCATTAATTTCTCTTACAATTTTTAAAACAATTTCTTTTTCAATTTAATTGCAAATACTTACCAATTACTAATTATACTTTTTCCCCCCCATTTAGTTGTCCCGCCACGCCCCGCGCTGGACTGTCGCGCAAAAACTCCTGCTCCACATTCTCGGTGAACCTCGGATTAGCTGGGATGCTGAATGAGAGGGGTATCAAGGCGGTGACGCCCAGTGCCCTCAACACGCCCGCCGGTCCAAACTTCTCGCCCACGGTGACGCCATGCAACAGCCCAGAGGGATCGCCTCCTCGCGCCCAGTCACCCGAGCCGCTCTTTGGACTGCTCTCGTCGGGTGCGGATTTGATCCGCCGCAAGATCGTCGGCGATCAGCACCAGCAGCAGCAACAGAAGCAACGGAGCAGCCTCAGCAAGCAGCAGCAGCAAAAGATCATGCTGTCGCACCTGGAGAGACGGGCGCTGCGGTCGCTGAACCTGATCGAGAAGGTGGAGAGCATTGGACTGGAGAATATTATAAGCGCACAGAGAGGCCTTGGCTCGGGTATCGCGAACCGCAGCAGTTCGCCGCTGAGCAGTGGCAGCCTGCAGAGTCTGCACACCAGCAGCAACAGCATTGTGGACGACATACACTTTGATCGGGCTCAAATTAAGGGTGTCCTGCATCGTGGACTAAAGTCGCCCACGCCCGCTGGAGCATCAACTTCAGCGGCAGCAGGCATAGCCATATCGACGAGCAGCAGCACCAGCGCTTACAACAGCGATGACAGCGACGACCAGGGTCTAGTGATGAAGATCAAGCCATCAAAGAGCACAACACCCACAACAACAGCAGCAGCAGCAGCACAAAGTCAGCCAACTTCTGGAGCGAGTGCAGCGACGTCGACCTCCAACGGCACGGCTAGCGAAACGCGGCTGAAGCAGATGCAGCGCCAGAAATCGCGCAGGCAACTGAAGAACGGCATGGCCAGCCAGAGACCCGACCTGGGCACAATTGCTGGCTGTGGCGGAGGAGGCGGCGGAAGAGTTCGCCCCGATCTGGGGAAGGTAGCCGACAGCGGCAGCAGTAAGCTGAGCTCCAAGCGGCATGAGGCGAAGGCAGCGGAGGAGGAAGAGGCGGCACCACAGAGCATCACACAGGCGTTTGTGGGTTCAGTTAGTTCCTTGCTTTTTGGCCGTAAGGGCGGTTGGCTGTAAACCTAATAGCTAATCATTCACAACCTTATTCTTACGCTTGCTGGACTATAGTTTACTTTTAAAGGAATGAAGAGATGCCTTTTGCGAGTTGAAGAACATTTTTTTTTAAGCACAACGCGGGAACGAGTTGATTAGCGAATCGCAACGTAATCGTGGGAACGTTTAGTTTCATTTATTTTGTTTAATGCCCCGCATAATGCCTGTCAGCGCCACCTTAAGCAACACTGGAAGAAGGTTTTAGTGTTTGTAGCTGTGATTTGTAAATACATATAGAGAAATGTTTAAATTTAGTAGTTATTAATCAAGTACTTCGCATATTATTATTATTTTTGCTTCAACTGACGGCGGCAATTTAAGAACCAAACGATGGCCAGTTCGTACAACACCATGTTCCAAAGCAGCTATTTTTAGTTTAAACTACATTTTGCCAATTTTGTATTTATTTTTCCTGTGTTTAATACCACGTAAACGAAAACGAAACCATGTATACATTTATTTTTATGATTTCCTTGTGTATAGGGTCAAAGCAGGTGCAAAGTTGTATATAGGAAGAACAAAAAGAGAGAAATCAATCTGTAACTTGAATGTGGTAAAGTAAGAGGTACATATATATTTTTTTACACGCGTATATAGTTTGCGTTTTTTGCTTTCCACACAAGAGACGTGCTCCGTAGCCCCTCCCAATACTCTTTATCACAAAGATCATAACTCAAAATGCTATTGCTTTGACTTAATTCTTATTTCGGTGCTTGGCGCGCTACCAAACGAAAATACATAAACTATAGCGAGAAACGATTATTTTTCTAGTCCTACCCTGGGTCGGGGCTCGTTTGGCTATGCGGTAACTACGAGCATAGCTTCAAAGCAGAGCGCCCATAACTCGAGACACAAGAACTTAAGAGAGCACTGAACAAATGTGTGAAAATATGCGTATTAATAGATTCATTAATGAGAATCAGCATCCAAGATCCAGTAATACAATGGCTGTTGATTAGCAGTGCACTGATGGCCAACTACGGACACATGTTATCCAAACACTTGCGAACACAAACCACATAGCTCGCAGTTATAGTCTATTAACAGGATTCTCAAATCAGAAGTGTAAAATTGAAGATACATACCTTTGTTATTTTGACTTGAACGGTTTTAATTTAAAGAACGAAAATATCATGGATTAAGTAAATATCGATTAAGATCAAGAAGTAACATATGTTTATTGGAGTTGTACGCGTTTTTCGAGGATTTGTGTTTAATAGCATTTCAACTGAGGAGTTGGCATTACAAGCTAATCGAGTGCGTGCCCAAAAACGTAAATTATACAAAAATTTGGAATACAGAACAGATTGTAAAAGTTATTAGTTTTAATTACCAATATATTTATTTATATCTGCAAAATAAAGAGAACGTCGTTAAATACAAATCGAACAACTGAGTTTCATGTTTAACTTTTGACTAGATAAACGGATTTATTTAGAAAGTCCTGGGAACTTGGAATTTATTTATTACATCAATATATCTATAGGTTGCAATGCCCTATTTTATCAATCGAGTGTCATATGGTCATAAGTTATGACACTAGTTAATTTGCAATTGTGTACTATGGATTTGAGAACCAGTCTTCTATGGAAAAGTTAGTATTATACTATTATACTCATTTGTATAGAAAATCATTTTTCAACTTATGATGCAAAGAAGCAACATAGTGTAAACGTCGCCTAAGCCAACATAGTCACTAGAATATTTTGGTATTTTCGGGTGAAGCAAATACAGCTTACAGTTCTGGCTTACCACTTACTGTATTTTTACATTTGCCTTTTAAAAATAAAAACAAAACAAACAAATAAAAACATAGTGGTTCTTTAATATCAAAGTCGAAAGTGGAAAAGGTAAATTCATAATATTATAAACACTCAAAGTTCTCCGCTGTTTTAGTTCAGTTCACCATGAAGACCATTTGTCACGAGTGACCCATCAAATGACAAGAGCATAAATTTGGAGTGTGTTGATAAAAACAACTAAAGAGTGACGTCAAAAGTTGTTGACTAAGTGCTTCTACATGAGCTCATGGTCTTTGAAATCTAATTCTCTAACTACTTGACGTGATCCCCTATCTATGATTATTGTATTCCAGAGCAATGAAACAAGTCTGCCGAATTTGCCTGGAAAAGTCCGGAGACATGGTCAATGTATTTGACGGCACGATAGAATTGGGCATTCAAATTGCTGATATGATATCTCAATTTACCGGATTTACAGTTTACAGAGGAGATTCCTTTTCAGAAACCATTTGCCCGCCTTGCCTTCAGGATGCTCAAATTGCATTTCAGATTAAACAAAGATATGAGAGGAACCAACAGATCTATTCCCAGTTTAAGGAGCAAATACTGAACGAGGAGGACTTTATAATTCCAGTCTTTCAGATCACCGGATCCATTTGTGGCGAGGAAATCCCAGAGTTTAACTGCCAAATAAAGAGAGAAGAAATCTATGATAATTACCAGGAGGAGGTCGAATTTCAAGATGAATTTCCAGTGATGAACGAACCAATTGAGGACAGTGTATCCGAAGAAGAGTTCTGCCAAATTGCAAGCATAAAGAAAAAGAAATTTAGAACACATCATAGTAGAGCCACGTCTATATTGAGTAAATTCATTCGTTTTACAAAGTTAACCACTTTACTGAAGTACTTTTGTTTCAGAATCAGCTGGAGACGAAATAATTTCTATATTGCAAGGTAAACATTTATTTTCTGTAAGCATACACTTTATGGGGCTTTGGGCAATTAAATTTAAAGTGTTAATATTTTTGTAGAAAACGAAGTTCTCAGAGTTAAACTTGATAATCTTTCTAAGGAGTTTAAAGAGCTTGCCGACTGTAACAGTAAAAAAACTCGGAATCCTAGAGTGAGACACAAAAAGAAGGATGCGACCAAGGTTATGAGATTTCCCATTCGATCTCAGGAGGAATTGGACCAGTTTGAGAAACAGTTTTCCCCAAATCTTAGGGACTATTATGTACGTTTTTTTGCGGATTTTAGGATTTATATTATTATATTATTATTATTTGTCCCCACAGGTCAATAGGGTTAAAGTCCTCTTGACCCGCGGTCCAATGTCAAAAAATTTACAGTATGTTCTGGACGAGGACCTCCTAACCAAATATAATTTAAACGGATCGTCTGGTAAACTAGCTCTAGATTCCTACAAGTGTTTTTTTGGCGTCTTGGAAGGTACCTTGTTATTCAATAATTATAATATATTTACTTGGACTCAAAAATAATTTCAGCTGCGACAAAAATTGTCCATCCGAACGAGCCTGACACCAAAAAAGTGATTCGAAAGGCAATTTTAAATATAAAAAACAAAATAGTTAAAAGAAACTCTAGATCTAGAAAAGAAATGCTACAAGCGTTAAAAAATAACCATGTTAATATGTAATTTAAAATGATTAATTTTATAACTGTGAATTAAACTAATTATTAAAATTAAGTAACATACCAGAAATACCAGAAAATTAATAGATTTCTTTTTTATAAAATTCTTAGATTGGATGACTGAAAATAAACTGAGGAAATCAAAAATGTTTGTTATTTTCGCTTACTAGTAGGTACTAGATGGAAGTATTAACTACTTTTTGAGGCATTGTAAACGGGAAACCCCGCTCAAAGTTAATTCGTGTTTAATATTTCCACGGTTTCCACGAAAATACCAAAAAATACCGAACTGTTGGCTTTGTACCACAGATTTCGACGTTTTGCAACACTGCCCTCCGAGGTAAACACAACGCAATATTTCGTCGGAATTTCACCTGGTTTTCATCTGGTCTGCCGCGCAATAAAACCGCCCAATTAGTGCCCAAAGTGCGGCACAGATAATGATAATGCTCGCGTCAAATGGAATAAAGTGCGATGAGATAATCGGGGGACTCGGGTGGCAAACGGCAACAACTGCGTGTCAAGTGGAAAATAAGTGAACGGAAGGGGGGTGGCGGGTTGACTAAAAAACAAAAACAAAACGCAAAATCGAGAAGCAGCTACGGCAACAACAACAAAGCGAGTGAAAGAAAGGTGCGAGAAATTCACCTGTCCCCGTGAGCCGATTAATTGATGACGTGGAAGCGGACGAAGGACGCAGGGCCACAGGATATATACATATTTTCCAGTGCACCACATGCACATGCATGCTGCACACGGACACGCACACAAACACATGCCCATATCCATGCAGAAAACCAGTTGTTTAGTTGTTGTTGTACTCCTTGTTGTTGCTGCAAATGAGAAGTGCAAGTGAAGCAGCAACAAAAATCCTGCTCTTAAAAGTACAAAGCGAAGAAAAGGAGAAAATAAATAAGCGGAAAAAGGGCCGAGGCGAAAAGGTGCGACAACGACCAAAAAGTTGTTTGTCAACTTGTTGCCAATGTTGCAGCCACAAAGTGGCTGGCTGTACAAACAGCAGCAACAAAAACCCAGCATTTTGCATCGGGCCCATCCAGGCGAAAGTCCCAGGTCCTCCACAGGATAATACGGTGCTTCCAGGGCGGTCCACGAAATTAAGACGATATCCTGTCATTTGGTAAGTTTATCATCTTCTGCGGTTTGCTTGAGTTGTTATTGAATACATTTTCCTTTTTTCCGACAGGTAGAAAATAAAGAAAAGCTCATGGGCAATATCACATTCTTTTGAGATATTTAGGATTTCTAAAGAAAGCGGTGATTAAAAAACAAAACGCAAAGAAAATCGATTTGCAAAACGGATTTGGTGAGCTTAAAGTGAAATCGAATAATTTTAGTTTATCTATTTTTAACTAATAACATTTAAGTCACTTGACCAAAAACCAAACAAAACTGTAAACCTTCATAAGACAACCGGATTTTTAATTTGAGTTAATTTGAGATTTCAGACAGGAAAAATATTTTTGAGAATTTGATAAAATAAGTATTATGTTAAAGTTGTAAAGTACCTACAATGTACAATTTCATTCCAAATTATGAAGATTTAATTTTAAAAAATATTACGTAATTTACAAAAAAAAAAATTGCTTGCATCAGTTTTTATTAAATTATATTACGACCTTTAATGTTTTAAAAAAAAATTTTTATTAATCCCTTCGCTCTTATCTTTGCAGTCAGAGGACTTTAGTTCCTGCATATTATTTCGGCAATTGAAAGTACCCTCACCCGCAATTATGTCCACGGTTACCAGAAGCGCCAGTGCGAGTCCCATGGCGCTCAATGGCGTCATCGATGCCAGCCTGTTCCCCCTGAAGTCCACGGCCGATGTGGTCAATCTGTTCCGTCGCGCTTTAACCTCCGGAATCGAGCCCGATCTCACCCTGCTCTCCATTGTGGTCGGCTACATAGAGCTGTCTTTGACGACCGGAGAGGCTGCTGCGCAGGCCGCTCAAGCTGCCGCCGCCGCTGCCGCAGCAGGTGACATCAGTCAAGCGGCGACAGGTGTGTATAGAGGCCCCCGTTCATCAGCCACACTCGTCCTTTGCTGCTCGCGTTCACCGTTAACCATTTAGCGAAGGGAAACCAGTTAAAACGGAAGCGATTGCAGACAAATTGGAAAAGTTCCTCTTCCTTGTTTTGGTTAATGGCACAAATTTGACCGCATATTTCGGTAGTGAAGGGCTGTTTTGCGTGCTTAAAGTTGCCAATTGGTGGTTAATTAAAACTAAAGTATAAATTATATATTTTTAATTAGTTAACTGGTCCTCGTGATAGTTGTTAAATTTCTAAACCGTTTAAAATAATCTTTAAAATCATTTTATAATTGTAAATTGTAATTGTAGATATTCTTCGTGATAGTTGTTAAATTTCCAAACCGTTTAAGACCAATTAAAAGAATCTTAAAAATCAATCTATAATTGTTCTTAAATTTTTTATCAATACTAAGAAAAAACAAAAAAAAAATGTAATTTGTTAATATGAAAAATATTATTTTTTAACTTTGATATAATAACAAAAATTTGAAGAAGAATGTATTTTTAGTCCGTCAACATTCGTACTCATTTTTCATTGTATTACAAATTTAATCTATAGATCTTTTAAGCAAGATTATAAAGTATTAATTGTTCTCCTATTCCCAAATTCAGGAAACGACATTATCATGGGCAACAGCGTTCCCTTTCCGGTGGTGACCCACGAACTGATCGCCGGGCTGTACAAAAAGTTCCAGACGATCCTGTCGGTGGTCGAGAAGCCGAAGCCCCACCGCCAGGCCACCCGAGAGGTGATCAAGAAGGTATCGGACGTGATCTGGAACTCGTTGATCCGCAGCAGCTACAAGGATCGGGCGCATCTGCAGAACCTCTACAGCTACCTGTCCGGCAACAAGTTGGATTGCTTCGGCGTGGCCCTGGCAGTGGTAGCGGGATGCCAGTTGCTCGGCTATAAGGACGTGCGTCTGGTTATCTCCGAGGATCATGCGTGGGTGGTATTTGGCCAAAAGCGCGTGGAGACGATCGAGGTGACATGGCACGGAAAGGGCAGCGAGGATAAGCGGGGTCAGGACATTCGCCCAGGCATTGAATCCGGATCGTGGCTTTACTTGGGTAAGCTTTCATTTAGGGCAGTCTGAGCAATAATATTTAATTTCCATAATATATTTGTTTCGCCTATTTTAGGTGGACTGGCGGTGGTTTGTGAGCGCGGCATGGAGGTGGCGGCCATCTGTGCCGCTTTAAATATCTCCTTAACCTCGAACAGTGACTGCGTGGAGGTGGCAGAGCTGCAGCAACAGCTGTTGTGGTTACTCTACGATCTGGGCCACCTCAAACGCTATCCCATGGCCCTGGGCACTCTCGGCGAGCTGGAGGAGATCCATCGGACACATCCGAGCATTAGCTGCGAGCAATTGTATCGCGAGGCCATAGAGTCGGCGAGGACTTACTACCGGAACCATCATGTTTATCCGTATACCTACCAGGGAAACTACTACAATCGATTGCTCAAGTACCGCGACGCCTTTGCCGCCTGGGCAAATGCGGCGGACGTTATCCGTTTGTATACGTACCAGTGCCGCGACGACGAGGAGATCTACAAAGAGCTGCTGGACATTGCGAACGAGCTGATACCCTATGTGATGAAGACGGAGAGTTCGGGTCACTCGGCGAGAAGTATCCTACGCGACTCGGAGGTTTTTGCAAATCTGCTGCGATTCTACGACGGCATCTGCCAGTGGGAGGAGGATAGCTTGACGCCCATACTGCACATTGGTTGGGCCAAACCGCTGGTCAATAATATCACCAAGTTTGACTATGACATCAGGTCCCAGGTGGTTATCAAGTTGCCCGAGGATCTGGAGGCGGAACAGGCGAAGGCGGAGCAGGCGAGGGCAGAACAGGAGGCTAAGGAAGCTAAGGAGTCAAAGGAAGCTACAGGTTCAGAGGCTTTGGAGGGAAATAACAATACGTTGGTGAAAAAGGAAGAGGTAAGCAGACAAATAATTTTATTTATTTTATTACAAAGTTTTTATAATAATTTATTGTAAAATTCGGAACAGAAATTTGGAGCAACTTTTATTTAACTCGATTTAAAAGTTTTCATACTTTTGTGAATCGAAGAAAAAGACTTTTTAATTCGGCAACAAGTAAAGTGAAATATTCTGAACGAGGAATTCTTGGAAAATAAGTTGAAAATAAGTTATTTCTTTCATTTTGATAAATCTTTTTGATTCAGCACCCTTGTAACATTTGACCCTTCTTTCCTGAAACTTGTGGAATCCTCATCATGGGGCTTACGATCAGGTTCACTCCTGTAATTCGAGATGCAAACTTGCATGCATTTGGTATGTTTACACTGGGATCGCTCCACTTCAAGATGAAGTTGTCGGCGATGATCATCCCTCGAATAGAACCCATGCGTGCATTCCGGACTTCTCTTTTTGCAATTACTGCAACTGTACTGCCATTGGGGATGACCGCAGCCAGGGGAATGGTCCTTACCCTTTTTGGGTGAAAATTCAATACATGTCTTGAATTCGTTGCAATAACGTGAAGGCATTGAGTTCCTGGCTATCTTCTGCTTGGCTGCCTCAAATCTATCGTCCTCTCCCGACACTGAGTAGCGAGGTTGTGTACGCGGCCGAACTGCTGCCAGTTGCGAATTATTGAAGATGATCTCCATTAGTTCCTGAACAGCGTACGCTGGATTGTAGCCGTATTTGAGCAGTATTTGCTCCACAGTCCACAACTTTTTAACAAGCATTTCCTGCTTTGCGCTTATGCGACCAATTTCGTAATTTAAATTGTTAATGATCTCATTCTTGTTTTGCAGATCTTTTGTGGCCTGTTCGCATTTTTGGTTAAGAGCTTTCCAAGACATAAATTCCTTGGGCTTTGCACATTTCTTTTGAGTCTCCGAGTTCTTTGAAGTTTCGATTGTGTACGTTGTGCCGGAGACACCGTTCCTCTTCGAATTGAGCCTTTCTATGAACTGATTTTGCAACTGCAGTGCGCTCAAGTTCTCCTGCTCGTCCCCGCTTTCCGGGGGTAGACAAACATCTCTACTTTCAATAAGGAATTCACGGGCTTTTGGCGGTTGGGCTTTTTTTGGTGGCAGGCGTTTGGCTTGCTTTTCGGGCTCAGGCTTTTTTAATTTGCTCGGTCTTAGCTCGTCCAGACTACCTCTCCTTTCGAATCTGGACGTGTCTTTGGAATAGTTGAAGATCATCGATTGGCACTTGTACATGGCATTCTGTCTACCAGTTGCAAAACTAGCGAGCTCTGGAGTTTTGCTCAGGCCGATTGGCATATCTTTTCTCACCTTTTTCGCATCATACTCCCGCCCATCGTCGTTGACCCTATAGAACTTGTATATCCAGTTGCAAAAGTCCACGTGATTATGGCCCTCAATTAATTCATGCACCGGAATATAGCGCTTTATCTTCAGTTTGGTTAGGCAGTTGTGCAGCAGCCGGAAATTGATCTCAAAGTCGCTTTTATTGTTCGTATAAAACTTGACCTTCTGAATTTGAATTGTCGTGGGGAAGAGTCGGTGCAAGATTTGGCAGTATACTGCTCCAGTTTTTAACTCATCCATGCTCCGCAAGTCGCAATCTAAGGTGTTGTTCAAGAACACCAGCAGCGCTCTTATGGAGACCGTTTCGCATTTCTGTATCGAAACATTTTTCGCCATTGGAGTCGGAAGTGTATTGAGTTTTTTTGCCATTGTTCCGGTTATAATCGGTTATCACAGACGCATTGGATTTTTAGGACTTGCAAGACAGTGCAATCGGTGGGATACAACTGGGGGATTGCTGGACTTTCAGGGATAACTCTACTGTTGAAGCAGCGTACATCAGTTCCTTGATCTATTATAAAGACTCTATCAGGCTCTTATGTCGTATTCGTTGACTTTTAAAAAGGAAAGACAAATTAAGAGAAACTATTCTTACCTATTCTTCGTTTTGGAAAATGTTTATTTGGGTTGCTGGTAGTTTTAATTCTGAGTTATATTTTATAGAACTTTCACAGATAGTGGAAAGCAGGCTCACAACATACCCAGATTGTGTTTTTAAAAAGTGTTTTGAATTTTGGATACCATGTGTATAAATTATATTATAATTATAATTATTAAATATAAAAAAATACATAATAAATAAATAACAAAATAAATAAATTAAATAACAACAAAATCAATAAATTAAACATTAAAAAAATTAAACAAATAAAATTAAAAAAATATTCTATTTTTACCAGAAAACAAAACATTCGGAGATGCCGACTACTTTGGCTGATTTAACGGCTGCCTGCGGCGAAAAGATTCTCAACCCGGATTTCCTGCTACAGGGCGGCGGTCAACCCTTTGCCGATCAGAAGCAACAAGCTCCCGGTGGTGGCGGCGAATCCGATATTACAGCGATCCACAATAACAACAATAATAGCAATAGCAATAACAACAACAACAACCATAGCTCAGACAAAAAGGAGGCTCCATCGACCACAACAACCGCAAGCAATGGCAGTGGCACGTCTGTCCAGTTGCCAGTTGTTTCCAGTGAGGCTAGCAGTGCCGCCCAAGCGCAAGCGCAATCCCAAAATCAAGCAAGTTCCCAACAGGGAAAACCACAGCACAAAGAAGCTAAAAAAGAGGAGACCAGCGACGACTACGATCCCTTCGAGATAATGCTCAAGAGGCCAGTGATCACTTTGTACAGCCAAAAGATGAAGGGCTTGAAGGATCTCCTACTGGCCGAGAAGCTCAACACTCATGCTATTTCTCTGCAAGTCACCGCCCAGTCGGTGGCCTCCCGAAAGGTTCGCGGGGTGGAGAAACAACAATCGGCCACGATTTCAGCCACCATCACGGCAATTTCGTCGAGTTCCGCAGACAGTGTCCTAGGCGGAGTCGGTGGTGGTGGTGGTGGCAGTGGCTCGGGAGGCATCGGAGGAGCGTCTTTGGCATCATCGTCCCCAGGAGGAGATTCAATAGCCGCCTCACGTCCGAAGAGAACGCGTCGCGAGTAATTCTCATTGTTGTGTATTACGTATTGGAACTTTTTTTATTGTGCAACATAAGGTGGTTCGATTTTCTTTGAGAGTTATGTAATAATCTTTTCTAAAGTAAACTCATTGAAAACATTTTATATTTTCCTAACAAACTTGAAGTCGGGGTTTAAAGCACAATAGTTTTAAACACTATTGTTAGACATTCGAAAAGAACACTACTACTAATTTAAATTTAAAAATTTCGTAAAATTTGTAGCCGTAAGAAATCGAGCCACCCCAGTAACCTTGCATATAGTAATGTATGCTATCATATTTTTGATGTTCGATGTGTGTATTTATGTAGTTCGTAAGCGCGTGACGAAACAAAAAAAATGAAGCCGTTATAGAACGCCTAGCGTTTAAAAAACAAATATAAGAAGTGAAACACACAGAGAAAATGTCCCAACAAACAAACAAACAAAAACAGGCACACGAAACTCTAAGTTATGCTAAGTATTTATAACGTATTTTTAGCTGTTATATTTTTTCTCTTATATATTTATTGCTACAACTATGTATTTTCCCCTCCAGCATGTTCGATCTTATTTTTATTATTATTGTTTAAGCGTAACTTAATTGGTGCTCTTCTTGGAAATCGAATGCAGAAAAATCGGTTCTATACTTGATTTTGATTACCCTTAAACTTGGTCAAAATCAAAAATGGATACCGCACTGCTCCTAATGATGATGTATTTACTTTAAAGCATTTTTTTGAGGCTAAGCTGTTTAATTTTACTTTTTTACATATATATCCTGTAATATTTAAGAATTCAAAACTTTGTTACAAACTATTGACATGAAGAAACAAAACAGTTTGCAGACCCCAATGGTAAACAAATGAATACATATTTAACACTTCCTCTATATGTGATACAACACTTTTTCTAGAAAAGCTTTCATATTATCTTGTAAAACTAAATAGAATTAACCACTCTCCACACAATTTAAATGAACACCACTTAAGTGGGCTGGCGGCAGCAGGACAGGCTCTTGTGTAGGGATAGTCAAGTCCAATATATCTCGATACCAACTTGTCGCCCCATTTAGAGCTACAGACATGGACAAAATCGGAGCTTGTAACAAATTGTTAAATGATGATAATAATTGCATTGAATTTAATTTGATTTGTGCGTAGAGCATCTGTGATTAATAATAATGTTTAGAAGAGGGAAAGGAGATGATAAATGTGGGGAGCCCGAGACAACACACAAAACTGATCAACAATATTACTAATCAAATGTAAGGTGTTTTATTCCTCATATATAACATTAGCAGACTAAAGGCAAATACAAATGAAATCAAAACAAACTATTTAATTATGTAGATTTGCAGACCGCAACAACTAAATGTTAAATGTTGAACTACAGTTATATAAAAATGTAAACTAGATACTGAAACTAACAAAACAACAAAGAAGTATATATTTTGGCATACAAAATTTTTAACATTAAGTAACGAGAATGGAAGAATACGGATTGAGAAATATTTTTTATTTTCATTACCTTTTGGACTCCACGAAATCCAACCCGAAAATAGACAAAACTGAAAGTTCGCTATGCAATAAATCAAAAGGCAGCAACTCAAGAACAGAAACAATATGGAAACCTATAAGCATATAACAAATATATTTATTAATGTTAAAGTAACGTACATTTTTGCTCTAATTGTTTAAAATAGCCAACCAGCAGAAACAGTTGAATTAAATGTAGCTTAAAATCCAAATGCTCAATAATCCTTTTAGCTTGAAAGTCAAATAGCCGACAGTAAAATGTTATAAAAATCATTAAATGCATAAAAAAGTAAATATTTTTAAAAGCTTTTATGAACCCGATAAAAGTAAAGAAAATCAAAACTGATAAATCGAAAAAATTAAAAATTTTAAAACAAGACGGGAACACTATTTAATATGTTCTTGTTGTAAAGAAAATTATTTTACTCATTTAAAATTACAGAAATAGTTGGACATTTTATTTAAAAATTTATTTTTATCCGGTTCGAAAAAAAGCTTGAAGATGTTTTGAATTCTGGGTTTATTTGGGGGAGATGTGTCAACTAAAATGTTTTTATTTTAAAACAAGAGAGAACGCTATAGTCGGGTTGGTGTCCCGACTATCTAATACCCGTCACTCGGCTAAAGGGAGTGCGAGGGAGATGGAGATATAAACTTTGATCAGCTATAACTTTTTAACGAATGGTCCAATTAAAAAAATTTCTTCTACATTTTGATAGATATTTTTAAGCACAACAAAACTGAATTTTTACTTTTCCGAAATATTTAAATTTTTAAAATCGGTTATAAGCTATTGTGGGCGTTAGAGGGGGCGTGGCACCTTCTGGAAACAAACTTGCGCTGCGTAGGAACTCCAAGAATCTTCATACCAAATACCAATCCTCTAGCTTTTATAGTTTCCGAGATCTCAGCGTTCATACAGACGGACAGACAGACGGACAGACAGACATGGCTAGATCGACTCGGCTAGTGACCCTGATCAAGAATATATATACTTTATGGGGTCGGAAACGCTTCCTTCTAGCTGTTACATACTTTTGCACGAATACAATATACCCTTTTACTCTACGAGTAACGGGTATAAATATTTAAAGAGACTCATAACTCTTAAACAAAATTAATTATGTTAAAAATTGATTGCCAGTAAGGAGGGTGTCTCCACTAGGCTAGCAAGGACATCCTCCTAATATTTAAGCGTGGCCGTTTTTAAATATTTTTGATGAAATAAAAACAAGTTGGCAGGGGCAACAGCTGATTTTCATACACACGCTATAATTTTTTTGCCGCCCAAACAATAAGGATTATTGGTATTAGTTTGTTTAGGTCATAGTTAAAAAAATAATATTTAAAAAACAAAATAAGTTTTATATATCTTTTCATTTATAATCATCGTATTTCGCACATAGGAAATACTCTCCTGGTGAGATGCGCCATATATAGTAGTAGGCCGCAAAATGGAGCAAATTCACGTGAAAAATGAACCGCTATCGGAGGACGAGGACTTTGAAATGGAGGAGGAGGCGGAGGAGATGGAATTTAAAATGGAGCCCCTAATGATGGACGAAGACGATTCGGACGAGGACTGTTCGACGCAGGAGGAGGTATCCTCTAGTAGAGAGTACCCTCCCTTTCAGGGTAAAGTTAAGCAAGAACCAGAACTTTTAACTGTCATCCGTGAGGACATGAAGACGGCGTCCTGTTGTATACGCAATTGTGGGCAGAAGGAGACCAATGAAATCCGTTTGTTCCGCTTTCCCACCGACGAGATTATCCTCGCTCAGTGGCTGGTGAACACCCAAGTGAAGCCTCGCCTGGTGAATCCCCCAGACCTTTTTGTGTGCCAACTTCACTTTGAGCCCGAAGTTGTGCACGGAACTCAACTTGAATTCTGGTCGCTGCCCACTTTACGCCTTGGCCACGAAGATTATCTGGTGCTGGATTGCCTGAAGCAGTCGGAGCAGGTGATGATGTACATCCGCGGGCAGTACTGTTCCATGATCAGCTGCTTTCGCTCCAAAGACGATGGATTGCGGCTATTCGAATACCCAGACGATCCGGAAACTTTCATAAAATGGAGGCGAAAGTGCCGACATGACCCTGCGCAAATTAAGAGATACGGCTTTCGGTTGTGCGCGTCGCACTTTTCCACCGACTGCTTCGATCCGGAGACTGGCGACTTGTTTGCGGGATCGCAGCCAAATAGGCAGCTGTACCCGTGCCTGGTCCCGGGATGTGTGCGTGAGGAAGGTACTTCGGTCAACTACTTCAAAGTGCCCAAGAACCCCGAAGAAGCGGAGGCTTGGAGCCACAATCTACGCATTCCTTTGTCTGCTATCAACCGGAATTTGCAACGCGTTTGCAGCCGACACTTCGAGGACGCCTGTCTTACGGAATTCAAAAATCTCCGCACGGGTTCGCTGCCAACTCAATACCTCGGTCATGACGGCGAAGTACTGCCCATTCCGGAAACAATAAGAGTCCACACTGAAGGCATTCTTTGCTGTGTGCCCGGCTGTGGTCGCCGCCGGACGGCGACGGGCCAATTGTTTTCTGGGTTTCCCAAGGACAAGGGTCTGGTCAGAAAGTGGATCCACAACATTCAGCTGGACATAAGCCCCAATGAAGTGGACGGCCTGTTGGTATGCCATGAACACTTTGAGGAACGCTGTTATAGACGGACAAAAACCAAGATGCAGACCCTGCGCCCGGGTTCCATGCCAACACGGAAGCTCGGTCATTCGAGTTACGACCTGTTCGGACTGTTCGATTCCGATTTTAATATTTTTCTAGGCCAATCAAAAGCGAATGCGTTTAAAAAGAGGAGATACACATGCTGTCATCCAAGGTGTAATCGGTATGATACGATGGTTTACGATCTTCCGCGGATGGACGAGCTACGCATGGTTTGGGTGAAGCACATGAACATCAGAGGAATCCCAGCTGACCCCAATAAAGCTCCACACCTATGTGTCATCCACTTTGTTATCATGTACGAGCACAGTGTCAAGAACTTTTCCGACCATGCTCCCGACGAAATTCTGGACACCAATTACAAGGTGGCCCGAAATAAAGTTATGGTGCAGAAATTGAGTTGTTCCATCAAAGGATGCGATACCTTTGAGCCCAGAGATGGCTACAGTATGCATGACATGAAGAAGAATAAGGAGCTTCAGAAGATGTGGGTGGAAAACGGTCAGATAGAGATGAACGGGCGACTGGACGTCATTCGGGTGTGTGGTAAGCACTTTGAACCGAAATGTTTCAGAACTCATCTACTGCACGCATGGAGTGTACCCACCCTACATCTGCCGGGCGAGCCAATCTATCAGAATATCACCGCAGAGCAGTGGAAAATGTACAATCAGGCGAAGAAAGGAATTGAAGTTGAAAATTCGGATCCAAATTCCATTGGCGGGGAAAGCAGCCTCGCCATGCTTGCGAAGCAGCCCAAAGATCAGGCCTCGAAAGTGGTTCAGAATCAGACACCCTCCCCACCGCGGGCCACCGCGGGGATCTTCTTCCAGCCGAAGAAGCTCAATGTCTTTCGTTGCGCCGTTTCGGGATGCCGGAAGACCTTTAAGGACGTAACCAAGACTTTCCGTTTACACAAACTGCCCACTTCAGATGAGACCGCCGCGAAATGGCTGTATAACACCAGGATTAAGGTAGCCAAGGACCAATGGCCCAGCTTTCGCATTTGCGACCTACATTTCGAGAAAGATTGCTTTTTTAAGTTTGGGTTTAGATTGAGGCCTAAAGCCGTGCCCACGATTTGTTTGGGAAGCAAATCCGTGGAGTACATGTACCAAAGTGAGTGGAGGGAAAAGAAAAACAAAACGTAGTCCCGATTTCCAAGGGCGGAAAAACTGCCAAACTGTCGACTTTAATTATTATAATAATACAAAAATTATGAGGATTTTAAAAATACTTCAAAAGATTCCAATACGATGTTCTTAGTTAACTAATATGTAATACCCTAGTTTTTATTTTATGAAGGCTACAATAAAAGTTAATCATTCCATTAAGCTCCTTTTTTATTGTTCAATCAATCCATTCCTTTTTTTTTTAATTATTCGTTAAAAAAAAAAATTAAAAAAATTCTCATCAAATCCGAAATATTTTTTTAAATTAAACTTGGAAAAAATGGGAAAAAATCGGAGTGCATATTTAAAACGACGTCATATACTTGATTTTTTTTAAAAATCGGATTGTTGTTAGGAGGCTGTCTCCACTAGGCCTAAAATTTAGGAAGACCGTTTTTTTATTATCGTTTAATAATTAAAAACAAGTTGGCAGGGTCATCAGCTGGTTTTAACACGGACGCTATTATGTTTACCCGCAAAAGGAACAAGATTTAACAAGATTATTTGTTTAAAGCCGGTAAAAAGGTAATATTTAAAAAACTAATGAAGTTTTTCACCTATTATCTTCACAGTTCGCCCATACAGATGTAGATCAATCCCATTTCTGGAAATTGCAGGACTTGCTTAAATAATACTTATGTAGTGGTAAGCCGCAGAATGGAAAAAATTCAGGTGAAAGATGAACCGCAATCGGAGGACGAGGACTTTCAAATGGGGGAGGAGGAGATCCAAATAAAAATGGAGCCCCTAATGTATGAGGAAGGCCAGTCAGATGAGGATAGCTCGATGCAGGAGGAGGTCCAAATTAAAATGGAGCCTCTGATGAAAGAGGAGGCCCAATCAGACGATGGCTCTTCGGTGCAGGAGGAGGAATCCTCTAGTACAGAGTATCCTTTGCTTCAAGTCAAAGTTAAGCTAGAACCAGAACTTTCAACTGGCATCCACCTGAGGATGGCCATTTGTTGTATACCCAATTGTGGGCAGAAGGAGACCAGTGAAATCCGTTTGTTTCGCTTTCCCACCGACGAAATTATCCTCACTCAGTGGCTGGTGAACACCCAAGTGAAGCCTCGCTTGGTTAATCCCCCAGACCTTTTTGTGTGCCAGCTCCACTTTGAACCGGAATTTATAAGCGGAACTCAGCTTGCATTCTGGTCGCTGCCCACTTTAAGCCTTGGCCACGAAGATTATCTGGTGCTGGATTGCCTGAAGCAGTCGGAGCAGGTGATGATGTACATTCGCGAGCACTACTGCTCCGTGCTCAGTTGCTTTCGCTCCAAAAATGATGGATTGCGGCTATTCAAATACCCAGACGATCCGGAAACTTTCCTAAAATGGAGGCGAAGGTGCCAACATGACCCTGTGCAAATTAAGAGATACGGCTTTCGGTTGTGCGCGTCGCACTTTTCCACCAACTGCTTCGATCCGGAGACTGGCGACTTGTTTGCGGGATCGCAGCCAACTAGGGAGCTGTTCCCGTGCCTGGTCCCGGGATGTGTGCGGGATGAAGGTACTCCTGTCGACTACTACAAAGTCGCCCATAATATCGCCGAAGCGGAGGCTTGGAGCCACAATCTACGCATTCCTTTGACTGCTATCAACCGGACTACGCAACGCGTTTGCGGGCGGCACTTCGAGAACGTCTGCTTTACGGAAACCAAAACACTTCGCTGGGGTTCGCTGCCCACTCTATTCCTGGGTCATGACCACGAAGTCCTGCCCAATCCGGAAAGAATACGATTTCAAGCTGTGTGCTGCGTGCCCGGCTGTGGACGCCACCGGACGGCGAGGGACCATTCGTTTTCTGCGTTCCCTAGGGACAGGGCTCTGGCCAGAAAGTGGATCCACAACATTCGACTGGACGCCGACGTTAAAGAAGTGACAGGCCTGTTGATGTGCCATGAACACTTTGAGGAGAGCTGCTTTAAAAATGGCGCGAAGTACCTGCGCAGCGGTGCCATGCCAACCCGGGAGCTCGGTCATCCCCATAGTGACCTGTTCGAGTCCGATTATACATTGTCAGCCTCCTCTTCGTTAAGAAAGAAGAGAGTCAGGTGCTGCCATCCAGGGTGCGGGCGGCATGAGACGATTGTTTACAATCTACCGCGGTTGGAAGAGCTGCAAAAGGCTTGGATGAGGCACATGAGATTTAAAGAAATCCCTGCTGACCCCAAGAAGGTACCACAGCTATGTGCCATCCACTTTGTTATCATGTACGAGCACAGTGTCAAGAACTTTTCCGAACATGCTCCCGACGAAATTCTAGACACCAATTACAAGGTGGTCCGGAATAAATCTACTATGCAGATCCTGAGTTGTTCCGTCAAGGGATGCGATACCTTTGTTCCCAGAGATGGTAACATCCTGCACAGAATAGGTAAGGTCAAGGAACTTCAGAGGATGTGGTTGGAAAACTGTCAGATAGATTTTATCCCGCGAAGTAGCATTCGGGTGTGTAATAGGCACTTTGAACCAAAATGTTTAAAAAAACGTCTACTGCACGGATGGAGTGTGCCCACATTGAATCTGCCGGGCGAGGCAATCCATCAGAATATCACCGAAGAGCAGTGGATTAACTACAGTCTGGCGGCGAAACAGTGTGAGGTGAAGGAAGAAGAGGAAGTTCAGCACTCGGATTCAAATTCCATTGACGGGGAAAGCAGCCCCGTCACGTTCGAGGAGCAGCCCAAAGATCAGACCCTGGAAGTGGTTCTCGAAGTGGCACCGAATCAGAATTCCTACCCAGAACAGACCACCGCGGAGATCCTCTCCAAACCGAACAAGTTTAATGTTAATCGCTGCGCCGTACCGCGATGTCGGATGACTTTTAAGGACGTAGACAGAAAATTCCGACTCCACAAACTGCCCGATTCCGATGATACCGTCGCGAAGTGGCTGCATAACACCCAGATAAAGGTAGCCGAGGAGCACTGGCCCAGCGTTCGCATTTGCGCCCTACATTTTGAGCAGGATTGCTTTCAAGGATCCAGGTTGAGGCCGGGAGCCGTGCCCACGCTTTGTTTGAAAAGTAAATCACTGGAATGGATGCACCAAAGTGAGTGGAGGATGAGGAAAAATACACGTCCGACCCGATTTCCAAGGGCGGCAAACTGCCTAACTGAAAATATATAAATTATGAAGGTTTTTATTAAGTTTTAGAAGCTGTCGGTACGTTTTTTTAGGTGAATAATATGTAATACCTTACTATTTATTTTATGAAGGCTACGATAAAGTTAAATCATCCCATTAATGTTCTTGATGTCGCATATTTGTTTTAAAATAAAAAAAAATAAAATATTAACATGTTCAGTGAAAAACGAGTAAATGTATACATATACCTTATTTAATTTGTATTTTAATTAAATTAAGAAACAAAAACTAGAAGACAAATGTTTAAGCTATTTAATAAATAAAAAATCTTTCAGAATTCATTTTTATGCATTTTTGTAAAATAAAATAAAACTATTATGAAGTTCTTGAATTGTATCCCGTTTATTCAAAATTAATTTTAAAATTTTTACAGTTGGTTTTTAGTAATATTAATGGTATTTTTGCAATCGATAAATTGTCATCGCCAGCTGAGCGCGCATTGTTTTTTTCTTTTTGGCATAGTATTTGCGAAATTCCTTTTGTGTTTTTGTCTTATATTAATTGATTTTGTTGTCACTTAAGTCGGGATCTTTAAAAATAATATATTTAACAAAATGAAGGAGTGTCCATATGGCGAAAAGTGCTACAGGAAGAATCCCATTCACTTCGGCGAGTTTTCCCATGCCCATTGTAAGTAAAATCGAATTAAATACAAGACACAATATCTTACTTAAAACGGTTTATTAGTGGATGCCATCTATGAGAAGGGAAATGGATCGGGTGACTATGATATTCCAGACAAGTACTCCAGTGAAATGATTCAAACCCAACTGAAGTTGCTGGAGAAGCTATTTCCCAAGGCAGGAGCCAAAAAGGAGAAGGAAGCGAATGTTTCGGGCTCAAAACCACCTGTAACTGCTCCGATTGCCAGTGGTTCTTCCACTTCGGGATCCTCGAGTACCAATTCTAGTGGTTCCTCAACTTCGACCCGACCAGCTGCCCCGCCAGACACCTCCAATTTGGCCAAAAAACAAAAGCTAAATGCCAAGAACATCAGGGACTATATTCCTGTGGTGGTGGACAAGGGTGGAATGGCCAAGAAGCTGGAGCGCGCTGCTCCCTATAACATGTTCCTCACGGCCATCACGGACTCGAAGCCCACCCACTCGGAACCGCTGAGCATAACCCTCCAGGAGATCCTCGACGAAAGCCTGGGCGAGATCGAGAGCACCGTGCAGATCAACTTTATGGTGGACATTGGCTGGCTTCTGGGGCATTACTACTTTGCCGGAATACTGTTAGTAATACTTTATATCATATAGCATATATCGTTGTAATGGAAACTCGAAACTTACAGGGACAAACCCCTGTTGGTGCTCTATGGCGACGAATCTCCGGAGCTGCTAAGCATCAGCAAATTGAAGCCGCAGGTCACGGCCATTCGGGTGAGGATGCCCACGCCCTTTGCCACCTCGCACACCAAAATGATGTTCCTGGGCTACAGCGATGGTTCGATGCGGGTGGTCATCTCCACGGCGAATCTGTACGAGGACGACTGGCACAATCGCACGCAGGGCCTGTGGATAAGTCCGAAGCTGCCCGCCCTGCCGGAGGATGCGGATACGGGAGCAGGCGAAAGCCAGACGGGCTTCAAACAGGACCTAATGCTGTATTTGGTGGAGTACAAGATCAGTCAGCTCCAGCCTTGGATTGCGAGGATCCGGAAGAGCGACTTCAGTGCCATCAAGTGGGTTAACATTTAAGTGCCTCACGTTCAATCTCATTAATCGATCCATCCCATAGCGTCTTCTTTTTGGGCTCTGTGCCTGGAGGTCACCGGGAGAGCACCGTGCGTGGTCATCCATGGGGTCACGCTCGCCTGGCTTCATTGCTGGCCAAACATGCGGCTCCCATCGACGATCGCATCCCTGTGATCTGCCAGAGCTCGAGTATCGGAAGCTTGGGTGCCAATGTACAGGCCTGGATACAGCAGGATTTTGTGAACAGCCTGAAGAAGGACTCCACACCCGTGGGCAAGCTCCGCCAGATGCCGGCCTTCAAGATGATTTATCCCAGTTTCGGCAACGTATCGGGCAGTCATGATGGAATGCTGGGCGGCGGCTGCCTGCCCTATGGCAAGAACACCAATGATAAGCAGCCCTGGCTCAAGGAGCATCTGCAGCAGTGGAAATCCAGCGATCGCTACCGTTCGCGGGCCATGCCGCACATTAAAAGCTATACGCGCTATAACCTGGAGGATCAGTCGGTCTATTGGTTCGTCCTGACCTCGGCGAATCTTTCGAAGGCCGCCTGGGGCTGCTTTAACAAAAACTCCAATATTCAGCCCTGCCTGAGGATCGCCAACTATGAAGTCGGTGTCCTATTCCTGCCCAGATTTGTGGTTAGTTAGTTATTTTGGGGTATTATTTTAGGGATTATAAATGAGTGGTAAACGTTTTTTCTTTCCAGACTGGCGAGGATACTTTTCCTTTGGGCAATAATCGCGATGGGGTGCCCGCTTTTCCATTGCCCTACGATGTCCCCTTGACGCCCTATGCTCCAGATGATAAGCCCTTCCTGATGGATTACCTACAGGGTTGAGACTGAGTTTTCTACCTTTATTCCTCAAAGTTACTCAAATTTCGAATTAATTGGGTTGTATTTGAAACGGAAATACTTGTTTCCTTGGCATTTGTGTTCCCTTCTCTTCGTATTTATGTTTATTTAAATTTACTGGAAAACATTGGGTCTCTTTCATAATGTATTTTCTTAGGTAATAAACTCGCTGGAAACGTATACCAAAACTGCAAATTTGTGATAAAAAGACAAACCACCGCTTAGGATCAAAAGATCTTTTTTTATACTTGTTTTAAATATTTGTTTATTTAAAATGACTGAATGTCCTGCTTTTCGACCTTCTTTTGGTTTCAGCAGGCTTTCTTCAGGATGTTTCATTCTTGTCCTATCCCCAAACCCGTGTATATATCATCATTAGGATTTGGTTAATCTGTTGTAGCGCTCAACGCGACTGATTTCCATTGCTGGCCACATCCTAGTGACCGAAATCCATGTCATATTTGTACTCCAGTTACGGTAAACTCTAGTCCGCCTAAGAAAACCTTTGAATTTACTCGGTTTTCACGACCGAAAAGTAATTTTCAAAGAATTCAGCTAAATTCATTGGTTCCAATATTTGTTCGAGCTTAGTTAGGATCAATTTTGGGTGTCGGGCCTTAAAGTTGCGAAACCATTCCAAACCGGCCATTTCATCACGATGCCAGGAAAAAGGACAGACGACATTAGCTTGCTTAACATATTGGTAGGCTAGAGATCGAGCTTGTTTCGCAGTCAAACCAAAATAATCGTTGGCCACATAGAGAAAGTGTTCCAAAATCCTTTCCTGTTCTTTGGTGAAAACCTATAAAGGTAGTAAGGGTATGTAGGATTATCGGAACCTGGGGACACGATTGGAGACCTACTGTTTTGTATCCTATTGGCGATATCTCCACATCGTTTATATCCACCTCTGATGGCACCGGATCGTCTGGCAATATAGTCTCGTTATTTCTGCGATGGAGCAAGAGCGTACTTCTTGGTATCCCGAAAATGTTGGATGCCGCACGCAGAGAAATTCCCGATTTCATAGCTGCAATTGCTCTACGAAGAATATCGGGATCTCTTTTCGGCGTTTTTCTTTTATAGTTTCGCATTTTATAAACAATTTAACCATTATATTTATTAGAGGTGGTAGTTTTATTGTGACAGCCGGACGATATACAAACATAATCAAGTTTTACAAAATAAATACCAAAATACTTGAATATGTCCCAGCACTAAAATTAAATATTGCGCACGGTTTAACTTATGCGACGTAAACTATTAAAAGAAACTTGATAACAAATTAACGATCCATCAGTGATGAATAATCGCGCATATTATTTTATTAAAGAAATTATTTTAAAAACTCTTCCGATTTGGCGCCAAAAGTAAAACATACCGAAGGTACAAAACTATCGATAGTCCCCGAGCTCAGCCCACGCATTTGGTATTTTTCATAGCCCCGCCTGCAGCCACACCAAATCTATCAGTTAAAAAAAATCACAGATCAGAAGGCGAAGACTTTTTCGAGCACAATTCAAATCCGGTCCCCTTGGGAAGTGTTAACATATATTGGCCAGCCGAAAAATAGCAACCGAGCGGAAAACAAGACGAACACATCAAACACTACACAACGAACGTCGAATCACACAGAAAACCCGAAAGGAAAGGCGGAAAAATCGAAGGATAAGTGGGACAGTGATTGGATGATAAGGCAGGCCTTTTCCTCGGGTCCTGGGTAGAAAATCGGAGGACACTTCGCCACCATGTCCACCGCCTTCCTGACCTTAATCGCCGTCATCGTGTGCATCCTTTTCCGCATTCTAAATGTCCACAGTCAGCCGCTGAAGCCGAGTGTTTGGTGCCTGGACGCCCAGTTCCTGGATTGCCTCTATAAAATAGCACCCGTGCTTAGGGAGCCGTAAGTTTTCCGGGGATTACGGGGTGCAACTTATGTTTAAGTACCTCAATTGGCGGTACATATGTATGTATATATCCGAAAGCACAGGTGTGGCCAAGATTGTAGTTATACATGGCTATTAATTGCAAAAATCGTGTAATCCGTTACAGCAGTGCTCAGAAAAATAGCACATTTTAAAATCAATTTAAAGAAGAATGTACTTTTAGGGATACTTTTCGAGTAACTATGTAAGAAATATGATTTTCAATTTACTGAAAATATTATACTTTACAGTTTTCTTTTCAATGCCATCCTTTTAATCGCAACTATTAAAATCAGCTTTTAATATTTCTATAAGCATCACAGTCGTGCCAAAATGTTACTCGAATGTCATAATTTTACCAGGCGGTTCGCCATCACATCTGCTGATAAACAAATCTGCAATTACCTCAAATTACTTAAAATGGTCAATTTGCTGGCATGTGAAAACAAACAGTATTGTTTCACGCGGTATGTCAAATTCCCAGCTGCTGAATGAATCATTAATGGCAATTAGTCAATAAAACGCTGTCTAAATAATTCAAAAATTCGTCAAACTTTTCACTCGTTATCTATAAAATGCCTTTACGAGCTCATTGCTTAAATGCAATTTTACAAGTTTTATTTGCACTATCAGCTTTCAGTGCAAGACATAATAATACATATTGTGTGTCACATGTGTGTTCAATATAGACTCTATTTGTTATCGGTGAAATAATAAACCCTTACTCACAACATGGTGACTTTTGCGGTCACAGGCTAAAAATATTTTACGAGTTGAAGTGGGTTATCGGGCATAGAAAATGTTTTTAAAATTTAAATAAATTATTTTATTTTGCCAGTTTATAAAAAGGTTATCAAAGGGCAGGAAATTGCTTTAGCACATAGAAACATTTAAAAAGTATACCTATACAAAAGTGAACTAAAAATGTAATAATTAAAACTATGACACTTTTATTTAAATTCTATCTTGACGAACATTTTTCTTTGGCTCTGTCCACGCGCCTGGAAAATTTTCATTCGATTTTCATTATTTTTTCGGCGTTTCTCTTTTGGCGACCGACCGCATAATTAAATGGAATTTTGTTTAATCTTTTTTTTTTTCAATTTACTTTTTCCGTATGTCTGCCAGAATGGGCGATAAGAAGTAATAATATGTATAGCTCAAAGTTCGCCCCGCAATTACGCAGTGGGCCGGGAAAATAAAGACGGCGACTAACGCCTAGCAACCCGATTTTGGCCACAAACTTGACTGTCACGTCGATAATGGCGTGGGAGTTTCCTTAAGATATGTCCATAGTACATATATACCTACATATATGGAAACATAGGATGATAATGGATGATAATGAAAAAGTGCCGGCGAAATGTTTGCGCAGTTTCTTTTGGTAACACTCATTGGCACGTTCAAATGCCGGCAAGACCTGTGAATGTTTTTATTTCGTTTTTGTTTTGGCGCTTTGCCCAGTAGTCGTCGTCTGCCGCTTTTGTTTAACAACAAAGATTGCGTAAGCAAAATTCTCTCGACTGCTCTACAGCTTTCTTCCCCTCTCACCTGAGTTTATTATCTGCTAACAAAACCGGTTGAAAGGTGAGATTTACTCAGTTAAAAAGCCCGAGGGGATATTAATTCGTTTTATTTTGTAACCACTTAGAAGAGATTCTATAAGCTTTAAAATCTACTGAAATTTGAATTTTCTTTATATGTGTTCTGAAAATAAATTTTAAAATTTATAAATAGGTAGCTTTAGATTTTTACCAAAAATGTATTGATTTTAATATGTTTTCATGTGATGAAACTAAGCACCACACTTTATAAATAATTACTGAGCAGTTCAGACATTAGATATAACATTCTGACAAGCGGTTTTCTCAAAACTGGCTAATAAACCGAGAGATTATATTACCATAATGATATAACGTTCTAAAAATTGTCAAGTTTATTTAACTACGTAAAGATCAAATGCCAAGAAGCTTTAGAGGTTTCTAATTTCCAAGAAAACAATGATATAAGACGTTTACCTTAAGGGGGTGGCACATTGAAAATTGCTAGGATGACTCATTAGCACATTTTGTTGTTCACTTTTTGCATGCTTTTATTTTTTTGCGGTTCTAGTACTTGTGACAGTTTTGCTTTAAAGGTGGGAAAGAGTTGCAGCTGTTTTTCCTTTTTAGGGGAGAGAACTTATTAATGACACATTTACCTTATACGACGCAATAAAACGAATTTCATATGTATGCCCCTTCCATTATTCATGAAATATGTGCTGGCATATATTGATTAGTGTTCGAAAATTCATGTTTGGAAGTGATTAAAAATTGAACAGGTTGATACGCCGGCATTTGCGCCAGTTCCCAAAGTGACCACGCCCCTCCACAACTTTTTCCACAATTTTACTTTGATTGATACTAATTGAAAGGCTACTGTTGCTGTGGATACACAAAATGGTATCACGTTTTTGCACGGCTGACATGATTTTTGATACACGAGAAGAAATGGAAACTGAATTATAAAACTAATATTTATAGTAGCATATATCAAGCCATTTAAAATAGGCATTTTTGTATTTTTAGCAAGCCAGGATTATCCATAAAAATCTTTAAATTGTATATATTTTATTTAATCTCACATTTAAGTGTTCCATAATTTTATCTCCGTGCACATCCGACTTTCTCCACCTAATTCTGGTGTTGTTGCGTGTGCTCAATTAGGTTCAATTGGTTCTAATGCTGTTTTCAGAATTGTCGCTTTGTGCATTTACTTCCATTCTCTTTCGCATTTGTAAGCCATCCCATTGAAAAACTTGAAAGCAAATCAGAATTCAATGTGTATGAATTATATTTGATCAAATTTGGCAAATTGCCTGCTAACGAACTGGAAGCCATTGTGTGCAGATTCATTATTGCTATCATAATTCAAAGTGCAATGTCAAGGGCACAAAAAATTCTACAATTTTAAACATACATAAATACATGGCCAAGGACATAATAAATACAAAATAAACAGCCAGACTGGCCAAATAATAATCGCGGTTTTTTGACTGATAAGAAGTTTGCTGATAAAAGGGGTTGAACTATTTTTTTACACATTTTTTAACAATTCAATGGGTGATAAGAAAGTTTTATAAAAGTAAAATATAAACTATATTATTTATTCACCCTAATAAATGCATTTTTCTACCATTTTCAGTTACATTCCTCCACGTCTTTGGGGATTTAGCGGTCATGTCCAGACAGTTTTGCACAGCATTGTGGGCCGAGTCCGGTGTCCTTGGCCCCTGGGACAACGCCTGTATTTGTCGCTTGAGGATGGCTCCACTTTAACCTACGACCTGTACCAGCCCCTCAACGAACAGGAGGGTAAGTTCGCTTACTTAACCTTAATCCATTCCGAAACATTTATTTTACGTTCCTAACATTCTTCCATAGATGACATCACGGTGGCCATTTGCCCGGGCATCGCCAACAGCTCCGAATCAGTCTACATTCGCACCTTTGTGCACTTGGCCCAGTGCAACGGATACCGCTGTGCGGTCCTAAATCACATTGGAGCTTTGCGCAGTGTCCAGGTGACCTCCACACGCATTTTTACCTACGGCCACACGGAGGATTTCGCAGCCATGGTGGAGCATTTGCACCAGAAGTACCGTCAAAGTCGAATAGTGGCGGTTGGTTTCAGTCTGGGCGGTAATTTGGTCACCAAGTACATGGGCGAGGACCAAAAGACAAAGCCCGTCAGCGTTATTGGGGGCATATCCATTTGCCAAGGCTACAATGCCGTCGAGTGAGTGGCTAATTTAACTCATTTTAATTTGTAATCTTAACCAAATTTTGTTTTGCTTGTTTCAGGGGCACCAAATGGCTGCTCAACTGGCAGAACTTCCGACGATTCTACCTGTACATCATGACTGAGAACGTGAAGAGCATTATCCTGAGACATCGACATGTCCTGCTGTCCGACGAGGTGAAGGCTCGGCATAATCTCAACGAGCGCGAGATCATCGCCGCTGCCACGCTACCCGAACTGGATGAGGCTTATACGAGGCGAGTGTACAACTTCCCCTCCACTCAGGAACTATACAAGTGGAGCTCGTCGCTGTTCTACTTCGATTCGATTAAGAAGCCTATGATCTTCATCAATGCCAAGGATGATCCTTTAATTCCAGAGGATTTGCTGCATCCCATCAAGGAGTATGCCAGTGAGTAGAGAAAAACTTGATTAGATATTGGGTTGCTTATCTAAACTTTCTATTTGCTTTTTCAGCCACTAGGCAAAACACTGCCTATGTGGAGGTAGCCCATGGCGGACATCTGGGCTTTTACGAAGGCGGTTTCCTATACCCGAACCCGGTGACTTGGCTGGATCGCACCCTGGTGGCCATGGTTGGATCTCTGGTCATGATGCAAGACGTCGGCAAGGTGCCTTCTTAGGCCTTGACGCTAATCCCAAAAGGCACTCACAACTATCAAAAGCTTTTGTGTCAAAATTGGTTGTCGCTGACGGATATGAATCTTTGAAGGAACATCGGCACAGAGCCCGAAAGACCCCATACATATAGTTCTAACATATAATATCGACGTGCAGCAAGTAAAAATTATCAGCCGCGCAAGCAGGAAAACATAAATTGATGTATACTTTTGCAAAGTGCATTTAAAACAGAGAAATTGCAGTTTTCGACAACAGTTTTTATGCTTTTTTATGAATTTTCGAAGAGCCAAACATACAATGTATCAGTTAAACTCGTACCTTAGTTAGTTAACGCGAACCACATGATTCCATGTACTTATGTCTAAGCAAATTCCTATTTATTAGCATTTTACTTTGTGATCTAACAGGTTTTAATTATGTATATTTTTATATGTGAAATGTACACCAGGCACCGCACACAATATACGCTAACTGACAGTAATTATAAATTATAAGTAACCGGCCGCACCACATATAATATAGCAAGAAAAATGCCTTAATGTAGACCTCGTTTTGTAAGTGTGTATATGATTTTAATAATGATTCAGTTTGTACTACGATGCATTTCACGGAAATCAAAGAGAAACCAAATGAAATTTGCCCAACGATGGCTTCAATTTTGTTTACATTTTCTGATCTTTACCAAGTTGATAGTCAGATGGATACGCGATTTGTTTACCGATATAGTAGAGTATGGAGAAATATTTATAAATGTATTTGTAAAGGTATTTATAAATGTATATTAAAACGAATAAACAACAGTTGATTAAATCGATTTATTTGCCTAATTTTAATACTTTTCAAATTCAAATTTTTCGTTGTTTCCCGCATTTTAATGTGTATCGACACTTTTTTGTAATCGGTTATCGGTTTATTTTACATATTTTCTACACCTAACATATTATGGGATTTGACATCACTCGTTGCATGAGCAGTCGTGGCCGAGCGGTTAAGGCGTCTGACTAGAAATCAGATTCCCTCTGGGAGCGTAGGTTCGAATCCTACCGACTGCGAAAAACATAGGTTTCTTTTTTGTTTTTATTTTCGCTTTTTTCTTAATAGTCTTGAAATAAACCTCGAAAGTATTTTTGGTTGGTTAAAAAATGACAAAAGGATGAACAGAAACGGCTTGACAACTGGACCTTCTTAATTGGCCATATTTATTTATTTTAAGGTAAAATATTAAATTAATCTTAGGTGAAATGAAAACTAAGCTAATGGTTCCGTTGTTTATGCCTTCGCAGACCAGCTTGTTGCGCAAAAACCTTCTGACAGTGGGAACACTTGAACGGCTTCTCTCGCGTGTGAGTCCTGATATGCCTCCTACAATCGGAAGAATTCGAAAAAGATCTATCGCAATGATCACATTTAAAGGGTCTTTCGTCCGTGTGAATCCGGATGTGCTGCTTGAGGGCCGATTTGTCCGAAAAAGCAGATTGGCACAGCGAACACTTGTGGGGTCGTTCCCCGGTGTGTATCGCAATATGTCTGTTTAGGCCAGTGACAGCTGTAAAAGTCTTTTTGCATTGGTTACATTGAAACGGACGGTCGCCCGTGTGGCTCATATTGTGGTGGACAAGTTTGGACTTGTTCTGATAGGTTTTCGGGCAGTGGGAACATTTGAAGGGACGTTCAAGCGTGTGCGTCTTGGAATGCCTCCTCAGGAAACTCTGATGTGAATAAGACCTTTCGCACTGATCGCATTGAAAGGGCCGCTCTTCCGAGTGAGTCGCAGTGTGTTGGATAAGACTACACCGATCGTAAAAGGCCTTTGGACAGAGGGAGCACTTGTGCGGAAGATTTCCAGTGTGATGACTGAAGTGCTTCCGCAATCCGGAATCTTTCGTAAATGTCATCGGGCAGCGGGAACACTTGAAAGGCTTTTCGCCCGTGTGCGTCCTGATGTGCATCTTCAAAGTGTAGTTGTCCCCAAATGACTTTGGACAGTAACTACACTTACATGGTCGTTCGTCATTGTGGATGCGCTGGATGTGCCGCTTCAGAAGTGATGGGGTTTGAAAAGACCTTTTGCACTGGGAACACTCGTGAGACTTCTTTGAGCGAACATAATCCTTGTTATTAAGGTCTTCCTTGTATTGATCACTCTCCTCATTTTCCTCGACAAAGTCACCTTGAGTTCCGTTTTTTTTTTTCTTAATGATCTTCTGGGTTACCTCAACAGAGCTCGAGTTATCACTGTTTTTATTTGCTATTATTTGGTTGACATCATCCTCCTCTGACATCTCGTCCTCCAGGATCGCATCCTTCACTTCACAAAAGGTCCTGTAGCTGCGCTCGTAGGTTTTTATAATATCAAATGCACTTTGGGCATCCTCTAGGCATGTTGGGCAAATGGATTCCGGATATGAGTCCCCTTTTCCGATCTTAAAGCAGGTGACTTCCGATATCATATAAGCTATAGAAGTCCCCAAATCTCGCCTTCCTGTTCCTTCGAAAATGTTGACCATGTTTTCGGAGGATCCAAGGCAAACGCGACATAGTTCCTTCATTATCCTAAAATAAAACAAACTTGACTTTGGAAACTTTAATGGTCAGTCAAATAATCTTACCTACGGTTTTATTTTCAATAGTAATTGGAATTTTAGGTAAAATAGTTTGTTTACATCCTCGAAATTTTATTGAGAATGCAGCTGCTTTGAGCACCCTGTTTCGATTACAGAGCACTTAACAGTGACAAAAACATATGTTGAGTCGCTGGTAATCGATTTTCAAACCAGTTTTAAAAAATACCGAGAACATTTTTTAAAAGCATCAGAATTTATTTTGAGACTTGATGTCTTCTCAGATCTAATGAATATGGATTTTAAAATAAAACCAGCATGTTCAAAACAGAACAGAATAATAGAGGTGAACTTAGTAAGAAAAGTGAGTTTGAATTGAATTTTCTTAAGCTATCCCTTTAGAATTAAAAAAATGTTACTAAAATGATTTTAAAAGAAGAGCGAAAGTTAGCTTTTAAGGCCTTTATGTTTTTGGTTCCTGTGGTGCCAAAGATTTGATGAAGTCGCAAAACAGGACGGGCAGTGGGGACACTTGAAGGGTTTTTCGCCCGTGTGAGTCTGTTTATGTACTTTAAGACGAAACTTATCCACAAAAGTCGATTCGCAATAATCGCACTTAAAGGCTCGGATTTTCCTGTGAATCTTTCTGTGATGGCTGAGGCTTGATGAACTCGAAAAAGCTTTCAGGCAGATGGTGCACTTGAAGGGTCGTTCCCCCGTGTGCGTCCTTGTGTGATTCGTAAGACTTACGTTTTCCTTAAAACTCTTTTTGCAACGATTACATTTAAACGGCCGTTCTTCTGAGTGGCTCCTAGCGTGGTTTTCAAGCTGAGACTGAAACTTATAGGATCTCGGGCACTGCGAGCACTTGAGCGGTTTAACTTCCAAGTTAATCTTGTCGTGTTTTTTTCTTTCGCAACCCCGTCCAGTCTTTCGGAAATCCCGTGCATGTCTCTCAAGACGATCCTTATTCGAAAAACCCTTTTCGCAATGATCGCACTTAAAGATTAACTTCTTGCTGTGAATCCTTTCGTGATGCCAGAGGTTTGATGCACTCCTAAAAGATCTCGGGCAGAAGGTGCATTTGTAGGGTCGTTCTCCCGTGTGAGTCCTTATATGAATTTTAAGACTTACGTTGTACTTATATCGCTTTTCGCAATAATTACACTTAAACCTATCTTTGTCTGTGTGAATCCGTGAGTGTTGTAAAAGATTTGATGCATCCGAAAAGGCTTTCATGCAGACAGTGCACTTGTAGGGTCGCTCCCCTGTGTGCGTCCTTGTGTGATTCGTAAGAGTTACGCGTTCCTTAAAACGCTTTTCGCAATAATTACATTTAAACGGGGTTTTATCTGAGTGAATCTTTAGGTGATGTATGAGATTTGATGCATCCGAAAAGGCTGAGAGACACTGGGTGCACTTGTAGGGTCGTTCCCCCGTGTGAGTCCTTAAATGCTTTGAGAGAGATGAGCGATCCTTAAAACCCTTTTCACAATAATCACACTTAAACGGTCGTTCTCCCGTGTGGCTCACATTGCGAAGTCTAGCATAAGACTTCGTGTGAATGGGTATAGTATAATCACTATCATTGGGATCATCCCCACTGTCATCGTCTTCCATTCGATCAAAAGATTGCTCACTTTCATCTCTAGATGAATGGACTTTCTCGTCATCTTCCTTAGATGTATTCTCCTCCATCTCCTGGATCTTTGAGTGAACACTATTGATGGCATTATTGTTGGTATCTTCATTTTCGGACTTATCACATTCACTTTCTGATATCTCAAAAATTTCATTTGACTGCACATTCTTTACCCTGTTGAATTCCTCGGCACAAACGGATATCTCACTCTCGCTATCTGAAATCAGACAGACTTCCTCTTCCGATAAATCGTCCTCCAGGATCGCATCCCTCGCTTCACAAAAGATCATGTAGCTGCGCTCGTAGGTGTTTTTAATATCAAATGCATTTTGTGCATCCTCCAGGCAGGGCGGGCATATCAGTTCCGGATATGAGTCGCCATATTCGATCTTGAAACCCGTGCATTCGGTTATCATATGCGCTATAGAAATCCCCCGACCATTTTGCTTCTCCTCGAAAATGTTGACCAGGCTTGCGGAGTTTCGCAGGCAAACACGGCATACTTTCCTCATTGCGCTGTTATCAAAGAAGACTTCAGAAGCAATCCATATTTATAAGATTCACATACTTACGGCTGTACGTTTAATAGATCATAATCGTAAATTCTAGATTCCAAAATTATTTTGTTTATCTGCTAGATATTTTTAGACTGACATCAGTCCCCCTGTGGCCGCTACAATGTGCTGTTAGGCGAAAATCGATAGGCATTCGATGGCATAACATATGTTTTCGCGCTTAACAGCCCTATGTAATGCACACAGGGTGCCAAGAGTACTAAATGAATGAATGAAATCTCGAGTGTAAACAAACTATCTAAAAAATACTATAGTAAACCCAATTAAACCGTAAGATTGATTATTTCAACTTAGCCCAGGTTCTCAATAACTATATTCCAGAACAATGGCTGAATTGTGTCGCGTTTGCATGCTGAATTCCCAGGACATGATTAATATATTCGATGGAGCCCCATCAGGAATTTCTATAGTGGAGATTATTTCGCACTACACGGGATTGGAAGTCAAAAGAGGAGACTCATTTCCCGAGACAATTTGCCCAATGTGTCTGCAGGATGCTCGGGATTCATTCGGTATTGTCGGATCAATTGATGAAGGCAACCAGTTCCTAAACACTTCAGTGAAGCAGGAAAGAGGGGCTTTTGAGGCGGTACTGCTGAAGGAAGAGGAGGTCAACCAGATACTACACTGCCAAGTGAAGCAGGAGTTCCTGGAGGAGGATCTACTGGAGGAGGCGGTATGCGAGGTATCGGACTGTCGTAGTGAGCAGTCTTATTCCGCTCAGGAGATCGGCTACCCAGTCAAGAAGGAGGAATCAACTGGGGAAGGTGAATCCCAACAGTTCTACGGTCACGCGCCTGATGATATCGATGTTGACGATGATGAGGAATTCGGTACTGATGAGCGCCCCTTCAAGTGTTCCTTGTGTCAAGAGAGCTTTCGTCGTGAATGGAGTCTTCAGGTGCACGAACAAACTCACGTTGGCCGATGGCCCTTTAAGTGCGACTATTGCCCCAAATCCTGCCGAACTGCCAGGGATCTGAGGCTGCACAATCGGATTCACACAGGCGAAAGACCCTATAAATGCAATTATTGCGAAAAGGCTTTCAGGGAACGCCAGGGTCTCAAGGTCCACATCCGTGTTCACACCGGGGAAAGACCCTATAAATGCGATTATTGCGAAAAGACTTACAAGGAGCGCAAATCTCTCAGGGTCCACATAAGGAATCACACGGGCGAAAGACCCTACAAGTGCTCCCACTGCCATGCTACTTTTGCGGATCCCTCAAGCCTTCGGTCACACGTCCGCACACACACGAGGAATACCATATAATTATTATAATGGTTATGAATATAATTTTAGTGTATGTCAGAAGTACAAAATGGGGGAGATGGAGAGGCATCTCAACTCTATACCCTTAAATTGAAATTTTAATCGGGCCATTTATTATTTAATCACATATTAATCACACAATCATCCGATGAACTCTTTGTACTAAGAATATTATTTAAAAAAATAAATGATATACATTTATAAAAAAAGAATAACAGTGATGAGTTTATTTTACAAACCAATGGTATTTATGTAGATGTTTTTTCAATGAACCATTTGCTTGTTATTATTTGAAGTCAAATACAAAATAAAAATGTGCAAGCGATAAAAAATATTAATAAAAAAAAGTATGAATCTCATTCGCAGTCGGTAGGATTCGAACCTACGCTCCCAGAGGGAATCTGATTTCTAGTCAGACGCCTTAACCGCTCGGCCACGACTGCTGTTGGCTTCGATGGGCAATGTGGCAACTAGTGCCGATTGGAAAGGCCAGAGATAGATTGGACGGGAATTTCGGCATTTTACAACACTAACCATTTTTAAATTTGGGCGCCAAGATGATTTTTCTTTCTTTATTTACTTTTAATAAGGAGAAGTAGGCTTTTCTCCTTCAAGTAATGGTCTCTTTTAATTTGTAGCCTCTATAATATTTAATTAAAAAAAAATATTTTAAGTTTAGATTTTTATTTAACTTTTTTATAATCATTTATTGAGCGCATTAAAATTTACAAAATTGCTTAGGACAATTCTCTCGACAGCAGCAATTGATGCCGCACTTGGTGTTCATGCCCAGACACTTTTTCTTGTCCCACGGGAACGAAATGAGACCTGCAAGGATCGAATAGGATTATACATTTCATCTCAAATCTCAAACAAAAATACTCACGGGCATAGCCGGTTTTTAGCCTTTCTGCATTTAGCTTATTCAGATCGCAACCGGATAGACAGACAAAGGTGAAGGCCATTCCGGCGCCACAATGGGTGTCCAGGAGACAGCGAGCCTGGGCGGTGCAATTGCAGGGACCAACTAAAGCAGCACTTGGAGCAGTATAAACGCAGTGGGGTCCACAGCAGGTGTTATCGCGGGGCGGCAGTTTGGGCTCCTTGCAACCGTTATCGAAGCACTTGTTTAGGCCTATAAAGGGCTGACAGGACTTCTTACAGGAATTCTGACAGGACTGTTGACAGCCCGAAATTGCGACCATCAAACAAGCCAGCAATTGGAAAGTAAGCAGAACTCGTGGGGCCTTCATCTTGGTAAACGGGGCACTCAAATGATAGCCCCCGAAAACAACCTGCTTTTATACCCCTGCCCAGGCCCAGATCTCTTCTCGTATTTACACAATTGCTAAACAGGTCAGATTAAAAATAACACACTTTTGCCCTCAGAAAGGCCTATAAAAGGCTCGGTACTCGTATCACTTCAACTGAAACGTTTTCGAAATGGCTGCCAAGATTCAGCTGAGCCTGCTGCTCCTTTTCGTTGCCTCCGAATTGGTGTTGGTCCAGTGTTCCCAAAAAAACCTCTGTCCGGTGGTCAAGAACTCCAATCGGCTGTGTAAGGGAAGAGCACAGTATCAGTGCGTCTGCGATTTCACCTGCTCCGAATGGGATAAGCCCTGCAATTGGGTCCTCAGCTGTCAGGCGGAGATCGACGAAATAAATGACGTTCGCGACAGGAAGAATAAATTAAGTAAGTTTCTATATCATTGTTTAAGTATTCCATATAAAGTAAACTTTACTTGCAGATCTCTTAAGATTGCCCAATCGTAGTCATCAAGAATGTCTGGACATTAATATTAACACCCACAAGCATCCAAATTGCTGCAACTTGTTCTGCAAAGCTAATGTTAAAGATGTGTGTTTCTAAATAAATATATGTACCCTATCTGTTGGATAAAAATGATCTTGTATTTTTATAATTTGGGCTTGTTTCGATTTGGGATTTTTGGTTTATCGAATAATTTATTCAATTTTAATACTACCAAATCAAGAGGGATTTTTTTGTGTTAGACTTTTAGACTCGGGTTGGTGTCCCGACTATCTAATACCCGTCACTCAGCTAAAGGGAGTGCGAACGCTGTAGTCGGGTTGGTGTCCCGACTATCTAATAAACGTAAGTCAGCTAAAGGGAGTGCGAGGGAGATATAAACTTGATGATGCTATAACTTTTTAACGAATAGTCCGATTCAAAAAATTTCTTCTACATTTCGATAGGTATTGATAAGCACAACAAAACTGCATTTTTACTTTTCCGAAATATTTAAATTTTTAAAATCGTATATAAGCTATTGTGGGCGTTAGAGGGGGCGTGGCACCTTTTTGAAACAAACTTGCGCTGCGTAGGAACTCCAAGAATCTTCATGCCAAATACCAATCCTCTAGCTTTTATAGTTTCCGAGATCTCAGCGTTCATACGGACGGACAGACGGACAGACGGACAGACGGACAGACAGACATGGCTAGATCGACTCGGCTAGTGATCCTGATCAAGAATATATATACTTTATAGGGTCGGAAATGCTTCCTTCTAGCTGTTACATACTTTTGCACGAATACAATATACCCTTTTACTCTACGAGTAACGGGTATAAAAAATATAAATAACACACGCTTACAAATTAAAATCGACTTCTTACACACAGAAAAAAGCACGTCACCGTAAAATCGATAAGTCCAGGTAATTTTCTGGTTATTCATACTCATATCGTTTTTACCTGAAATATTCATAAAAATTACATTAAATAATATCATTTTGCCGAATTCTCTTTCTCGGAGATTCTCCAACTTCGAAAAAGAGCGCAAGAATCAATATGGCGAGCAAAATGACATGAGTGGAAGCGAGAAAGACTGATTCGAAATTCGAACTGACGTACTTCAAGCATGTTTTCTCGCTTGCACTACTATAGTAGGAAAGTAAAGCGTACGCTGCCGTAATGAAAAGCACTTGCAACTGTCCATATGCATTTGTAAATGTATGCGAAACTATGTGTGTATGTGAGAAACGTTAGGCTATGTAAAATTTACGGTTCGAGAATATCAAGTTAAAAATGATATTAAAAAAGGTCAAATTGACCTACGATTCATATCGAGTTTTTTTTGGGTGTACTCATCGAAGACAACCTTGGATTTCCGGCAAAGTACATATCCCTGATTAAGAAATGAGCACTTAACTTTTTTTGCAAGGTGTCAATTTTTTTTAAAGTGTAAAAAAGGTTTTCGACCCTTTTTCATTCTCTAACTCGAGTTCTGATAAGCCGATTTCGGTCATCGATGACTTATTTTACAGGTAAAATAATGCCCTTTAACTTTTATACACGCTTTTATATACGTTGATCGTTATCGTTGAGTTCCGGTCATTAGTTTTAAAATTACACCTTGTCAAAGTTTTAAAAGCTGGAAAATATGCAAAAACGCTGGTGTAAATTGCACTTTTTAAAATACATGCCAAATACAGAAATTAGTTTTATAACTAATATAATAGTGCAAAGGTTATTAAATTAAGATAAATTTGGTGGATTCTTTATTTTAATGTAAGAAATATGTAAGTTGGAAACTTATCATTCCTTTAATGAACTAAAGAGATTAAAATACTAATAATTTAGATGCTTCTTAAAAAATATTAAGACGTTATTTTTAAAAATGTAAAATTGTAAAGTTTTTCTTTTTTTTAATTATTCAAGGGAAGCGAAAAACAATATTATTCTTATTTCAATGACCTGTATATTAAATATACTATATTTATTTTATTGGTTTATTGATTTTATTATTAATTTACTTATGCAGTAGACGATGTTTATTTACTTAAGTCCAAAATTAACCAATATTTTTGCGCAGGTGTTATTGATAAAGGCGGGCTGTAATTGTTTAACTTTAATATTGTGTTGACCCCTGAGCAGTTGTTTATTGGTTCATCGATTTTTATAAAAATAAATTAAGTTCTCCGTTAAAATGAATTAACCCAAGCTTTTATGCCAAATATTATAATATTTATTCAATTATTTTACACATATTCCATGTACACACGTATTGTTTATGTTAAATAGTTTTTACAGCTAATTTGTTTATTGTTAGCTACTTATCATTTAACAACTTATATTTCTATGTGCTTGACCTAAGATGTATGTACAGTTTCTCTATGATTTAACATTTAATGCATTCTTAGTCGCTATAATTCAATTAGGTCTACAAATATCCTATAGTACACGACTAGTTTAAATCGTACATTAGCTTCTCAGCATTATTGGGTTCCTCGCAGTCGAATGAAGCCATCATTAGTTCTGCAAATGGAAAAATGGAAACAAACAACGTGGGTTAGTTATCAAAATATTTTGTGAACGAAGGAGAAAACAATTGCTGTTTGTCCACAGAAAGAGGCCAGGCCGACTAAAAATCAGAAAATAACAAAACAGTTATTTAAGTTGTTCTGTCCACTTGATTGAAAACGACACTCAAGCGTAGACAGGACTCAAGGACATACTCAAAAAAATACATTTACACAAACACAATCCCAATTGTCCGAATAAATTTCAGTGATGCGTGCGAAAATGTTTGATTCTGCTCTTCCCAATAAACTGTTACTGGATTTTTAAGTCTGTGAAAACTAAATTTTTTATTGTAAAAAAATAAAAGCAAATTTAATTTTGATCGTCACTATGAAATGTAGCCATGAAGAAAGTATACCTCAATTTAAAGCAAAGTCAAATTTATTTTAAACTTGAGTTAAAGGGCATTTCCAGTTTCGACTGTAAGGTTTCTCAACTTTTATTTTTAGTTGACCAATGTTTTCATCCGGCACGTGTTCAATGTCAGGCCTTGAGGGCCTGTTTTTTCTTTATTCGTTCATTTATTTTTAGAAGGCCCACGGAGTGGCGAACCAAACTTTTAGCATTCAGTTAAAATTTATGAAGCCTGAAGAAAATTAAAATATTAACTTGATGTTCAGTTATGACTATAATTTATGCAAGTTGGAAGCTAATTTGAACATCATGTTTATTTTTTTTTTACATTTCATAAACATTTTAATGAGCCATCTCATTAGGTATTTATTCAAAAATAATAATAAAGTCCTAGGCTTAAAACTGGTAATAGTTCTCATACATTTCATATGCATTTTTTGGAGTACAACAAGAGGTCTGGGTTTAAAAGCGGTTTAACAAGAACAGCTTGAACCGGAACTCATTTCGGGATGGGTTAACTTCTGGTCAAGTACTGGACAAGTGTGGTATCTTTTTTTGGGTCGCTCCACTTGCATTTTAATAGAAGGAAATTTAATATAGTTGTAAGGAAAAAAGGGTGAATTTTTCTAAAGTGGAGTGGAAAAGCAAGTGGTGGAGTTGGAGGTGGCGTCCAATTCACACCATGAGCCCCATTAAAATTTTACAATGTTTGGGCAGCAGCCTCGTTTGGTCAGCGCTTTTGGCCAGCAGATGTGCGCTTGACTTGCCGCAAAATGTGGCATGATGCCCTGTCCTCTGTCCTCTATCTTGGTCCTACGAAAATCCCAATTCCCACTCCCGCAGTTTGTGTGTTTATCGGATTTGTGTTCACATACTCCGTATGCTTGAGCACAAAAAATTACAAAACATCCGCACGGAAAGGAGAATGAGAATTTTCAAAGTTGAGCCCAGCAGCATGAAGAAATGTTGCCGTTGGTTATGGAACATGGTGAAAACCATGGACCCTCTTTTTAAATTTTTCTTTTTTTTTGGATTTGCCAGGACCGAGAACAGAGGACCGAGAACCGAGTCCTTTCTTTCCACGCTCTTGTTTAGTTTTAATGGAGTCGTGTGTGGCGTGTAAATATTTCCCCTTTTCTAGCCCAACTGAAGATTTGTGAGGCGGCTCGGTTCGGTTTGATTGCGTTTCGGTTGGCTGTGCGGAGCTGGTTACTTTACAGGGCGTAAACATGGTGTATTTTTCCACCCACACAATGTCTAACGAGCGGTTACCAGGCAGGAGTCAGTTAGAAATTCCAAAAAAATTGTATGAGCGGCTTATCTTCGAGAGCAACCTCAAGATAATTGCAATAGCTGTTGCTTTATCAGAATTCACTTCTAAAGCAAAAAGCTACCACTTTCATTTGCTAAAGTGCAAAGTAGTCAGGCTAAGCTGAAAGCCGTTAAAAAAAAGGCAAACAAATTCTAGAGCTTTAAAAAAAATTTAATGGACATCTCGGAATATTGAGTTTGTCTTTTTGAGTCATCCAGGCAAGAATGCATCACGTCACGCATCTGACCGAAAGTAATAGATCCTCCTTGAAGACAATAAAAAATGGGCATCTCGTCGTTTCCGGAGAAATATTTTCGGACTCAGTGAGGCATCAATTACTTTCCCCAGGCTCAGAGACCAAACAATAGACAGCCGCAACTACTGTAAAATTGTTTTGACTCCGGCCCGAGATGAGGGCTTCAAGAATGACAGACCGGACAGGTGATAGATAACGAGGACAGTCTTACGGTCATTTTTCCACACCCAAACTGGCTGCTGGAAAATTCTACAGGAAAATTCTGTCCTTCGAGTAATGCAAGAAAGTAAATGAAATCTGCCCACAACTGAATGCCAATAACGTGCTGCTGTCAGTGGGCTTAGGATCCCATGGGATGTGACTTTCCTTTCCGGTGGGCGAATGGTTGGGGGACAGTTACTAACTGCAGTTCGTCCCTATCTGTATGTATTTATCTGGAATGTCTGAACTGTCGGCCGACCTGTCGAGTTCCTGCTGACGTTGACTAAAACAATATAAATCTGCGCATTTTCACTGCTCGGTGGTAAACAAACAAAAGGTTTTATTGTATTCTTTTCTACAGTTGGAATAGTTGTTTAAAAGATAGCTAGGCATTGTCTGAATTTGATTTATTCATACGAAAAATACTAACAATATGTAAATATTAGCTTGTATTTTTTTTACAATTTAAATTTTTTAGATATTTATTCTTATGAAGGTCTATTAAGCATTATCATGAGAAATATTAAAATAAAAAACATTTAAGTCACTTATATAATATTTTGAAATTAAATATTTATATTAAGTCAGTAAAATCAATTTAAATAATGAAAAATATTCACAAATATTTGTTTAATTAATAACCAACGTAATCATTAATTAAGTCTTGACTCTTAGGCAACTAATAACTTAATGCTTTGATGTATAATATTTAAGCATTTAATTCCCAACTCGCACTTCTCGCAAATCCCTTTTGGCCCAAGTACAAGTAACTGTTTCTTAGCATTAGAGCAATTTGAATCTGGCATACAATTTATAATGCCATTCATAGTTTAATTTCGAAGCCGAGCCATGTATAGAATAGACCTAACAATGACGATGATGAGAATTAGTGAAGGAGTTTGCCATTGAACCAAGGATAATTTGGCCAGCGATTCAGCTTAATGAATAGTTCAGGCCTTCGGTTTGGACCCCAATAATTGGCTCGGCCCTAATTACCATATCCAGAGCCTAATGAGCACAATTGAAATAACACATGGCCGAGAAACACCCTGGCAAATAGCAATATATAGAGAAATTTAAATTCCGTGTTGATTGTGTAGTATTTGGGAATGCTTGTGGGAAATTCCTTGGACTTGTTGGCCTGATTATGTGGTATTTGGCCAGCTCTCCAATGAAGTTGGCTTTGTTGATGGCAATTAACAATTAATTTGGCACGAATGGAAATTTTGAGGTCCTGACTTTTGACACCCACAGTAGGATTATTATTTTGGGGAGCAACTGGGAAAATGCAAATCCTTTTCGCAAGGATATAGTATTTTCTTCGCACATCCTAATGCAATTTTGTACATTGTGTTTTGGCATTTGTGAGATGTTTTTTCCCAAGTCCTATTTTTCCATTTTCCTTTAGGCATATCAGGCATCACATTTGGCTCAAAGGACCTGCCAGACATTCAAGCGACTGACGTTTTTTTCGGTGCAACGTTTGTCCTTTTGACTCCTTTCTCCTTTTACCAGTCATATCCCATATACTGGAGTGCCTGCCTCACACAACAATGCTCATGTCTTCAACAATCCGGAGAGAGTGTGTGCAGTTAGATTTTCAAAGCAAAATAAATAAAATAAAATGAAATATAATAATAAAAAAAGGGCCAGAGAAGTGCAGGACGAATGGGGGGAAAACAATTAAATGCTTTTGTGATGCTTTGATACGATTTAAAAAGCATTCCTTTTCCCGTTGATGCTAAATTGCTTGCTTTGCTTTTTGCAGGATTTTGCAATCTAATTTTATTTAAATTGGATTTATATACAAAACTTTCAAGACTTTTAAATATTTTTTGGAAAATTTATTTGAAGACAAATAGCTGCGTTCATTTTTTAAGATTATGTTAATAATACCAGCCACAAATATTTGTCTACCCATTCTCTCTATTTATGTTACAAACTCATAAATGAGCGTTGTTCCTTTTGAGATTTCCCAGATCGCATTTTCCCGGGCCAACCAAACGATGCATTCCGCCGACATTTCAGTCGACCTAAATCCGACATACTTTTCCCCCGAGGTCTTAACTCTTAACAGAGTAAGCCAGCCAACAGACAATTACCTCCACATTAACGGGGTTGTTATTAAAAAATTCCTGGCATGGCCAACATATTTCCCAGCGAGTAAAGTGAGTGGATAACCCGAAAGCAACGCGGAGAGCAAAGTGTATATAATTCGCTGGGCTGCACTTCTGCTGTTTGCTATTTGCTGTTTTTTAATGTCAGGTAAAAACTTTCAAGAATGCACCTCCAAAGATTAAGGGCATAAAAACCGAGGATAAGCACTTGTTTAGTCGCAGGGAGGAAATGAAAACACGAATGGCTTAAATCAACTCAAAATGCTGTACAAGTGGTCCAACGAGGCCAAAAGATAATAAAAAGAAAGAAAGGACGAAAAGGGGGAAACAAGGAGCGATTATAAAGATAGCGATGGGATGAGAGTTGATTAAAGTCATGTAATTTGGCAGAAGGTTTATTAAAGTTTTTCTCTCTCCCTGCTGCTGCGGCTGGGGCCATCGTAAGAAGGATTCCTTTAAATATATATAGGATGGTATATATTGTATCTGCCTTATTTTTCAAGAGTCCTTGACAGCAGGGCAGCCAGCAGGTGGTGTTTTCTTTTCGTTTCCTTTGGAAGCTGCCCGCTGGCTGCTTATAAACACGATTATGTCACTCTGAGGATCTCTGTGTGTGAGGACCGGATATATAACTCTGCTGGTGGTTTATTCCCCATTTCATTAACAGAAACTTTAAAATATCGCTGAGGAAGCATTTTATTTCGGTCAGTATAATTTCAGCAACTGAAAATGCCTTCAGCTTGTCGCCAAGTGATATCAAGGGGACCAACATTTATTTATGCAGTTTTCGAAAGTGCATCAAACTTGGAAATAACTTTTCGACTCCCATAGTTTTTTACTCATGGGGACTCGGTTTGCATTTACGTTGCTGACGTCGGCTTAAAGTTTAGCCAAACTTTTCGACTTGGTGGACAGTTTTTTTTTTTTTTCGTTCGTTTTCGTTTGAGTTCTTAGAAAGGAAACTGATTTAGAAGATGTTCGCTTGAGTTGGCTAAACAAGCAACTGCAAAAGAATGGCACCAAGCCGAGCAAAAAAGAGGTGAAAAGCCATTTGGACAGCCTGGAAAACAAGTTTGACATCGATGCAGCATCGAAAACAAATATAACCACAATAACAAGTCCAACTTCCAGCCGCAACTTGGCTAAGTCCTAATGCCGTAACAAAATAGATGCAAATGGATTCTAATCTCTTTTTTTGAGGAAACCGAAATGCTAGTCGAATTTTCTTAAAGAATCTATGAAGAAAAAAATATATTTTTTATTTTCATGTAATTTTTAATAACTTAAAATATAAATCGGACATTGTAAATATTAAAAATATATTTTTGAAACTTGAGAATTACCAAGAATTGAGGCCTCATATACCTCGCCATTAAATTAATATATTACTTTTTCATGTTTTTATGAAAGAACCCCCGGCATAATTAGGAAAAAGAAAACTTCACCACCCCTAAACATTTTCCACCTCAAAAAGTTTACTGCATACGTGTAAATAGAGTTTTCTTGGTTAGCTGAGCCTTCGCTTTGTGTTTTCCCAGCAATTCTCATTTACCTCCCCGTTATGCACGACATGAAGCGTTCCCCGATAAAGTTTTCCAGCTCGAGGCTCAGGCTGTTGATTTTCCAAAAACACACAAAAAATTCTCTCCACCATAAGTTTTCATTCTCTGCCATTTTTTCTTTTAGATTTTTTGCTTTTAACTTCCGTTTCTGTCAAGATGCGTTTTGCCGCAACACCCAAAGACAACTTCTTTCTACGCTTTTGTTGGTATTTGTGCTGTTTTCGCCAGCGGCAAAAGCCTTCAAAAGTTGCCTTCCTCTGCCTCGGTTTATAATGAGTTCGTGTATCCTATATGTGAGCTCAGAGTTTGCGTAAGCGACTGAGATGGCCTTTAAGTTCAAAAATTCAGCTGAATATCTTGCAAAAAATAACCCTTTCAAGATGGGCAAACATTCATTGTTGCTAAAATTTCATTTCTAATGTTTAGCTTTTCATATAATTGTAACCTCTAGATATTATCTATTTAAAATTTAAATATATTCCATATCTTCATTTAAATAATCTGTTTTATTTAAAATATTAGTCATTTTCTAAATCGTAAATCGTAAAGTGTATAATTTCTAAATTCAAAAAAGTATAGATATAATCTGTTTAAAATTCTAGTAAATTTCCTCACAAACAAAAAAGGTTTTTTAGCCATTTTAACTTGGATTCTTTAATTGTGACAATAAATATTATTTCTTAAAGAATTTGTTGGCAGACTATCATAATTTTATTTTTAAATATTTTAACATATGATAAAGTCAATGTTACTTTTGAAATCCTTATAGTTAACGCTTTCACTTTAAAGTGATGTGAAATCATTGGAATTATCTCTACGAAAAAAGCTAAGTTTTCATCACTGTTTGTCGCCTTTCATTTCAGCACTTTCTTGCTGCTGTTTGATGTCTTTGCCCGCTTTCATGCAACATGCCCTCTCCCACCAGCCCGTATAGTTTTTCAGGTTTTTTGTCATGTGCACATTCCGTGAAAAATATATCAACTTGCCGGGCATTGCTGACAGCTCCAAGAAGGATTTACACAAAAAAAAAAGGAGAACGTTGGGGAAAAACTTTTTGCGCTCTTCGAAAACACGTGGTGCACCTTGTTGCAAGGTTGTTTTGTTGCCTCTTGGTGGGAGCTGTTTTATATCTTTGTTGTGCTGTCTGGGGCTTGAGGATATGGCAAGTTTTTCAGTTTATATTTACTGAGCTGGCAAAGATGCTCCTATCTTGAAGGTTCAGGATGTGCGGAATAATTGAGGCTTTTAATACAGCTGCTCCAGGTGCTCCTCTTTGGGAATTTGATTAAAAATAAATCAATTCAATAATTACTTAAACAAAGAAGGGAATGTTTAAGATATCAACCAATTTGATACCTATTATATATTTTATTTTTACGTATTAATCTAAACAGGTTTTACTTATGTTTTTCCCTTTTTTACATTTTAAAAGCACCCAATCAAATATGCAAATCTAGGAAAACTGTAAAAGTTTAAAATGCTCCTGGGCATATAAAAACGCATTTTGTTTTCGCAGGTTATTCAACTCAAACTGTTTGTGAGAGGGAAACGCCATTTAATTTAGCATAAATAACGAACAATATTTTCTACTAAATCCCGATTTATGCCGGTCCTCCTACTTTGTCATCATCAGTAATAAAAACAAAGGCTAGGAAGCAACAGCCCGGAAATGAATTGTTATTAAAACAAGGGTTCGCTGGGGTTACTATAGTAATGGGGATGGCTCAAGTGGGGATAGGACTAGTTTTCCGCCAAGTTTTATCCAAGTTCATGAACATTTTGTGGTCGTAAAGTGTCTGTCTGTGGTTTTACTGCGGTTATTAATTTGAATTAATTAGGGAGGAAGTTAAGGGAAAGAAAAATAATAATGGAGTGTGATAAACACCAAGGGCCGATAATACAAAGTTGTATTAACTTTAAAGCAATTTTAAGGACGTGAAATAACCAAATATGGTTTACCACAGAAATTGTGGTTCCGGGCTTACATGTACATGTGTTCATATTCTAGTTCCATATTTCCCTTGTTTGCGTTTTAATTATCGTTCAACAAAATTACTATCAAATTGTCCTGTGCCAGCAGCCGCGAATTCATTTAATTTTTCCCCACAGACTTTTCAAACAATTTAACTAGCTTGTATGCGAAAATAATTGTATTCTGGGAAAATCCCTTTCGTGGCCCACTTTAAGTCGCCGTCTGTTGGCCACGCTGATGTTAAAGTTTACACAAAGCTAAGAAAAACAAACAAGAGAAAGACGAATATGGATGATTTTAAAAAGTCGAACACCTGAATACTCTTTAAAAAATAGGTCTTTGGAATAACATTTACAGGTGTGCAAAATAGGTTCGAAGCCGTAAGGAAATTTAAATTTTAGTTTAACAAAAGGACTAGAAATCGATCGTTGGATCATATAATTTATTTTTTTAAAAAAACCTTCTCTCTTAAAGGATTTATTTGTGGTTTCCAAAAGCATCCTTTTCTTGAAAGGGTATAAAAACACCGCTAGTCGGGCGACTGGTAGTGAAAAATGTGCAAAAATGCGATAAAATACGTGAAGAACTCTCCAGCGAAAAAAGCAAGTACCAGTCGAGGGGATGGAGAAAAGTTTTGGACCTCGGCGAACGTAGAACTACTTACCCGTCTCGCCAAGTTTCGTTGTTTGCTGCATGTGCCGGCAGAAGTGCTCGTACTCCCCGCTAGATGGCGCCTGTGCCGCCTTCATCGCCTGCATGTGTTTGGTAAATGCCCCAACAATGGCCGCCATTCGATCGAAGGCCGCCATATTGATGTGGCCATTTGCTAAGCTGCAAAAAGGGGGAAAAACAGAGGAAAAGCGGCAAACATAAGTGCGAGTGCGAAAAGTGAGAAAAGTATATTTTGCTGGCTGATAGAAGGTCAGAGTTTGTGTTTGCTATGCAAAATGGAAACGGCTGTGCGGAAAAGCGCAGCCAAAGGAGCTCAAAGGGAGGTTATACACAGCAAATTTGTACTAGTATTTCACATGCACACAAAAAAAAACTTGGTAAAATCAACTGTTATAATTGTCGAGCAGTCCCCAACCACAAAAAATTGTCAATTCTACTAAGTAAATAGTTACTTTCGCAACAACAAATACACACAATTAGCAAAGACACACACCTTTATTCTTGACAAAATTGACAATTTTTTGTGGTTGGGGACTTTTTGACAATTTCTTTTGTTGTGTGAACTATCAAAGCCTTAAAAGCTTTAAATATTATTGTTAAGGTTTTAATATTTAAATAATAAATATTACATATTTAAATATTTTAAAATAAATTTTGTAAATTGTTTGCTAATTTTTGTGTAAGGTTCTACTTATTTTGATTGTATTTTATATTTAAAAGTTATTTGCTTCTAAAACTTTTTTAAGATGTCAACAAGTAAGACAAAAATAATATTATTTCTTGTTCTAAAAGCTAGGGATATTTTATTAAAAAGGCGATCCTTTAAATTCGATTTGCAGTGTATCGTTCGTAATTAATGCAGAAACGGTTCGTTTAATTAACGCATTGAAAAGTCGATTCACGCTTACACGCGTCATTTCATTGCAAAACTCGATGCGACATTGAAATTCGCTGAATGAATGTGGATTTATTTGGGCTTTTTCTATCGCACTCACTGCGTTCTGATTATTCTGATATTTCAGAGAATAAATTGCAACGGCGGCATGGATACGCATTTGTGAGTCTAATGAGGTCACCATTGTGGCCACCAGTGGTCGGTGGTGCATACTTTATTGTTTGTTTCAGCTCGCTATCGTTTTGGTCCAAAGGGAGCAATGCTCCCTTTGATACGGTGATACGGTTTAGAATTGAACTATACATACATGGTTTAGGGCTCAAAATGATGAATTTAACGAATAATTTGTAACAGTAAAGAATAATCAGATGGCCAATGGACATTTCATGAAATAAATTTATAAAATCAATAATTGTATGTACTATTAAATGCCATTAGGCCCAAAAAAGTCTTACCGAATTTACAACCCCAGAAGTATAATTAAGAGATAAAAACAACAATTATTTTTTGATTTTACTCTGGGAAATAAGCAAGGCAAGAAAAAACCATAAAACCATTTTATTATTAAGAACATTTAACACCTAAAACATCAGTTTTAAAACGGAAATCTCTTTTAATTATTTTCATGATTGTACCATCACTTGTTAAAGTCAATTTAAAATAAATGTGTGGCGAAAAAATATTAATTTGCCGTGATTTCACTCTTCAACGCTTGACAGAAAAAACAAATAGATGAAGGAGAGAAAAAGCTATTTATGTTATTTTTTACGGATATCCATTAAAATGATTTTCCGCCTTGTCATTTGGCACATAATCATTTATTTTGCCACTCTGTGGTTAATTAAATTTAAAGCGTAAATAAATATAAATGAGAGTATGAGTACGTGCGGGTACGTGCGAAAGTAGAGTGGAAATGTGTTTGTCGGTGATCGTTGCGAATGAGTGATATATTAATCATACGACCCCTTGACCAAGCAAATATATATTTGGCCTGGATTTTGTGCCGCATCAATCAGGGCAGGCAAATTGAACTTACCGCTGCAAACAGTTCTCACGCTCGCCCAATGCCAGTTTAACAATATCCGCAAACACTGGAATAACAACCCAATCATTTGGCTTGCCCGACGTTGCTAATGGTGTGGTTGCTGCCGCCGTCGGGGCCGATGTTGCTGCCGTGCATGTTGCTGTTGCTGCTGCAGCATCCACATTGCTGCTGCTGCTGCCAGCCGCAGGAACTGAAGCTGGTTCCATTGTTGCAGCTAGTAGTACAGAGAACCAAAAATAGTTGACATTCGAAATCATTTTAAAGCCATTAAACAATAAATCAAAGATAAATAATTATAATTATAATTCCAAAATATTAAAAATGTATGTATGTTTAAAAATCAAATATATCCTTTGAGTAGCAGATATTAAACAGATTATTAAACAAAACTAAATTTAAATAAAGAAACATTTAAATAAACATAGTTTTAAAAAGTTCCAACAGTATTGAAATCACTTATAAAGGTGCCCAAAAGTATGCAGTAAAAAATTACAACATTTCTCGGAATTAGAGCATAAAAACATATCGACTATTGCTCGATATTTAATTTGTGTTTATGCTTCAAAACATCGATATTATCGAATCGACATTGTCAAAATATCGAAAAGATTGATAACACAGTGCAACACGAAAAATGTAACCGCAGTTTGGTTTTCAAAACCTGAAAGTACTCATCAATACGAGTTAAACCACATACGGCGTTCTTCTGGCTTAGCTCGCGTTTCGATATTACAGCGATTTAAAGATTTGGTGTAAAAATTGATCTATAAATGCAATATGTCTTCAAGTTTTAGGTACGCGTCCTTAACATTATTTTAGATAAAGACATTGAAAGGTTCAACAATGGTTAAAACTGGTTAAAACTGTGAATATAAAACTGTAGACACAAAAACGTACATAAAACATAGCATTTGGTATTTAAATACAATAAATTCAATCTGGTATTTTTCCCGACATTTTGAAGCCTATCTCACGATAGCTGCACTTTTTCTATAAACGTTGTTCAGCATTTTTATTCCTTAGGTTAATACCTATAATAGTCCTGAATACATACAGATAAAATTTGTTCGACTGTTGAGATATAGCCAATTTTTAATTGAAATTTTTAAATCGCTATAATATCCAAACACGAGCTAAGCCAGAAGAACGCCGTATGTGGATTAACTCGTATTGATGAGTACTTTCAGGTTTTGAAATCCAAAATGCAGTTACATTTCCAAACATTAAAAATGTTTCACAGTGTAATTTTCAAGCTCTATTCGGAATTCATGCTTAAAATATATTTTTGTTTCAATTTTTAGGCACCTTTAAAAGTGACTTCAAAACCCGTTTTTCTCTGTGCAGAATTGCATTCGTACCGGAAGTGCCTGTTATGCCAACCACTCGGCCACTTGTCGAGGGCTGCTCATCCAAGACGGGGATTCCAATGGCCATTGTTGGTGTGGCATCTCCAGCTCCAGCTCCCTTTCCCTGCCCCTGCCCCGACTGCTCCTTGGGCGCCGACTCCTTCAGCTGCTTATCAGTCTTGAGACCTTCCTGCTGCTCATTTAAGACGATGGCCTGCTTCTGCCATAAATGTCCATGGCCCTCGGCATGGCGCTGCATGCAGTCCAATTGTTGACACGTCACTTGCAATTTACTCCACTGTAATCAAATCGAAATCCATAAATGAGCATCATTTGTAGTGCCAATCTTGATGCGCCAACTTGGGACTCTGCTTTCGATTTTTTTGTTTCGTTTTTTCCTTTTGGGCTGTAAAAGTTTATGGTTTTGTTTGTTCTGTCGGTCTGGGTGAGTTTTATGCTTGTAATTTGCTCCGCAAAGCTTTGGATCGAATTTTATGGGCGACATTTGGCCTTCGTCTGATAACATATTAATTAGGATTTCCAGTGGCAATTGGGGGATTTTACTAGCATTAAACTGAAAAAAGGGACCACATCTTAAGCGAGATCTCAGCAATTTATTTTGGTTTTCATTGAAAAACATTCCGTTTTTGTGCTAAGGGGAAGGCAAAAGTTGGTGGCTCGTTAAGAAGCACATTTATAATAACATTTTTTGCACCTCTTGCTGGCGGATAATTTAAAGTTCTTGTGAATGCTTTCGGCCACATTTATTACCATTATCCAATGCGAACTCATAAACATTTCAGCGGCAGCTATAGAAATGTATTTGTATACATATATCTCTCGAAAATACAATGCATGCGACACGCCCCCTTTTTTTGCTCCGAATTTTGCATAGTTCTGTAAATTTATGCAATTCCCTTTCATTTTTTATTTCGCAAGAGGATTTCTATTTTTCATTTCTCGCTGCATACTTTTCAGCGCCCATTGTGCAAAAAATTTATAGGGGAAAAAGTGTCGGAGAACTAAGATTTAAATTATTGCACCAAAAAGGTGGGCAAGATGTTTAAAGTAGGTTCCTATATATACATTTAATTGTTTTTTAAGGTTCTCTTTTAATGCCAAAATGTAAATACAAATATTTCTGTGAAGCCTTCTATAAAAAATAGTTTACATACAAAATTAATTTAATTCCAATTTTTTTATTTCGTCTAACATGTGTAATTTCTCAGAAATGAAAAATAAATACTTCTGAAAGCCTAATGGCGAATGGGAGATAAAAATATAAGCCGAAAGCATTTAAAGCACCAAAAGGTAGCATTAAGTAACTTTTAACTTGATTTTTTGATTATGACTGGGTGAAAAGGAAACCAAGCCTAGTGTTAAAATGCGGCTGCTACCAAAAGGGGGAAGAAATGCGGAATCCATTAACTAATTAAAAAGTTTTTTAATGAAAACTAGCTTCATTTGCTGCTGAATGCACGGCAACACGCTGCGGTCTATTGAAGGAGTGCGCGGCAGGACGAAGAACGAAGGACGAAGGTGCGGGCGATGTGCCAAATAAGTGAGTAAATATATATAAACTTGATGAAATTGGGCCAACTGCAGCGAAAATGTGGTTGCTTGGGCGTGGTCATCTCTTTTTCAGAGCTCCCCATAAATTCAATTTTTTTGGCAGCCAGAGGAACCCTTTTTGTCGGTGGGAAAACATTTGTTGTTATGACAATGTGGCACAAAAATATTATTATTAAACATTTTTCTTTCATTAAATATGTAGAGCAAAAATAATTTTAATAAAAATGTATTTTATTCAAATACATAAAAATATAAATCCTATAATTTAAAGGTCGAGCAAATACCAATCTCCATTACTTATTTCAATATTTAACTTGAATTCAACGGACCAAACCCGAACATGGCTCTAAATCCTTTAAGCTCCTTTTCGCCAAAATGCATTAGGCTGCATAAATATCTGCTGACACGAACAAATATCCTAGGCATTGGTCCAGCCTCGAGGCGAAAGGATTTTCTTCGAGTTCACACACACAAAGTGCAAGGAAAAAGGATATGATGAAAGGGAACAAGGCAGATAGTAATAGTCGTAGTTTCCCTAAGCAAAAAGCTCAATGGAACTTTAAATGAAAAGTTCAGTGAAAAAATTTTATTAACTTTGTTTAATAGAATTTTAAAACAATGCTATATTTTTCTATTAATAGAAAAGTGTAGATTTTCCTTTGACCAATACATTTCTGTCAATCCAATTAATAATTATAAATTTTTTTAATAGAATTTTAATAAAAGAAAGCTTTTAAAATTGATTACCCTATTGTTAGATTTTTCTATTAATAGAAAAGTGTATTTTTTCCTTCGACCAATACATTTTTCGCTTTTCCTCTCAATCCATGAATGAAAGTGGCCCCAAGGCGCTGCTTTCTAACTTTTAAGAGCATGCAATTACAGGGCACATATGTACATATAAGCATTCAGTCGCATATGAGTATAAGGCAAAAGGAACAATTTTATTATCCCTGCTCGTTTCCCTGTATTCTTTGCTGCTTTCTCTTACGATAACATTAGCTTGGCTTAAGTTTCAGATCTCCAAGTTTATGGAATCATCCTAGCCTTGTTGAAATGTTTGCTATGCGGCATGTGGAAATGTCATTGAATTGATGTCTGGGGCCAAATGATATTCCATTTGGTTTTGTGACTCTGCCGCGCACTATATTATGCAAAGAGCGCCGTTGTGTTGTTCAAGTCCAATTAAAGTTTCACTGCGCAATTTGCCGGGGGAATTATGAACCAAAAACCCATTTCGCTGCCTTGCCACGTAATTTGCCTATAAAATGGTTGTCTATTTAATTTCAAGCATTTATTTCTCCAATTTATGAAGGAGCACGTTCGTGCGTCTGTCATTATTTGGTGTCTTTTAAGATCCGCTTTTGCTTTCCGGAAGTTAAATAAAGGCCGTTTAATAGTTTGGTACAACTTTAATTAGAAGAGGATTTAATTCTTAGCTTTAAATGAATATCTAAAAATCGAAATGTTATTTCAGGAATATGCCTAATTAAATTGATACGATTGATTTTTGCATGTTGAAAGCATTTTATTAAATTGATCAACTTAAACATAATTAGTTTCATCCCAAAAGTATCAAAGCGGCTAGTTAATTACAAAAAACAAATTATATCCCGCAGTAATAAATTCTTCATTAAATTAGTTTTTGTTTGCGATAAATGAAACCAGTATAAATTAGATTTTCTGTGTCTGATACATGATACACGACCATATTTCAGCCCTGTGCATGTTTTTTTTTGTTGGTCGTCATTAATTACGGCTTTGCACAAATTAAAATGAAATTATTTGGCATAGTTTTGATAGTTGACTCACCGTAATTTTTAGCCTCGCTATGGCCGGCGATTCCAGGGACTCCAAAATGGCCGTGGCACTATTGTAGTTGCCCACAAGGAGGCAATATTGGGCCACGCCACTCCAGAGCTCCACGGTTCGGCTTCGTCCCTCGATTCCAATGCTCTGAAAAGCGGAGGAAACAATGATGTTACAGCGGCATACAGCGGGTATGGGCAAAATGAAAGATTTATTTGATTACGGAAGTTAGTTAGACGATAAAGGGCAGCGGATGCGGGCGGAAGGGCGAAAGGGCGAAGGGGGCGGGACAATGGACATGCCTGGACCAACGCGACTTGGGCAAAGTTTTAACGAGTCGCTTACACGGCCAACTGGCAAACTGTCAATGAGACAGTTACGAACGGCATAAATTATAAGCCATCTTACCAGCCTGCCTGCCTGCATGCACCCTTCATACAGCAGCGGCCACAATAATAGGTAAGATAATTGAATTTAATATTTAACCAAAGAAATACAAAAATATATCAACACCAACGTTTTTTTGAAATAATGCAAAAGTATTTCCTTATAAAAATTAAGTCTTCGATATTTTTTCAATAATCTAAAACAGTCTAATCTAAATCAGTAAATATTATTTAATAAATATTGCAATAATTTTTTATTTTCATTTTTTAGTTATAAGCTCTTGAAGGAAAGCCTTCCTTTTTTACTGCATACTTTTAGACACCTTTATAAACCCTAGAGTTTTACTTGAACAACACATTTTTCTATGTCTATTTTTTCGACCTCAGCTGTATGGGAGAGGACTTTTCTGGACGTGCTCGCCCTGCGAATTCAACATGCATGGGAATTTTAATTCAATCCACTGGGTCTAAGGACTCATGCGCTACGTTTAACTTCAGGACGAGTTGGTTGGCAACGGGACGGAGAGGAGTATTCGTGCTGACCCCCAAAATGGTTATGAGCTCGTCCACTCACCTGCAGGATCTCATTGCAGACAAACAGACGGAGACGTGCCGACCAATCCAGGTAGGTCTCCAGGTTGCACGTCTTCTTCGGATCCTGGGCTCCTGGCGGTGCACCCGACGTGGATGGTTGGTCCCATTTCTTCTGCATTAAAAAAAAAGGGAAAACGGCACAGGATTCACAATTCAGATTTCACAATTGTTGTTGAAATGAGGTGGGCAATGGAACGGCGGGGGGCATTGTTAATGAAGCTGCTTGTCGTCATTTTAATTGCATGTCCTTGTAGGTCCTGGCGAGTGTGTCTGTGTGTGAGCCTGGGTGCCTGTGTGCGATTGTTTGTGCAAGAGCGTGTTCTGTGTAATTTATGCAAAACTGCAGATTGTTCTTATGGCGAATGTTGGCTTATGCAGAGGGACACATTTGCCATCGAGCGAGCGTTTAACTTGAGGAATATAATTTAATTTGAATGAGGGGTGTTCGGTTGAGCATGAAGATGGGGTAAATTAATATGTATTTTTTAATTCTGCGTTTTATTTACAGTACTCAGCATAAATTTTAATTGGATAGGTAAAAATGTGAAATGATGTACTCATTTTCATAGTCAAAAGATTTTATTATTTATTATTTTAAAAACCTTGTAGAACTATTATGTATGGATTTTAAGGAACTAGAAAATATTACCTGTTTATCGAATAGTATCATGCTGCTGCACTGAAGGAATTCCTCGCCGCCAATGTGCTTGGCCAGTTTCTTTTCCAGTCGACAAACTATTTGTGCGTACTGCGTGGCCGTCGGACAGTTGAGTGGAGTTTCTGCTGCAGACTAGAGGGAAAAGCCCCACAGAAAGGAATAATGGGGAAAACGACGAAAACAAGACAATTGCCGGAGATTAGGCAGATTGTTTTTCGGCCCAGTCAGTGCTGCCAACTTAGCTTGATTTTCTATGAAAAGCAACCTACTTTTAGAAAGTTTGTTTGTAGCTGAAACATTAAAATGTAGTTCATCTAGCTTTTCAATAAACATAAAAAATGAAGTTCAACGAAACTTTAGTTCTAAAGCTTTTATACATTATTTATTTTCATATTTTGCAATAAGAAAACAAGAGAGAACGCTATAGTCGGGTTGGTGTCCCGACTATCTAATACCCGTCACTCGGCTAAAGGGAGTGCGAGGGAGATGGAGAAACTTTGATCAGGCCTAACTTTTTAACGAATGGTCCGATTTAAAAAAGTTCTTCTACATTTCGATAGGTATAACTAAACACAACAGAATTGCATTTTTACTTATCCAAAATCTTTAAAAATGTGGGCGCCAGACACATTTTAGTATAGTTTGTGGGCGATTATGGGTGATTGTGGGCGTTAGAGGGGGCGTGGCGCTCGGCTAAAATAAACTTGCGCTGCGTAGGAAGCCCAAGAATATGTGTTGGTAATCCCAACTTTCTAGCTTTTGTAGTTTCCGAGATCACAGCGTTCATACAGACAGACAGACGGACAGACGGAGAGACGGACAGACGGACAGACGGACATGGCTAGATCGACTCGGCTAGTGATCCTGATCAAGAATATATATACTTTATGGGGTCGGAAACGCTTCCTTCTAGCTGTTAAATACTTTTGCACGAATACAATATACCCTTTTACTCTACAAGTAACGGGTATAATGATTAGATAAAATTCCAAATAAATTGATTTTATTGTCAACATCGTCTTAAGAAATTTAATTTAATCAATTTACTTTTGATAGCCCTGACATGTTGTTCAATACAAATTTGAAGACCGTCTCGCTTGCTTTATAAAGTTGTATCGTAAGCTGGCAGCACTGATTAACCCATGTCCTTGGACTATCCACTCACCTTGTCGTTGGTCTGGCAGGCTCGTAGGTCCGCCTCATGTCTCTCTAAATCAGTCAGTCGTTTTAGTAAGGCACTCAGTGTTTGGGAGACAGCGGCTTCCAAATGCGAATTGGAACATCTGTGCCGAGAATCAGAGTGGAGTGGATGCGAGTCGAGTTGATGGGGTGCAATTTGGGATAGGCTAATCTGCAAGTGCACTTTCTCCGCTCACCTGGCAACGATATGTTTGACATGGCTCATCATCCGCTCATCCCGGTAGTCGTAGGGGAACTTCATCGTCCACTCGGCCAGCACGGAGACCAGGGACTCCAGGCATTCGCTATCAGGTACCGAGTCCAGCAGTCTGCCCAGCAATTCATGGGGTCGCAGGAACAAGCGGCAGGATAATAAAAATGAGAATACAAATTCCTGCAAGCGTAGATAAACAACCACAAACACCAGATTAGTGGAAAAATCAAGAGGAGGAAGCCAGCATAATAAATTACAATTCTTGTGGTTGGCAGATCTTAGAAAACTGGGAAAATAAAGAAGAGCCATATAAGAAAACTTCACATACTTGAAAAATTGTATATTATCATAATATATTATAGTATTCTAATTAGTAAATATTTATTTTTTCAAGATAATAGCGGTTTTTAAACATCCAAAAATAAATCTGAAAATTTAGCTAAATTCTGGCAATTTTTATGTTGACTTTATAGTTATTATTTCAATTGGCTTTTTAACAACAAGAAAAGTCGAATTAAGACTAATTTAATATATGTAGTTTGGTGTCGTTTCCATTTGAAGTGGAATTTTCCTCAGTGAATTGGCCCTCTTAACAGAACGATGCCACCAATTAGTTGTGTTTTTGTTTTTCTTGGCCAAAGGGCATTCCACATTCAGCCCTATCAAATTAGCGCTAATCTCTGGATTTGTTTGCAACGAATTAATTATTTTTGCACTTGCTGCCTGTGGCCTCTGAATGGTCGGTCTTACACACAAGAATGTCCTTGTTTCCTGGCTTTTGGTCCCTTGCCTTTGGTAGCCCCTTGGGCCCGGGGTCCTTGATCCTGGCCAAAGGACTCGTCGGATTGTCGGTTGCCCTCTGGTTTGTGGTTTTTGGCTCGTGCCAGCAAACACAACTTGGCCAGCGTTCAAGTCTTTAAGTGTTTGCAACTAAGTAAGAACTGATTTGTATTCCATTTGGCGTTTACAATACGATTAAGGAGCGAGGAATCCCTAAAAATTTATTTCGGTTTTGCCATCCAGTTCAAGAAATTGTATCTTTAACCTTTTCCCATTTTTCTTTCGATTTCCTTTTGACTTGATTTATGATGCTTTCACCAAAAGCGTTTAGCCAATTTATTGATATGCCCAAAACGTTGATATTTCATTTGCATTTATGCTAAAAATATTTATTTAACCTTACTGCATTCTTTACTAGTGGAAATATGAAAAACAACATTTCAATTGCCAGTCATTTTATTTCAATGATAAAATGCAAACGAAATGCTTTATATTTATTAATTGAAAGACTAACATTTTATGAGAAATTCAATCGGAATTTAACAACCGTGCCATATTTTCAGATAAATTTACAAATTTGAGATAAAAATATATAAAATTCGTAGTATAAACTCACCTTATCTAAGTCCACGACATCTTTGGGCAAGAGTGTTTCGATGAGGGAGTCCAATGGCCCAGAAACTATTCTACCGTTTATGTACATAATGCCACCGGAGCCCAAAACCGAGCTCTGTGAAAATAGAAGCAGAAACCATATGACAGCAGTCAAATAATGGTTTAATTAAAAAATGGTTGGCACACAAAAACGTAAACTGAAATCAAACCAATTTACTTAGCTAATTAAATGCTGGCCAGGGCACAGCCAAAAACTGAACTGAAAATTATTATTGAATTGTTAAATGGGGGACAAACAGTTGCCCTTAATTACCGCATAGCTTACCTCAAAATTAATATCACATTGGCTGCGTTTGTGCGGATTTTTGGGCACATCATATTGAACCAAATCGTCGTTTTTCGGCCCAACCGATTTTGTGGTGCCAAGCTGCAACGGCAGACAAACAAAACCACAATTAATGAAATTGGGAGAGCTATTTGGGCAGAGATTTGATATCGTGTTGACAGCAAAAATATAGGGAATAATCTACCTACCTATTTATATGCTACTAACTTAACCTAGTAGCTTTTTCTCAAATCAAAGTGGGAATTCTTTTCAGTATAATATTTCAAATTATTAAATTCATAAACTTTTGTAGGTATCCTTGTCATTTTAAATATTACTTTTGCTAATAAAACAGATTCATAACTTATAACATTTAGCTAATCTGTCTTTACTTAAAGTTGCTTATTTATTATTAACCAAATTAATAATTTACAATATTTAATCAGGGTTGCTTATCTTTTTTTGTTTGGTGTTTAAAAGTAGGCAATAATATATTTTGAATCCAATGGAAGTGGACGTTATTGCATTGCATACTTTTAGACACCTTTGTAAAGGATTTCAAAACCTTTGGACCCATCATAAATTTCTATGTGTGAGGCATTTTGAAATTAGTTTTTCTAGATGCGTGGGCACTAACCTCTAATTGCTGAAACCCCATTTCCAGATCGTAGGCGCTCAGCTGCTCGGCGCTGTGTCGCCGCCTGTAGCGAATGTTGCCGCCGAGCAGGGCTGTCTCCGCCGTCAGATGTCCCGAATCGAGGGAGAATATGCCACCAGGAGGTCCTCCTCCCGGTGCCACTCCCACTTGCGCTTCGCCCGCCTCCAGGCAGCAGTCATCCGCAGACTCGCTGTCGGAACTGCTGCTATTACTGCTAATGTGGCACCGCCGACGATGGTGGCGCCGGTGGCTCTGATGCTGATGCTGATGGTGGTGCCGCTGACATTTGTCCCGATCGCGCTGACCCCGCGACTTCTGCAGCACGGTCTGCTTGCAACGCGTTCCGCAGGCGATGGCTGATATCTTGCTGGCATAAAAGTACATCGCCATGTGTCACGTTCGTTTCGCCGCTCGTGACGCGGTCATGTGTGTTGGGGGCTGTTTTCGGGTTCTTTCGGGGGTTAGGTGGGTGGCGGACTTCCTGCTCAACTACCCTGCCTATTTAATGCATGGGCACGCGGCGGGCAGGTGGCAAAATGGCCCTCCTCATGGCCGGGCACGTCCAATCAAACGTCAATTACGAGAAGGATTAGAAGAAATTACAACAAATTTCAGATAAAGGTTGAATTAAAACTAGCTTCAGATTGGATTAGAAATTTGCGTAAATTAACTAATTTTAAGAAATAAAATTCTAGAAGACTTTTAAATTATTAATTTTTTTTGTTTTTAAAGTTTAGATATTATAATGTTATTCACACTGAATTTTTAAAAATAATGCTTGGGACTTCCGACTTTAAAAAGATATTGTTGCCTACTTTTAGACACTTACTTAAGAAAATTTAAGCTTCTATTCATAACTAATTACTCGATTAAGATCCCATTATGAAACCTGTGGCATAAAATCCGTTAAATTTGGGGCTTTTTGGGGAAAATATATTGGTATTTTTTCAGACTGGCCCTTTGGACGAAATCGCACTTTTAGACTTAAAAAACGCTATCGCTTGGTCATCTATAATCTAATAAAATCCATTTTGTTTCTCGTAGTCGGCCATGGAAAGACAGATTTTTCTGTTTTTGCACCATGCAAATTGTGTATTTCGTTCGAAAGATAATATTGATTGCGTGTTTTCTTTCTATCGCAAATATACGGCGAAAGAGTGGTAACTTTGACAAAATAGGTATGAGGTAAAATATTGAAACCAAAGGGCTTTCCAATCCATTTGGTACTGTCCACTTACAAAAAAAAAAAAGGGGTGGCCGGGTTGATATGGAACGTCCCTTATATGAAAAGTGTGTACATTTCAAGTTTTCCTTTAAGTGCACTAAGGACCTCTATGCATCCAGCAATTTTCTTTATCCGGATCAACTTCAATTTCATTTCGTTCTTCCCTCGGTTTTTCCAATTTCTACACTCTTCATATAGGCGGCTTTTGGTTTGCCCCACGCAAGGGCCAAATCAAAAATCAAATCTGTGAAAAACTGCGACGTTTTATGGCTCACTGGGTTGCGCGGCGTCAACAAGTCAACGTTGCGGTCAATCGCAGCACATTACTCATACGCCGCGTGGCCGCCGTTCTGGGAAAGAGCTTAAATCACTGCGTGTCGGCCATTCCGCGTGTGTGTGTGCGTGTGAGTTAGGTTATGGTTAGGGTTATTATCCCTTTGGGGCCACTTGCGACTCATCAGTCCATAGACATGTGCGCATCATCAATAAGGGCGTAACCGAAGGGGGGCGGGAGATTGGCCATCAACCGGGTCGATGGCAGTCATTAAATCACTGCAGATGCGTTAAGGGCCAGCGCAGAGAAAATCACAACTGATGTATGGATTGGTTCAAGGTTATCAATGAATAAACATTTTTCCGGGGTCCTTGAGGGGATTGGGAAATTGCGGTACGAACTTTTTGTGTGTTCAAGTGCCATTAAGGCTAAAATTAAGATTTGCTTTACAGATTTTGTAGCACAAGTACTTTAAATATTTTATTTAATTAAAATTAAAAAGATTTAAACTTTCAAGTATTAAGACGGCTAAGAACTTGTTGGTTTTCTATAGCAGAAATAAAACTACCCAAAATTCTTTAGTGCTATTCTTAACATTTCCTCTGTAACACGTAGGTGCCACAAAAAGAGTGAATGAATCCATCAGGAAATATGTTTTAAGACCGTTTAAAAAGGAAACACATTAAAAACGGGTATTAAAAGCGAATAATATCAACAGGCTTTGACCGTGGAACTCATTTCCTTACTACGCAACACGTTCGCGTTCGCGATGTTTTCGGGGCATTCGAAGATGGGAAAACGGAGACGGCGGCAGTTGGCTTTAATGGAGATTAACCACGCACAAAAGATAACGATGCCGGGGTCGAAAACGAACACGGATGAAATCTACATATCATATTATATATGCAGACACATGAATCGGAAGAGGCTGTGCGTGTTGGTTAAAAGGAATTCCTTATGCAGGAAGTGCTCCTTGGCACCTGACCAACTGAATATGGAAATGAGGAAATCCAATTTCTATTAAGTTAATGCTTGCTCGGTTATTGGGGCCGTCTCTTTTGTCAGCGAGAAACTCAACAGCTACCCAAAGACTTCCGATTTCCGAGGAAAAATCAATGTAGTCGACGCCAAACCCAGACCAATCGCATCGAATGCTCCTTTGATCCACTCCAGATTCATTTACTCTGACATCCTCAGCCACAAATTGCCAATTAAGGCAAACACGCTCCCGTCTGTTTTTGTACTTTCCATATAAGATTTTTATTTTTTTGTCTTCTTCATTACACAAGCCATGCATAATAAATCATTTTTGCGTAAAATCTGCATTTCAATTTTGACAACAAAAAGGGATTACGGCCTTAGCTATTGCTACTCAAATAAAATTTATCTCTGACGAGACTATAAATAAATCGACTGCAATCAATATTGAATGAGTCAATCCATTTTCTTTTTTGGTAAATTGGATCAAAGGATAATTCCATAAAAGGATATTTTGTAGTTTTCTAAGCAAACAGATGTTGCACTTGCTTGTTGAACAATTGCAAACAGACTGTTCATATTTTTGGGTATTCTAATGTAAAGAGAAAAATTCGCCAAGCTGCATAATCCAGTTAAAAGTTGTAAAATGACAATTGTAAGGGAAATGTGTAAAGACGAATGTGCCAAAGGAAACTGTTCACAAATATGGGCAAGAACAAATACATAAGTGTACTGATATATAAAGATGTGTACAGTTGTGGTAAACAAAATATAATATGCAAATTTAAAAGTGGAAAAATATTTAGGGTATATCAAAAAGTTCTAAAATATATTTCGGGGATTTTTTAATAGTTTGTAAAAAATTAAGTTTTAAAAACCTATTCCATGTTGTTTTATAAAAATATCAGTAAAATAATAATAATATCTTTTTTGTGAATTTTTAAAAATACTAGAATTTTTTGTACATGTTTGGCTTTAATATTTAGTTAAGTTTAGACAGTTTTTCCTCCACTATTTTCTGGAACACATTTGTAAGAATTTACATTTGGCGTTGCCTAAATTTCGAGGCAGCAGAATATTACCATGCTCAAGTGAGCGTAACAGAGGCGGAACACACACAAAACTTATGATATATATGCGGCCCAAAACTTGTACACACACTTAACTACAAGTTGTGCCGGACGCTCTATCCGCCCATCGCCAAGGATATAGACAAAGAGTGGAATGGAATAAATCTTTCTACCATTTTTTTTTTGTTGCTCCGGACAGAAGCTTATTATAATTCCAATCATGTCGTCTGACTGCAGGCTCGAATCTAAGCAGAAGGTTTGGCAAATGAAATATTTTCAATTTTAATATTGACAACGTTGGATTTTTTTCTTATCTTTTTTTGGGCCAAGTTGCTGCCGGGTAGCAACACAATCGATTGAGAAGGGGGGTCCAGGGGAGAAAGATTGGGGGAATAAAGAAAAAATATCAATATGGCTGACACATTTTATTTCGTTTCAATACCCATTACCGAACGCTCTTGTCTACAGTTTTCCGCTAAAGTGCACAGAAATAAAAAGAAAAAATAAATCAATCAAATATATTAGGCACAATAAACTTATTCCAGGAAGGTCGAATATTGATTGTAAATAACTTGGCACTTGCGAAATGAATATTAAGTCGAGTTTGAGGGCTTCTTCATTCACCCCGGCTTCTCGATGGCTCAAATTGTAAATATTTTATGAACATATTTATTTCAATTAGTATTCTAAGGAAATTGAAATAGTGTCAATTTCCCAAATTGGCTGACCAAAAGTGGCCTAGAATTTTCACTCACACACAACATATCCTTTAGCAAAGTGTAATTATCACAGATTTTAACCATAATTTGGTTTGTTCAACAGCATAGCCGCAAAAACTCTTGTCCTCTGGACAAGCTTAATTATTAATAATATAATTAGAGCAGAATGCAGCTGCCGATGGCATCCTTGGTTTGTGGTTCAAGTGTGCTCTGTGGATAAGGGAATTTCCTGGTGCATTCAGTTTACAACGGGAGTTTGTCTGTTTAAATATCATTGAATATCCGCATCGTGAATATTTTGCATAATTTTGTATGCCAATCTTAACGTTGGCCACACTCCAAATAAGTCTCGGTTTTGGCCTTCGTCCTTCTTCGAGCAGCCCAAGGAGCAGCTGCTGCAAGTGTCCTCGAATCTATTAGCATAAAACTGATAAAAATAAACTGATGTCGTTGTCGTTGTCGCCGTTGTCAACAAGCAGCAGTGGCAGTGCAAACAAACAACAACAATCAGCTAACAAAAACAAGAAACTGGCAACAAATTTACGCTGCTTCTGGCTAAGCGCTTTCAGCCAAGAAGGACAACCGCAGAATGGTGTAAAATCGAGGAGCGGCAATTTCCGACGATTTTGCATTTTTAGAGCTTCATTTTGGTCAAGTTATTTTCTCTATTTTTTCTGGATTAAAGTTTTCTTTGTTTAAAATATTGAGTATAAGACGTTGTCTTAGGTTTTACTTTTTAGAGATTTATTTTGTATGCTTTTTTTTCAGTGTTTCATTTTGGACGTACTATTTTTCTTTTCTTTTGGCGTGGTTGTTTTATTTAAATCGTTGTGAAACATTTAGTATTTGATTTATTTAAATACTTAACTAGTTTCTTTCTGGATTTTAAATTGATTATGTACTTTTCCCATTTTCCATTAGCATTCCATTTGATCGCTATGCTGTTTTGCTTACTTTCACTTTGCTCGCCTCTTTTTGTAGTTTGCTCTCAATTTTTTTATATATTTCACGGGATTTAAAATCAATTATGCATTTGTTTTTTTTCTACTTCTTGTTGTTATTTATTGGCCAATGCTTTTTGCATTGCGCAAGAGTATTGAGAAAAAAGCCATTGAATTTTCATATTTATCACTTTATTGCATTTTCCACGCAAATGGGGAATTCCCATTTAATGTTTTGGTAGTCATTTATCTATTTGCTTAAAATATTTGATTTGTATTAAAAGTTTTTTATGTAAAAAGCTATTTTAATAGGCTTACAAACTGCTAGGATTAAATAGATTTAACCACACTTATTTATTTAACACTTGACGATAGACATGAGATTATTTGTGAAGAATTAACTTTTTTGCCGAAACACTAACCATTGAAATATTTCTATACATATTGTTCAAATAAAATTTATACTTTTTCAATCAACACCTAAAATAAAGCAAGTGTCAATTTGGAGAAACCATTAAGTATAATTTGTATTTATTTGCAGAGGTATTTTTTTTTTGGGTTTTTAATGAATGAAACAGTTTTCTTTAATAGGATTATATGATAAGATAGATTTAATCACCTTTAGTTGTTTAAAACTTAAGGATGCTCAGAACATAATTATTATTTAAATGTTTGGTTTTCATTGTGATATAAAATTGAAGTATTATTTAGGAGAGAAAAATAAATTCGAATAAATGTCAAGGCGAGTAATTAATTCTTCATCTTTGTTGACCCTTTTCCCACTATGTTTTGATTGTTTTGGTTGTCTACTTAAATAAGAAACAGCTTTCCCGACCATTTTCCTCACTTTGAGTTGACTTTCATTATCAGTATTTACATTAGATATAATTAGCATTTTTCACGCTTTTGTCTGCCGACTGAAACGTGCGCTAATAAAAGTTCCTTTCAAATTACATTGACATTGTCTCTGGGCTTGTTAACTTAGCGCCATTTGTAAGGTTTTAACGAAGGCGAAGTTTAAAAAGCACTTTTCACTTGATTCTCCTTCCTTCCCCACATTTTTCAACTCGACTGACAACTTTTCTGCCTGGCTGACGATTTAAAAAATAAACAAGAGAGAACGCTATAGTCGGGTTGGTGTCCCGACTATCTAATACCCGTCACTCAGCTAAAGGGTTGGTGTCCCGACTATCTAATAGACGTAACTCAGCTAAAGGGAGTGCTAGGGAGATGGAGATAAAACTTTGATCAGGCATAAGTTTTAAACGAATGGTCCGATTTAAAAAATTTCTTCTACATTTCGATAGGTATTGATAAACACAACAAAACTGCATTCCTACTTTTCCGATATATTAAAATTTTTCAAATCGTATATTTACTATTGTGGGCGTTAGAGGGGGCGTGGCACCTTTTTGAAATAAACTTGCGCTGCGTAGGAACTCCTAGAATCTGCATGCAAAATGCCAATCTTCTAGCTTTTATAGTTTCCGAGATCTCAGCGTTCATACGGACAGACAGACGGACAGACGGACAGACGGACATGGCTAGATCGACTCGGCTAGTGATCCTGATCAAGAATATATATACTTTATGGGGTCGGAAAAGCTTCCTTCTAGCTGTTACATACTTTTGCACGAATACAATATACCCTTTTACTCTACGAGTAACGGGTATAAAAACGAAAAGCCGTCTAAACGAAAAAATGAAATAAAAAAGCGGCAAGAAAACTGTCAACGCCATGGCTCTGTGTGTCATAAAAGTGGCGCAAGAGGGAAACCGAAATTAAATTACTTTGACTTTCGATGTTGGGCCATAAAAAAATGCATTTGGGTCAGCGTCCTAAATTGTGAGAGAGACCAGATCCCACAGACCATGCCCCAAATTAATGCAATGCCAGCGACAGGGAACCGTATTTAATGACTTCTGAATTGTTTTATCAGGCGATTTATTACAATCACCGCATCGACCAGGCAACCGCAATAAACCTAAGCCATGCAAATTATTCTCCCTGGCATTTTTCTCTTTTTGATTTTTTATCTGTTCCTCACATTTTTATGGCAGCTCTAAAGCCAATGCAAAAAAAGTCAAGAAAATCGGCTCAAAGTCTGAAAGTATTTGGGTATCATCATCAATCTTTTTCGGCGTAATGTTGGCAACTGCACTGCCAAGACCATTGACAAATTGACGATGGGGTTTTCCGGTGGAATTTTCTTTGTCATGTGTTTATGTAAATGCAGCTGGGAGTGGGAAGAATTTTTACAGGGCCAAAAAACATGAGCAAAAACTTAATTCTAATGGTATTGGAAGGGATACCATTTGAAGGGAATAAGATTGATTTGACTGAAATATAAACTAAACTCATTTGAGTTGTATTATGACTTTGAAGTCATAATAGGAGAAGACTGAATACATTTGTTTAGCAGTATTCTAGATTTTAAAGATTTATTATTTTTAAAGTTTTGGGAAAAATTGGAGTTTTCTATTTTAAATAAATTAAAATATATACCTATCTTTTAAAAATTTTTATTTTGTTATTTTAAGACCTCTATGGGTTTTTAAGCTCCAAAGTTATTTTTAAATCGACCTTCTTTTAATATCCAGAGACTTTTCAGAGCTCTCGTCCTGGGAAAACTTAATTACAGGATGTGTATGCTCGGATATTTCATCAATTAATGATTCTCCATTACACGATTGCAGTTGAACCCAACTCAAGCATTTACTCGACAGTTCCGTTCGATCCATTAATCGAAAATGCATTATTGTTAAACAGGCATAAGTAAATGGCAGTCGATGTCCGAGTGCGGAAATGAACAGTTTAAGCCAACTGCAGTGGCAAACGCAAACGGGTTAATAAAGGGACCCAACAAGGCCGAAAACGGTAAACAAACCGTTGGGAAAATGGCAGCAGCAGAACATATATGTTGGTATATCGGAGGCAATGAGGCACCCGACATTATCGACATTGCCGGTTAACGGTAACGGTTACAGGAACGCATAAATTATGCATGATTTTTGCAAAGGGAGGTAGTGCTGCGCCTGCGAATTTTTTTATTTTTCCTTTATCGCATGAATTTTAAGCGGGCGAAATGTTTTCGCATTTATGCGAGTGTACGAGTGGGCGAGGCTGAAATTACAAGTTAATCGAACGTTGCATACTTACTGGGGCAGTCAGTCGCCTGGAACCATATGCGATATTACTTATTTATGCCCGCCGAAGAGCACTTTCAGCAATTTAAATTCATATTTATTGATTTTTTGTTAAGAAATCGCTGCCACAGTTGCTCCGATAAATACAAATGGGGTTGTATACGAATCCAAACGTTGGTTGTGGAATTTTCGGGCTGTCGTTAGAGATTGTGATTGACAATCCAAATCCATTAAGAAAATAGAGGGATCTGCTAATTTTTCATATTCCTTTTAATCGTGTTAATATTTTTATTTTGGATTTGTAAAATACTTGCACTGTTTTATGTTTAAATTAATTTATTTTTATGCATCTCAAAATATTTTGTTTTTTTTTTTGGCACACTTAATTTATTTAATTTTGTTTAAATATTTTTTAAAAAAATCTTTTTGTATTTTGCAATATTTGGCCACACTTTATATCCGTTCCCTGAACCGCGCACTTACAGAATCCACGACGAACTGAAGTGGTGGACCAACTTCGGCATCCATGTTACGCGTGGTTCGACTTAACAGAGGGAAATTTTGGGAGAAAGCAGAACGAAACGCGTTTCACTCGAACATGTTGGATGTCCTAGGAAGAAGTCCTGTGGAACTAACACAACTTCCACCTTTCTTTTATAAAGACAAATGGAGTATTTATTTTTCAGATCCCTAGTAAATAAAAAAACTTCTAAAGTTCTAAAAAATTCTGTCTAACAGAAAATGATAATTTATTTGTAAAACCTAATGGCTTTCTAAATTGATTGACTTTCACATTGGTTAGATTATTAAAACCCTTTATAGAGGTCATAATAGACCGTGGAAAATCTGCAACATTTCTCGAGTACCACCTGTCAGCGGTGAGACCTCTCCGCAACTCCATTTCCACACGGCCACGTTATCCGGCGCAACAAATTGCTTGTCATGTTAACAGCACTCCGCCGTCGCATTGCTTTAATTACCCGGGCTCATATGCTGGGCGACACCTAAAAAGAAACCCAGAAGAATGCCATATAAATGAGAACTCATCTGCTTGAAGGCGTGGCAAATTACCCCCTAGTTTATCACAGACCCCAGAACATCCCATGGTAACTGATATCTTTGTTTACTCAGCTACCTTGTCAAATGTCTGGCCTTGGTTTTTTGCCTTTGTTTGCCTCCTTTTTTGTTTTTGGCTGTGAAAAATACTTCAGATTGCGGGCGTGTGACAACCTAGATGTCTGGACGCCTGGGGCGATGAAAAATCTATATTTAAATGCAATAATATCATCATCGTCTAGGGCGAACCAAAGAAGTTCACACAACAAATTAGCGAAATCAATTTGAAAATTTCATCGAGTTCTCTAACTTTGCCTTGGGGTCAGCAGCATTTAAGGCTCACTCACACAAACACACCTCGTCCCTTGGCCAGCAAATTGTTGAGGTCATTGCAGTTTGAGTTCTGATGCCGGGCTAACTTTCGATGCAAAGGCGAAACTTTTAAGTACTGGCTTAAATTTTATATTTCTGCCCAAAATGTTCGCTTTGCCCTTGCCTTTGGCAAGTTTAAATGTTTGCTGGAAATTTTAATTCATTTATAAAATATGCTCGGCCCACTCGGCTGCCGTGTGGATTAAGTGCAGTCGCCTGGTCGACTCTTAAATTAATGAAATTCTGTGTGTTTCCAGTGTAAGTTAGCCGCAAGCTTTTTGTCTCTGCACCAATTAGCAGACTGCCTGGAAACAGCTGCAAACTATATTTATGAGAGCTAAACGCTGGCCGAGTTTTTTGATAAAGAAGGAACGTATGTGAGAAATTCTCCTTGTGGTTGGGTTTATTATTCAGCAGAGGGTGTGGGTTCCGGGCAGCAACAAGTTATAGAAATGTTTTTGTTGATATCTCTTTGAGAATATAATTGAAAATATTTTTATATTTTAAAGCCATATCCTCAAAGGAAATTTTTAAAGTATCAAAAAGTTATCTCTCCAGTTTTGAAGTGCCATTTTCCATTTTATTTCAACCAGAAACACAACCGATGGTCCACAATCAGCCGGATCGGTTACTTCAATTGGCAATCTATTGTCTAACCTAATGTTTGCTCTCTTGCGGCCAACGATACGTGGTTCGAAGCCCTGAAGAATTTAGTTTCGGCAAAGTTCTCCCTGCATTCTTAGCCTGGCCAAATGTTAAATGTTTTCGTTCAGGAACTTTTTAAATGCTTTCACGATACATGGGCTCTGTTTTGCGGCTACCTCTGTTACCTCTGGTCAAATCAAAGTGCGCAACTTTTACTTACTTTCCTTACTTTTATTTCTGCGGTCGCTTGGCAACATCTTGAATGAAATTTATGCTCCTTACACTTGTTATCCATACGAAGACAAATCGATGAATGTGTGGTACACAGTGAGCAAATACTAAATCACATTTAATATTCTTAAATATAATTTCGCAGTTTGAGTAATGATCTATAATATTGTATTGATTTTTAGGGCGGTACAAAGATTACTACGAAATTGAATTTATTAAAAAGAGTGCCGAAAAGTAGGCAACAATATATCAGATACCCGTTACTCAGCTAAAGTCAGTGCGAGATAGATAGGTATATAAAACTTTGATCGCGCATAACTTTTTAACAAATGGTCCGATTTGAAAAATTTCTTCAACATTTAGATAGGTATTGATAAACACAATAAAACTGCATTTTTACTTTTCCGAAATCTTGAAAGATGTGGGCGCCAGCCACCTTTCAAAAAATGGTTTAAGGCGATTGTGGGCGATAGATGGGGCGTGACACCTTTTGAAACAAACTTGCGCTGCGTAGGAACTCCTATACGGGTATAAAAATACGATTCATTTATTTTAGTTTTTCACTTTTATGGATTTTTCTTATAGATGAATGACTAGTCCTTCATGCTTATTTTTCAGAGTGCTGTATTTTCGTGCTGGTCCATAATTTATTGAATTTGAACTTAGGAGGCAACATTAATTTATTTGCCAGCTGCAAGAGCGCTTTCTGTTTACCTCCAGAGCTCCAAAGTGCAGTTGCCGTAGGACTTGGACTCGGTTTCGAAAGGCGGGGTTACTTACTTGCGTCTAAGCCTTTGCAATGACATGTCAGTTGGTTGGCTCAGATAGCGGGATTACCGACACATGCAAATTGAAGCTGCCGGACGGACTGAGAGACTGCGTCTAATCCAATTTCAATTGCTTAATCCACCATGACTGACACTAAGAGCCAAGTTGAAAGATGGTCGAGTGGGTGGATGGTTGGTTGGTTTGTTGGGTGGGGCTTTTGGACTACACATCTTTACGCACCACAGCACTTCAAATACCCCAGCTTGCTATTGAATTACGCACCCACACATGTCAACATATCATGTTACACTTCACTTTGTGTGCGCGCTAAGTAAGTTGTAGTTCGGCAGCCGGAAACGGAAACGCTGCCTCCGCTCACTCACTCACTCCCTCCCCATTCACACACATAAAATCACAATGTTGACCCTTTTATTTCGACTGGAAGTTTTATAACCAAAAGAATCGGGGGCCAAAAGCAACACACACTCACTCAGTCACACGAAAATAAAGCAGCTCAAGCTGTGTGTTTGCTTAAGTTTTATGTGTGCACAGATTTTACGACCGAGCTGAAACAGCATCATGTAGCTCAAGGCCCGCCTTAGTGGCCCCTGAACTTTGCTCGGGGTCAGTTGGCAATGGGTTGCATTTTAAATGGGCTTATCCCCATTCGCAGGTCCAGCGAAAAAAATACCCGCAAAACCGAAATCCACCTGACAAGCTGGAATGGAAAAAAAAGAAACAGGACAAAAGCCGTCGAATGAAATTCATTAAAAGTCATTTAGCAGATATAATTTGCATACTCTTTCCTAGTGGTTTGGTAATATCGTGGCAACTTAATTGATAAACTTGAAAAATACAAATTTAAGTTACTCTGATAAAAAAGTATAATAGTAAAAACAAATATTTGCATGTTGAATGCAAAGAATCCAATTAAAAATTTAAATTAAAAAACCAAATATTTAATATAAAATTAAATTAACGAATGGAAATATTTTAAACAAGGCAGAAAATATTATTTTACTTTATTAAAAAAAAGATTATTATATTAAAATCAAAGTTTAACGTTTTTAAAATTAACTATAATTGTTAAGGGGGGACATCTAGGTAACTGGGAAAAAAAATGCGGATTTTCTGGATTTTTTTTTGGCCAAATGAAGAAGCCAATCGAAAATTTGTAAACTACGTTTCATTATATTAGGTCCAAAGTACAAAATAAAATTTTTTTCGAATAAATCGAAAACAAAATGGCGGCTGTGCAGCATTTCTTTGTAGGCCCTTTTTTGTTAAAGGGGGTCCATGGCCGGACACCTAACGTCCTTAATTTTTGATCTAAAAAAAAAAAAAAAAATTTGGTTAGTTTCTATACCTCAACAGCTATCGACGGACGTAGAATTTTTTCGATATTTTGATTTTTTAAAAAATGGTGAGTGATTGAAAAAAAGTAGCATTTTTTCGAATAAAAAACGTCACAAAATTATTGATAAAAAAAAAGTAATCAAAATAAAAAAAAAATCCTACGTCCGTCGATAGACATAGGTATTTTGAATATACTGTCAAAAATTGAGATCGATCGGTTAAGATTTGTTCGAGTTATGTGTCCGGCCGCTTAAAAAAAGTGGTTTCGAGAAAAACGCGTTTAAAGTTTTAAGGTGCCCGGGATTTACATGTGAGGTATCGCCGCAGAATGGAAAATTTCGACACTTAGACACTTTTGCCGGACTCTATCTTTTGGTATGTTATTTTTAAGACCCTAAAGCATTTTTTAAGCGAAAAAAAAAATTTCCGATTTTTTAAAAATTCTACCTAGATGTCCCCCCTTAAATGTAATATTTTCATATCTAAATTGAATAAAAACCACAATGGATGAAAATCAAAGCGAAAAATATTTTGATTGAATATTCAAACTTTGGATTCACTACGTTTTTTTATCAGTGTATAAAATCACATTTTATACAAATAAAAAACAGTTCAAACAAAATGATATACTTAATTAAAAATGTAATATTAAAAGTTGTGCTCAGAATAAATACCCAGAATGGTTCCTATGATTTCAAAATGCTTGAAATATTTTTAGAAGGCATACAAATTTTTTAAAAAGAGCATTTATTTTGTACCTTTTTATTGATTTCTTTTAAAACCAAACGTTTTACTTTTTTTGGTCGCTGATAAAGGATTTTTCAGACGCGGTTTAATTAGTGCCATTCACGAGGGGCGCGGCCGCCCTGACAAATTCTCTTGGCCAGCGGTCAGCGATGTGACAACCCAATAAAAAGCTGATCAATTTACGACTTGAAGGGAATTTGACTTGAAACACGTTTTCAATTAGCCACACTTGCTGCAAGGGCTAATAATGAGTTGACAAATGGCTTGTGTCAAACAAAAGCCGCGCGGAATAAACAAACAAACAAACCAGACAGACGGAACACGTCTTGTTGCTGTTGTGCGTGACTTTGTGTGGATGTAGGCAATTTGCCACCCTAAAACCACCCTGAAACCTTCCACCTAGATGTCAAAGTGGGCGGCCACCAACCCACATACTCCAACACAAACAGAATTGTCAACTTACAAGGCTTGGTGGCTAAAGTGTCGCGTAATTTATTTTCCACCTCTCGGCGCCGACTGACAAATGAGCTGATAATTTTCCCCGTATCCTGAATTCTGCCATTGTCAAGGACATGGAAGGAGCAGCTAATTCATGTCCTCGACATTGCCCAGTCATCGGAAGGCTTTGTCTAGCCGTTGACAGCAAAAATTAATTTGTGTTTACTTGCCGGCTTGACATTAGTGAGTTATTGATGGGAAATGGAGAAATTGGTCCATGTAAATGGTATTTGATTAACATAAGATCGATCTTTATTACTAGTTTAAAATGGCATTAACCAATCACACAGAGTTTTGGAATATTGGTATAATTCAGATCTAATTAAATGTTTAAATACTACTTGTTTTAATTTAGCCGAAATAAGCCACTAAAGGATTCATCTTCATTATGTGCTCTTAGCGAATGCTAAATTTTTAAATGAATATTAATGACTAAATTACACACTCATTTTAAGTCCACAGCCCTCAAACCCCAGATGATGCTTTGGTTAATGGCTGGCACTCCAATCTCAAGATGTATGTAAGACGCGGGCTATGTACCCAGACATGTACATCCTTTTATGTACATATTATATCTACATGTCCTCAGAGCTGTAAAAACTTTTTTGGGCTTGTAACTTAATGACAACTCGCAGGCAAATATATGAACAGTGCGTTACGAAATTAAAGGTAAGTGTGACATTTTAAATTAAATATGTTATATTGAATGTTTTATATTTTTAATGCTTTAAAAAATTCCTTTTCTTAGCTTTAATTGTACCGAAATTTTCAAGTTTCAACTGCTTTTTTTTCGTTTTTAATACCATACATAAAATGTAAAAATATTTTTGAAAATGCATTAGTTTAAAATTTTTACAATTTTGTAAAGCTTTAAAATATTTGTCCTATATATTTTAATTATTTTATGTTCCAACTGCTTTTTTTCATTTTTTTTTTAAACTGTATTAAATATAAAAATATTTTCTTTTATTCAGTCGATAAAATATTTAAAATTGATATGCTTTAAAAATTCTCATTATTTGCCTTTAAATATTCCAACATTTTCAAGTTCCAACTGCTTAATTTTTAGCTGCCTTAAAGCCATGACACGCACTGTTTGGTTGGCATATGTGAATGTGCTGCACTGCAATTTGACTTTAATGCATTTTTAATTTGTGCATGCGTGTGCCTCGGCCTGCATCTGTATGTATCAGTGTGTGCAGCATATGGGTGTGTGTTTGTATGTAAATAGAAAATGAAATTACCGATGCGCTACTTTGTAGCCTCCTCCATTTTCCGGCGGCGGGCATTTTCCGAGAAGGCTGAGCGAATTCCGTTTATGACTATTTTATGCGAACTGCAAATTCTTTTGCACTTTATTTTCGGAGCAGCTTAACATGCAAATTATTATTTGCCCAGTGTGTGCCGTTCCGTTCCGTTGGTGCAACATTGTGAGGGAATTTTATATTTGCCGGCGCGCCCTACAAAATACAAAATGCCGTGTGTTTTTAGCTAGGGGCGCCTCCTTTTACGGACTTTCTCGGTTTTCCGGCTCCCTCAGCTGCATACTTCAATTTTTAATTTGCCACAGTTTTTTGCCGTGTCCTTTCGTTTCCGGTGTTAATTATGTTACTCATTTGTTTGCAGGCGGCGCTTTTTTGTTGCCGCCAGTGAGGCTAATGAAAAGCAGAAAATAGTTGAGGAAAAATCTGTCTGTTAACGTAAAGAGAAATTTTGATGTCTGCCGTTTCTACAGGCGAATAAAGTTGGGCAGTTTTAAAAAACTAAATTTGTAATTTCTCAAAATTTAATATTGAATTCATATCTATCATATTATCTTATCAAGTATTAAGAGTAGGTATATCTCAACTTTAAAGGCATCTTTATTTTCTCAAAGTCATATTTTATTTCTAATTTCCGTTTGCCAACGTCGACAAAAAGATTTATTTGAAAGATGAGCTAGAAAATGATAGAAAATATTAAGAATCCATTAAAAATTGTAATTGAAAAATTGATTTCTCTCCTTTGTGCCTGGCAGAGAAAAAGGGTTAGGTTTTGAAGCGGAAATGAGAAAATCTCTTGCTTTGCCTTTGCGGCCTGTGGCTAAGTAATTAATTTTTAATTGATTGGTGGAAGCAGCCACGATGCACTCCAATTTCTCTCGTAGCCATGATTATTATGCAAATTTGAAAATAGAAAAGGGGTTTTCACCATTCCCCAGGTCTAGGCAACATTTCAGGGCGAAGTTAATGTCACGCATTGCAGCCAGCTTGTTGCCTTGGCACTTTTAATGTACTCATCGCTTTTACAAGTCTCAGCTAGCTGCATTTTACATGCGCTTACTGCAGTCAAGTGTAAAATGGAAAATGAGTTCGCACTTTAGATTAAAATCTGTAAACATGAGGGGACCGCCTCAACTGCAAGTGCACTTAGCCAAGATTGTTGGCAACTGCAACTCGCCTGAGGCTTATCGCAGGGCATTCAATTAATCCGTCAGGAAAAACTTCTTTAGGTGAGCGCCATCTTGATCGGTGGCTTATACTTAATTGAATACTCGTATTAAGTATGCGCCATGTGTGCCGTGAGTTAAGCTTATTATAGCTATAGTATTTATGTGTCTTGAAAAAAAATGTATTAAAATATTTAAACTCATATTTTACTGCCTAATTAAATACACATATTACGGGGGCCTTGCTTGCTGCATTTAGCTTAAGGCTTAATTAATCTGTCGAGAAAACCTCTGCACTTGAGCACCTCCTTTATCTTTGTTAAATACTGATTCAAAGGAGGTTCTCAAAGCTGGGATTATTTAATTTCCAGCCTGTTTAATAATATGGTTTTCTAGTGGCTTATTAATACACAGTGTTCGCCATGAAACGAGCTCATTCAGTGTGACGAAGTGAGTCTTGTTAGCCTAATGGAGATGGAATGTCAATTAAGTGACGCAGCACAAAACGGAAGCGGAAATGAACCCCAATGAACCTTTTCCTCTTGACCAAAATGACAAATGCTTGTCATAAAGCGCTTAGCTTAAAGCTGCAAAATGTCCATGTACTAAGGAAATGCAACCAAAAGTTGTGGAATGTGCGAACATATTTCAATTGTAGCGAGAGAGGGCTGGCAACAGTTTTATAAATTAATAACAATAATTTATGCAACAGCAACTACAGCACTCATAATAAATTCAGTGAAACTTTTGTACGTACTCAGGGGCAAGCGGGGGGAAAACAGCAACAACAACATCAATGGGAGTATATGAGAGTAAGTTGCATTTGAAGCCTTACAGGCAACTCGGCAATTCTCATCAGCTGTGCCACTGTTGGTTGCCATTCGCCTTGGGCCCGGGGAAAGAACTATAACTATGCATGTAAATTTATAACCCGACCCCCAGTAAGCCCCCAAAACCCCACCCCAAATCCCCATCCCAACCCTCCGACGAGGGAAGCTGCAAAGGGCGGCACAGCAAAACAAAAAAAACCAGCCAAACCGAACAGAACTTGTTTATGAAACAAGTCCAGGCGAGAAGTTGAGGGTGTGGGCGGTCGGGAAGGGTGGTGACACTCGCACACTCAACGAAATAACGTTGTAATTGAAAACTACTAAAAATATACAGCCCAAAACATTAATAGTCTGTATATTTTATTTAAGTTCTTCAATTATATATTTTTAGAAGGCTTTCCCTTCCAACTTTTTTTTTAAGATTACTCCAAAGCACCTTATAATTTTAAGGCGTAAATAAATTTATTCATTTAACATTTTTCATAACACCTAATAATATTTCTGAATTTTGGTTTTTGAAATAAGTAATAATATATTTAATTTAAACCAAAGAAAATAGTTAAAATTTAATTTGTTTTCAACTCGAATTTCTTATACAAAAGTTCATATATTTTACCACTAAATTTAAAGTACATTTTTTCTCCTCTGACTGCTGCTGGCACAATAACAACACGTAAATCTGGCAGCAGCTGACAAGTACAGAAATTTAGCTTGTTACGCTACCCGAAAACGCCATCGTATAGCTCAAAAATTGTTGTGCTCAGCTCAGGAGGCCAGAGGCGTTGGACAGAGGGGGCTTCTAAGGGGGGTCCAGGGGGCAGGGGCAGGGACTTCCCCGAAGGCATTGAAATATTAATGCTAATGGCTAGAAGGAAACACATTTCCTTGGCGTCGGGCAATCGCCCTGATTGTATTGCTGCCGAACTTTGGGTGTTGGACGAAAACTCAGAAGGACGAACTGGCAGCAGGCGATGAGTTTTCCCAATAAATTAATGAAAATGCAAAGAGCTCTTGCAACGAAGCAATTTTCCTCGGCAACAGGAAGGGAAGCAAAAAAATGCGGACGAAAATGCCAAGCAGCTGTGTTGCCTCTTGCAATTTTCTACTTATGCAGTGGAAATTACAAGAAAATGCCAAAGTATGAAAAGCTATTGAGATGTTGGAGGGATAAGCCGAGAAGTGGCGAAATACGGGTTCCAAACTAACCGAGGGAAACAAAAGTTTTCGGCCACAAAGTAGCGCAGAATATTGACAGCTTTAAGGCTTAGATGCACTTATACTGACCGACCGCACTGTCACGTGCCCGGGAGACACGTTCCGCAGCTTACACGTTGAAAGCCAAAGGTATTCGGTCGTAAGAGGACTTACATACAAGCCGAAAATAAAAATAAAATACCTTTCACTTGCGCAACAAAATGTTGCATAATTTCCTTCTTTTTTTTTTTTTTTTGACTGCGGGGCGAACGTAATTGAATCGTAATGCAGCCATGAAATTTTTATTATTTTGTTGTTATAAAATTCAAACTCTTCTGGCTGCCGCTGTCGCCACTGCTGTGGAAATTAGCATAATTTTACAACTGCCTTGAGAATTTGTCAGCCCAAGGAACTGCCACAAATATGTAAGCGAGCAGAGAGAGGGGCTATCAACTGTTTCAGATGCCGGGCGAATAGTGTTGTCTAATCTGAAAGTCACTGAAGAAGATAACTTAGAGTTTAAAACACAATTGAGCGGGTGTTTACATTTAAATATACACCTAATGAATTTAGTAAATTAAAATTATAAAATGCCGAATGATGCAGAGCCACTTTAAAATATTAAAAAAAAACAAAATATTAGAACAAACGGTTTTTTAGATAATTTAATAAATTTCAAATAATATTTTAATCTACTTGTTATAAGTAAAATATCAAAAAATTAAAAACAAAAAAATTTTGTTATTATCTCTTTAAAAAAAGTTAAAACAAACCCATTATTTTAACTAAATTTCATTAAATATTATAAAATTAGAACAATATTTGTTATTTTTTAATGTTTAAGTTTCAAATTATAGAGCTTAGTAAATAGAAATTACAAATGCTTAAAAATGTGCAGAACCACTTTAAAATCTTATTTAAAAACAATATAAGAACAAAAGTGTATTAGTTAATTTTAACAATTTCAAATAATATTTTAATCTAATCTAAAATATCAAAAAATTAAAAACTAAAAATGGTCGTTATTATCTCTTTTAAAAAACTTAAAACGAACCCATTAATTTAACTTAAATTAATTAAATATAATAATAATTAAATAATATTAGTAATTTTTTAATGTTTAAGAGTTAGAGTTTGTTTACCGGTAATATGGTTATAAGTTACAAACCTAACTTCAAATGGGTATTTATCAGTCACTTGGAAAATTACATTACCGTTGCTTTCCAACTTTCAGAGGGCAGATTTGGCCAGAAGATATCGAAGTTGGCATCGCAGCTGGCGGAGACATCAAACTGCGTTCGAAACTTTTTGCCCTTCGCCAGGGAAACTGGCACAGCTGCTGCGTGCATCCAGTTTCCCCGGCATCCTTTAGTCATGTGAAAATGTCCTTTTTTCCCGTTGTCAGCCAGGTTTTTTGTTCCCTTATCCTTGAGCTGTCGCAGCATCCTTGCCACGTCACTAGGTGTGTGAAAGTTTGGCAGAAAAACTTTCATGAGGCAAAGACAAAAAAGAAAAGTTAATGCAGGTCCGCTTAATGCAAGACCTGGATGATTTTAATGAGCTTTTCCTTGGCGGAGGAGCCGAAAGTTGTTTGGCAATAATTAGTGCGGAGGGCCAAAACGCAAATTGCATGTTTCGAATGGCAAGCCAGAAAGTTTGGAGTCTGTTTTCCTTTTTTTTTCTTGTGTAAATATTTGTTGTTGTAAATATTTCGTTTGGCACTTTAATAGCTAGCCATGCGTGTATGGGTCATGTCCTGAGAGCTTTATTAAACATTTTATTAACATCATTTAGATAATCTTGCTCGCCGACCGAAGAGAGCAAACTTTGCCCCAAAGTTGCCAGCAGAAATTAACAAGTGCCGTCGCGACGTCAACGGTGATTATGATTATGAATGGAGCCTCTTCCGGCGGAGGCAATCTTTGTCTAACTGAGCTGAGCTGAACTGAAGCCGAGAAGCCGGGGATCCCCCGGCCAAGTTTGCACTGGGACGTGGCTCAAAGTTTTGGTTTTTGCTGCCCGAAAAGTTCAACATTTTTGCTAATTAGCTTCGTTTATCTGCACTGCACTTGCAGCATTTGACAGGAGCAGGAGCTCCAGATGAAGCTTCGAATATATATTTAATTAATTCCCCTTCGCCCGGTTTATTGTGCCATTTGATTGGTAAACTCAATTTAAGTTCATCTCTATTTTAAAATTCAATTTATTTTCCATTTATATAGCCTCTCCGTTTTTCGGACACGTGACAGAATATTAAATGCGGTCATTTTTCCCAGCACACCGAAGTCATCTTCAATGTGATTAAAGAATATTCTTGGATTTTTTATACTCCCCCCGCTCTTTAAGTGCTGCGTATGAATATTAAAAACTTTATTGACACGTTTTCCATTCCGAATGCAAGCAATCAGCATCACGAGCGACTTTAGATTGAATTCCCCTGGCACAAATCTTGGCAGAGAAACTCGGATTTAAGCTGTCTTTCTGCATCATAAATAAGTCAAAGGCCAGGAGATTGATATAGATGCAGTGGAAAGGAAGAAGGACCACATAATTTCCGTCTCGAATGGAATTTACATTTTGTGATGAGGATTTTGCAATTTACCTTGGTCGATTTTCAGTTATTTTGCAACCTAATTGTTATGGCTTTAAGCAAATTGCTGTGACACAGATGCATCAATTTGGCAGCCGGCAAAACAATGAATAATATTATTTAAATCTCCATTAAATTACGGCAAACTGGAGGCCACTTCGTTAGTGCAACTGGGCAAAAATGGCAATTTCTTGTCCTTATCCGTATCCTTATTTCCCTTATTTTGTATTTTTATTCAATTTGTGCGGCACATCCAGTCGGGCAAAAAACCAATAAATTTGCATGTAAGAGACAGGCAAAAGTGTGCAAACCGAGGGAAGCATTTAAAAATTAATTAATTCAATTGCAATGCGACTCTCGTTGCAATGTTCCACGGGTTTCCCGAGCTTCGCAGTTTCCCATTTTTCCACTTCCTGGACCTGGGCTGCCGTATAATTTGGTCCTGTTCTTTGAGTCCCTTTTATCCTTTTTGCGCCACCTTTGTGTTCAAAATGTGTGTGTGTGTCTGAGTGTGTCTGTGTGTGTCAGGGGGAAGTGCGTGTGCGGGCTCTGTCATTGTCCTTGCGAGGAATTAAATTGCATTTTAAATAGGCGGCGTTAATTTTATAAATAATTTATACGAACTGGCAATTTGCAATTGCAAACTGCCGCCGAACAGGTGTGAAAAGTGTCCGGCGAACGTAATAAAGGATCATTGATTGTAATTTCATTTCGTTTAATTTATTATTCAGGCGGGAAAGCCCCACCGATTTAGATGGTAAAGAGCAATCACCTAATGGAGGTACATTAAAGTTATATGAATTAATTTTGAAACTTATGGAAAACGATATATCTAGAAAATCGATATGTATCATATAGCTTAACTTATTTAATGAATATTTATTTTCTTAGTTAACATCCTGTCAGACTTGCATTAAACATTATTTATGGCCATTGATTAATGAAATTATTTATGCAGCAGCCAGTGGAAAGCTGAAAATTGTATTGACACTATTGCGTATAAATGGATTTATAATTGAGTGACCAACGCGTAATTGTAGACATTATTTCAAAGTGAAAGTGGAAAACTGAAAGGCTTTAAACAGGCCCATTAAATTTAACTTCCATTTTTGTGATAGCAATTCCGTTTGGAACGCCCAAAAAGGTCAACCAATCAAGCGGAGATAATTTGCAGTCACAGGACACATCACATCACATTACATCAATCATAAGGATTCCTCCCTTTGGGTGACAGATTTTTTATGAAACATTCGGGCAGTTAAATTGAGCAGTAAATGTGGGTAAGGGAACGAACGATTCGAAGTCATTTAAGAGCCATTTGCGGGGAATATTGATATACAGACTGCGCTGCTGGCATTTGAACTGCGGTGAATGGAGAGCGTTTGGCTTAATTAGATGGCTAATTAGTGTGGCCCAGGGGCCAAAAGCACCACGATAACCCGTCATTATTGGCCTGGCCAGCTGTCATTAGGTATCAAAGCGATTTTCCTCCAGCTCAAGTTGTTTATGCCTGGCATAATAATAGCGGAGGTCTGTCGGCTAATTTGCATAATGCATCCGATAAGCTGCCTTTCTCATTGACAGCTGAAACAATGCTGCTGCGGAAGACAAACAGGTGAATCCTACACGAATATGTAATATATTTACGCGACTCAACGTCGGGTTAATTAACAAATTCATCCATTTACACAGCAAATATTGATTTAAAGTTCGGCCCACAGGGGGAAAACATCATCGGGATTTATCTTATCTTTTGGGAAAAAAGATGAAAATTAAACTTCAAATGCATACAGCGAAAAAGGGGTGGGAAAAATCCGAGATTCAAGCGAAAAATTGCATAAAACTGCCGTTTTTGCTCGTGTTTGTTTTCTGTGGCATTTACATGAATATATATATATATATATAGTATATATCTGTCTGGGCTGGGAAGATCGCTGGATGACATTCATAAACCGCACATGTCGCTGGCGTCTGGCAATCATAAAGAGGCAACGATGAAAATGAAATTGCACTGCTGGCCATTTTAAAATTTGTAAAAAATGTAAATAAAAATACATGGACGCTGTAAAATATATATAAATAAATTACATGTGTTTGCTGTCGCTGTTTGATATTTACAGCAATTTATTCCCATTTTTTGCCCGAACAGACCAGAGTGGGCCCTATAATTTCACGTCGATAAAAGGGTTAAACCCTCATCATCATCATTGGCATTGACAGGAAAACAGGAAAACAGAAAACCAGGAAACCAGGGACTTGACCAAAAGCCTTTCTGGCCAGCCTTTGGGCTATTTAAATGCACTTTAATTTGACAGATGCTCCTTCAGTGGGAAAATCAAAGGGGCCCGGGGGCAAAGTTCACTGGGGGCAGGGCCACCTTTGTGGACCTGAATCTGAACCGCCTTCTGTTTGCCTGCAAGTCAAGCGTTAAAAGTGCTTCCAATTAAGCACTGATTTCGGTGCCCGAATGCTGGGCAAACAAAGTTTTCATTTCTAATTAAAATCGCATTAAAGCCAAACGATAAGAAAATGAAACGAATAACGTTGCTAAGCCGCAAAGTTTAGCTTTGAATGGTTTCTCTCTTTGGTCCGCAGTAGGCAATACAATTGATTTTGATTATATTTTTTCTCTTTTTCTAGGCTCGCACACAAGTAAATTGGTTTCTAATGCCCTCGGGCTGTGGACCACATTTTCCCCTGGTTCTTTTATTCCTTTATTTTTTTCCGCCCATTTCTACTCAATAATGTTATTAGTCAGGCCAATTTTGGTGAGTGTTTTTGTGTGTGTGTGCCCTTGGTCTTTTTGTTGCGAATTTTTTTCCTTCTCGGTGGCGGCGAAAAACACTTTCCTTTACTTAGGCTGATTTCATTGTGATGGATTCCGTGAGCCGATGGCTTAACCTTGGACTAGGAGGGATTTTCCGGCTTGATAAGTATTTTTTAGCCTCAATTATCCGCTCATAAATATAGGGAGGTATTTATTTAGGTGTATTTTTAAAGACAACAAGAATGGAAGCTAGCTTCGGCCAGCCGAAGCTTATATACCCTTGCAGATAATCCCTATTAATCACTAATTTTCCGATCGTTCCTATAGTAGTTTGATATTGATAAAATAAAAATCGAAATTCGAAAACATTTAAAAAGAGTCATATCCTAGAGTAGAAGAGAATATAATAAAAACCAACGAAACAATAATTTATTTTCTGTTATAGTCTTCCCATTTTAATAAAATTTTATTCGAAATTCAGAATTAGATAAAAATGGCATTTCCAAAAGTAGGAGGTTATAGGTTCAAAAACACCCAAGATATAATTTAGTTACATTATTTTTCCCGATTATTCCTACGGCAGCTATATGATATAGTTGTATAACCCCGGCTCGTTCCGACTTATATACTACCTGCAAAAAAAGAAGACTTTTGGGAAGGTTTTAGCCCGATAGCTTTAAAACTGAGAGACTAGTTTGCGTAGAAACAGACAGACGGACGGACAGACGGACGGACAGACGGACGGACAGACGGACGGACAGACGGTAACAAGTTCCTTTTTTAATACAATACATACATTTTTGTATATATCAATTCTACCGGTGAATAACAGATTGCTCTTAATTGTTAAGATACGATTTTAAGACTTGATAAATTGCTTATATCTTTCGGTAAGAACTGGGAATACATTTTAGTGAGCTGCAAAATAGTTATCCCAGGTTGAGGAGTCATTTAGAGCAGCAATTATGCGCCCATAAATATTAGAGCTTCGGCCCCTCCTTCCGCCATAAAGTTTGGCTGCATAGAAAAAGTGGGAGAAAAACTATTATTTCACGCTAAATTGCATTCAGCAGCAAAACAGTTTCATTCAACGACTTCACAGAGACTGATAAATGGGCTTTCCCACAAAACGGCAGATAGACACCACCAGAGGCAAAAGTTTTTCGCTTTTTGTCCACTTTTTTGCCTTTTCACGGGATATATTTGTGTGGACTTCATCAGGCGGGACGAGGACGAGAACGAGGCCTACGCCTCATTTGATCCAAAGTATTGGCACACAATGCGACCTCGTCGAAGCAATAACAATGACAGTTATGAGTTTTTGTCCCCCGGACGTTGGAAAATGGAAAAAATGCACGTTGCATGGAAATGAGAGTTTGCGATGCGATCCACGGGAAAAGCAACAATCGGAATCAATTAAGCTGCAAGCTGAAATCGTGGAGGGAGAAGAGCCAGTTGTTAGTTTTGTTAAAGGGAAATCCATTGATGTCCTCTTCTTTTAAAAAATGCTGGTAATAAAAACAAAAACTAGAGATTTTTATATTATACTTTAATATTATTATACAGTTATTTAAACTACAGATGGGTACATAACTTTCTTTAACAAGAACACGAATGAAAAGGAAAAACTAAACGACAGGGAAACCGAGCTTGAATACAATTTTTCCTTACGCTAAATGGCCTGCATCGAGGAAAAACATCCCAGATATAGATAAATGATTGGGAAGAATGGACAAACCGGATGAATGCGGGCAGCCGGACAGTTTGTCAAGGTTTTTATATAGAAGTGAAAAATCGAAGCGGCGACAGATCATTGAAGCCAAAACAATACGAAGACAGTTATGAGATACTTTTTCAGCTTCCCATGGATACAAAACCATTGATATCACTTAAATTGCGTTGGTAAAAAAGGTACTTGTCATTCCCATAATGCGAACACACTGAGAGAAATCGATAGTAAATTTGGCTTTGTATTGCAATCAAAGAAATTGAAATATCTTAAAAATTCAAATTCTTAATAGATAAATTTCAAAATCAATTAGCCATTGATTTGAATATTACACATAAATACATATGATATGGGAAAAATACTTTTTTTTTTAAATATTCTGAGTTTAAAATTACTTTTGAGTATGCTGCTTTGTTTGGGAAAAACTCTTCTTTTCAGAAAAATTTTGATTGAGGATTTAATACAAACGAAGCATTTTTTTGTAGATTTAAAATATGAATTTTTCGACAATTTTTTGCATTTTTCAAAGAGGATCACGTCAAGGTTATTTTTTTTAAATTAATAACCAATGCTATTTTTTCATACATTGATAGGAAAGACGCCCAATTATTTTTTGGATTATAAAATGTATGATTTACCTCAAACCGACTACAAACTAGTTGGCATCGCAACCGGAACCGACGAATGCTGCTCTTTGAGTTGCCAGACGGTCTTCATTGAATTACTATACATTTCGGCGCTGTCATGCCGTGGGCTACAAATGACATAATACTGGCATACTGACAGCCATTCCCGTCATCCCGCCATCAAGTTGGCCACTAATGAACGGCGTTGCCTATAAACAAACATCAACGACTGTGGGATCAGCCATGGCAATGGACCAATGCACGTTGTGTTGGCCACAAAATTGCATTTGCGTTTTCCTCGAAAATACTATACGTTGTGCCAGACTAACGGCCTGTTTTGTGGGTGGAGGCAAATTCCCAGCCCACTCGGATATACGAATTCCAGAGCCAAAGGATGACAGGCATTTTTAGCCCAGCAGGAACTCCGCGTTCATTCGCTTTTAATTAAAACTGTGTCGAATTATTGTCGCTACCCTCGTCATTGACTGGGATTAGATTTGTTTAGTGTTCGCACTCCAGAGTACTCCGAAGTTAAGTAAATCAATGTGGATTTTGTGGTCACAATTTCGCTGTTTAATTAAGACCCATAGATGGCACACATATATTTTCCAGCACTTTCGTTTGATATTAATGTGCAATTAAGTCTTTAGTTTATTCTATTTCAAGAAAGTCGAAAGTTTCCGACAGCAAAATTGTCTTGTAAATTACTTTTGCATACATTTTATGCGGTTAGCAAAAAGTACATGGACAATTTGCAAAATCGCTGTAGAAAGTTGTCTCCGAGTCGTGGAAATTTGCTTAGCTATGGTAATATTTATTTGGCAGTTTCGGTCAGGAACTTGGTAACATGGCCTTGCAAATTGAAGAGGGTAATTATTTATTATCCTTTTTTTGTTGCTTTTTTTGCAATCAAGCTGAAAGTTTAGGGGAAACCTTCGGGCTTAAAGACTTGTTAGAGTGAAAAAATGAAATAAAACCCCATCAACTAAATCCCAAAGTTGAGAGCCAAGCAAAAATAAAATTGCAAAGCAATTGCAGACTCTGAGCTGCAACCTCGGGGATTTTTGCTAGCAGAGAAACAAAAATTATTTTGATAAAATATCATTTTGTTCTGCGACTCTTGTGAATTGTTCTTGAAGAGCTTATTTCGTTGTCAGAAAATTGTCAAACAAGTGAGTCTTATATCTGTGAAGTTTTTTGAAGGAAAACTTCAGTTTTGCCATTTGCAATAACCTCAAAAAAGCTAATGCAAACTCTATATATATATTTATGATTAATTAAAATGTTTGGCTTAAATGCTTATATGTTTCCATTGAATGCTACAAATCGTTGGTTATTCAATAAATAATTTTAATTGAGCCATTAAAATTTAATTCGGGCTAATATTTATTTAAGCATATATGCTGATTAAAATGGCAAAACAATTTTATGGAAATATGATTGTGGTTCATGTTTTTGGCTGAACATAAAATGTGACCAAAAATTTCTTTGCCAGCTGGTTGGTATTTTTTTTCGGTCTCCAGGCTACAACAAATCTAGTTTATAATTCTTTTATTTAATAAATCCTGAATTTGCGCAAATACTAATATTGCACTTCGTTCCTATTTAATTCAAGGCAAAACATCCAATTTAAAATGAAAACTGCTTAAAGTTGAATGAAATATTTTGGCATTTAGTTGAATTATTTTCTTTCCACGCCTGGAGCCAAAAGCACAAACTTCTTGGCCGGAAACAATTATGGCAAATGAAAATTTAATTTCTGCTAGCCATGGCCGTATTTTACTCAACGTTAAAAACTTAAATTCGCACTTTAGCCCCGAGAAAACACTCGAGTTTTCCACCCCCCACTTCCCCACTCCCCCAGTTTTCCGCTGACAGCTCTGACATGCATTTCGCGCCCGAAGAATAAAACAGGCAGACAGTAGCTGGCCTTTGTACATTCTTAAAATGTATATATGAATAAGTGAGTGGAAAGGCCGAGGAAGGCGGAAAACTTTTCTTGCATTTTCTCCGGGGGCTCTGGTGGCTGTCAGCCGAATGCCAAAGGACCAAAAGGACCGAAAGAACCAAGGAACGCCACAAAATGGCGCCAATGATGAGCTTGAGAAGTTGGGAATTTTCGGTGTGGTAAACTGATTTCGGCCATTTGCTTTGCTCTGGGCCAAAATACACTGGACGAGTTCACTGCACTCGCACTCGAAGGATTATGGTGGAGTTCTAGGTCCAATTTCATAATTACCATTATTCATGACGAGTTCAAGTCAAACTGGCGACTTCTTTTCGCCAGCGCCGCCACCGGAAAAACAATGGAGCACAATGAGGGAAAACTTTTGGACCAACTTTGAAGACTTTTTAATGTCTTCGAGCGAAGCATTTAAAAGAGCCATAAAAAAGCGTTTTATTGTCTCGACTTCCCCGCAGTATTTTCCCGAGCCATGGGGGGAAACCCCATGAGTATTCGGGTTTCCTTTTTGCAGCCATTGTTTGGTTTGCCTTTGTGTTTTTGGCTGTTCATTTCTTTGCGGAAAGGAGTCAATGGGAAAAAAACAAAGGGCGTGTTAATTAAATTAAGGCGAATTCACCTTGGGGCAGCAGGCTGACACGCTATCGGCAAAATCGAATCATTGAAAGCTGGTCGTTGGGCTTGAACCCAAAATAATGGCCAATAAATATTTTTGCTCACGCAGGGGAAACGCCCTTGCTAATTGCTCAATACCATATAAAAAATACAGATTTTTTCCTTTGAAATTTAGCTGCACCCAAATATTTTACTTCATTTTAATTTTGTTCTTCCAAAAATTAGTGTTTTGCCTCTACAAATTTGTGGTTACATGTTTGGTTAATCTGTTTTATTATGCTCTTAATTTAATTATTTGGTAAATCTTGCATAAACCTTTCTATGTTACTGCATTTGGGTTCCTGCTTCTTATGAGGGCATTAAAGGGCCTCTGCGAAACTTTGGTCCTTTGGCAAGATTAAGATTTAAATAATTTATTTTAAGCACATTTAATTTGCTGGCAACACACAAAGATATCCCAGGCCATTTCCCGGGCACCCGTTTATGGGCACAATAAGTTGGGCAAAAGGTTGACCCATTCGGGGGATAAATGCGCACTTAAACCGGTAACCCGAGATTGCTAGGACGTCATTTGTCCTGGCTAATTCGGCATGTGACCAAAGTCATTAGGCATTGACTTGGCCACGGGTAATGCCGATGGCATTGGGATCAATTCGTCTGAGGGTCTGGGGATGTGGGGATATGCGGGTGCTCTTTGGGGCTTAAGGAAATGCGGGTTCTGTTCCGGGTTTCGAGGCAATCTCACACATGTTTACATTTAATCCACTTTTATTGCAGCCCTCGGAGGGCAGAGGGCAGGGGGCAAAGGGCGTTGGACCCTCAGTTATTATGCTGATTGTGTTGACACACTCGCCATCCCTTGTTTGCCCACATATAGATTGTATGTACTATATACACCCCATGTTTATGGGGCCTATGGCAACTTTTGTGTTTGTGCTGAGCTTGTCACTAAATATTTTATAAGCGCTTACCTTGACGGGGCGCCCTCTTCTGGGGTCCAAGATAAATAAAAATTCAATTTTATTTTTATGCCCGGCTATTGAAACCGTTCCCAGACCAAATTTGACTAGTGCACGTGCCCAAAGTCAAGTCCTGACGTCTTATGACAAATTGATTACCACCTTGTGGCGGAGGATGGTCCACTTTTGACCCGGCAGAAAGTATCCTGCAAACCATTTATAGGGATGGTCCCCTTTGACCCCTTTTGTTCTTTTAATTTAATCAATGCCGATCGCATCGTCACACTCGAAATCTTTTTCAACTGTGACGAGGCTGAAATCAAAAGTTTTCGAGTGCAAAATGAACCCTTTGACAAAATGGTCGTTTTTTTTTTTATTTTGTGCGGGCGAAAAAGTGAAAGTCAAGCACTTTACTTTGGGCTTTGTGCCTCGACGATTCAGGTTATCCTTTCAGATTAATGTCACGGCAACGGGTTGGTTTAGCTTTTCAACTCTTTTGCAACGCAATTCAGCAAGAAAGCCCAGAAATAAGAGTCACTAAATGAGAGATTTGCTTTTGCCGAGTTTTTAAAGTCATCCCTCATTAGTCAAACTGCGTTTTTCCGTAGAATTCTTGGCTTGGTAAGCGACTCCATTGCGGAGAAAAATCAGAAATATTTTCCTACTTACGATAGATAATAATAATCTGCATTTCCTTCTGCTGCCTTCAGTTGAGTGGAAACAAAATTGTCTGTTGTCTGGCAACAAATATGAACAATCAATCTGTCTGTCGCAACACAAATACTATATGTAGTAGATATTCCAACCATTTCCTTGGAACTGCTCGAGTATTTTCCGCTTTTCTACTTTCCTTTCATATCTCTCCCCTTGCTAGCTTCCGTTTCTATTGCATATTTTTCGGGTATGTCAAAAGTTTGTGCACGTTGCATATGGCATTCGAAAATGTGTGCTCGCCTGTGTGTAAATGGTTATTTGACAAGCTGTTAACGTTGCATTGTCTTCGTTGAGTTAACAAGTCACGGAAATTACCGAGACATAATAGTCAGCTTTGAGTATTGAAACTCTTTGCTTTGGCATTGCATGCATCTCTTCATTTTTGGGATATTTATTTGCATAAGACCAGATTATGTAGAGAGTTTAATATTTTATTTTTATTGGGAATAGGAATTAATTATTAAAATACTTGAATTTCTATTGTTTTCTTATTTCTGCGAGCATTTTAATTAGTATTCCATATCGACTAACAGTTGGTTCAGTGATTATTGGCAGTGATTAAATCAAAAATAATCAAAAGCCACGCATCCTGCTTATCCAATACATCTTTCGTATATTAATCACTTTGACTGAGTGAATTGAAAGCATCCTGCCGACACAGCATGTGCACAATACTAATTAACATTTCGGTGGGCGATGCGGCTTCAGATTTATTCCCAAGGATGTGCACTGGGTTTTAATTAAAATCGGAAGAACAAATGTATACCACAAATGCATTTAAGTCGTGACATTTAATTCTCTTTGCTGTGCCATTTAAATGTGACGCCAAAATAACATTCAATCAATTATGTACCACACAGTAAACAAATCTATACAATTTTAAAACACTTTCTAGAGTGAAAATAAACACATTTGGCCGATTTCGATTTAAGCCGATCGATTATTCAATCTCCACCGCACGACTGAATTTTATAAAACAAAAGCAAAATACTTTAGTTATTAATATGCGAGAGAATGTGGACAATGTCACAGGCGGAAGTGATGTGTGTATTTTGCGGTCATTGTTAGAAAATATAAAAAGTGATTGCCAGCTGTTCCATTTTTTATGAAAGCCATGCATGCTGGTATAATATTTTAGGAATCATATTTTTTAATCATAAAAACTCCAGGGATTGTGTTATTAAAATTCAATTATCTCCTTCATAATTAACTCCTGTGGTTTACACATTAAAATCGCCAACCTTTATTAAGTATTTACGCAGTGATGGCAAATGATTGTTTGTGCTTTAATGGCTGTCGCCTGATTTACAACGCACCGACCTTACAAAACAATATATCAAAAGTTTTTGTCAGCTGTGAGAGGGGGGAAAAAAATAACCATTTACTAATTGCAACTTTTAATTAAATATCGACCTTTAATGCGGCCAAAAACGACAAGGACGACGCTGAGAAGAAGGCGAGCTACCGCATTTCGGGGAAAACCACATTGAATTTTGGCATTGGCATCGCAGCAGATACATTTGCGGACTCCGATTCGAACTCGGATTCAGATACAGGGACAGTCTGGGCAGATCCGGCAGATGCAATGGCTATAGCTTTCGCCATCGAGTGGGTGGGCGATCACCCCGTTCGTTGGCTCTTCCGGTTCGTTTTCTGGTCGAGGCAAGTAAACAAGCGTTTCCGCTTTTGAAAAATTGCTCCCATTTTTTGGCTGAATGGCTGACCCAATGGAAGTCGCAGACATCACCGAAAAAACCGCTTCCTGCCCTTGTTGTTTGTTATTACACCCACACTGCCGACGAACTGCGCTGGGCGGCAGATAAGCAAAATGGCCAAAAAAAAAGAAGGAAAACGGGCTGCCACACCCTCAGACATTTTGTTGAACTATAAATAATAGTTACACATTTTTTTCTACACTTTTTTGCTGCATGTTTCACCACAAGATCAACACAGTTAAAGTGCAAATGTTTCCATATGCAAGCGCCAACAACGACAAAATTTGAAAAAAGGGAAAAATGGAAAAGAAGCGTATTTGAACTATGGCATGAAAGCAAAAAACGGGGAATGGAATGTTTTAGGTTGAATAAAAATTATATAATTTTATGCAAAAATGTCCCATTATAAAAAGTTAAATTAGAAATATATTTTAATATTGATTTATTAAATATTTAAAATTGCCTCACTAAACTTTACTTAAACTTTTCAATAACCTCCTTTTACCAACATGTTATTAAGTGCTTTAAAATGATTCTCATTATCCGGCTGTACAAATTTATATTGAATGTAATGCAATAAAACGTCTCACCCTGACATTGATGTAATTAAAAAACATTTGCGGCCATTAAAATGTCATTTAGTGCGTTTCATATCATTACGCCGCAGGGCCATTAAACTCATTAAAATTGTGACTTTGGTCAGGACAAGGGCGATGGGTGATATAAGGGCGATATAAGTAATCGTAAGTGAAATATCCAGCCCACCGAAGGACTTGCCGTTCCGTTTGGCTTTCAATTTATCTGAGTCGGTTTCGGGTTGCCGATGTGATTAACGTTGCTCTTTGCGCTTTTGTCTTTAGCTGGAGATATCCTGGGGAACTGGGGGCTGGAAACTGAGGGCCGAGCTATGCGTTAATCAAATGTCAATTACGCTGCGGATTTCGCAATGGATGTCTGCAACAACGGCTAAAGTGTTGCCAACTTGACTGTTTTTTAGCCGAAAAGGAAAGCAAGAAGATCTTAATTTTTCAATTTATAAAAAAAAGTTTTACAATATTTTATCTTTGTTTTGGGTAAACAAAATTGTATATGTAAAATATAGTTTATAAACAGTTGAGTTTTTTTTGCACTAAGAATATTTTTATTATCTACAGAATGTTTTAAATAATCCAAAGATTGGCTTTATAATCTAAAAAATAATAATTTTTAATTCGCAATAATAATATCAAACAACAGTGAAATATTTCCACCTTTAGGAAAGCAGAAAACCAGTACGGTTTATTGGCTAGCCTTTTTAGTATTTTCTTTTAATTTGACTTTCCTATTTAAGAGCAATGATTATTTTGCATACATTATTCAGACCAATTCTTTGCCGACAGCACTGAAAAGTGGCAGTTCGAGCCTGGCTTACTGACGACACCCCAGTTGTACAATGGGTGGCCGCTAAATCTTGGCGCTCGTTGGTTTTACGTTTTCAGCGATTTTCCCTCTTGGCCCGACCATTCACACAGATACTCGTTACTTGAATTCGCGCACCCAGACACTGACACGCCCAGTGCCAATCATAGTGGCATAGAGAGACAGGCGTCCTTTTGCTGCTGCACTTTTGCTCCTTGGGCCCATCCCTCCTCATCCACTTCCTCAACCACCTCCACTTCCATTCCCATCCTTGCCCTTATCCTTTATGCAATTTGTCTTTATGCGCCACCCTTTTTTTGCCCACTTTGCTCACTTGGCTCCGTGCTCTTGCAACTTTGAGTGGTTGGCGGTCATGAGATATAGATATGTATGCCCGACTTTACTTACGTTCCCGGCATTTTAAGTTCCCACGTCCCGCGATTCGACGCCGCCATCCTCATCTTCATTTTGATGGTCTTTAAATATCCCCGAAACAGACAGCTTCATGCATATTAAGCATTCGCCGATGCACTAGAAAAAAACATTTTGAAATTCCAAAAAAACTTCATTAAATCGAAAATGACCTTAATTTGGTACTCCAAATTAAGCTTGACCTTAAATCACATAAAAATAAAATATTTTAATCACAAATTATTTACTAAAAAATTTTAATTTCTTTTAGGATTAAAGAGGTTTTTTATATGTATTCATTTAATTTTGTTCCTAATGCTTTACCACAGTAATAAATCAAATTTATCTTATTCTAAATTTTTTTAGTGTAAAAGAATTTTATTTCGACTTTTTGTTCAACCAATTTAAATTGTTTTTTTCGACTCAATAGCTAATTTTGTCCAAGTGTAGGGCACTCGCTTGTGTGCCTGGCGGTGCTGTTGAATATTGAACAAACAGCTCTGGTAATTTGAAGATTATAAATCGCAACATAACACGTCGCTCAAGTGCGCCTGATGATTGGGCCTCAGGATGCATATGTGCATATGAGGAATAATCACCACCCAAGGACATTCCCAGGACTTGTGCACATTCGAACTGAATGCGAAGGACAAGCGCTGGTAGTCCCTTAATATCATGTATGTTCTGGGTAGATAAACATATAAATACCAATTAAATAATGAAATATTGATATAAATTCATTTGTTTATAACTTTAGATAATGATATCTGATTTCAAAAAGTTTAAGTATAGATACAATAGAAATGATATACATAATATATGAAAGAAAATCCGAAAATCAAAAGTTATTCCAAACTCAAGATTTTGAAGGACTCTCCAAAATTAAACCAAATGTCACATTGTTTGTGGGTTTGTATGAATCTATTTTTGGTTTCACGGTCAAAAAGTGCAATTGTAATAGGACCCAATAGGTCGAATGAGAATATGAGAAATACAATCATTTTTTTGTCACAAAATTTCATATCAAAACATTTGTATGTTGATGGTGCAATCGACACGCCCTTTAACTCGTTAAGAGGTGTTTTTGTTCTATAAAAATTATGCTAGTAATGCCTTAAGTTATGTACCATAGAATTCACTCAATTTGGCTAAGCCAAATACATGCCAAGATAGCAAATGTTATATAAAGCTTCTTGTTCAACTTTTTTGGCAATCTAACATTAATAAGCTTAGCCCTGAAATTTTGCTCCAGTCACTCAGTTCCTCTTAGTCATTGTTTACCCAATGGATAAACATTTTTTCGTTAGCTCTATGGTTTGTTTTTTTCGAATGGGAAACTTTTGTTTGCCATTTGTATATGAAGACAAATCGAAAATGGCAAAAAAGATGATTTATTACCCACGAAGTAGATGAAAAAAAGAAGAATAACATAGGGAAAAAATGTGATTTATACAAAGACACGTACGCATTGGGATAAAAATATGTGGTCTTCATTAAATAGCCTTTACAACTAGGAAGCTTTAATTTCGGAACTCAAGGCCAAATATTTATTTACGATTCAGCTAATGGCAACATCAAGAAAAGTTCAATAAAGTATAATTTCAACGCTCTACTTGTTGAACTCCCTCAAAAAAAAACAGTTTTTTTTTTCTAAGAGCGGCAAATAAATAATATAAATGTAGAACAAAAAGCGCATTAAATGTATTCCATTAGGCCACTCGCTTTTAAGTACATCTAATTTGCAACAATTTGAGCGCCATCTAATGTTATACATCGGGGAGAAAAGGGGAAAAGTCATAAAAATGTTTATGCTCTTTTTATGAGCACACAAGCTGCGGCATATCACACAGTTAAACAATTGTTCCCGACTAGCCAGGACATTGTTTAGCCATGTTTTGTTTTTGTGCTCTTGCTTTTGCTTTTGCTGCTCCTTGCCGTTCCCTGGGACATTTACTTTTATTGTGCGACTGGTTCAAGGTTCAGGCACTTTGATTATGACGTTACTACAACTACCAAACCAACTGGCTGCAGGGCAGGACCAAAGAAATGGGGCGGGGTAAGGGTCCTTGCCGCCGGTCCTGTCATCAATGTTGGCCACTAAGGGGTTACGAAAAAATGGCCAGGTCAGAGGTTTAAGTCGGTTATAGTTGGGAATATTCGGGGTTAAGATACAAATTATTTTTGAACAAGTTTTATTACTAGTTAGTTCTATAGAACTAGGAAAAGTATTAGTATTTTAAAATGATAAAACATATTGTTGCCTACTTATAGGTACATTTATTCGGGATTTCAAAACCCTCGAGATTTTTGGCGAATATTCTAGTTTGTAAGTTGCAACTGCAATTTATTGTACTCATTGTTTCACAAATTATTTCTATACAAGTTATATTACTAGTTAGTTCTATGAAATAATAAAAGTCTTAGTATTTTAAAATAATTAAGTTAATGTTGCCTACTTTTGGGCACATTTTTTGGTGATATCAAATCCCTCGTGATTTTAGACTTTATGCTTATCATCTAGTTAGTAAGAAAGTTTCTTTTTGCTCAAAAGGTAGCCAAATTCGCCGCTCTGCCTGCTTCATTTATGGCCAACAGGATCTGGCGATGGCGTTCGCCTGTGTGCTGGCAATTGCAGCCAAAAAGGAAATGTTAGGAGCGGCCCAAGGATGCACAAAAGATACTCGCACACTTAGTCGTTGTTATGTTATCTTTATGCGGAAGCTGCCTGCTCGGAAGTGGCGCAAAGAAGTTCTGGGAACTTAAGTTACCGACTAGTTGGAGTACTAATTCGGTGGGTTTATTTCGGGGGCTTTAAACGTTTTATGCGCCAGAAACCGGAGTCAAAGTGGCCGAGTACAGGGAAATATGTCCAAAGTTTATCAGCTTGTTATGGGGAAAACGTTTGTCCGTCAGCTGTCAACGGTCGCATTCGTTTTCCACCCTCCACCTCCGCAGGCCGGAAAAGCGGAATTCTTCACTTGTCTCCGGCATTAGCGGACCGGAAGGAAGCCAGTCGCTGTCCTTGTCCTGTGAACCGGGCCATAAACTAAACAAAGGCACGAATGCCCCGCCCATTTATCCTGGAATTAAGCCGGAATTCGGAGAAGACCTCCAAACAAATTGTTTATGTTAAGGAAGTCACGTAAAGTGTCGTGTCCTTACGGAAAATCCCACAGGAGAAGGAACTAGGAAAAAAAGAGGGCAAGCCAAAGGACTGCTAGTCCACCCGCAACTTTATCATCATCATTATCATCATCGTCATCATCATCTGGCTTCCCCTTTAAAATACAATTTTCTGCTGGTCTCGCCTGGATTCGGCAATCTTAATTTAAAATTTAAGCTTGGATTTGATCGTAAAATCCCGTGCGGACCCTTCGTGGGAATTTTGTAATTGTGTTTCCCTAATTAAAGGGAAGCCCAACTCGTTGGCAACCGCAGCTGAACATGCCAGCCGCCACAAGACCAAGACTATTATGAGCACTTTTGGTCGACCCTTGCTACGCATTGTTCGGCAGGTTATTAATCAAATGAGAAAAGTAATTTTTCAGAGGCTGGCATTCATTTGATTGGCATGCCTCAGGCCGCAGGGCAATGAACTGTTAAATAAAATATATCCCAGGCTTTGGACTAAGCTGAAAATAAATTTAAGCAGATTTGAGATGGATTTGATGGGTTTAATCAAAGTGACAAGTGCCTTTGATTATGACCTCTGGTGTGAGAGAAATTTATTTTGGTTATTAATTTTAAATTTTTGCTAGAAAACATTTTAAACTGCTTGTATCTTTTCTTTAAAGATACAGTATTTATCATATTAAACATGTTACTAGGATAGGGATAGTATAAGCCATTGTTGGGTTCCTGGAAGTAAACCTTAAATATTAAATATGCATAATCACAAATCTGGATGTCATTAGGGGCAAATGGCTTGAGGCTCTTAAAGTCTTGACATTAATTGCAGAGAGCAAACTTGTTAGTTGCTGGCCAAAAGGGGTAAAGGGGTAAACCTTTTTCCGGGAGCCCGCTTGTTTTCGGGCACGTGTTGTCCTTAAAAGGGGAGAGTGGGTATTTGGGTGGGTGAGTGGGTTAGTGGCCCATTAACGCATCGCCAAGCTGCTCGCTTTTGCATAATTAGAAATGCCTTACGACCCACGCGCACACACACACGCATAAACAGCGGCCCTTTCACAGGTAAATGGGCCCTTCAGGTAATACAAATTACACATACACAAAGCATTGTGCGGAAAGAATCCCACTGTCCACAGGACACCCACAGAACCACACCCTAAAACCCCAAAGCCCAAGCCCCGTGGTGTAACTGATAGCTCTGTTTACTCAGTCGCCACAGACACCTTTCTCCTGTCCGGATTCCGTCCGAGGACTCCACAAACAAGTGGCTAAGTGGCAGTATCCTTGGATCAGGTGTTAAGAGCAATGACTGTGTCGCCTGTAAATGGAAATGGGAATCCCATCCAGACTGCTCGGGGTTTAGTTACAGCTAGAGAGCCGGTAATTAAAGTAACTTCAGAGTTTTTTAAATATCTATTGTTTGCGAAGTGATAAGGTTTCTATGGCTGGTAAAATATTCCGATAAAAATGGATATAAAATATTGAATTAAGTGTTTTGAAACAGGGGTACTGAGCCCAAAAAACAAAGAATGCATTGAGCACACGTCAATTCAGTTTGGAGCACAAATGATTTAAAATATTCTGGCACTTTTAAAAATTTATACTGTGTCTTTAATAAATAAGCATTTTCTAAAGATTATTTACAAAAAACACAAATAATGAAATTTTAACAATTGAATATCACCCTGCGATAAACCCGTAAATCGATTTAGATTTTTTACACTCGCTTCGCCGCATTTCTATCTAAATTTAATGGTCGTGCCTATCGCGATTTACGAAATTAGCGCAATCAATTTGTAAATTTGTTTCGTTTTTATATCTCTGCCGCGGGCTTGGCCTTGGGCAAGTTGATTTTCCTCCCATTATTACGAAAATTATTGCGGCCATAATTTGTTTGCAATTTGTTTTGCCAAATTTATCTGTTCTAATTTGCATTCGTCGGAGTGTTTACATTGGGATCTTTTTATAGCATAAATCGAATTAAATCGAGGACTGTCTGGACTGTAGGCCATGTCTATATGTGTGTATTGTCTCTGCCTGCCGGCCGACTTTGAGTGTGGACCAGTGGCGGATCTAGGATTTTGTTGTGGGGGGTGATATCAGAACAATTTTTTTGTTGCATACTTTTTGAAAACCAAATTTTCTTTAATTTTTACTCGAGTGGGGGGTGATATATCACCCATATCACCCCCCGTGGATCCGCGCATGGTGTGGACCAATATTTATAGAGTGTCTGTTCGTAGGAAAATTGATGGCGTCTGGAGAGGACACAATCATAATATTGGTCTGTCTGGATTTCTGTGTGTGTTGTTTTTTCTTTTTGTAAAATATTTGCCTACGGATTTGCGAATTAATTCTTGCTTATTTATATTTGTAATCGCAGTGAAAATATAATCGTGTAATCTTGTCTTCATAATTGTAATCAAAATGTACATTTTATGTAAATGAATTTCGCTCATTCGTTCTTAGTTCGGAAAACGCTTTTCGCCACCCCAATGGTGACAGGGAAATTTTAGGAGCGCCAAGACTGTGGCTCGGATTTTAATTAAAATTTATGTTTTAATCCTGATTACGTGTCCTCACCCAATGTTCGTATTTCGTATTAGGGGCACACATGTACCCATCTGTTTGTGTGGTTTTGGCCCCCGGTTATGTATGCGGAAAAGTTGACAACTCGGCTGCTGCTGCCGCTGCTCTCATTCCGTGTGCCATGTTTTTTCTATTTTGGGTCACTATTTTTTATAGCCATCTCTGTTTTTTGCGACTGTCATTTTCATAACAATTTTCGTTTGATAATAAGGGTTTTCATTTTCCGTTCTCCTCTCTGAATAGTTCTTTCTGCCGTAACCAAGACTTTAATTTTGTTGGACTTTTTTGTGAACCTTATCCTGTTCTTTGACTTGAAAGCCTGCTAGTTTTCCTACCAATTAGTTTCTGTGTCGCCTTCTACTCTTTGAATCCTTTGACTTTTTCTGAGATTAGCATGGAGTATTCTGTAGAATTTTTGTCTGCATGAAAAGGAGCTTTAAAGAGCAAGAGAAATGGAATTTCTGTAGCTGCCTGTCATTGGTACAAGAGTTCTACAGCAGTTTTAATTAAATACCGACTGCCATGCCAAATTGTTTTTGAATGAAACAAAGCTGTGTGTAAATACTTGAATATTCATACGCCACGTTGGCCAAATAACGTGTCACAAAAGTAGAATTGTTCTGTAAAAATATATAAAATACATAACAGGGCATTAAGAATTTATTTTTCGTGTCAATAAGCAGAGAGGAAGAAACAAAGCCCCGAGTTCCATATGACACAAGTGGGTATTACAACGCGACAATAACGAAACACTTGTTATATTTTGTGGTGCTTTCAAAGAAAATCTCTTTAAATTACCAGCTGAGTGTCAAATAATTGTGACAGCTGTTGTGAAAGAACAAACAAAAACAGGGTAGTATTTTGGAATGTAATTAGGTTTAAGCAAATAAAGAGCTTGTCAAAGCAAACAAATTTAAAGCCTTCAAGAAGGCCACTTGAGATATTCAAAACACGTCAACCGATTGGCTAGAAAATTATGCAAAAACCTTTTCGTTGGGTTCTTTTCTACACCCAAGGGATCTGAATGCCAAGGGCAGGCCTTTTCTTGATTGATTTCATTGTGCCCTTAGAGTAGTAGCTTTTTTGAGTGCCAGTTACTTGTCACCTTTTTTAAATGGTCTACGGTAAAGTGCACCAATAATTTCCCACTTTTATTACTGCACTTATCCGGAACCGTCCGTGTTGACCTGTCATTTGGTTCATCGTCATCGTCATCGTCACTCTCTCAGTTGGCTTTATTGATGGACAGCCGGGGCGCCTCAATTATGATTTGATGGCTTTCTGCTCGACTGTGTCACACGTTGCGTATGCGTAATACTCGACACATGGCCAGCAGCCAAGCCCATCTAACGTTTCGGCCTCAATCCTTGTCATTGGAGTCCACTAAAAGCTTTCTCATCCCACCCACACACCAGTAGGTAGGTGTCCTTCAACTGCAGTGTTGTCCACTATAGATTACAAAAAGTGATGGAAACTGTGATTAAAGATGGCAAGAAGGGGAAACGTGCTATTTAAAATAACTTGCGATTTTATTTATGGGCTACCAGAGTAATTACTAGAGTTTTAAATAACTTATAAAGGTTACTAAAAGCTTTAAAATAATTTTGAAATTACTAAAATATACTGTTGCATACTTTTAGACACTTTCATATTTATTTTTATTTTTCACCCTAAAATAAAATATTTAAATTAATTAAATAAATAATTGCATACTTTTAGACACAACGTTATTATTTTTATATTTCACCCTAAAATAAAATATTCAAATTAATAAAGTAAATATTTTATTAATTTTAAATTTTTTAAAAGGAAATTTAACAAAATAGATTTGTAGCTGAAATAAAACCGGCAGCACAGATCACCTGTGAGACGGGTTGCTTAATGCCGAACGCTTGGCGTTAAAGTTAAAGACAACTCGGCTGCAATCAAGCGCATTGAGGGGCGGCCATCACGTAAATTGAGATCATTGTGGTGCAGCTGCACCGGCAGCCGAGGGATAAACGTGCCTGTTGCGGTTCGGATCCTTGTGCGGCATCCTGGCAGAGGAAGTGGAGAGCCACCGCCACACATGACCAACAATTTCAAAGTCATTAAGACAAGCCGGGGCAAAGTTTTCGCAAGAAAGAAAGATGGAAAGAAACCGAGACCGAAACCGAAACGGCTGCGAATTGGCCAGCGAGCTGCAAACTTTTTATGGCGCTGCAGCAGCATCAAAATGGCCACAAAATCATCATTCACTTGGAGCTGACTTTAATGCGATTTTGTCCCATTTCCCCAGGTGGCATTCGAGTAATTGAAATTCGAAATTCGAATGCAGCCGGCGCTCGTCATGCGTCAGGGCAAAAGTTCAATTGCATTTTAATGAACATTTCGACTGCCGCTGACCGAGGAAAGTTCGAGGGTTCAGAGCCCCGGATGGGGATTCTAGTTCGGAGTCCCCGAGTTGCCAGGAGAAATAAATAAAGGCGAGCATGTCACTAACTTTGTCTGTCTGCCGAAGCTCTGGCCGCTCTTCTCCTTGTTTTTCCGTCGGAATCGGCATGGCAAACAAATGCACTTCGGGCTAAACAAGTGTTTATGCAGGCCTCCAGTTAGGCTGTGTGTGATTCCCCCTATTTCCCCCCATCACCTGATACTATATTCCGATGATATTTGCTGGGGGAAATGGCAAAAATCCTTAGCAGAAAGAATGGAAAATTGTGTGTGTGCTCTCTGCTTAAGCTGGTTGGCCTTACGTCCCAGTCAAGATTTTCCATTATTCCGAAATGCCAGTCAGGCAATCAATTTGTTTCAAAACCAATAAACACAATTTAAGCAAGACAATGTCGAAAGGTTGAAAGGCGGAGGCCTTGGGCGAAATTAGTCCATTCATTCTGATCAAACATCCTCTCTATCTCGTTGGCCTGGAATTATTCATAAATTTTTCGCACTCCTGCAAGTTGACAAAAACTATTGGTCGCATGAATATTTATGCAGGGGTATCAGAGTAAAAGAGAGTTATTTTGACTTGTGGTGCAATATGTTTAAATAATACAATATGAAGTGGTAAAGAAAAATTAAATTAAATTTTTAAATAATTTTAATGCATTAAAAATTGTATCTTTTATTATATTTTCTTACTTAGGCATTTTCAATTAATTGTTGCATACTTTTAGACACCTTTAAGAATGATTTTCTAAGATTGGGATTTCTGTGCACATCTCAATAGTTGGATATGTAATATTTCAAAAACAGACCATAAATTAAGTACTATTTTAGACTTATTTAAGATAAGATTATTTTCTGAAAAATAATAGAGTACTTCTTATTCGTGGCATACCTTCTGCATATCTCAAATATGTTTTGTTTGTCTTTAGCTTTCCGAACTTTATAAATTCTCAAGTTAATGTGAGAACGTTAGAATGGTAATAGAATTTTAATTGCTGCTATGCAAAGCTCCCACAGAAACCACTGGCACTTAAAAGAGTGAGATTTCCATAACAATCAAAGTGTGTTTTAAACGAATCTAAGAGTTTGTATATTGTCTGCAGAAGTTCATTAGGTAAACTGAAAAATCCTTAGCTATTTGCCACTGTGGTTAATTAAATTGATTAAATCCATGCTCAATAATATCAAGTTCAATGAACCGAAACGAATGGGGAAACATCGGCAACTCGATGCATCACAATTCCGAATGCCATTTGCAAGTGCACAGAGAGAATGCTTCGCTCGCGGCAAGTGAAATTACCCAAATTTACTGATATTGATGTTTGATTTTATGCAGTGGATTTTTTTCGGTTTTTTTTGCATTTGGTTCGGGCGAAAATTGTTTGTTTTTGCATGCGTAAACACACATTCGAGGTGTCTGCCGAATGGATAGGGGTGCTATATCTGCACTCGCTGGCAATTGTTGCTGGCGTTGATTGGTTCACATTCGTCTCCCATTCCCCAAATATATGGTATCTATAATTTTCCGCTTCAATTGAGCGATCCAGTGATTTTGAAATGCGGCACACGGTCTTAATTATATGCATAACTCGAATACTGCATTTGCATTTTAAAGTTTTGGTTTTTGCTTGCGAAAATGTTGATGGAATTGTTTCCCCTTCCAATCTTCCATCATGCAGCTTAAACAAAAAACGGGGGAGATATGTGGGGGTTCTTCAGCGACAGCTTGACATATTGTGATAAATGATATAGTCCTCAAAAATGAGTATGCCGAACGGCTGCACTTCGAGTTGCTCAGACAGTTTTAAAGCCCAAAATAAAGTCATTAGATGGCATAAGTAATTTTGCGGAGATGTGATTTATTATTTTATTAAATGGTATTTATAATATTTTGGTTTAGTCCCCTCTCCATTTAGCATAATAAATATTTTTACGACACAGTTTTTGTCCGCTTCTTAGGCGCGTTGTTTCCAAGGACGCGTTCTTTTTGTGCCTGCTCCAATTACGAGTGTTATTCTTGAATGTTAATCGAGCGTGTGAATTGTTCGCATTGTCAGACGTGGGCGTTGAAAATAAAAGCGGAACATGCCGAAAATCAAACAGAGCGTAGACGTACAAACAACAAATGGCATCGTATCGATATATGTGAGTTCGGCGGAGTGCGAGGACTCTGAATATAAATGTGTTTCCGTGGCGGTCTGGATCCGCATCTGTGCTTTCATAACCAGCTTATTTGTCTAGTTGCTCACGTTGCCACAGCAAATATCCAGTCAGATCGCATATATGTTTTTGCCCCACTGGCAACTCCTTCCATATTTATGACTTGAAGAAATGTGTCGGCACAAATGGAAGCTTGTCGTTGGTAATTTTCGCCAGACTCGATTCCCTGGAAGATAATTTTCTAACATCGCAATTGGCAAACGAATGTCCTCCCACCTTTTGGCAAATTGTTAAGTATTTGTTTTTGGGCTCATTAGCATGAAAATCTAGACGGTTTCTATGCTTGTTTTATGCCTAATTTAAATCGACAAGTATTCAAACCAGGAAGATTTCAAGTTATTTATATTATATTTTTAAATATTTATTTGTAATCTGCAAATGTATATTTGAAATATATATTTTCCCTTTTAAACCTCAATCTCTCCCTTTAACGTTAATGTATATTTTCCTGTAATCCACTTACGTTCCCTTATTTATCTTTAGTTGCAGACAGCTTTAACCGGGATCTCAGGAAGTCATCCTGTTGCCGTTAGTCTGTCAAAGTTGACTGGCCTGTCAGTCACCGGAAAGGTGCACATTTTTTAAGGCACCTCACCGAGAACACAGGTGTTTCTCGGGCAGACACTTTAAGAGAGATGAGATGAACCACCCCTGTTCATTGTCAGCAGAGTAAACATTTATATGCTTAAATTACGCATACGCCGCGTGTGCCAGTTGAACAATACGCCACCCAGCTTCTGTATTGTGTCAACTTAATTTAATTTCCCAACGCAGCAAGCTGGCAATCTCCTTATAGGATGAAAGAAAAACCTTGGACAATATGATATGCACCCCGGGCAAGGAAAGATATATACACAGAAAATAGTTGTTTAACGAACACAAAAGTAAAGAAGATTTTTCTTAACTAGAAAATAATATTTTATATTTATAAGAATTTCTTTGACAACTATAAATTTGTTGTATTTTTACAACCAATTTAAAGGTAAATACTGAAGAATATTTATTTTTTTATTTAGGTTTTTTGGAATCAAAGTCTCTTATTATTAACAGATTTTTTCTCTGCATGATACGCGGGGCACGTGGCGCTTGCAACCCGTCAAATGGCACTTATTAAAGCGTCAATTACTCAATCACACTCGCATTTTTTTTGCCCGTCTCGAGAGTGTGTGTTTGTGTGCGTCAAAGGTTGACAATGTGTGTGCGAGTGCGTGGATGTGTGTTTGTAAACACACGTTAACAGGCTTGTTAATTGCGTGGGCATAAACAGCGCTAATTGGCATCGCAGGTGCAGCGATACTTCCCTAATTGCCACCCAGCATCCGGCACTTATCTATGCAAGTTGTTTGACCAGCAAATGGGTCAAAAACAGAAAATGAAAAGGAAAAGAAAGGAGAAAATGTGGGCCAGAAGGCGGAAAAGCTCGGAAAACTTCGAAATGTGAAAAGCACGCCGCAAAAGGCAATTCATGGACGCATCCAAATTTCATGCGTTTTCCAAGTCACATTGTCCTGGCGACAAATGGAAGCCACGACAGCTGCCCGCTTCTGCTGGCCATGCAAATATTCACCAACACATCCAGTCCCGAACAGCCATGGCCAAAATAATAGTAGTTACAAACATTTTTTAAAAAACTAGTATTTTTTTTATTTGACTAATTTTATTTCTTATTCTTATTATTAACATAAATGTTTATTATTATTAACATAAATGTTTGTTTTTACATTTAATAAATTCTATTTTGTGTTTTAAAGATCACAAATGTTAGCTAAGCTGATTTTACTTGTGGTATATGAAACAAATCCCATTAGATTTGTATAAACTTGAAATTTTTATATTTAGATAGATAGGAAAATAAAAGTAAGTATGTAAGTAAGTTGAAAAATGTTTTTTTTAAGCTAAAAAAAATATAACTAAAATACTATTATTTTGAAGCTAGCTGTCCTTTGACTAGCAAATCGAATAAGCGCAATACTAGTGGCACAAAATGCAGTTGAGTTAGCAGTCTTGTTTTTTCGCTGAGCCCAACAATTTTCAAATCGGATTCAGCGCATTTTTTCGCACTTGCTAAGTTTTTGCGGGTGCTTCACTAGAATGGTTTTCGGTTTCGGCACTTGACTGAGGCAACAAACAGGAAGGAATATTCAAAGACGAAAAAAATGTTCCACTACTGAAACAGAAAAGTGGTGTCGAACAGGAAGGAATATTAAGGAAGAGTAAACCTACCATTTTATTGGAACGTTTGAATACATTTAATTTTTATTATTATACCACGAAATGAATACCAAAGTTTATGGTTGTAATTTTTTAATAAAACAAAGTTTATAACTTAACTTTTAGCTTTAATCTATATAATATGGACTTTAAACCGTGTCCTCCCAAAGATAGTTTCCCAAGAACTAGAACTAATCAAGATGTAGCTATATTGACAATGCAGGAGGCGAGGTAATGAAAAAAACTAGAGCAGTCGGAAGTGGAGAGCCGAATTGTTGACAATAAAGGTAGCAGATCCCCCGCACAACCACTCAGCGAGCCAGCCACTAATGAAACCACACTGCACCGCAACAGCAGCAAAATGATACAGAACAAAAATAAAGCGGGGGACGACCAACTAATTGGGAATGCTGACCAACATGCGAATGAGGTCAGATGACGGGTTTTCCCACAGACCGTCCAGTCGTTCAGTGTGGAAGGAAATTCTGGGAAATGCTGTTCAACATCATTGCTCATGTGACCCGGCTCTTGACCTGCGGGTGGTTGGGTGGCTGACAGTTTGTTTGTTGCGCTCAAAATCGTTTAGTTTTAATTAAATTTGCAAAAATTTACTATGTGATTTGTGGCCTCTTGTGCGATGACAATTTGTTTTTAGGTTTAGGTTTGAACAAATTTTAGGTGTTGCCTGTAATTTGCATGATAGTTTTTGATAGTTTGTGATAGTTTGCCAATTATCCAGACTTTTATGCTGCATAACTCATTATACTCAATTTTGATGTTGTAGCGGAAGAGCAATTACATTTGATTTACTGTTAAAATTACGCACACACCGTGTGGAATCCTCATTTTGTCAAATGTGGGTCGCAATAAAATCGCATGCTCTGGAAATATGTAGCACATGCCAGACAAAATAAACCAAGATATGAGTGCATTCTCGTTCAGCCTTTTGAGTGCAGGGGGGTTCGCACGGTTAAGTCATCTGGAAAGCTAAAATGACACGTGTCTGGGATTGTATTCCCCCGACAAAACTATTTGGAGCGAGTGGCTTGGGCGGAAAATACATTCTGCCTTCTTTAAATGTCTGAATTCAGTTTTGTACTAGCAGGAAAGGTTCTTAAATAGCTCAAGTATTTCTGCTTACAAAAAACCCTAATGCTTGTTGAATTACTGTTATAATTACATGAATATGCTGCTTATTTATTTTTGGAAAATATTTACAGGCAAACTATGAGCTCAACTTGTTCGCAAAACTAAAATAAAAGGTTATTACCCACAAGACGGTAATTTGGGATGAAGGCAGCAGACATGTATGAGTATCTTTTGGCCAATGTTCTCGTGAAACACCAAAGAGCACTTAAAGAGAGCGGCTTGAGGCAATTACAATTTACTTACATCCCGCTGAATAATTCAGGCAAAATCGGGAATAAGACCACTAGCAATTTTAAGCCGGGAAGCGAGCAGAAAAATGGATTGTCATGGCAAGGATGCCAAAAAGAAAAAGAGCCTGCTGGGAATTTTATATTTTTTGATTGGACCATGGGCATACGGCTACTTCTTTAATTGACTGGTCTCGGTTTTTCGTTAGTGCTCGATTTTTATTTTCGTTAAATTGATGGAAATCTGCACCTCGTCAATAGTGGCCGCTTAAAGGGAAGCCGTAAAAATATTTCGAAAATTAAAAACCATAACAACGGGTATCGCTGGAACAAAGGACTTAACAGGCTAAAGAATGGAGGATTGCGACGATTTCCCCTTTCCCATTTACATCGTCATTATTATGGATTTCCCATGGAGCTGAATTCATTTATTTGCACTCGAAATGTAAATAACAAGCGTTCATTGTTTGGCTGGCTCTGGTCCATTTCAAATGACGATTTTCGAGGGGCTTCCACCTGTTCTGGATTTATTACATAAGGACATTTTTCATTGTCATATATTTTGCGTTAATATACCTACTTTTGCTTGTATGTAAACAGGGTTTCAATCCTTATTTCACCAACAAGAATTTATACCAAAAAACAATAGGCAGGAATATTTATACCCAATTGTTGGTAATCATCAGACTTCTCTCGCCCAACAATTTAAGAAGAGGTTTCCATTCCTTTGAATAAAAGTGCCCTGCACTTTGGCTGATTGCAGGCATCATTTTTCGTTTACCATCGCCTCATTGAGAATTTCCACATAATTGGTGATTTAAAAACCAAATGAAGGGCTCTTTGCTCACGACTGAAGGCAGAAGCGATGTCAAGCGGATGTTTTCCGATATTTGTCGTTGAGTTTCATATTTTCCGCAATCAATTTGGAGTAGAGCAGCAAAATGAAGGAGGGGAAATTAAGTGGGAAAAATCATTTGATGAATTTAATTGTTCTTAAATTAAAAAAATCAAAAATCAAATTCTGAATTTCTATTTAATTCATTTCCTTTATTTGTACCTATATTATTGTTATTTTTGTTTTTTAAGGGTAAAAACTCCCTAGTCCTGCCATTCAACAACTTGGCACCTCAGCCTGGCCACAATTTCCCAGCATCTAGCCAGCAGAATGGAGTCCCAGCAGGTGAGTAATATTTCTCCCACAAGTGCGCATAAAGTAGGAATAAACTGACCATACTTACAGCCCCATAAATTTCTGGCTATCAACGCTCTGCGGGGAGGAGAGGTGCAGGTGGGATAAGCAAACTGGGTCGAGACCGGGGGAGGATATATAGAAAACCGCATGGTAGATGCACAAATATCATAGTAGTCCATTTTCCAGGCCGAGATGCTTTCGACCTGAGGCGTAGTTTTGTGAGATTGCTTTGGGGAATATTATCGCGGCAAGGAGCGGCATCCCTGAATGCTCATGGATATTTATGGCATCACCGAGTGCGATGCATTTTAAAGACGCTGAAGGAAACTGGGGGATTCCACTCAGCCAAATCGCCTGCGGCAGCATAAAATCCTTTGCCAACTATTAAAGTATTTTCCAAATCCATGCCATAAAAAGAAACGCGTTCCAATGCCGGCGAATGGTAAACATTCATGGCCGTGTGATCCCTTAAGACGTTTCGGGGAAAACAGAAAAACTGGAGACAGCCGGGGAGACAGCGATTAGGGGCAGGACTGTTGTCTTACCGAGTCCTCGAGGGAGGATGTGCCGGAAAAATATTATACACAACTCACATGGCCACCCGCCGAGTGGCTCCGGCCCTCCAAACACGGCTATTAGCATATTCCCGCCATGCGGCTGCCACTTAATGATGCAGAAATGTAACCCGAGTCGAAATCTGTCCAAAATCCACGCTGGCTGCTTTCAAGTCATTGATTATGCCAGCTCGAGCTCGAGATTTAGCGCTTCTTTCACTTGGAAAAAATATTAGTTCCTAGAAAAAGCTGGCTTTTGGGAAAAAATAAGTTTGTCAGAAAGCTAAGGGAAAACATTTCAAGGAAAGAGAAATTCAATTAAAATAAGTGTTCATATAATTAAAGTTACAATTATTAGTTTATATTTAACTTTTTTTTATAAGCTGGTTTATAGGTAGTATCTTTTTAATGTTTAAAGATTTTAAATGTTTTAAAAATGTTTTTTTTTTTTTTATTATTTTATTATTAAAAAAAAATAATTATTTAAGTCAAGACTAAACAAAAAATTTCCCAAAATGTTTATGCTCAAAACTTACATATTCCAATCGGGCACATAGATGCCAACATATTATTTTCGGCTTTCGCAGATGCAATTCCGTGGTTGCGATTTTCGCTTGACGAATGAGCACGGGGGCGTATTGATCCCCGGTTATATTTACCAATTTATTCATGTCAGAGACGTGAACGGAAACTACAAACTACACTGAAGTTGAGGGGAGGATTTCCTCGGCTCTAGCAGACATTTCTCATGCAGAGATTTCCATCGGCTTCTGTGTTACGTTTCTGTTTTTGTTATGCTTTCATTACAACATAGCAGTGCCCAACTCTCCAGAACATCAGAACTCCAGAGCTCGAGGTACGAGTGTGTGCACATCAATTTCCCCATTCAGCTTACCCGCTCAGCCGGAAGGTGGAAAAGGGGAAAATAAACCCGGGGAAATGCCATTCAAATTCGGAAAGTTGCTCTGCCATTTCTGTCTGTGGCTTTCCAATTAAAATATAGCTCAGCGCCAGGCATCGAATGTGATTAATCAATCACGGGACTCGACTCATCGCTAATCAAAGCCAGCCTCGCTCTCGTTACGCTTTCTTTTCATTAGTTTTTCTCGATTTTCCCAGCACAAAGGATTAAATTAAATATTCTGCTAATCAGGCGAAAGAATTGTTGCGCAATCTGCAACTAAACGCCGGAATCCGATTCGGATTCCACTTCGGAATGCCCTCGAGAGATGTCGACAGTCAAATGATTACCAATTAAGTATGCAAATTGTCTCTGCCAAGATGTTCAATCTGGCTTAATCCTTGGGCTTTATAGCGCTTTTTTTCCCCATCGCGTTCCCCATCGCCACGTTATCCAATTTCTAATTGGGGACAGCACTTTTCACATTGAAATTTAATTACAATCGGCCCTTCGCCTTGAGGCGCTGCAAAACAGAAAAAGAAAAGGCAATGGCAGCTGCTGAAACTCACACAAAAGTTTCTCTTATCAAAATAATAATCCTTTTCTTGAAAAAAAAGGGGAGAAAAGAGTGGAGTAGGTGCATAAACGAAGTGTTAGTAATTAAATCCGCCTTTAAAGCTGAGATTTGAGACCACGTTTTCGGTTGCAGAAATCCAAGTTTCTGCCGCAGAACTTCGACCCGCAAAACTTTGGCCGCAGAAACTGTCGCAGGAACAGCAGAACAGAAAACCCGGAGGAGGTCTTCAGTTCCTTTGTTCGCGGGCCAAAAACTATATTTGTGTTTTTGGTAGAGGGAGTATTTTTGGGTTTTCGGTTCCAACCGCTGACCGCAAGCTCTAGATGTTGCAGGTGCTTGATTCTATTGATCCATTTCCTCCATCTCCATCTCTACCTACATCTCCTCCTCCATCTCCTTCAGCTCCACTCATTATAATTTAACAAATGAACAGGGCTAAAGGGCTTAAACCGTTCAGGAAACAAGCTGTAAATCGCGAGCAAGCGAGCCGTGTAATAAATGCGGCGGCATACGCTGCGGCCCAGGTGAAAATCCGGCGCCCACCTGGAAAACGGGGGGCCACATAACGTAACGTAACGAGCTATGCTGATTTTTGCGGCTTTAAGTAGGAGCCGTAAAGTTGATGCGTCCAAAGCCAGCACAGATACTGCACACATAGGCCACATATAGCTCGGCTTTCTGCCGGGTAGCGTTGATTTATGCAAACAGCCGGCGTGATGTGAGTGAATTAACGCGTCTGCGAGTAAAACTCTGCTAATGGCAGTGGCAACAGCCGGAGGACAGGAGATCGCAGGTTCGGGGCTCTTGAAGGGGTTCTGCGTTCTAGCCGGCGACTTTGAAAACTTTAATTTTTTACATTAATGACGGTGGCTGGAGCGCCAACCGCATACAAGGATGACTGTGCATTAGAACGAGTGCATAACGGGGCGGATGCGCAATGTGCGGAGTGGTTTTTACAAACATTCTGGGGGATTCAAAGGGCTGGTAGAAACATGTTTTAAAACAGCATTTGGTAGGAGGAAAATGTTCAACTAATTATCTACTTTTAGGATTATCGAAACTTTTAGTATAGAATTTTATTCCATTTACAAATGTGCTTCAATAATTTAATTTTTAAAATAAATCTATGTTTATTTTCCAGCATAAAGTCTTTCAATGACACACAACCATTTTTGAGCACTTCGAATCTATTGTCGCATTCATATTTTATGATTGTTTTTCAGGGCTATGTTTATGGGCCACGCTTAAGATGAATGTGTCGATTTACCTACATACAAGATGTATGCTGCAGATTACAGAT